>OY856414.1:158241200-159441200 GCA_963693085.1 Alisma plantago-aquatica | reverse complement strand
CGTGAGCAAGGATGAAGGTGGCACGGCGGCGACACAAGGAGGAAGGTGGAGGGCGGCGGCGGCGACGCAAAGCAGCAGCAGTGCCATCGACGGCAAGGAAGCAGCAGGCAGCGTCAGCGGCGAGCGAGAAGCAGCAGGCACCAGGCGGCGATCGAGCAGCAGCGGGCGATGAAACAGAAATGATGAAATAGAAGAAAGGGGAACAGTTGCGATCGTGGGTCTATTAAGTTCGTAAAAGGTATCGGTTATCAAATACAAATGACACCTAAAGTCTTCGGCGTCGGTTCCTCTTAAACAACTGACGTCCAATTAGACAAATTTTTCCCTAAATAATTTGGCAAGAACCATTATCGGCGTCTGTTATCAAAGGATAACCGACACCTAAGATGGAACTTTTCGTGCAAATTTTCATCTTATATAGGTGTCGGTTTGATGGTAAAAAATTGACACTGTATGTGACACTTTGGGGCCAATTTTTTTCGCTCGAAAATTGGATTTCATGGGCGATTTTAGGCATCGGTTTTTTTTTTACCCAGTCGACGCTGAATACAAAGCAGTACACGTGTCTTGACTATAGACATCGGATGACCTACATCACCGACGTTGAACGTCATAGGCATCGGATTTCCTAAATAACTGATGCCCAGAAAAGTGACATTAAATGTTGTTTCTGTACTAGTGACGTGTTTCTTATGCCCTATATTGATTATCTATAGTTATGTATTTCCCTAAATCATGTCTGGATAATTTATGATCATGGTTTCTCTACTACGAGGCTTTTGACCCTCAAGTGCAAGTAAGTGAGTTGAATCTTGTAATATTCATATAGAATGAATGGAACCTTAAAATGTCTTGAAACTTGAACCACACCTTCATGATAACGTCTAAATCGGTAAAATATCATCAAACATGTAAGTAAGAAACTTTAAAACTAACTTGGACAAAACCCTAAAATGAAGCTAATTAGGGTTAATGATGAGAATATAATGTGTGTATGTAATCTTGTGCTTAATCAGGTGTTGTGTATGGTTATATGGTCAAAGATAGCTTATGAAATATCTAAAATCAAGTATGGATTTTCATAATTATATGACTATGGATTTCATTATTGAAATGTGATACATATGTATGTTGTTTACTTTCTCAAATCTTGTCATGTAGTATTCTAGTATTGTACTCGATGTTTGTCTCCTATTGTTGTTTTATAACTTGCAAACATATATAGAAACTCCATTATACAAACCTCATGCACCTGCATGAAGTTTTGAGGTAAGGATATAAGGTTGGGCTTCTCACTTGATTTATCAAGATAGGGAGGATTGTTGATAAAAAGGTTAGATAATCTTGAGCACCCTCATAGACTCTTTCAATGAGAAGTTATCCATAAAAGGCCTTACCAATATGTGATATTGATGAATGCACAAAATGATGGTTTAATTGGATTGAAATGAAATAAAACAAGGGCTCTCACCTTGCTAAATACTTAACTTGCTTATTCTTATTCGTTTACTTCTTCAAATCTTTTCAAATTATGTGAAGCTTATGTGTATGTATCTTTCATCCTCGTACTCAACACCTTGTGTGTTTAACCTGCCTTATTCCACATATTTTATAGGTTCAAAGATGGCTAGAAGTTGATGGGCTTGGTGAGCTATGTCAGGTTTACTTGTTGTAAGATCCCTAGTATACATGAGCAGTGTTGTAAAATTGTACTCTTCAACATGTAATTGAAAGCTTGTAATAAACAATGTTGCTTAATAATACTAGTTGAATGTTGAGATTATGATTGGTGCTTTTATAGTGTTATATATTCATGTATGCTAATATTCTTGCTTTTGCATTCAGCTTTAATAATACCATGCTAGGGATAGATGCCTAGGCCCTATAGCCATTGACTTTATAGTCATTTGGAGTTAAGATTTAGGTAATAAATAGTTCCATGACAACATGTTTTGATGGTATGTCCCTATTAAAATTATGAGGGCTATGGAAGAATTTGAGAGGGGGGTGATTATGCCACCTCGGACTTGGGGTTACAAACATTGATTTTGATTTTTACAAGATGAAGGGTGGAAAGGGGGTTGTCCCAGTGTGTCTTACTATAGTTTTTTTTATTGGGCAGTGTCATTGTATTAGTTTGACTTTTCATGTTTGTCTTCGTATGTATGCCCTGAGAGCCAATCATATGATGATTGGATTGGCATACATCATGATTGATTTTATAAATATAAAAGTCAAGTTTCCAATTTATTCTATCTCAATCAATTATGTGATAAATGATGGAGCAGAATGAATGTCTAAAGAATGACAATACTCAATGATGTATGTGTTTAGGTTGAGGACATGAACAATGAGATCATATGGATGCTAAGAGTAGGTACATTCTTTTTTATGTCCCTAGTTAGATGTCATTGTGGAAGTTTGATAGACAACAATGACACATTAAGACTAGAATGTGTGTTGATTGATGACAGTGTCTCATTAGTCATGATATATGATATCAAACCAAGCACATAGATACATATTGGAGAACAGTGTATTGGATAGACCCACCATGAGAGTGACACATGGAACCATTGGATATACCCACCATGAGAGTGGCACATGGAACCATGACATGGTAGTCAGATTCATCTCTCATAGTGATGGTGGTGATTGTGATTCTTAGACTTGAAATCACTGGACTCGTCGAATGTGATTGGGTACACTTTGACATCATCAAACATAGTCCTAAAACATGGGTTGTTATAACGGTGATGATTGGGTGGATTTGACACATGACACAGACTGTGAGTGATAGATATGGGATTTTTCCTCCTAAGGTAGTATGATGTCTAGGCCACTTGATAAGTGAGACTGAGAAAGACATGTGCATGCACATGTTAATCAATATATGATATTGATGTCACACATATCTCAGACAGTCTTCTCTAGTTTAAGAAACATGAATAAATGTTGAAAAGATGGAAACTTCATGGCTTGAGTTCATTCAGGATATCAGAGACAAAAGAATTATACATTCAATGGAACACCAATCACAGGTTGTAGGATTGAAAGTTGTTCTCCAACTTTCCTTTTCACTTGGGTAGCATTGATGTTAGACTAGGCATCAGTATTTGCTTGTGATGTCATAAGATAGTTATGGATATTCACTGCCAACGTGAAATGGGACCTATAGGTTCACACACAAAGGATTTATATTTGGAAGAGGAGTTTATCCATGAATGATATTTGGTTTGAATACTAAAGTGTTTAGGTACTCAATCAAACATTCAATCAATAGTCTTGACTCAGAATCATCAATTTGAAGTGTTAAACCAACTGATTATAGTGTCATATTGATTGAGAATTGAATGGACTATTTTCTACACAATCTAGACCACCAACTGACTAGTTCACTAGGTGAACTGGTCGGCTCATGATCAGTGAGACGACTGGTTCACTCTGGCAAACTGACCGGTTCATTAGTCCAAACGAGCAGTGTTGGATTTTTCCACTTTGTGAGAAAAAGGTTTTTTTTTCACTTGTTCAATTAGATTGGGACAAGAATTAATCTTTGCATTAATTAGAAATGAATAAGGAAAGTCAATTACAGGGAAGTCTAGGAAGTGAAATGACCGATTCACACTCCCAACTAACCAGTTCACTAGTGAACCGATAGGCTCACCTTGCCAAATGACTAATTCATTAATGAAAAGACCAATTTGCCTTCCATAGTGCAAATTGTTCATGGAAATTTTGGACCCTTCTACTCTCGCACATACTGGAACCCTGACCCTACCCTCTACTATAAATAGAGGGGTACATGGGGCTTCTCCAAAGACAAAACTCAGAACATCAGTTGCTCTACAAAGTTGTTGTCCTCTCTGGTTGTGGTAACTGAGTGAGCCCAAGCAAGTTCTACCCATCCAAGGAGGAACAATGAGGGAAAGACAACTATAGAAGAACAACTGGTTGTCAGAGAGTGTGTCGGTGACTAGTATGCTGACATAAAGGGACAACTCCTTCTAGTCTATTCTTCAGGATGACTAGAGTTCCCGATAGTTCATGTGCACTATCTATAGAGGCGGGAGACTTCTATCGCTCAGGAGGATGAATGTCAACCACAGTCTGGGTCAAGACCAAGAGCTGCACAGACATCGTCAAAGATAGGTGGTTGAAGACCACACTAGCTGTGTGGTATTGTTAGTAAGCAAGCCTCAAGACCAGGTATATCTCGTTAAAACCATCTTTCCCATTACATAGATATTGATGTGATCTGCTGGTTATGGATTTATGGTTAAGTAAAATTTTTGTTTCTACTACCTACTCTAACCATGTAAAATCCAACAGTGGTATCAGAGCCACATCAATACTCTATGTTTTAGGATAATCGATATGATCAAATTTTGGTTTTACCGTCTTTATTTATTGCATACGATGCAAATACTTAAATGACTAATGAGAATATCCAATTAATACCACATGATCCCAAACTAATATATACATATATGATACGGTATATACATAATCGATACGCATCGCCCTAAAATGGTTTTGATGGTGGATGTGTACTATGGTTATGGCCTATAAACCCTATGTGCATGTGTGTGGTTGGTTATGGTTGTTTGCATCTCAGTCTGCGCTCCGAGCCCTCTTCTTCTATTCTAAATGTAACTTGAGATAACTCAAGTTTCTCTTCTACCTTTGCTCCCCTCGAATGTAACTCGAGGTTTCCCAAAGATTATATAAAAGTAGGACAATTTTATTTCTTGTTATGATGACGACTGAAAATGATTGCTTGATGGACCGAGACGAACGACTGAGTAGCAGTTGGTGGACCGATGAGAAGCCCAGACGACTGGACGAGCCGACCATCTGGAAGAGCGAAACAACCTACTAGAGGAGACCAATCGATCGCCCAAGAGGTAAATCGACCGGTTCAAAAGTTGAACCAGTTAACCCAGATTGGCAAGAACATATCTTCATCAATAAAATGTTGCATGTGATGTAGACCTTAGATGACCATAATTTCTTATTGCTCTATAGAACAACAATAGGATGGCTATAATCATCGTTTTATCATTATTGCATGTTTTCATTTGTAGGATATAGCATGTATATGATACATACTATATATATGGTGATTGGATACTTATATGCATATATAAGCATGTTAAAACCCCTCAACAAAATATTAAGTTTAAGATTCCTTCCAAAAGAAGCACATACAAAAAGCTTGATCGATTAAGTGTGGGCACCCTAGCATTGTGCATTGTCTATCTCATGGAAGTGTGATGGTGAATATGTGGGTCTGCCCTAGTAGGGTGCACATTCATTGTGTTGGCATTTGGATCAGACTTAACAAGATGACCTTAATCGGATCAAGCATCTTGAGGCATGCAAATGTACATGGCAAGGAGTTGTGCATGACATCTATCAAGAGTTGCATATGATGCAATTGGCAAAGGTTGCCTTTCTGAAAGAATCACCGTTGGTCAGTATATTGCTATACTAGTATGTGGGGAACAAACACAATTTCATAAATATTTTCTAACAGCCTAATTATCACAATTAAGTTATGAACAATCCACATTACGCTTTCTATGTGATTTCTCAACCGCTTTTGCCCTAAACCCTAGATTACCCTCTTTTAGGGTTTTGTCCTTGCAAGGGACGTAAGGCCACCTTATCCATCCTGAGCTTGGTGCATGGGATCACCTCTCGTGGTGCCCAATGGTCTTCCCTCTAGGCCTTGACCAACACAGACCTTCCCTCTGGGGTTTGGTCTTGCAAATTACATCAGGGTGGCATGTAGGTTTGAGAATACACATACATAATTAATTGTGATCTCATAGGGACTTTATAGGATTGCATAATTGAACATCCAGCAGTTTAGGTTGCAATCACTCGATAAAAACATCCGAGAAACGTCGTGAAACAAAAGGTGATTAATCATAATTAACCACATATCTATACAGTAGATTTCACAAGCTAATAGCAATTCCAACCAAGAAAGCAATCCAATCTAGTAGTTTAACCACATAATCAAGGATCCTGTAAAGCACATGTACTCTATTTATTACACACTTTATCAAGATTCTATCTATTCGACTTGAACTTGCTTCCTAGGGTTTCTTACTCCTTTTTAGGGTTTCATTAGGGTTTATCTTTAACTTTCCATCATTATAATTACAAACCCTAAAAACAGTAAAGCTAGATGCAAACCCTAATTACCTCATTAAAATCTTCCTAAAAGGCTTAGGACCAACTTAACATCACTTTCCTCTAATGCATTTCAAATTAGTCCACATAAGAAAACATTAACCCTACATTAGGGTTTCTAAGTTCATTATTGCCCTAAATTAGCCAATTAGGCATAAAGATCATCTTTTTAGGACTAATTTTTTCTTTTATTAAAAACAAGTTAATATTCTCATAAAACATCCATTTGACCTTTCCCAATTTCATTAATCATCAAATTAGGATTTCTTATCCATGAAAGCATTAAAGATAGCAACTTTAAGCACTTTTTGAATTGCAAGAAGAATTGGACTTCAATTATATTCTTAATGTATTCCTTGCATTTTTTTGATCAATTTCTATATATAACTTTCCATGATCTGACCTACTAATATTTAGTTATGATTTTACAAAATACATTTACACAGGCCAATCGCATCACACCACGTCAGCAAACTACTTATTACCTATCATGTAACCCGACTGCCCACACTTAATATGCAAAAGGACAAAACTACCCTCCACACAGTGATTAGATTGCTCACATGGATTGGGGCAGTTCGGGAACAACCGTTTGGGTCTTCTTCTCCCGGACGCAGCTCTGCACGTACGTTGGAAGCCCCGCCATGGGGTCGAATCCTTGGGGTCCCGAGCTTGTGGTCGTACCACTACAACTAGGGGCATCATGCCCTCTGACCAACTCTGCCATATTGAGAATGCCAAGGTCAGCCATCGGATGCTCCAGGTTCGAAGGACTAGTCCTATAAAGATGTTGGTTCCCTAAATTAACAAAATGGAGAGGAAGATCAACTACCTCAAGGTGCTTCCCATGACACCTAGGTCTGGATCATCGCCTAGGGCTCACGAGTTCCTTGTGTGACTCTGATTCATCTTCTTTATGTGTTGGTGTTGTAGGAAATGTGACCCTCTGATCATCTAGTCTTTCAATAGATGGAGAAGAAACTCATCCAGCCGCCTCCTCACGGCCCTACTTCTTATGCAACCATCACCTCCCGCTTCTCCAGAGGTCCCAAAGTTGTTCACTAGGACCAGGTCATTGCTCAGTTGCTCCATGGACCTCTGTCATCCCTTCTTTTGCTCATGGGTTCATCGGCCATGACAAGCCTATGACCAAACTTCCAAGTTACGATAATGCCTGTCATGGCTGAGAAAGGGGAAGTAGATCCTAGGAACATGGTGGGGGGAGGGTTGTGCATCCGTGTAGGTCTATCCTTTCAATATATATACATTATTGGGTGTATTGATCGGTGAGATCTGCCTATATATATATATATATATACCTCCTACAAACTTTCAAATCTTAAAAGGAACCATGACTTTATTATTAAGGCTTTGTTTTTCTTCTTTTTGGCAAAACAAAAAGGGATTAGGAAAGCATATTAATACATGGTACTTTATTCCCAAATTCTAAATTATTTTTCTCACTATTATAAGCATGGGGATTCAAAATAGCATCCATGGTGATCAATCATACATGTTTCCACATATATCTCATAATTATCTTAATTTCTTTTCCTTTTTATGCATCATTTGGTTTCTTCTTTTTCTTTTAATCATGTTAGACTCATTAATATATTATGATTCACAAAATCACATGGAAAAAGGGAATATCACAAAGGGAATCTATTGAATACATATAATTCACACAATTCCCACAATCATACATTTATTGGGGAAATTGCATTTCCCACCATATGAACCCAAAAAATTGGGTTTGTAACAACTCTTAACTGCAATTTGGGTCAAGATCAGGAGTTGCACCGACATCATCAAAGACAGGTGGTTGAAGACCGCACTAGCTATGAGGTATTGTCACTGAGCAAGCCTCAAGACTAGGTATATCTCGCTAAAACCATCTTTCCCATTGCGTAGATATTGATGTGATCTGCTGGCTATGGGTTTATGGTCAAGTAAAAGTTTTGTTTCCGCTGCCTACTCAGACCACGTAAAACCCAATAGTATGTCCATTATACAAAAGATAGGA
Organism: Alisma plantago-aquatica; assembly: GCA_963693085.1. Taxonomy (NCBI): domain Eukaryota; kingdom Viridiplantae; phylum Streptophyta; class Magnoliopsida; order Alismatales; family Alismataceae; genus Alisma; species Alisma plantago-aquatica. The sequence continues at coordinate 159,432,973 of OY856414.1, read as the reverse complement.
TAAGTTACTCAATTGTTCAAAAATAGAAAAACAAATTGTATTTGATTCTTATCTAGTCATTAACAGCTACAAACATTTCTAAGGAGCATTGTTATTTGGGTTTCTAGGTGTGGGTATTTTCTAATCATGGTAATTTGTAAAAATATGCAAGGGATATTTACTGCATTCAAGAGGGAACAATGATGCAAAATCTATTCATTTTCCCGACTAGATAAAGGCCTTTTGCATAACTAAGGAATAAAGGAAACTAATTTAGAAAGCAAACTACATGCAAAACAAAATGACAAAAAGATAATGTTGAAAAGGGAAGATAGGGGATGGAATTTGCACATACCACCCACCTCCACCCTAAACTTAGAATTTTCTCATCTCAAGCAAATCCCAAACCTGAGATGGAGGGCACTACAATGGTGGATATCGAGGTGGTGGATGAGTATAAGAGGAGGTGGGGTTGTAGTAGTTGTTCCCCCAGCATGGGGAGTTGGAGTTGTTGTAAGCCTGATGGGTCCCATACTCCTCATAAGAAGGTCGACTGGGAAAGTAATGGCCACAATCCATGGGACATAACTCTTGAAAATTCTGCATGAGATAGAGATGGTTGGATTGATGTCCTTGGTGTTGTTGCTCACACTGAATCTCATCTAGATGCTCCCAAATATCATAGATTCCATAAGGTTCATCAGCCTCTGTTTCATCTGTAGTATGCAACCTGGTGTGACATGAAGGTTGTGGAGGGGAGGGTCGGTCACATTGCCATTAGCCTCCAGTGAGATATTCTACCTATATTTGATGGGTTACGGGATGGTGTTAGTGGAATGGGTATGGCAATCGGACTGTCAGATCAAAAACAAGGTTGGTACCTGCAAACCTAGCATGGTGGGGTAGCTTGAGGGTGGTAGTGGAGTCATTGAATGTCAGGTAGCATATTTCTATGACACCATAGTGGATGAACTTGCTACCATTTAGGTATGGGAGGTGAATTAGGTGACCTTTAAGTGGTATATCTGAAAAGGTGATGTGAGTGTAGACCATGTAGATTTCTATGGCGGTCACTATATGGCTGATGTTAAATGCAGATGATGTGTTGTGACTTGCCCAGGTGTTGATATGGTTGAGGACGACATCCCTCAAGTAGAACGAATCATCATTGAGAAGGCACAATAGAACGTATAGATCCATCTAGGTGATGACACCTTGAGTGCTTCCATGTTAAAGATGGTGCAGGATAAGATCATGCAATATAGAGGATGATAGGGTTGTTAACGCTTGATTCTTTTTTACTACGTGGCAGAGAAGGGGGGAGTCCATTGATATCTGCCCAGAACTTGTATGGGTTGTATCTGCTAGGGTAGGTGACAAAGGGCAATTGATGCATTTAATCTAAGCCTCTTATCTCATGTTATTTTCATATGCTTTTTGACCTTTGATTGGTAACTTCTATATCATGCAGACATAATTCGTCATTGTTAACCTATGATAGCATATTGCATCAAATATTATATATTTTAATTGAATTATATCAATTTATCATGATAAATTGGACTTATGTTTGATTTTTCTAAATTTCAAGAAATTTGAGCAGTTATGAGTCATCTTGGTGTTACTGATACAAAGAAAAGATGCTTAGCTTTGTCAAGGAGTTATGGTGCTATTGACCTCTCAGTCATGCTGCCAATTTTTGGGACAGACGCCTCACTAAAGTAACTCAGTGGCACCGACTCTATTGTCAGTGGTATTGACGTGTATGAAGGACAATCCAGAGAAGATAGAAATCAACTTGGTTCTATTGACATCTTCATTGATAGTACTGACACATATAAGGAGTCACAGAGTTAGGAGACATTTGGTGCCACCGACTTGTTCATCTAGGTGACATTAAAGATATGAGTTAATCCAATGGTCACTACTTACTGATGGTCGGAGACCCTCTTAATGCATGAGATGAGTTTGGACAGACCTATTATCGTCAACTGTATTCCATTGCACGAGAGAATGAAGAAAAAAGAAAGAAAGAGGAGGAGACGACCACGTCTCGAATGACTTGGGCACATTTAGAGAGTTGATTGATAGCCAAAACACAACAAATTGTTACATTCATAAGAGGAAGTCATATGGATCATCTTCTCGGGGGTTTTTCATTAGTTCTCTCATGTTTTCCTTGTTTTCTCTTCTTCCATCCATGTATGTAGTGGTAGAAATCATCTGGCTAATACCCTATTTTCTTGGGACGTGGGAGTATATTATATTTGACATCATGATTTAAAATCTATATTTCTTTTAAGTTATGGAACATAAATATATGATAGCCTCATTAATTGCCTATGCCTGATCACCATAGTTAATTTCCCAAACTATTAATTGCTTTGAGAGCAGTATTAAGGGTTGGATAAGTCGTACATTTACATAGTCTATATGATGCCTCGAGAGAGGGCTTACAACTATGAAGGGCATAACTTACAGGTTTTGCTAAAGCACCTAACTAATAGTTAAATCGCTATGAGAGTGGGTTTATATTAGATTAGTGATTGGCCTAAATCATGCATCCAAAAAAGGAGTGGATCTAGAGTAGTCAGACTCTTAAGATAGAAACCAACACTCAAGCCCTCGTAACTATTATATGGGGTATGATGTAGTAATCGAGGTCAACCACAGGGACAAGGTCAGTAGGTGTTAAGAACGCAGGGTCTCACACTCATATACTCCAGACAAGATATGGTTTAAAAGGGTGTTCCCAAGGAAATGATAGTGTGCAAACCAAAATAAAAGAGATAAACCAAAGATAAGAAGAACAAAGTGTAACAAAAAAAATAGAAATAAAGATATGGAAGGGAAACTTGGATTGGGTTTCACCTACTAAGACCTCTCACCAACATGTAAACATCACCTCTCCCACTCATATACTCTTTTCAAGTCTACAAGCAATCATTTAAGCATCCATTCCTCTCTCTCTTGAGATAAGGATAGATCTAAGTCCAAGGAAAGCCTCTCTCTCAAGATGACTATCCAAAAACTGCAAAGAAGAACATATGACCATAAGCTTTAGCATTCCAACATTTTCATGCAATCATACCACTCCATAACACAAGATATTAGTGATACTACTCTTTCAATGTACCAACAATCAAACATCACAAGATGGTAGCTAAGCATATGAGTGAAGCACTAGAATCGATGCATGGAGATCTTCTTGATAAGAGTATAGATATAGATTCAAAAAAGAGAGACAATATACATGTTGGGAGACCCTTAGTTTCTACTCCCAACCCAAGTTAAGTTTTTATCCACACATGTTTATGAGTAGCATAATGATATTACAAAATGATAGATACATCAAGTTCCATGAAGATAGGAGGGAAGTATAGTGGAAGTGATAGATCTAGATAGAGAGAAAAGAACGTGATAAAACACTTTACTTCTTTAAATCTGGATCCAAGAGATCGATGGTGTGGATGTTCTCCTTATCTTGAAGAAGATGGAGCCTTTTATCTTCTCTCTCCTCAACTTCTGCCTTTGGAGATCCAAGACTGATTGGATGGATGGGAATGAGTCTGGAAAATGGCATCACTCTGTGGTCCTTTGAGATGTAATCTTTTGACAAGACGTGTAGGTGGCCTATTTATAGGCGTTCTCCACCAACATAACTCCTCAACCGAGGTTGAGGTCTAGTCTTGGCCAAAGCGTGATCATGGTCGCGGCTTTATTTCCAACCTCTCCTCGGTCAAGGTTGGTTAAGTCACCTTCTCAATCGCGGTATGGATGATGTATCCTTTGGTTAGACCTTGGTCTAAATCTCAGTTGCAGGCTTCACATCGTGGGTGTGTAGAGCATGAGGCACCACATTTGAGAAAAATAACTTCAAATAATAAAATTAATGACCAATTCATGTTCCATAAGGTTTAGTTTGCTTAAGGGTGAAGTTTCACCAAGATTGGGTAATTCTAGAAGTCTCTAATGTGATAAGAAAGAGAAAATTATGATTTACTTTACAAGAATTAAATAAAATACTTAAGTTCCTCAAAAGTAAAAAATAATGCCATATTCAGATTCTATAGGTCCAAAATAGGCTAGGTGTGAAATTTCATTAAATTTGGAGTTTGATTGTACCCTCAAATGAAGAGAGAGAAAAAGAGACATGATTTAATACACACTTTATTTGATTTTGATTAGGAATCAAATTTAATGTGTCATGCGCCATTGGATGGTCGAGATCTTCTGTGGACCCATGTCCACCAGATCAGATGGAGGTTGAGTCATCTCCTACCTCTAGACCAGAAAGGAAATAGGAGTGGAAATTTGAATCGCAATATCTCGTCAGATTCTTTATCTTTTTGAACACTTCTTTCGCCAACATTTTCCTCATCGAAATCCACATCCCACGACCCCTTACACATAGACTCTTATTGCATACATGCAATTTTCCCAATTATCGCATGCCAAGCCTTCCCATGCCTATACCACAAAGGTCCTGACTCAATAACCCTAGAGTAGTGTAATTGCATTGGTTTTTGGGTTATGTTCCCTTATTATATTTTTGGATGGAGGTTATGTGGCCCATAATCGGGTTTCAAATGAGGCTTGGCCCTCATTTTATATATTGGTGAGTTTGGTTATGTGTCATTCTCTATCATGTTTCAAGTTTATGAGGCTTGGCCACCATTCTCTTTATATTGTTCTTGTGATATGTTTATCTCACATGCATGTAGGTTCATGTTATTATTGATGGGTTTTGTGTTCATCTACGCGGGCGGCATCTACACTATCCACCCAACTCTTTGGCAACAACATGCTAGTACTTCATCTCTAAGCAAATCTGAGAACGTGTATAGTCATACAGGGAGCATCAAGGGGCCATTGCTATAGCCTTCTGAAACTCCAGTCGTCAAGAAGAGGTGACCCTCCCTATACTACTCATCTATGAAATTGTTTTTGTACGCTTTAAGGACCCGAGTTCCACTTCTCCTTTTGTGCCTCACGGACCCTTTCTCTGGATTAGGATGATGTGAGTTCCCCTCACCATGCGGGAGTTCGTCGTTTTTATTTCTATGTGAACAAAGCGGCATGTATCTAGTTGTGTATGTTCCAGCCCAGCTCATAGTGTCTTTTATGTATTTAGTTTCTCACTGTCGAGACCAGTATTCAGTTTACGAATTGTCGTCATTGCTAATGCAAATTGATATGTGCTCTTCTTTTAAATCGTGATTGCTAGATAACACCATATATTATATGGATGCCGATCTTGAGATCATGTAGCCTATTCAATTACAATGTGAACTCCATGCATGCAAACCAATATACCCACCTCTCATACTTATTATGCTTCCTGATACGGCCACTTTTCCTCGTGTATTAGCAATTGTGGAACTAGCTCTTATGATCATAGTAGTACATTCTTTATTGCATACTAGACAATCATACCTAACAACCAATTCTAGAAGCCTGGTTTATCTTGTTTTGTTCTGAAAATATAGTTTGTCGGTGTTCTAGGTGTACAGCTCCAAGAAAAGTTATTTACACTCCATATCAGAAACCACATATGGGCACAACTCCTCGTTTTGAACCCATTTGATGTCTCAAGGTAGTCTAATGTCTAACCTATGAACATGATCTTTGGTATATGTGTTGTAGGTATGCATTAGAATCTGTTGTCATTTGTCATTAACCATGTCAGGAATTTTGGTCACTTCCACCGCCTTGAGTCTAGATAAGTAACTACTGAATATAACAGTAAGTTATTACAGAACAAATCTGTGTATAATCATCAATCTAGCTAATCAAAAGGCTAATGGTAATCGATTGTATATGTACATGGACCAAGTCATACTTCCCTAGCCTAATTAATTAAATCAGAATCTGTAAGTAAACAACACTAAGCAAGAAATATGGAAACGCAATATCATAATTAGATTTCATTTTAATACTACTTACACGTAGGCATGTATATATAAAGAATTGTGCAGTACAAATATATTTAGGTAATATGTATATGTACCTTATAGGTATAATGGGAATTCAAATCAATAACTTAGACTTGAACTACTACAACTCAAATAAGAAACCTTAACATCACCAAGGTCATCTAATGATATAGGACCCTTAGAATTTTGTGCATCTCACTTAACAAATAAAATGACCTCATGCATGAATAATGTAAATGAAAACCCTAACAACCCTAAACATGTTGACCAAAAAGGGATATGTTATCTGATAAAACCATTGGGTTTTTCAGGAGAGAGTTAGATCCAGATTTACAGAAGGACTATGTGGATAGGAGTTTGACTTACTACAGGTAAGTGGTTCATGCCCATGAGTACTCATATTTTAAGCTTATTATGTTTACATGTCTCTTAGATAAGACTTTTGTAGATTATGTAGTTCAATGTTCTAAGATTTTAATGTTAAAGTATACAAGCAAGATCCCCCCCATTATTTTGTAAGTTCATATGCTCAAATAGAGTTATGTTGCTCAAATAGTTATCATTCATGGACTAGGTCCTTGAGAAAGTTTAAGAATCATGTTATTATAAGATTTCTTAGCAATGTTTTAAATTGATGAGTAAGATAGAAAGATAAGAAAGTAAGGGTCATATTTGGTTGATGGTTTGGGATACTTTTGTATTGAAATTTTAAGTACAAATATTCTCATATTTATAGATATAACCATGTATTAAGATTTCAAATAGAAATATGTTATCGAGATTTCTTATATATGTAAATATCTAAGACTAAGGAGTTAATCAGATTTCATAGAATGAGCAACATCTAGATGCAAAATACAAAGTGGGATTTGAATGTATTAAGACATGATCTAGTTTCAATATAAGGGTCCTATTAGAGTGTATTGTAATTTGAGTTGATGATGATAGATATAAGATTATGATGCATTAAGTTATGTTTAAGTTTCAAGGTACAATGGTATAAGATTCCTATTGTAAAGACTTAAGTTTTAATACATAAGTTCATACGAAGACATTAAGATTCAAGGCAAGATCTATTATAATGATTTTTTGTAGAGATTGAATCATCCTGTCAAATGGTATGTTCATAGATATTCTATGCTTAAATTACTCTCACATACTTTATTAAAGTTATTATTTGTATCCTTAGTATATATATTCAGATAAGATCCTCCTTCCTAAGCCTTGAGACTCAACTGTTATTTTTAGTATCAATGAAGTTATACTATCAAATCAGAGATTCAAAATAAGGTTTATCCAGATAAAAATAATAATATTAGATTTAGATTCAGACTTAGACTACTCATGGTGTGAGTAGCTAGATTTTGAATAAAGATACATGATAAGGGTTTTAGACCCAATCTCAATTATTGAGTAATGGAGATCCATATTCACATTCAATTGTAGATTCAGTTTATCACTTAAGAATAAAAGATTCAGATTTAGAATTCAGTACATGCTCAGTACTCAGTAATCAGTTTTAGATAAGTTCAACTATTAGTATTCGGTTTTAATATAAGATAAGTTTAGATTCAGAATTCAGTAAAGCAATCAGTATTTCAGTTTCAGTTCAGGTTAAGAATTAAGTAAGTTTAGACTTAAGGTAAATAAGTTGAAACCTTCACATAACACATTATATGACAAGTCCTCATTCAGTAGTCCCGGGACGATTCAGAGGCATTTGTTTCCAATTCAGAGGAGTGTTTACTCCAATTCAGAGGTGTTGTGGCACCAATTCAGGGCGTAGCCATGCCAATTCAGAGACACCTCGATGTCATTGAGAGGCATGTAGTGCCAATTTAGCAATACCTTGGTACCAATTCAGGGCGTAGATACGCCAATTCAAGAGGACTTATTGTAAAATGGTGGCCACAAATAGATAAAAATCATAAGTAAAAGATATTTTAGATTAGAGCATGTTTGTAATCTCATCTATGAGTGTGATGAGAGGAATTGAGATAATATATTTATGACCCAGACACTTTGATGTAGGTCATGAGACGCATAGTACAGGTGAAAAGATAGAGTAGAAAGAGAAGGGTTTAAGAAATGAGAGATACTATATTTTTAGATTTAATCAGAGTTTATTGTTCATTTCATATTTATGATGTTCAAGAATCTTCTAGTTCTTTAGCAATGCATATTTTTTTAAAATACTCATGCCACTTACTCTAATGACTATTTTTCACAATGCATGACTGGGGACACAATGTCTGTAGGGCTTGGAGCAGTTGAGGTTCAAAAGAACAAGTTAAGCACTAGAAGATTTCAAGCTCAGTCTAGTGGGGTGCCATTTACCTAGACGATCCAGAGTTTTGACTTGTTTTTATTATGTCTAGCTATGTTGTCAATTATACTAGATTTTATGGTTTAACATGATGTAGTTTTCTCTTGACAAAAACTATGCATGGATTAGTTTTATAGTTATGCAAAGTGTTTCATTTACTTTCATTGCAATGATAATCATGTTTGTGACACCCCCAGTAAAAAAAATGCTTCCACTCATATGGTTATGAAAATCTGGGTGTTACAATATGGTATCAAAGCAATTTGGTAAATAGCCACTAGGAAAACATGATTCTCATAGTCACCCTAGAATGAAGAGGTAAGATTAGTGTTTACAGATAGATTCTCCAAGAAGGATACAATGACCTAGAATGATTAAGAGTTTTCACCTTAGAAGAAATAGAGATGTCAGAGATATATGTGTACCTATTCTAGGTCTCAAGTTTCAACCTAACCTTAGCTAATGAGGTTGCTTCTCCATTCTCAGTGGTCTTGGCCAACCAATTGAGAATTAAAAAGGAATCTCATAAGCACTAGACTTTTATGTATCTTTCCTTTCTTACCAGTCCATGTGGTATGAGACACATGTGTTAGTGGGTTAGTGAGGGATAGCATGTCAGGATCCCGCATCTCTAGGTATGTGCTTGATCACCACATATCTAGGAATGTAGGAGGTACCTAAAGAACCCAAGATTAGACAACTATGTGCAACTAATGTTAGGAAGTCATGACAAGGTTGAGGTAGATGCCCTAAGCATAGAGCCAAGTTTAGTTTCATAAAACTTCAGCATGAGTTGAGCAGCAGACCACGGTAATAGTTAATGCTCACATAAGTATTTAATGGAATTTAAATTATATATATCTCTTTTTATGCAATTTTTTTAGTGAACATAAGTATATCTTGATATGTCAACTATTAGTGAATGAAGAAGTAAGCAAAATCCTAAGGTAGGTAGTAGTAACCTAGAGAAATTTCGAGGACAAATTTATTTAAGGTGGGTAAAAATGTAACATCCTCAATTTTGGATACTTCGATATAATTTCTTAAGTACATCGCATTCATAGTCGTCAGTATATAAATGGGTCATTATCCATAATTTAATTATAGAAATACAATAAGAATTTTTTTATTAGAAGATGACATGTAAGATGGATTCTATACAAATTACCAAGGTTTAATGTTTTAGATCATTAGTTTTAAGATTTACCTTATATTAATTATCACTGTCATCTAATTGGAAAAACTAATTCAATAGAATATTCATGACTCTAATGCGAGCAATTAAATTTTATTTGACCAGGTAATTAAATTTAGAAAATAATGAAAATATTATTAGGATAAAACCTTTTCCTGAAAATATATTTTTCTGGGTTTTTTTGTGTACCCTCTGATCTGGGTGTACCTCGACCATCACAGTTATCCGCCATTTTTTAACCTTCTGTTAGGAGCAGGTATCATGTGTCCCCGTCCGTTGTATTTTTTTGTCCTCGTGCAAGCGTTAATTTCGAAAACAGATTTTACTGCTGGCTTTGGGGATCATCTCGCACCCATTAATCGTGACTCAAACCCTAGTGCACAATGCATATATAACGCCTACCCTACGCCATCAGCATGTGCACTCAACATTAGTCATTGTTGTCTGTATCTCCTATCTTGGCCTCTCAACTACTAAACCACATTCTCTGACCCCATAACTTTTCCCCCTTCGTCTACACAGGCGGCACCTACTCTATCCACACCCATCTCTTCAGCAACAGCAGGCTAGTACTTCATCGCTAAGAAAATCTGAGAATGTGTACAGTCATACAGGGAGCATCAAGGGACCATTGCTATAGCCTTATGAAACTACAGTCGTCAACAAGAGGTGACCCTTCCTACACTACTCGTCTATGAAATTGTTTTTGTATCCTTTGAGGACCTGAGTTCCTCTTATCCTTTTGTGCCTCACAAACCTTTTCACTAGATTAGGATAGTGTGAGTTCCCTTCACCTTGCGGGAGTGTGTCGTTTTTGTTTTGCTGTGAACAATGTGGTAGTAGGTATGTAGTTGTGTATGTTCCAGCCGGGCTCATAGTGTCTTTTATGTATTCAGTTTCTCACCACCGGCACCGAGACCAGTATTTAGTTTACTAATTGCCATCATTGCTAATGCAAATCGATATGTGCTCTTCTTTTGAATCATGATTGCTAGATAACATTATATATTATAAGGATGCCGATCTTGAGATCATGTAGCCTGTTCAGTTACAACGTGAACTCCATGCATGCAAACCAATATACCCACCTCTCATACTTATTATGCTTCCTGATACAGCCACTTTTCCTCACATATTAGCAATTTTGGAACTAGCTCTTATGATCGTAGTAGTATATTCTTTACTGCATACTAGACAATCATGCCTGACGACCAATTCTAGAAGCCTGGTTTATCTTGTTTTGTTCTAAAAACATAGTTTTTCGGTGTTCTAGTTGTAAAGCTCCAAGAAAAGTTATTTACACTCCATATCAGAAACCACATCTAGGCACACCTCCTCGTTTTGAACCCATTTGATGTCTCAAGGTAGTCTAATGTCTAACCTATGAACATGATCTTTGGCATATGTGTTGCAAGTATGCAATAAATCTGGTGTCATTTTTCATTAACCATGTCAGGAATTCTGGTCACTTCCACCATCTTGAGTCTAGATAAGTAACTACTGAATATAATGATAAGTTATTATAGAACTAATATGTGTATAATCATCAGTCTAGATAATCAAAAGGCTAATGCTAATCGATTGTATATGTACATGGACCAAGTCATACTTCCCTAGCTTAAATTATTAAATCAGAATCCATAAGTAAACAACAATAAGCAAGAAATATGGAAACACAATATCATAATTAGATTTCATTATAATACTACTTACACTTAGGCGTGTATATATAAAGGATTGTGCAGTACAAATATATTTAGGTAATATGTATATGTACCTTAAAGGTATAATGGGAATTCAAATCAATAACTTAGAATTGAAGTACTAAAACTCAAATAAGAAACCTTAACGTCACCAAGGTCATATAATGATATAGGACCCTTAGAATTTTGTGCATCTCACTTAACAAATAAAATGACCTCATGCATGATAATGTAAAAGAAAACCCTAACGACCCTAAATATGTTCACCAAAAAGGGATATGTTATATGATAAAACCATTGGGTTTTTTAGGAGAGAGTTAGATCCAGATTTACAGAAGGACTATGTGGATAGTAGTTTGACTTACTACAGGTAAGTGGTTCATGCCCATGAGTACTCATATTTTAAGCTTATTATGTTTACATGTCTCTTAGATAAGACTTTTGTGGATTATGTAGTTCAATGTTCTAAGATTTTAATGTTAAAGTATACAAGAAAGATTCTCCCCCTCCCCATTATTATGTAAGTTCATATACTCAAATAGAGTTATGTTGCTCAAATAGTTGTCATTCATGGACTAGGTCCTTGAGAAAGTTTAAGAATCATGTTATTATAAGATTTCTTAGCAATGTTTGAAGTTGATGAGTAAGATAGAAAGATAAGCAAGTAAGGGTCATATTTGGTTGATGGTTTGGGATACTTTTGTATTGAAATTTTAAGTACAAATATTATTATATTTATAGATATAACTATGTATTAAGATTTAAATTAAAAACATGTTATCGAGATTTCTTATATATGTAAATATCTAATACTAAGGAGTTCATCATAATTCATAGAATGAGCAACATCTAGAAGCAAAATACAAAGTGGGATTTGAATGTATTAAGACATGACTTAGTTTCAATATACGGGCTCTATTAGAGTGTATTGTAATTTGAGTTGATGATGATAGATATAAGATTATGATGCATTAAATTATGTTTAAGTTTCAAGGTATAATGGTATAAGATTCCTATTGTAAAGACGTAAGTTTAAATACATAATTTCATACGAAGACATTAAGATTCAAGGAAAGATCTATTATAATTAGTTTTTGTAGAGATTGAATCATTCTGTAAAATGGTATGTTCATATATAATCTATGCTTAAATTAATCTCACATACTTTACTAAAGTTATTATTTGTATCATTAGTATATATATTCAGATAAGATCCTCCTTCCTAATCCTTGAGACTCAGTTGTTATGTTTAGTATCAATGATGTTATACTATCAAATCAGAGATTCAAAATAAGGATTATCCAGATAATAGTAATAATATTAGATTTAGATTTAGACTTAGACTACTCATGGTGTGAGTAGCCAGATTTTGAATAAAGATACATGATAAGGGTTTTAGACCCAATCTCGATTATGAAGTAATTGAGATCCATATTCACATTCAGTTGTAGATTCAATTTATCACTTAAGAATGAAAGATTCAAATTCCGATTCAGATTTTGAATTCATTAAATGATCAGTACTTTGTAAGCAGTTTCAGATAAGTTCAACTATCAGTATTCAGTTTTAATATAAGATAGGTTCAGATTCAGAATTCAGTAAAACAATCAATATTCAGCTTCAGTTCAGGTTAAGAATTAAGTAAGTTTAAACTTAAGATAAATAAATCGAAACCTTCACATAACACATTATATGATAAGTCCTCATTCAGTAGTCCCGGGACGATTCAGAGGCATCTATTGCTAATTCAGAGGAGTGTTTACTCCAATTTAGAGGTGTTGCGGCACCAATTCAGGGCGTAGCCACGCCAATTCTGAGACACCTCGGTGTCATTGAGAGGCATGTAGTGCCAATTTAGTGGTACCTTGGTACCAATTCAGTGCGTAGATATGCCAATTCAGGGGGACTTATTGTATAATGGTGGCCACAAATAGATAAAAATCATAAGTAAAAGATATTTTAGATTAGAGCATGTTTGTAATCTCATCCAAGAGTGTGATGAAAGGAATTCAGATAAGATATTTATGACCCAGACACTTTGGTGTAGGTCATGAGACCTAGAGTACAGGTTTCTGGAAAAGATAGAGTAGAAAGATAAGAGTTTAAGAAATGAGAGATACTATATTTTTATATTTAATCAGAGTTTAATGTTCATTTCATATTTATGATGTTCAAGAATCTTCTAGTTCTTTAGCAATTCATGTTTTTTTAAAATACTCATGCCACTTACTCTAACGACTATTTTTTCTAATGCATGACTGGGGACGCGATGTCCATAGGATTTGGAGCAGTTGAGGATCAAAAGAACAAGTAAAGCACTAGAAGATTTCACGCTCAGCCTAGGGGGGTGCCATTTACCTAGACAATCTAGTGTTTTGACATATTTTTATTATGTCTAGTTATGTTGTCAATTAGACTAGATTTTATGGTTTAACATGATGTAGTTTTCTATTGACAAAAACTATGTATGAATCAGTTTTATAGTTATGCAAAGTGTTTCATTTACTTTCATTGCAATGATAATCATTTTTGTGACACCCCCAGTAAAAAAAATGCTTCTGCTTATTTGGTTATGAAAATATGGGTGTTACCAGGGTAGGTCATTTGAGAGCATGTAAGCTCAATATAATATATTGACTCACACGTCTCACTCATCAGGTGGATACACTATCACTCTTAAAGGAGGGACAAATTACATCTATGTGATTCACAATAAACCACATGTGTCATAGTGCACCTGAGCACTACCTGTATGACAATTGTAATTCAAGGTCACATTGTGTATTGCCAAAGTAAATTGAACAACATGTGATCATTATAGTGACTTCATCTCTAAGGACCACAATCACCATTATCACATTAGGATATTTATGTGATTTCTATTTCTGATTTCCATGTATCATACTTATGTTGGTTTTATCTGGTACAATTGTTCATAAGAAGTATTACATGTTTGACTTGATACCCAATATCATGGCTAATGATATGTATTCATCACTCAACACATATACGAGTCGTAATGTATTATTTTCATCCTATTTCCCACAATAATATATAACTAGGGACTTAGATAAGAATGAAAACTCTCAACATTCACATGATCTCATGTTTTGGTCCTCAACCCAAAATCACACCATCGATTCATAATTCTTAAGACTTTCTATGTTCATTCATTTTCTCATATCAAAGAAAACAAAATAAATGGAGTTTCATGTATTTATACCAATTACTAAGTGTACTACTACAATCATCCAATGACTAGATTTCAAGACATACTACCAACAAGGGTTACAACAAAAAATGTTATCGACTAATTAGGGTTCGTTGATGGCTCAGAAAGGAAGTAGAAGTTTAAGTAGTATAACAATATCAATAGTCAAACCAAGGATAAAAGAACCCTCTCAAGGGAATTAACAATGAAAGGAAAGATTTAAATTACCAAAGTTCTTGAACTATGGGTGATACACCTGTAGAGTAGAGTAATATGAGTAACTAGTATGTTTCATTTTTAGAGGAGAATGCATCATGGCTATGAATGTATCAAGCTAATTGCCTTGAGTTTTCAAGAGAACTTTAAGTGAAGGTACCCACTTTTAAGTAAAAGTCACATTTATTCTGATAACTTGTAGTACTACTTTATAGGATGTATGTATGGAAATTTTTAGATACGACCTTGTGATGTTTAATGGCTGAGATAGGTTGTTCTTACACAATGGATGCATGGAACCATAATGAAGGTCAGGATTAGGGAAAGTGTGATAGTTTCAATCGTGATAATTTAAGCATGTTTTTGTTCACCCAATCCTAACTGGATGAATGCAACATATCATGTGATAAATCTTTTAAATAAGTGTGTAATATATGTAATGGTAGTATGAAAAATAGGCTACTTTGTCTTTCTCGATATTATTGAAAGTTGAGGAGTCAAGAGAAAATCACTTCATAAGTGCATGCACCCCTAGAGACCCCAGGGGAATGGCTTAAAGCCAAGGATACATGATAGATATATGAAGAATGGAAAGACATGTAATTTTTGTATACATATAAAAATGTTGAATTTATATTCTGGAGGTAGGGCTTTAGATCATATGGAAAAGATATAGTCCCTCAGGTATTAACTAGTCAAGGTGACTAGAGCTTGAAATGCACATCAAGGATATAACTCAATGAAAAAATGAAACCCTACTGAAAGTTGTGCACAAGATCAACAACGCTAAGAAATACACTTCTAATAGATTCTTAGCTGATAAGAACCCTTTAAAGTTCAAAAAATTGTTCATGTATGAAGAGTCACTCATTGATCATGAATTAACCTAGTTGAAGAATTATAAGTTGATATGTGGATTTACCAACCCTACACGTGAAATAAGGTGAACTTTGTATTTTGAATACATATCTATTTTTTATTAGTGTATGTTTAAGAGTTTGAGAAACTACCTTTAATACAGATAAGTTATTTATGAGATTAAAATCATAAGATATAAAAAATCATTTGATCATTGACGATATGGTCAACATATATGAAAGTATTATCTCAACATTTTATGGTTGTTGTTAGATAGTAGTTCAAGTGCATGACCAAAATCTCAGACAAATTGTTATTGTCATGTCATAGAATAATGTTGAGCATAAGGATGTGGAACCATACTTAAAATAGTCTTAGTTACAACCATAGTTTTTATACATATGATACCTAATTGGTGTTAATGATAGGATGAAAAATACATTTCTAAGTGGGGTGTTAGCCCCCTTTAGTACATGTGAAACCCATTATAGATGTCGAAATATAATAGAGATGAGAAACATGAGTTCATCATCATCTTGAGGAATTCTCCTCATTGTTAATTCAACTTCTTGCATTCGATACATGAGTATTTAAACACATGTCAACATATAGGATCTAAGTGAGATATGTGATGTAAGAACTAACTTAAAAACCTCTTACATCATATGAATAAGGAGAACTAGGCTTAAATATGATATAGTTTCTCTAGTTGAGCCCTAGAGAATGAGTATCAAAGGAAATAGAAGTCTCAATACGTAGTAAAAGAGATACTTTGGTCCTACAAGAATTGTTCTTCTAATGCATATAGTCCTAAGTGAGATGATCCCGCTGGTTGGGTAGGTTACTCATTACCTAAGAAAGACTTCATGGATGAATAAAGGTTACACTATGAACTTATTAAATGGGAACAAGATATGCCCAAGACCCCATAAAGGATTAAGTAAACTGGAATGGCCTCTTACTTAATGCATTGTCTACACATGTATAAAGAAGTTTGATAATAAAAAGATTTTATACCGAGAGAAAGGACGGAAAGTAATTGAATAAGATAGACTTCATGTTGTTTTTGCCTATGCGGATCATCCTTAGTATCTCATGATGTTATTTTGATTCTTGGATGGATGATGAGCATAAGATATTATGGTGCACTCCTCCCAGGTTGAAGGAAGAAGTAAGTTGAATATATCAATTATGCTAGTATTTTAAGGTATACTGCCCTCATACTATTATTAGCTTAATCCAGCCTTGAAATAATGACATGTTTGGAATCATGTAGGACTTATCACTTGTGGTGTTAACAAAAACCTTCAATCTAACCTAAAAATATTTTGGTTTTAATTTTAGTGAAAAATTCTTGTATAGGGGAAGGATGTGAGAACACTAAATTTCCACCTTTTCATAAAGTTGTACATGGAAAAGCTTATTTTAATATAATGAAGTTCATATAAATGATGTTCATTTTATTTTTGCTTTTCAGTCCCATGGGACAAGATTTCAAGAAGTCATGGTTTTATGTTGTAAAATTCAAACAATTGTTTTCTATTCCTCATAATGTTGTTTGTGAAGCCATAAACTAGATTTTACAAAATAAGACTACATAGTTGTGTTGAAACTATTAGTTTGAAATAAAAAAGGACAATCGAAAGACCAATAAAAGGAATTTAAACTTATTATTTTTGCCATTTTTTATAAAAGAAGAGATTATTACTGTGGGCTCTGATCTCCAAACCACGAATTAATCCCGATTTAATCTTGTGCGGAAGCAATCGGTAAACAGCGGAAGACAAAAATCACGGGAAATTAAAACTTTTCGAGACAAGAGCCTGAAACCACAAACCTTTTCCATAGAAAAAGGATTTAACTGTTTACATCACTGACAATTACTTCTTGAGTAATTATATACAACATGATACCAAAATTCTCAAGAATTCATACTCCAAAACACTCCAGGACCTGAGAGTACAGAGGACACATAGGACTTGACTCTAACTACACCATGAAGCAGGCTAGATCTCCACCTGAGATATTTACTGCTCCTGATGCTGCTGTTGCTGGGATTGGTCACCTGAGTTCTTGTTCCTTCGTCTTCGACGACCACCTAAAAAGTAGAAGTCTACGGGGTGAGACAATTATACATAATTGCCCCAGCGAGAGTTATAACTCTCCACTAGGCTTTATAAGCAAAGAAAGGAATAACTAAAGCAATAAGAGCCTTCAAGATATTCACTGGCAGTTCTGATGATAAGCAAGAGTTCCATCAATATTAAAATATGAGAACATCTATGCTATTCAAGGTAACATCAATCAAATAACTCGTAATTAACTCTAACAGATATACTACGCTGTTGTTGATGTTTTTCAAACATTATTATGCCCTGTGGAGATGAGGCATACCACTCATACTCCAACTGATCGCTAAGAAGTCACATCAGTATCATACATAGTTCATTAAGAGAGCCGGATTCTTATGACCTCATCTTCCTCAGTCAGTTAGAGGATTGATTGTTTGACATCTGGCGGGATGTCTTTATAATAGCTCACCAGGGTACTCTGGTCCTTCGCTATTTTTAGAGTTACAGTGGCATTCTGTACTCTCTTTGCTATCGGAAGATTTCTTGTTTATCTTTCACCGATACGGTATTTGTGTCTTTAAGGGAGTGTAGATATACATCTCACCTTTAGGACTTTATGGTGGGGTCTGATGGACTACTAGAATCTACATCATCCTCTCACCTTTTCTTTTATAGTGAAGGTATGACGGACTACAAGAATCTACATCAAATACCTACACTAGGATGTAAGGTTCTACACATCCATGTACCCCACATACTCAAAAGTATGTGCTCCAGGAGTTCCCTTAGGAAGACCTGTTTCACCATCATTTAGACAACTGACAATGATGGATCTATGATCAGGGCTCTACATTTCACTTGATTAGTTAGGTACATTCAGTATTCCAATCATCATACAGTAACACAGCTATATATGAGAATACAAAATGTAACAGGCCTAACTTATCACAATTATCAGATATTCATCTCAAGTCATCAGTCGAGCATGACCTTAACAGCATTTATAGCTCTTACAGCCCATAAATCACAAAGGATGTCACTTAGCAGTGCATCAAGATGGTTCACTATTCATAAAGCATAAGACATGCCTTCAATGAATATAACATGGTATTCCATACCTGGGTGTGACCATCATCTCATAACAACCTGCATGGTTAACTCAACAGATAATAGTAACAATTCAGTAAATAGGGATACATTCCCAATCAGGGTTTCACTTGGTTTCACCCTCAACTAGGGTTTCTCATGGAATCACCCTCAATTAGGGTTCCACATAGGATCACCTTCAATTAGGGTTCCACTCAATAGCCCTTACAATTAAGGTTTACTATTCATCTTTTATGTCTTCACCCTAAAATTAGGGTTTACTATTCACTCCAAGGTGATTTGTACTCATTACATCATCGTGTAAGAGAAACATCATCATTAAGACCCTTAATTATCATTAAGATCCATTAGATGTCATAATTAGGGTTTCCATGACCTCACATAGGTGGGTCATTCCCTAATCATACACATTCATGTGAAAATGAAGTATCTTACTAAAGTTTCCTTCTAAAAAGGGCTCTTTCTCTCTCTAGGATACTTTCTCTCTCCTCTCACTAGTAGATGGTGGCAACACCACTCTAGATTAGGTTGAGACAATTCTCCATTGACTGTTATGAACCAAGGAATCAACATCATGTGATTAGGGTTTGATTAGATTAGGGTTTTACCCCTTTAGACCCTTCGAGGGTATTTTGGTAATTTGCCACATGATCACCATCATGGATTAACTCACTAATCACATAGTCCCTTAATGACCTAGGTTACCATTAAGGTTTAGATGGAGTCATCATTAAGCCATTGGCACCATCAAATGGTTAAGTACAAACCATCACCAACCTCCATGTGATTCTCAACCTTCAAACGATCTCAACCATCCAAACGGTCTTGAGACCGTTTGACCCTCAAACGGTCTTGAGACCGTTTGGTGGTGAAGACCGTTTGGAAGTATTGACTTCCAAACCGTTTGGAGCCTCAAACGGCTTGAGGTCGTTTGGACCAATCGACCTTGAGGTCGTTTGAGCCCAAACGGTCTTGAGGTCGTTTGAGCCCAAACGGTCTTGAGACCGTTTGGCCCCAAACGGTCTTGAGACCGTTTGGTCTCAAACGGTCTTGAGACCGTTTGGCCCAAATGGGCTCAAACCGTTTGGACCTCCAAAGGGGTTCAATGGTCACCAAAGTTCAAGGATATGTATGTTGAAGCCCTCAATTGGCTAAAGCTATGCTAACCACTTATAAATTGAGTCAATTAGGGTTAGCCTTAACCTCTTAGCCATTCAATTAACCCTCAATTGCAAACCAATTAGGGTTCAATTCGTTTTCAATTAGGGTTTCAAATTGATTGGTCATCAATGTTCAACAGTGTGAATCAATTCAAGGTTGAACCTATCAATTGACCTCCAATTGGGCCCAAACTTGGCCCAAACGGTCTTAAGGTCGTTTGGACATAATCCAAACGGTCTTGAGACCGTTTGCCCAAAGTTTGACCAAGATCCAAACCGTTTTGACTCAGGTTGAAGTCCAATTAGGTCAAAATCAGCACTTTTCAATCAATGCATCAATTTCCTACAATTGGACCCTCAAACCACTAGATTAACTCAACCCTAGACCTTCAAACGGTCTTGGGTTGTGCCCAAACGGTCTTAGGACCGTTTGGAGGAATTCCCAAACGGTCTTGAGACCGTTTGGGTCCTTCAACCCAAGACTCAACAAGATCTATATGATAAATCAGCACTTTTTCACCCGATTAGGGTTCCATGTTGAAGTGCCTTCAACTCCCAATTGGTTAAGAATTAGACTTTGATTCTTTGCAGAGATGAAATTCAACCTGTTGGGAACAGACCCTCAAACGGTCGTCCCTAGGTCAACGCCCTCAAACGGTCTTGAGACCGTTTCAATCCAAACGGTCTTGCAAGACCGTTTGGGAGAAAACGGTCTTGAGACCGTTTGAACCCAAACGGTTTGCAACCGTTTGGACCAAAAGGGTCCAAGACCGTTTGGAAAAGCAACATAGGGAATCACGCCCCTCATCTTCAACCTCTTGCAAGGTCGGTTTCTCCACTGGTTTGCTTGCAATCGTGCAAGAAAGAAGGGAGGTAGAAGGAGATTCTACTAGCAAATTTGCAAGAATCAAAGCATAATTATAAAGCACAAGTTCAGAGTTATAAAACCCGCCTCAAGTTTGATCCTAAAGCTCCAAGACTCTGAAGTCCAAGCTCTAATGGCGTCCTTGAGCTTCCTCAACTCGATCAGGGATGAAAACTCCAAGGAATCGAAGCTTTGGTTGGCTAGAACAAGGAGACTAGTTAAGCTAACCATGAAACCAATCCTAGAAAGTGAAATCCACCATGAATTCGAGCTAGAAGGGGAGTTTCTTACCTAGAGCAAGCTATTTCGTCTCCCTGTCCTCCAGAGCAAGTTCTTGGCCGTTTGAGAAAGAAGAGAAGTGAATGAAACAGGGAAAGATCGTTTGCTCGTTTACAAAGGAGATAGCTTTTATAGCTTAAGCCTATTTCTTACTACAAGGACCTTTCAAAACCAAAAATTCACATCTAGGTCCCTCCTTGCTCAAGGGCACGCCCAAGCCCATCTAATCTCATGCAAAGATCAAGGAAACTCAAGATCTAAAGATATAGGAATCCAACCTTCCACTAGGTACATACATGAAAGGGTTTTGTACCCATTTTAGGTGATTTCTATCACAAGGATCATTCTCCTCATCTGATTAGTGAATGATGTATCTCTTTCATCATTTCTACTCTAAATGATGACAAGAGTCATTAGAGATGTTCTATATGGTGAAAATTACAAATTGGACCCCTCCATTTGGGTAATCGCACTTTACCCCAAATTAGGGTTTCTGAGCATGGGGATTGCTTCCATAGCTGCACCTTGGTGCTCAAGCTTGGGAAATCCCTCAAACTTCGTCATAGACATCCCCATGATGTCTTAACATCAAAAGAACATCTTACCTTGTGAATTTTGCAAGTTCAACCCTTAGACTGGGTAATTTACACATAAGCCCTTGCATACAACATAATGCTACAACTTTATGCAAAAGGAGCAAAATATGAAAGTAAATGTCCCTGAGGGACTTAATTACATGCCAGGGAGTGTTCACAAGTGTATTATTACATATTTAGGCAAAACTTCTAGGGTTAGCTCATAACCCAGGTCAGGGGTGTTACAAATCATAAACCCCTAACAAGGATTTCGTCCCCGAAATCATAGAAAGAAAAGGGGAATGCAGATATGTTTATTTTAAGAACATAAACCCCTAACAAGGGATGTTCTTAAAATTCTATCCTTTCATAAGAACATAAACCCCTAACAAGGGTTGTTCTTATCATTCTTAATTTAATATTACTTACTCATATTGTCAAAACTGTATATCTCTTTGGATTGTGTCAGATTGTCTACTTGCTCAGAGTAATCAAAAGATAACATTTAGGAGTTTCCATATTTACCTTATCATCAGTAATTGTATACCTGGCCAGGGTATATGATTACTGAAGTAAGAAAATATGTACTTACATTTTTCTTGTCCTTCTCTTTTATAAGTAAGCATGTCAAGGTAATAAACCCACTCATCAGAGTTTCCAACAACAGCTACCTGCCTTATGACTAAATGCCATGATGCAGTTAGAAATCACTCTTCGAGTGATGAAAGAGCGCGTAGCACCCGGGTCAAACAAAACAGATACTATACAAGTTTTGGACATATCAGAATATAAAAGTTCCATCTGACCTGTCTCCACTTGTGGATCTTCCACTACTTCAGGTGAGTTTATAGCATAGAACCTTGCTATAGGCTGTTGTTGAGGTGGTGATGATGATCCGGCTTGGGACGCTTGCCCGCGTCCTCGACCTGCCCCTTGAGATTGTCCTCTCTGTGATCCCTGATGTTCTTGTCTCGGAGGCTGAGTCACACTGACAGGCTTAGACCAGCAGTCCTTCATCAAATGTCCCACCTTACCACAATTGTAACATCTTCTTTCTTGTGGCCTTGGTGGTCCAGTAACGGACATTGATGCAGAGCTGTGAGTCTCCTGGGGTAGTTGTCCTTGCTCTCTACCTCCACTTGGAGACCACTCAGCCTGAGGACTAGATCTAGATGGTGGAGGGTTAGGTGCAGAGGATCTAGGCTGCTTAGAGTCCCTAGATGAAGAAACCTGGAACTGTGGATATCGTTTTTGAGTCTGCCTCTTCTCAACCACAGATTTCTCTATTCTTTGGACTGACTCAACGAAGGTAGAGAATCTTTTGCGGTTCTCTAAGGTAGACACAGGGGTTGACATGTCAGCATTCAAACCTCTTTCGAATCTTCTGATCCTTTCCTCCTCTGTGGCAGCCATATGCGGACAAAATCGCAATAGCTCCATAAACTTAGCTTCATACTCACTGATGTTCATCATGCCTTGTCTTAATCTCTCAAACTGAGAGATTTTCTCGTCTAGGAAGGTCTTTGGGAAATATCTATTAACAAATTCCCGCCGAAAATCTTCCCACGAGATCTCTATTCCAGGTCTCTTCTGCTCTTCCATGGTCCACCAGTGACCAGCACTTCCTTTGAGGAGATAGACAGCATGTCTAACCTTCTCAACTTCAGGGATATGGAGGATCCTGAAAGCTTTCTCTAACTCAGTCAACCACAGATCAGCATCTGCAGGGTCAGCAGTCCCGTGGTACTCAGTAGCTCCGACACGACGCAGTCGCTCGAAAGTCTTCCCGATACCTTGACCTTCTGGTTGGATAGGTGCCCTGGGAACAGGCATCGGCATCCTGTCGGTTATGTGGGTCATAGCAGCCATGAACTGCCCGAACATCTCCTGAACCACCGGGTTACCCAAGTCAGCTGGGTTAAACTGGGGTGGCTCTCTAGGTTGTTCTGGTACAGGCTGCT
The DNA here is from genome assembly GCA_963693085.1 of Alisma plantago-aquatica. Taxonomy (NCBI): domain Eukaryota; kingdom Viridiplantae; phylum Streptophyta; class Magnoliopsida; order Alismatales; family Alismataceae; genus Alisma; species Alisma plantago-aquatica. The sequence continues at coordinate 159,409,530 of OY856414.1, read as the reverse complement.
CTATCTCAGGTATTCCTGCACCGCCTTGAGGTGCATTAGAACTACCTTCAGCCATGTTCTCATCATGTGGCTCAGACATCCTTAAGTATCTTCTTCTCCTGAGGAGCAGAAGTTTCTATTAGCTAAGGAAGGAATACTAAAGACAGACTCAACTTCCTAAGTCCTATGCCTCTGTAGACTCGGCGAACCTGGAGCTCTGATACCACTTAATTGTGGGCTCTGATCTCCAAACCACGAATTAATCCCGATTTAATCTTGTGCGGAAGCAATCGGTAAACAGCGGAAGACAAAAATCACGGGAAATTAAAACTTTTCGAGACAAGAGCCTGAAACCACAAACCTTCTCCATAGAAAAAGGATTTAACTGTTTACATCACTGACAATTACTTCTTGAGTAATTATATACAACATGATACCAAAATTCTCAAGAATTCATACTCCAAAACACTCCAGGACCTGAGAGTACAGAGGACACATAGGACTTGACTCTAACTACACCATGAAGCAGGCTAGATCTCCACCTGAGATATTTACTGCTCCTGATGCTGCTGTTGCTGGGATTGGTCACCTGAGTTCTTGTTCCCTTCGTCTTCGACGACCACCTAAAAAGTAGAAGTCTACGGGGTGAGACAATTATACATAATTGCCCCAGCGAGAGTTATAACTCTCCACTAGGCTTTATAAGCAAAGCAAGGAATAACTAAAGCAATAAGAGCCTTCAAGATATTCACTGGCAGTTCTGATGATAAGCAAGAGTTCCATCAATATTAAAATATGAGAACATCTATGCTATTCAAGGTAACATCAATCAAATAACTCGTAATTAACTCTAACAGATATACTACGCTGTTGTTGATGTTTTTCAAACATTATTATGCCCTGTGGAGATGAGGCATACCACTCATACTCCAACTGATCGCTAAGAAGTCACATCAGTATCATACATAGGTCATTAAGAGAGCCGGATTCTTATGACCTCATCTTCCTCAGTCAGTTAGAGGATTGATTGTTTGACATCTGGCGGGATGTCTTTATAATAGCTCACCAGGGTACTCTGGTCCTTCGCTATTTTTAGAGTTACAGTGGCATTCTGTACTCTCTTCGCTATCGGAAGATTTCTTGTTTATCTTTCACCGATACGGTATTTGTGTCTTTAAGGGAGTGTAGATATACATCTCACCTTTAGGACTTTATGGTGGGGTCTGATGGACTACTAGAATCTACATCATCCTCTCACCTTTTCTTTTATAGTGAAGGTATGACGGACTACAAGAATCTACATCAAATACCTACACTAGGATGTAAGGTTCTACACATCCATGTACCCCACATACTCAAAAGTATGTGCTCCAGGAGTTCCCTTAGGAAGACCTGTTTCACCATCATTTAGACAACTGACAATGATGGATCTATGATCAGGGCTCTACATTTCACTTGATTAGTTAGGTACATTCAGTATTCCAATCATCATACAGTAACACAGCTATATATGAGAATACAAAATGTAACAGGCCTAACTTATCACAATTATCAGATATTCATCTCAAGTCATCTGTCGAGCATCACCTTAATAGCATTTATGGCTCTTACAGCCCATAAATCACAAAGGATGTCACTTAGCAGTGCATCAAGATGGTTCACTATTCATAAAGCATAAGACATGCCTTCAATGAATATAACATGGTATTCCATACCTGGGTGTGACCATCATCTCATAACAACCTGCATGGTTAACTCAACAGATAATAGTAACAATTCAGTAAATAGGGATACATTCCCAATCAGGGTTTCACTTGGTTTCACCCTCAACTAGGGTTTCTCATGGAATCACCCTCAATTAGGGTTCCACATAGGATCACCTTCAATTAGGGTTCCACTCAATAGCCCTTACAATTAAGGTTTACTATTCATCTTTTATGTCTTCACCCTAAAATTAGGGTTTACTATTCACTCCAAGGTGATTTGTACTCATTACATCATCGTGTAAGAGAAACATCATCATTAAGACCCTTAATTATCATTAAGATCCATTAGATGTCATAATTAGGGTTTCCATGACCTCACATAGGTGGGTCATTCCCTAATCATACACATTCATGTGAAAATGAAGTATCTTACTAAAGTTTCCTTCTAAAAAGGGCTCTTTCTCTCTCTAGGATACTTTCTCTCTCCTCTCACTAGTAGATGGTGGCAACACCACTCTAGATTAGGTTGAGACAATTCTCCATTGACTGTTATGAACCAAGGAATCAACATCATGTGATTAGGGTTTGATTAGATTAGGGTTTTACCCCTTTAGACCCTTCGAGGGTATTTTGGTAATTTGCCACATGATCACCATCATGGATTAACTCACTAATCACATAGTCCCTTAATGACCTAGGTTACCATTAAGGTTTAGATGGAGTCATCATTAAGCCATTGGCACCATCAAATGGTTAAGTACAAACCATCACCAACCTCCATGTGATTCTCAACCTTCAAACGATCTCAACCATCCAAACGGTCTTGAGACCGTTTGACCCTCAAACGGTCTTGAGACCGTTTGGTCTCAAACGGTCTTGAGACCGTTTGGTGGTGAAGACCGTTTGGAAGTATTGACTTCCAAACCGTTTGGAGCCTCAAACGGCTTGAGGTCGTTTGGACCAATCGACATTGAGGTCGTTTGAGCCCAAACGGTCTTGAGGTCGTTTGAGCCCAAACGGTCTTGAGACCGTTTGGCCCCAAACGGTCTTGAGACCGTTTGGCCCAAATGGGCTCAAACCGTTTGGACCTCCAAAGGGGTTCAATGGTCACCAAAGTTCAAGGATATGTATGTTGAAGCCCTCAATTGGCTAAAGCTATGCTAACCACTTATAAATTGAGTCAATTAGGGTTAGCCTTAACCTCTTAGCCATTCAATTAACCCTCAATTGCAAACCAATTAGGGTTCAATTCGTTTTCAATTAGGGTTTCAAATTGATTGGTCATCAATGTTCAACAGTGTGAATCAATTCAAGGTTGAACCTATCAATTGACCTCCAATTGGGCCCAAACTTGGCCCAAACGGTCTTAAGGTCGTTTGGACATCATCCAAACGGTCTTGAGACCGTTTGCCCAAAGTTTGACCAAGATCCAAACCGCTTTGACTCAGGTTGAAGTCCAATTAGGTCAAAATCAGCACTTTTCAATGAATGCATCAATTTCCTACAATTGGACCCTCAAACCACTAGATTAACTCAACCCTAGACCTTCAAACGGTCTTGGGTTGTGCCCAAACGGTCTTAGGACCGTTTGGAGGAATTCCCAAACGGTCTTGAGACCGTTTGGGTCCTTCAACCCAAGACTCAACAAGATCTATATGATAAATCAGCACTTTTTCATCCGATTAGGGTTCCATGTTGAAGTGCCTTCAACTCCCAATTGGTTAAGAATTAGACTTTGATTCTTTGCAGAGATGAAATTCAACCTGTTGGGAACAGACCCTCAAATGGTCGTCCCTAGGTCAACGCCCTCAAACGGTCTTGAGACCGTTTCAATCCAAACGGTCTTGCAAGACCGTTTGGGAGCAAACAGTCTTGAGACCGTTTGAACCCAAACGGTTTGCAACTGTTTGGACCAAAAGGGTCCAAGACCGTTTGGAAAAGCAACATAGGGAATCACGCCCCTCATCTTCAACCTCTTGCAAGGTCGGTTTCTCCACTGGTTTGCTTGCAATCGTGCAAGAAAGAAGGGAGGTAGAAGGAGATTCTACTAGCAAATTTGCAAGAATCAAAGCATAATTATAAAGCACAAGTTCAGAGTTATAAAACCCGCCTCAAGTTTGATCCTAAAGCTCCAAGACTCTGAAGTCCAAGCTCTAATGGCGTCCTTGAGCTTCCTCAACTCGATCAGGGATGAAAACTCCAAGGAATCGAAGCTTTGGTTGGCTAGAACAAGGAGACTAGTTAAGCTAACCATGAAACCAACCCTAGAAAGTGAAATCCACCATGAATTCGAGCTAGAAGGGGAGTTTCTTACCTAGAGCAAGCTATTTCGTCTCCCTGTCCTCCAGAGCAAGTTCTTGGCCGTTTGAGAAAGAAGAGAAGTGAATGAAACAGGGAAAGATCGTTTGCTCGTTTACAAAGGAGATAGCTTTTATAGCTTAAGCCTATTTCTTACTACAAGGACCTTTCAAAACCAAAAATTCACATCTAGGTCCCTCCTTGCTCAAGGGCACGCCCAAGCCCATCTAATCTCATGCAAAGATCAAGGAAACTCAAGATCTAAAGATATAGGAATCCAACCTTCCACTAGGTACATACATGAAAGGGTTTTGTACCCATTTTAGGTGATTTCTATCACAAGGATCATTCTCCTCATCTGATTAGTGAATGATGTATCTCTTTCATCATTTCTACTCTAAATGATGACAAGAGTCATTAGAGATGTTCTAGATGGTGAAAATTACAAATTGGACCCCTCCATTTGGGTAATCGCACTTTACCCCAAATTAGGGTTTCTGAGCATGGGGATTGCTTCCATAGCTGCACCTTGGTGCTCAAGCTTGGGAAATCCCTCAAACTTCGTCATAGACATCCCCATGATGTCTTAACATCAAAAGAACATCTTACCTTGTGAATTTTGCAAGTTCAACCCTTAGACTGGGTAATTTACACATAAGCCCCTACATACAACATAATGCTACAACTTTATGCAAAAGGAGCAAAATATGAAAGTAAATGTCCCTGAGGGACTTAATTACATGCCAGGGAGTGTTCACAAGTGTATTATTACATATTTAGGCAAAACTTCTAGGGTTAGCTCATAACCCAGGTCAGGGGTGTTACAATTACGGAAACAAATTCCCAATATTTCAATCAAATTGGACGTTCCTACAACCCTAGAAAATATAAAGGGAAAAAGGAAATTGATTTATATACAACTGTAGTAATTATTTAATGATTGATTAAATGATTAATGACAACATACATTTTGAAGACCAAGATTTATCCCCCCTCATGTGGAATGATACCTGGCATGTTACCATTGGATATATATTTGACAAAACCACTATCATCTTATACCTTGGAAAAATTCTAGAAATTTGGTATATATACCCTATCACATATTTGATCTCCCACATTCTCTCTCTCTGATCAACTACCCATCTTACAGACACCCCATTAAAAATATTCTTTTGTCATTCTAAGTTATTACTTATAAATCACAACTTGTTTCACTTGTTGTGGAGCGACTTTCAAACCCCACTCTAATCCCTCTCTCACTTCTAAGGAAGGAGGTTTTATGAACCCTAATTGTACCCCTATTTTTCCCTATAAAACCCTCCATCTTCCTATCCTTCTTCTTTCCTTTTGCTAAAACTCTAAAATAGAAGAAAAAAGAGGCTCACAACCTATCTAGCATCTTTCCTATCCCTAGAGAAGAATGACACCACTGTAGGAGGATTCTTCCACCTCTTTCTCTTACCCACAGTCAAGACCCTAGTCACCTTTGTGGGGCCATACCAAGCTTGGGTAGATATTTCTCTAATCATAACATGGAGCCCCAAATTCCTTTTCTTCACTAATAGGGAACACGAATGCAACTTTCTTGCACCCTTGCAAGCAAGTTTAGGAGGAGAGGTGGCTCCCTTCCTTTGGATCTAGTCAACCTTTGACCAATAATTTTAATCCATGGACAAAAACTTGGGGGATTCATGTAATTGAATGATTGAACGTTAATGGTATAATCAATATATATATATATATATATATATATATATATATATATATATATAACCATTAACTAAGAATCCATGGACAATAATATTCTAATTTGGAAACTTTTGCTTCTCTATCACAGAATTTCAAGAATATATTGATTTCTTATTTAAATCATTGTAAAATAACCCCGGCTATAAGGAATTCATATAACATCTATTTTTAATCACAAAAATACAAGGGGAATTTCAAAAATATTTGCAATACCTAAATATACTTAGTTTCCCGATGTTCATCCAATTCAATTATTTTGAAATTGAATATAACATAATCTTGTTTAATATGACTCTTAGTCCCTAAATATGATCATATGTGTAGATTTATTGACTTCACACAACCCTTGATCTAAATGTGAGCAATACATTGAGTATTATTGTACCCCTAGATCACATACCAAAATTATGTTAATATAAAATATGTTCATAATCTAGAACTTAAGCTGATATACAATAGTAATCAAATTTAATAATCCTAAACTCGATCTAGACATTACTTGGATTTATCACGATGATGATGACCAAATTGGATGATAATGCTTGACATGTTTCTAGAAAGAGTATATTTAGTGATACTAGTAGTCCCTCTTCATATTTTAAGATGAAAATGATGACTCGATATGTATGTTGAGGTTAAGGGTTTGAAAACATGCTTGTCAAGGGTCCTTCCCAAAGTAGGATGCAAAGATTGAGAAACCCAAACAAATCAATCTCATCCCTAAGATATACCAAACCATAGTAACCTTGCTTAAACCCTAGCAAGTTCTTTCCTAATATAGTACTGTTTAATTACTAAGTGTTTATTTTTAGATTAAATTTTGGACGAATTGGATTTTGACAACTTATGCTCTCTAAATAGGTGTGGCATACTTATGACAACTTATGCTCTCCTTAGTTGCCCACTGTCCAGCTTGGCTCTAGGTTCGCTGTGCGAGCATGAGTCTATGGGACTCAGTCTCAGCGTGCAACTCCACCGCTCTCTCTGATCTTCCCTGGAAAACTGGTTAGGGGGTCGGTCTGTAGTTTTTGATGAGGTAGAGAACTGCCAGGCTAGTCTCGTTCTCCACTCACTCCATGAGCAGTGATCGTGGCTACATAGACATGCACTCACCTCATTGCTCCATGCTCTTCGATATGTTTGAAAGTTGTTGCATGTTTATCATCATCCGTTCATAAGCAAGGAAAAAGATTAAATAAGGCTTTTTCGATCTGGGGCTTAACACAACAAGGAATTGTGTGAGACATTGGATAAAGCCACCTTGGTTAAAGGTTACTACCTTATTCATGGATACATCAAATTATACTAATAACTTTCTCTAGGAACCTCATTTAATCATAATCACAACTTCCTTCCATTAAAGTTTGAAGCCAACATTCAATATCAAATCATAGACCTTAAAGTCGTTCAAATCCTCAAATTCGTGGTTCACTTATCCAATGAGATCCAGAATACTAAAAGTTACTCTATCACATCCTACACACCTTAAAAGAAATTTCATCCTCAAAATTAGGCCAAAATCCAGTTTATCACAACATACACATCTTAAAAGAAATTTTATCCTCGAAATTAAGTTGTCTTGTTACTTCAGGGAACAACTAACATGTCTTCATCCACATATAAAGCACTATACTACGAGCAACATATCTAAAAGCATAAGCTCCATAACTATACCCAAACCACTATTAAGAGAGTCTAAAACATCTAGGGTGAAACACTCCTCCATAAAGATTGAAGTAAGGGTTTAGAAACTTTGGTTATGTCATGGCATATCTAATATGTTAGGGTTTCATCCTTATCTTTACCCATGCATTTGGGTTCCGTCATCATATTACCATGTTTCAAAGGAGTTCACTAAAGTTAACCCATTATATCAGGGTGTCATCAACATTTTATTTAGATCATTGTTAGAACATGTTCATCATTAACATATGCCTTTTAGGAGGGAGTTAACTATAATTAACCAGTGTTATCCATCAGATCATATCAAGGTGTTATAATCATAATGTTGTGCTAGCTGTCAAACTATATTTTCCATTTTTATTAAACACTAAGATTAACACCTCATGTAACATGTTTCATTCATATGATCTTATTTCATTGTTCATACTAAATTGCAACATTTACTATTAATTTCATCACAAGATTAGATAACAGTTCACATTAATCATCATTAATCATGTACGTGGTTAACCATTTATGCATTGATATCAATTAAACCATCTCTAGATATTTCATCATGTCATATCCACTATCATATCATGTCTATGTATGTCACGTCTCAAGATTAGATCACATCTTACATATACTATATCACAGTTGTACTAGATAAACTTATATGAGTGGCTAGTCAAACATATATCAAAACTTTATCTAGCCCAATTAAGGTTCTCCTGACCATTATCATGAGGGTAGTGTGATGCTCAATCTCTCTGAGCTAACTCAACTCTATGAGTATCACATGCACAATCTCTTTCTTCCCTCCTGGTCTAGGGTTATTAGGTATACCTCATTGGCACTAGTGATCAACTATACAAGATCTAGCCACATAAGCACAAACCAAACATGTTTTGACATACTCTTCATAGGTCTCTACCCATGAGTTATTCTTACTCAACACTATCTTTTGCACATGTCACTAGTATCCTATGTGGGGAACCACCAACCCGAGCTTGAGGCTTCACAAAAACTAACATAGCTACCTCCTCCAGGGTATTAGGCTCTCTCCCTCACCCAGATGGTAGGCACACTTATTCGTATTCACATGCACATATAAAACGAGCCTCTCTCTATATCTAGGGTTTGGTCCTCCCATGGACATCTGGGGTCAAGGAACTATAGGAATGATGCATAAAGCAACTCATCTCAATCACTCAGGAGTATTCTAGTTTAGGACGTATCATATCACATATTTCTCATCATCTCATATCTTGGATTTTAGGTTCTCTGACCTTCTCCCAATGGGTCTCACTCTCTCTGGAGCTAACCCCAAAACTAGTTTTAACACTAGAGGTCCTCCTTTGTAAAAGAGCTTGAGGATCATGCTGACTCACAACCTTGTCTTAACTTAACATATCTTATCTCATAAAAGCCTATTTACTTGCATCATCAAAACTTATCTCAAAACCTCAAAACTAAACTTAATTCCTCAAAGACAAACATAGATCATCATAACCATCTTATGTCATCTATATAAGATTTACATCATATCATCAAAATGTATTTCATCTATTCCATCTATCATATATATCAAAAAGGCTCTAAACATCTAATCTAGATCTACTCTCTCTTCTAGACTCATGTCATTCACTTTCACTTAGGTTGCATGACCACCTCCTACTCGTACATTTGTGGGGACACATTTTTGTAATACATATATACATAATAAAACATTATATAGTTTTTCTCCAATAAAATAAGCGTCAGAGAAAACTATTGAGGTTTGATCTGATTGGAATCAAAAACCAAATCCAAAAAATGAGTGTCCCACACATTGTAGAGAGTACAGTGCCATGAAACTAGAGAAAGGGGTGAGAACATGGTGTAGACTAGTGTAGCTACTCTAGAAAATGAGCGCCATATGTCTAGGGTTCTCTTCCCTTGATGTGCATCATTTCCAAATAGAGCAACGTCCCATACCACTGCACTATAAGGAAAGAATGACATATAAGGACTTTCTACACAACAAGCACCAGTCTAGACCTAGTTCTCACACATTTAGGTGCTAACCTAGAGGCTAGGTCAAATCTAGTCTCTAAAAGATGACTAATCTAACCCTAAAGATTATTAAGGTTCAAGGTTCTTTGGTTTCAAGTTGCATAATGAGAAAATGTCAGGCTTTGCTATTGTTCATGCTCTGATACCACCCGTGACATCCCCATATTTTCTAAAACTTAATCTAATGTGTGACGTCCAAATTGAAACCTAACCTCAGTGAGAATCCCAATATAAACATCCCACACTAGGCTAAGAAGAATTAAGTCAAGGGAGTCAGAAGGAAACAATCAGTAGCACATGCACATGAACAATAATAAAACCATACACACATGTTCAGCATTCCACAGATAATTACAACATGAATTGTTACATCATTTGATAGTACATATTGAACAACAAACTTATACATATACATGTACTACCACTAAACTATAGGATCTTAAGACAACAAGTCCACCTGTACATCATCTCGCCATACAACTCACAACTATCTTGGATCTTCAAAAGCATAACCACAACCTAAAAAAAAGATTACATGTGGTACACGTCAGCACAATATTCAAGAATATTATACTGAGTACACCTACGTGTCTTTTATATACCTCTCATCATATCTTGGCAATAAGATAAAACTAATACTTGGCAGTATTAGAAGAAATATAAGAAAATCATATATTTGAACAAGGATGTTCATTAACAAAAGAGAAACATATTTTAAGCATGTTTTCCATTATATCATCCATGCATTTACTACCTGAGAGTTGAATGCATTAAGGCCTTTATGATCTACTACCAAAGAGTTGGATCATTTCACAATGTGATCTACTACCAAAGAGTTGGATCACTTCCAAGTACTTTACTACCAAAGAGTTGAAGTACTTATTTCCAGCACTTTACTACCAAAGAGTTGAAGTGCTTAGATATAATGGAATAGATATATTATGTTTCATGTGTTCATATCAATAAGTATGGAAAATCATACAACATATCATACAAGAATAATCATTTCGATCAATATCATATGCCAAGTGTAACATACTGAATCTCAGGGTCTTTCCTGCAATTTACCCACTTTTGATCTTTTCTTGGCCTTTTAGTCCATTTGGATCTTTTTCATAAATTTTATCTTGTTTTATATTCTTTTTGGACCCCTAGTGCAATTTGAGCACAATTCAATGTCTAGAATCACCTTTTTCCCTCATTTATGATAATGGAGGGGTGTTTGCACAAATAACCCAATTAAGGAGATAAGTGAGGGTTAAAAATGTAATTTGGTCATTAAGGATGGATATGAGTAGATAATATTAATTTGGAGCTTTTTGGATAAATATATTAATAATAATAAGCATTTGAATTAATTATGAGTGTAATTAACCTTTATTGTTTCTCTCTCCTCGAAATATGATATTAATTCATATTAATATGTTATTTTATTGAGAAATGATTATTTGAACCCTGATGTGTTTAATATCTCGAGATTACTCACATGTTTCTTATTATTGTAGTCTTTTTATATAATTCATTCCTTTTAATATATTATTATACTCTTTTATGAGCTATATATTTATTAAGGGCCTTATTATGCATTAAATGAGAAAGTGATTGATAGCATTGTAATATGCGTCATTATGAACCTATGATCCAAATTTGGTGGATTTTGGAGTTCATTTGACCCTTCAAATCCATTTTATAAGTATTGAATATAGTGTGACCATTTTCTTAAATCGATTTCATTAAATTGATGCCTAACACTATGGTTCAGCTGATTTTTCCTGTCACGTGCCCGGGACCATGGTGGACTTCCCATCCGATGGTCAAGACTGGATCTGGACTCGATCCAACGGGTGTGAACCTTTCTTCTTCCTCCAGCATCTGAGCAGGTGCGGCGCCCCAGCTCCTCCGCGTCTCTCTCTCTCTCCCTTCTCCATCGTTATGAGCGATCCCGACCCCTTTGGATTTTTCTCCCCGCGACGGGTTCAGTAACCCTTTACTCGACCTTTGAGGTGGTCTGTAGGCGAAATGCCTCTCTCAGCTTCTCACCCCCTCTCCACGCCGACTCACAGCAGAGTCAAGGGTCACCCTCCGACCTAGATATGGAGTCTCCAAGCACCCTCTGCCCTCTAGCGTTCCTTCTCTCCCTTCAATTTCTCCTGAACGACCCCCGATGACCCGGACCTATTCGAGATGGATCTCCGATGATGACTGCCAAGGACTCATCCTCCCGACCACCCCACTCCAATTCCTTCTCTGGTGAGTATCCTCGGCCTTCCCTCTTCTTATTTCTACCATCGGGTTGCCTCGCGATGCCCCCTACCACCGCAACCTCTAGAGCCGCCGTGAAGCTCCGCCACCACCGGGCGTTTCCCCATTTCAGTGGACCTCCTCCTGTCGTGATGCTTGGTCTCGACCCGGCTTGCGTCTGTGAACACGTTGGAGTGCCCATCTGTGATCTTTCTCCTCGGACTCAAGCTTTTGATCAGTTTTCCATTTCCTCTATTTCCCGGCCAGGTCGACATGGTTTCTTGGCCTCTCGAGCAAGTATCGGCTAATGATCGGGCTCTTTGACTTCGGGAGACCATGGGGATTCTCTTCCCAGGTTCAGTTCGTGGAGTTGCGCCCTCATGGCGAGTTGGGGTCGAGGAGTCGAGCTCCAGATACCTGCCATCGCCATGGCTAGCGAACGATGATCGCAGGTCAGGGAATGACCTTGGTGTCCCCGTGCCACTAATTTCACAAATTGCTCTGCAGGGGCAATAAAGACTTTTCACTTTTGGGTTTGTTATCTCGCCGAGGGATGTTGTGAGGTTCAGATGACATTGCTACCCTCGAAACTTGGCTTAAATTGAGTTGACGACCGAGGGCAAAATGGTCTTTTGCCTCTTTGTTTATCCGCCTTTGACCAAGGCCTAGCGAGCCTGGACCGGCTGACATGGCCAAAGCTGATTGGCCCATGTCAGCGTGGGTCCGGCCACTGTGACGCCCAATTTGTTTTTATTTTTGCCTATGTGGCTTTTTCCTAATTTCTGATTGGTTGGGTTTACTTAATTCATAGTAAATCAACCATTGGTCAGAAAAATATGAATAAATAGTCGATGGAAAGGATTTTTAACGTAGGATCTAATTTTATGGTTTTTGAGTCATGAATCTGGTTCCTTTTTCGAAGTTTGTTTTTAATGGCATTTTTAGTATGTTAAATGTTTTAAAATACATAATTAATTCATTTTAACTCCGATTTGTAAAATAAAATATGTTTTGTTAATAAGGAGAGCATTTATAATCGTTTGGTCAAGGTTGTGAGTCACAAATCGACCTTTGGTTTTCAAGGTAGAAAATTAGGGTTTTTTCCTATGATTTATGTTTTTACATATATTAATTCATGTGTAATGTTCATAACTAGGGATTATGGTTTGGATTCAATCAGTTTGGTGGATGTGATGGTTATGAATATAAACTAAGGTATGTGAAGCCTATTTTATGTATGTGACATCTATGATGAATGAGGAATGTGGAATGTAATTGTGCAAACTACCTATCCTTCAGTTGGGCCTTTTCCAGCCCCACTATCATTATTGTGCTAGCCTGATTATCCCTCTAATTGCATTTATTGGCTCTTTACTTATTTTATGCTTCTAATGCCATTGTGGTTCATCCAATTGAAACATGTGAATCATGCTACTACATTTGTTGCCTATTTTACTTGGAAATGTTGTAAACTTGTTATTGCCTATGTGGCTCATTCTTTTGGAAATATTTGGAACGTTGTATAATGTTGTTGCTTGTTGACTCTTTTACTCCTTGGAGCTCTTGGATATGGTTGTGACCTATGATGGTCTTTTTATTTATTTGTTTGTGTTTTATTCCCAATGCTATCTTGTTACTTCTCACTATACTACCAAGTGACTATTTAAGCATGATGTATTTTAGGCCAAATGACAATGTAGTGTACATGAGTACAAACCACCCACAGGGCACTGGGGTTTTAGTCCCCCTGCCGGGCACTGGGGTTTTAGTCCCCCTGCCATTTTATATATTAGGCACTGGGGTTTTAGTCCCTCTGCCACTTTTTAGGCACAAGGGTTTTAGTCCCCCTGCCATTGGTGAGGTCCGGTAGGTGCCTCACCCTACATTGAGATGAGTTTGTGTCTTAATATATTCATGCTATGTGATTTATTATTGTGGTGATTGTATATGGCAGTTCTCTTATTCTTATTTGAATATCTATCTCATTCTCTTAAACTCTTATAACATAGAGAATCCTTTATTATGCAATGTTGTTGATTATTCCTTGTCCAATACTTTCTTTTTAACACATACCTTTTATCTTTCTCTTGTTGGATGATGCCAACCATCCAGGATAGGAATCAGAGTGCGCATGGAAGCTTGGTGAACCTAAGGCTAAGGATAGAACAAGAAATATGAAGAACATATAGTATATGATCATAGTTGCTTTTATGTTATGTAGTTGTTTTGTTTGGAGACAATGTTGTATTAGTTAAGTCTTCCTCTACCTAGATCCTAGTTGCTTGTATAAAGTTGTACTCCCAATTGGGGAAAAATTTGTAATGTACTCTTTATACATTTTGAATTAAGTCAAGATTTAAATTTCCGCTGCTATCCAATTAATGATTTGTTTATCATGTTTAATAGTAGAGACTTGGTCTTTACACCAAGTATTTTACTACACATACAACACAAGCATATTGTATAATAAGCCAAGTAAGAGGTAATGGTGTACCTTGATCAAAGACAAACCTAATCATCACATATCACATTCTTGATGTCAACTATGTATCCCAGGTCAAACCCTAATAAAGATAACATCACATATTATCATCAGGTTCACATCATCATTAGCCCTAGTTATGTCCATTTTAGGGTTTGCTTACTCATTATGATATTCTCAGGATTACTTGTATTCTTACCTTATATTTATCTTATTGATGTCATGTTCTAGTTTATAGTTCATCAACTGGATATACTCATGTGTCACATTATTATGTGAACATAACTAACATTATGTCACTTTCATTAACCATATTAGGGTTACATCTCATGTATTAAGGGTGCTCTTCATATAACATGAATTTCGTGCATAAAATTGATCTCAGGTTTACATATTATTTTCATGCTACTGATATAAGAGTTTTCTTTGAATTTCATCATTTATTGAGCATGCATGTATTTATTGCATTTTACTTAGGGCTATTATCCCTAATTGACCATATGAGGTATTTTATGTAATCTTGTGCATCAACATTATAATCTCTGATTTTAGATACATTATAAACATGATTATGGATTCAGTAACATATTCTCATAATTTTAGGCCATCATTTGTTATTAATAATGCATCATATAAGAAATATACATCTTACTTAAAATTCTTGAAATAGTGCATCAAAATTCTGATATCATGTTTGTATATTGTTCTACTGGTTTTTTTGAGAATAACGATACCTTGTTTGCATTTTTCTGATAACCGAGCTAATTAGTGTAATTTACCTTTTTCGGGCCAATCAAAGGCCGCATGTGTCCACATGGGGCACGACTCCTCCTGGCTTGCACTAGATTTGCTGGCCATTTCATAGGATCTTGGACCCAGTTCAAGCATTTCAGACCAACCACTCTCCTTTCTTTCTTCGTTCCGTTTAACGCTGTGTGCGTTCTTTCTCCTCGCATGACGCCTACGTGCCGCAACCGCCACCGCCTGGTCCACCTTGGGTGAGTGAGCAGACACACGATCCTGGCTAGGGCGTCGCCGTGGAATAGGGTACCCATGACGGATCAGCTAAGGCATCCTCCTACTCGGCAGAACTATCAGCCGCCAAGAGCTCCTCCTACGTCTGTCATCGTTGCCGACCTCCAGGCTACTACCGCAACTACTTCTCCTCCTTGAAGCCTGACTTCGTGCACCTTCTCTTATAAGGTAAATTGCATTTTCATAATCACAACTTCCTTCCATTAAAGTTTGAAGCCAACATTCAATATCAAAGCATAGACCTTAAAGCTGATCAAATCCTCAATTTCGTGGTTCACTTATCCAATGAGATCCAGAATACTAAAAGTTACTCTATCACACTCCCCTTTTCCTCCAGCTCACCATTGTAGCGTACAGGTGGTGTCCAACGGTGTAGCGTGGAGTTAGAGGCAAGGACGGAGGAAGATAAGAGAGGGAAAGGAGAAAGGAGTCTAGATAAGTTGAGTGTGGGTGTTTTCGTGCCTTGTATCTGTAAGTTCCATGGCTGTCGAGGCCAAGGTTTGAAGGAGATGAGCTCGGAATTGAGGATGGCGATCCAAGGCTCTACAACTCAATCCAAGAGTCCCTTCAGGTCCTTGAATCTCCGATGAAGCTTTTTAGTGCCTCATCCATGAGATTTGAGGATGGGGAGCCTTTTTCCCCTTTCCTAGCACCACAATAGCCGCCATGGCCGGTGAGCTCGTGGAGATGGAGCAATAGAGGCGAACCCTAGAAGAGGAGTAGCCGTGGGCATCCGAAAGAGGTGGCTGAATCCGATCATGGCCCTAGGAAGCATCGAGGAGCCGTGAAGCTTCTGGGTTTGCTCACCAGAGCCAAGCTGTGCGGCGGCGGCGGCCCCGTAAAATAGAGTCCCAGCGGACTCGTGCGTCCACGTTACACGAGACAAGAGAGAGGGAGACGGTCCGATTCAGGAGCTGAGAACCGGCCGGCTCAACCCGGTCCAAGTGTTGAAGACCATCATCCCAGATGAGGAGTAGTGCCCAACTTACCGGACATGTGGCACATCCCCATTGGCCTAAAAGGTAAATTGCCCAATAATTCCAATAAATACCTAGATCTTGTATAATTCATAGAAATTAGCCTGATGATCAAAAAAATACAAATAAAGTACCAAAATGTTTAGAAAAATAAGTAGAACAACATGAGATCATAATATTAGTATTTTGTTGCACTAATAATAGTGATATCATGTAAGATGTGAAATGCTCATATGATGGATAATAAATATCAAACAATGCCCTAAAATTATGAGAAAATACCAGTAAATCATAATTCATGTTTATAATGCATATGATGCCAGTTATGGTCATGTTGATGTACGAAATCATGTAATTTACTCCATATGGCTAATTAGGGATAATAACCCTAAAGAAAATATAATAAATACATGCATGCTCAATAAATGGTGAAATTTATAGAGTAGGTTCATATCACTAATTTGAGGCTAAGATGTAAGTCGGATATTTGGTAGATGCATAAAGTTCATGTTATACGAAGATGACCCATAATACATGTGATGAAACCCTAATTTGAGTAATACATGTAACTTTGGTTTAATATGTATAAATAATGATATGGAACCTGATAATTAGATTATTTATCTGAATCTGGAACATAACATCAGTAACATAAATCCCACATAAGGATGAAGATAAGAGAAGTAATAATGTGTATAACACAATGATCTAAGTAAACCCTAAAATGAGCACAATTAGGGTTAAGACGAGATGTAAGATGATGAGAAACTGATGATAGTATATGATCTTGTCTTGATTAGGTTTAACAAAGATATAGATGACATCAGGAGTATATGTGATGATTAGGAATATCTCTTTGGAAGATACACCATTACCTCTTGGTTGGCTTATTATACATTATGCTTGTGTTATATGGTAGTAAAGACTTGGAATATGGTATTACTCAGTACAATATTCTTGAATATTGTGCTAACGTGTACCACATGTAATCTTTTGTTTAGGTTTTGGTTATGCTTTTGAAGATCCAGGATAGTTGAGAATTGTGTGGTGAGCTGATGTACAGGTGGACATGTTGTATTAAGATCATGTTGTTTAGTGGTAGTGCATGTATGTGTATGAGTTTACCTTTCAATATGTAATACCAAATGTTGTAATAATTCATGTTGTAATTATATGTTGAATGGTGAACATGTGTGTATGGTTTTATTATTGTTCATCTGCATGTGCTGCTGTTGTTTCCTTCTTACTTCCTCTGATTTTCTTCTTCTTAGCCCAGTGTGTGATGTTTAAATGGGGATTCTCACTGAGGTGAGGGTTTCAATTTGGATGTCACACATCAGATTAAGTCAAAGAAAATCTGGGGACGTCACATGTGGTATCAGAGCATGAAAATGGCATATCCTGACATTTGCTCATTATGCAACTCAAACTAAGAAAACCTTGAACGTAATAATCTTTAGGGTTAGATTAGTCATATTTTAGAGACTAGATCTGACCTAGCCTCTTGGTTAGCACCTAGATGTCTGAGAACTAGGTCTAGACTGGTGCTTGTTTTATAACAAATCCTTAGATGTCATTCTTTCCTTAGAGTTCAGCGGTATGGGACGTTGCATTATTTGGAAATGACGTGCATCAAAGGAAGAGAAACCCTGGACATATGGCGCTCGTTGTATAGAGTAGCTACACTAGTCTACACCTTGTTCTCACCGTTTTTCACTAGTTTTCATGGCATTATACTCTCTACTATGTGTGAGACACTTGTTTTGTGGATTTGGCTTTAGATTTCAATCGGATCGAACATCAATAGTTTTCTCTTACGCTTGTTTTATCGTAGAAAAACTATATAATATTTTATTATATATATGTATTACAAAAATGTATCCCCACACATGTATGAGTAGTAGATGGTCATGCAACCTAAGTGAAAGTGTATGACATCAGTCTAGAAGAGAGAGTAGCTATAGATTAGATGTCTAGAGCCTTTTTAAAATATATATGATAGATGGAATAGATGAAATATGTTTAGATGATGATCTAAGTCTTATATAGATGATATAAGATGGTTTATGATAATATATGTTTGTCTTTGAGGACTTAAGTTTGGTTTTGAGGATTTGAGATAAGTTTTGATGATGTAAGTAACTAGGCTTTTATGGGATAAGATAATCTTAGAAGACAAGGTTGTGAGTCAGCATGAGCCTCAATCTCTTTTACAAAGGAGGACCTCTAGTGTTGGGACCAGTTATAGGGTTAACTCTAGAGAGAGTGAGACCCATTGGGAGAGGGTTAGAGAACCTAAACTCCAAGATAATAGAATGATGAGAAATATGTGATATGATATGTCCTAAACTAGAATAATCCTGAGTGATTGAGTTATGTTGCGTTATGCATGATTCTTGTAGATATCTAATTGAACCCTAGACGTCCTTGGGAGGACCAAACCATAGAGACAAAGAGAGGTTTGTTATATGTACATATGTGAATAAGAATATGAGTTCCTGCCATCTGGGTGAGGGAGAGAGCCCAAGACCCTGGAGGAGGTAGCTACATTAGTTTCTGTGAAGCCTCATGCTCGGATTGGTGGTTCTTTGTAGGAATCTAGTGGTGTATAAAAGAGATATGAGATATAGTGTTTCATGGGTATAGAACCTATGAAGAGTATGGCATAGCTTATTTTGATTTGTGCTTATGTGGCTAGATCTTATAAGGATATCACTAGTGCCAATGAGGTAGACCTGATAACCCTAGACTAAAGAGGGAAGATAGAGCTAGTGTGTACATGATACTCATAGAGATGAGTGAGCCCAGAGAGACTGAGCATGACACTACCCTCGTGGTATTGGTTAGGAGAACCTCAATTGGACTATATAAAGTTTTGATACATGTTTCATGAGCCACTTGTATAAGTTTATTTAGCGCAACCATGATATAATATGTGTAAGGATGTGATCTAATCTTGACATGTGATATATAAATGTGATATGATGGAAAAACTAGTTTGGCTTAATACCTTTTTATGTATAAATGGCTAACCATAGACATAAATAATGAGGATAATGTGATATACTATGAGCAATGAAATAAGATCATATGAATGAAACATGTTACACGAGGTGTTAATCTTAGTGCTTAATAAAGATGAACATATAATTTGACAGTTAGCACAACATAACGATTATGATACCCTGATATGATCTAGATGGATAAAGTGGGTTAACTATAATTAACTCCCTCCAAAAAGGCATATGTTAATGTTGAACATGTTCTAACACTCAGCTCAATAAAATGTTGATGACACCTTAATCTACGGGTTAACTTTAGTTAACTCCTTTAGAACATGGTGATATGATGTGGAAACCCTAATGCAAGGGTAAAGATGAGGATGTAAATCCTAAAATATGAATGATGTCATGAAATAATCAAAGTTTCTAAACCCTAGTTTTAACCTTATATGAAGGGGTGGTTAACCCTAGATTCTTTTAGATATAGTATTGGAGTTTTTGTTGGTGGACATGTTACACTTAAAGTGGATTTTTACATGTGGTTTGAGACCTTTTGGTTTTCACCCTTGGAATATGAGTTTGGCTTAATTTCTAGGATGAAATTTCCTTTTAAGTTGTATATGATTGAAGAATTGGTTTTTGGTTTAATGTTGAGGACAAAATTTATTTTAAGGTGTGTAGGATGTGATGGAGTGGACTATTGGAATCTTAAATATCAAGGACATAAGTTATTTTATGTATGTTTAGTCATCTTGAGAGTTTCAAGTGCTTGTTGTAAAGTTGAGTGTTGATTGATGTTGATATCATGATTAAGTTCCTTAACGTTATGTCTTTTTGAAGTATTTATTTGGATGTCCAAATGGTGGAGTATTGTCACCAAATTTGAGTAGAATGTATCTTCAGAGTGATTGAAGCTATGGTTAAAATTTGGTGGCAATTGAAGTATCCGAGAGGAAGTTATGTAGGTTTGAAAATGATGAAATAATGTGCATAATTGATGGTTTAAAGACATAAGCTAGGACTTTATCATGTGTCACGTGCCCCTTTGGTTGAAGGTGGGCAGCATGGATAGATCCTAGCCATTTGAAGCTAATCAAGTGGCTGGAATGTTTGACTTGATTCGGCCATGAATCCTCCTTGATGGGCTTTGATATTAACCCTTGGATGTCATCTGACGGTAGAGAAACATTCTCCTACCTTGCAGTTACTTCCTTGATCAAAGGAAACAACCATGATGTCACATTGCACGTTGATCGTGGACTTGAACGTGATTCCAACCCAGCAGTTGTACTTGCCTCTTTCCAAAGATTTGGGTTAACCCCAGTTTCAGTCTGAACAACCAAGTGATGAGGGAGAACGAGCTCCCCTTTTCCTCCATCTCCCCACTGTAGCATACAGGTGGTGGCCACCAGTGTAGCATGGAGTTAGAGACAAGGACGGAAAAGATAAGAGAGGGAAAGGAGAAAGGAGTCCGGATAAGTTGAGTGCGGGTGTATTTGTGCCATGTATCTGTGAGTTCCATGGTTTTCGAGGCCAAGGTTTGAAGGAGATAAGATCGGAGTTGGAGATGTCGATTCAAGGCTCTACAACTCAATCCAAGAGTCCCTTCAAGTCCTTGAAGCTCTGACAAAACTTTTCAGTGCCTCATCCACGAGATTCAAGGACGGGGAGCCTTTTTCCCCTTTCCTAGCGCCGCAGTGGCTGCCATGGTCGGTGAGCTCGCGGACATAGAGCTCTAGAGGTGAACCCTAGGAGAGGAGTAGTCGTGGGCATCTGGAAGAGGTAGTCGAATCTGATCGTGGCCCTAGGAGGCATCGAGGAGCTGTGAAGCTTCTGGGTTTGCTCGCCGGAGCCAAGTCGTGCAGCGGCGGCCCCGTGAAACAGAGTCCCAACGGACTCGTGCATCCGCGTTATGCGAGACAATATAGAGGGAGACGGACCAATCCAGGAGTTGAGAACCGGCCGGCTCAACCTGGTCCATGTGCTGAAGACCGCCGGCCCAGATGAGGAGCAACACACAACTTACCGGAAATGTGGCACATCCCCATTGGCCTAAAAGGTAAATTGCCCAATAATTCTAGTAAATACCTAGATCTTGTATAATTCATATAAATTAGCTTGATGATCAGAAAAATACAAATAAAGTACCAAAATGTTCAGAAAACTAAGTAGAACAACATGAGATCATAATATCAGTCTTTTGTTGCACTAATAATGGTGATATCATGTAAGATGTGAAATGCTCATATGATGGATAATAAATATCAAACGATGCCCTAAACTTATGAGAAAATACTAATATATCATAATTCATGTTTATAATGGATATGATGCTAGTTATGGTCATGTTGATGTATGGAATCATGTATTTAGTCCATATGGCTAATTAGGGTTAATAACCCTAAAGAAAATTTAATAAATACATGCATGCTCAATAAATGGTGAAATTTATAGAGTAGGTTCATATCACTAATTTGAAGCTAAGATGTAAGTCAGATATCTATTTGATGCATAAAGTTCATGTTTTACGAAGATGACCCATAATACATGTGATGAAACCCTAATTTGAGTAATACATGTAACTTAGGGTTAATATGTATAAATAATGATATGGAACCTGATATTCAGATTATGTATCCTAATCTGGAACATAACATCAGTAACATAAATCCTGCATAAGGATGTAGATAAGACAAGTAATAATGTATATAACATAATGATCTAAGTAAACCCTAAAATGAACACAATTAGGGTTAAGACGAGATGTAAGATGATGAGAACCTGATGATAGTATATGATCTTGTCTTGATCAGGTTTAACAAAGATATAGATGACATCAGAAATATATGTGATGATTAGGAATATCCCTTTGGAAGGTACGCCATTACCTCTTGCTTGGCTTATTATACATTATGCTTGTGTTATATGGTAGTATAGACTTGGCATATGCTATTGATTGAAATGATTGTCTTGTATGATATGTTGCTTGAATTTCCATACGGATTGCTATGAACACATGAAACATGAAATATATGATCCATCATATGATAGCACTAACTTTTTGGTAGTAAAGTGCATTAGAGTGATCACAAACTCCTAGGGGGTAGATCACATGTACAATGATCACAAACTCCTCGGGGTAGATCATAAGGTCTAAAAACATCAAATCCCTAGGGGCATATGTACTACCAAGTGTTCTCTTACCTCGGAGATATATGATGGAAATGTGCTTAAAATATGTGTTCTCTTTTAATAATGAATATCTTTGTGCAAGTAAATGCTTTTGTTATATTCTTCTATTACTACCAAGTATATTAGTTTTATCTTATTGCCAAGATATGATGAGAGGTATATAAAAGACACGTAGGCGTACTCAGTACAATATTCTTGAATATTGTGTTGACGTGTACCACATGTAATCTTTTGTTTAGGTTGTGGTTATTCTTTTGAAGATCCAGGATAGTTGAGAGTTGTGTGGCGAGCTGATGTACAGGTGGACCTATTGTCTTAAGATCCTATTGTTTAGTGGTAGCACATGTATGTGTATAAGTTTACCTTTCAATATATAATATCAAATGTTGTAATAATTCATGTTGTAATTATATGTTGAATGGTGAACATGTGTGTATGGTTTTATTATTGTTCATGTGCATGTGCTACTATTATTTCCTTCTGACTTCCTCTGATTGTCTTCTTCTTAGCCTATTATGTGATGTTTAAATGGGGATTCTTGCTGAGGTGAGGGTTTCAATTTGGACGTCACACATCAGATTAAGTTAAAGAAAATTTGGGGACTTTCTCTAGGAACCTCATTTAATCATGAAATTAAGACATTGCTTTTTCATAATCACAACTTCCTTCCATTAAAGTTTGAAGTCAACATTCAATATCAAAGCATAGATCTTAAAGTCGTTCAAATCCTCAATTTCGTGGTTCACTTATCCAATGAGATCCAAAATACTAAAAGTTACTCTCTCACACTCCCCTTTTCCTCCAGCTCCCCATTGTAGCGTACAGGTGGTGTCCAACGGTGTAGTGTGGAGTTAGAGGCAAGGACGGAGGAAGATAAGAGAAGGAAAGGAGAAAGGAGTCTAGATAAGTTAAGTGCGGGTGTTTTCGTGCCTTGTATCTGTGAGTTCCATGGCTGTCGAGGCAGAGATTTGAAGGAGATGAGCTCGGACTTGGGGATGTTGATCCAAGGCTCTACAACTCAATCCAAGAGTCCCTTCAGGTCCTTGAATCTCTGATGAAGCTTTTTAGTGCCTCATCCATGAGATTTGAGGATGGGGAGCCTTTTTCCCCTTTCCTAGCGCCGCAGTGGCCGCCATGGCCGGTGAGCTCATGGAGATGGAGCTCTAGAGGCGAACCCTAGTAGAGGAGTAGTCGTGGGCATACGGAAGAGGTAGCCGAATCCGATCGTGGCCCTAGGAGGCATCGAGGAGCCATGAAGCTTCTGGGTTTGCTCACCAGAGCCAAGCCGTGCGGCGGCGGCCCCGTGAAACAGAGTCCCAGCAGACTCATGCGTCCGCGTTACACGAGACAAGAGAGAGGGAGACAGACCGATTCAGGAGCTGAGAACCGGCCGGCTCAACCCGGTCCAAGTGTATAAGATCGTCGTCCCAGATGAGGAGTAGTGCCCAACTTACCGGACATGTGGCACATCCCCATTGGCCTAAAAGGGTAAATTGCCCAGTAATTCCAATAAATACCTAGATCTTGTATAATTCATAGAAATTAGCCTGATGATAAAAAAAATACAAATAAAGTACCAAAATGTTTAGAAAAATAAGTAGAACAACATGAGATCATAATATCAGTCTTTTGTTGCACTAATAATAGTGATATCATGTAAGATGTGAAATGCTCATATGATGGATAATAAATATCAAACAATGCCCTAAATTTATGAGAAAATACCAGTAAATCATAGTTCATGTTTATAATGCATATGATGCTAGTTATGGTCATGTTGATGTACGAAATCATGTAATTTACTCTATATGGCTAATTAGGGATAATAACCCTAAAGAAAATGTAATAAATACATGCATGCTCAATAAATGGTGAAATTTCCATAGTAGGTTCATGTCACTAATTTGAGGCTAAGATGTAAGTCGGATATTTGTTAGATGCATAAAGTTCATGTTATATGAAGATGACCCATAATACATGTGATGAAACCCTAATTTGAGTAATACATGTAACTTAGGTTTAATATGTATAAATAATGATATGGAACCTGATAATCAGATTATGTATCCGAATCTGGAACATAACATCAGTAACATAAATCCCACATAAGGATGAAGATAAGAGAAGTAATAATGTGTATAACACATTGATCTAAGTAAACCCTAAAATGAGCACAATTAGGGTTAAGACGAGATGTAAGATGATGAGAAACTGATGATAGTATATGATCTTGTCTTGATCAGGTTTAACAAAGATATAGATGACATCAGGAGTATATGTGATGATTAGGAATATCTCTTTGGAAGGTACGCCATTACCTCTTTCTTGGCTTATTATACATTATGCTTGTGTTATATGGTAGTAAAACTTGGAATATGGTATTGATTGAAATGATTGTCTTGTATGATATGTTGATTGAATTTCCATACTTATTGCTATGAACACATGAAACATAAAATATATGATCCATCATATGATAACACTAACTCTTTGGTTGTACAGTGCATTAGAGTGATCACAAACTCCCAGGGGGTAGATCACATGTACAATGATTACAAACTCCTCTGGGTAGATCATAAGGCCTAAAAACATCAAAGCCCTAGGGTCAGATGTATGAGATATATGATGGAAATTTTCTTAAAATATGTGTTCTCTTTCACTAATGAATATCTTTGTGCAAGTATACACTTTTCTTATATTCTTCTGTTACCGCCAAGTATGTTAGTTTTATCTTATTGCCAAGATATGATGAGAGGTATATAAAAGACACATAGGCGTACTCATTACAATATTCTTGAATATTGTGCTAACGTGTACCACATGTAATCTTTTGTTTAGGTTTTGGTTATGCTTTTGAAGATCCAGGATAGTTGAGAATTGTGTGGTGAGCTGATTTACAGGTGGACCTGTTGTCTTAAGATCTTATTGTTTAGTGGTAGTGCATGTATGTGTATGAGTTTACCTTTCAATATGTAATATCAAATGTTGTAATAATTCATGTTGTAATTATATGTTGAATGGTGAACATGTGTGTATGGTTTTATTATTGATCATCTGCATGTGCTACTGCTGTTTCCTTCTTACTTCCTCTGATTTTCTTCTTCTTTGCCCAGTGTGTGATGTTTAAATGGGGATTCTCACTGAGGTGAGGGTTTCAATTTGGATGTCACACATCAGATTAAGTCAAAGAAAATCTGGGGATGTCACATGTGGTATCAGAGCATGAAAAATGGCATATCCCGACATTTGCTCATTATGCAACTCAAACTAAGAAAACCTTGAACGTAATAATCTTTAGGGTTAGATTAGTCATCTCTTAGAGACTAGATCTGACCTAGCCTCTTGGTTAGCACCTAGATGTCTGAGAACTAGGTCTAGACTGGTGCTTGTTTTATAACAGATCCTTAGATGTCGTTCTTTCCTTATAGTGCAGCGGTATGGGACGTTGCATTATTTAGAAATGACGTGCATCAAAGGAAGAGAAACCCTAGACATATGGCGCTCGTTGTATAGAGTAGCTACACTAGTCTACACCTTGTTCTCACCGTTTTTCACTAGTTTTCATGGCACTATACTCTCTACTATGTGTGAGACACTTGTTTTGTGGATTTGGTTATAAATTCCAATCGGATCGAACATCAATAGTTTTCTCTGATGCTTGTTTTATCGTAGAAAAACTATATAATATTTTATTATATATATGTATTACAAAAATGTGTCCTCACACATGTATGAGTAGGAGGTGGTCATGCAACCTAAGTGAAAGTGTATGACATCAGTCTATAAGAGAGAGTAGCTATAGATTAGATGTCTAGAGCCTTTTTAAAATATATATGATAGATGGAATAGATGAAATATGTTTAGATGATGATCTAAGTCTTATATAGATGATATAAGATGGTTTATGACAATATATGTTTGTCTTTGAGGACTTAAGTTTGGTTTTGAGGATTTGAGATAAGTTTTGATGACGTAAGTAACTAGGCTTTTATGAGATAAGATAAGCTTAGAAGACAAGGTTGTGAGTCGGCATGAGCCTCAATCTCTTTTACAAAGGAGGACCTCTAGTGTTGGGACCAGTTATAGGGTTAACTCTAGAGAGAGTGAGACCCATTGGGAGAGGGTTAGAGAACCTAAACTCCAAGATATTAGAATGATGAGAAATGTGTGATATGATATGTCCTAAACTAGAATAATCCTGAGTGATTGAGTTATGTTGCATTATGCATGATTCTTGTAGATATCTAATTGAACCCTAGACGTCCTTGGGAGGACCAAAACCTAGAGACAAAGAGAGGTTGGTTATATGTACATATGTGAATAAGAATATGAGTTCCTGCCATCTGGGTGAGCAAGAGAGCCCAAGACCCTGGAGGAGGTAGCTACATTATTTTCTGTGAAGCCTCATGCTCAGATTGGTGGTTCTTTGTAGGAGTCTAGTGGTGTATAAGAGAGAGATGAGATATAGTGTTTCATGGGTATAGAACCTATGAAGAGTATGGCATAGCTTGTTTTGATTTGTGCTTATGTGGCTAGATCTTATAAGGATATCACTAGTGCCAATGAGGTAGACCTAATAACCCTAGACCAAAGAGGGAAGATAGAGCTAGTGTGTACATGATACTCATAGAGATGAGTGAGCCCAGAGAGACTGAGCATGACACTACCCTCGTGGTATTGGTTAGGAGAACCTCAATTGGACTACATAAAGTTTTGATACATGTTTCATGAGCCACTTGTATAAGTTTATTTAGCGCAACCATGATATAATATGTGTAAGGATGTGATCTAATCTTGACATGTGATATATAAATGTGATATGATGGAAAACCTAGTTGGGTTTAATACCTTTTTATGTATAAATGGCTAACCACAAACATAAATAATGAGGATAATGTGATATACTATGAGCAATGAAATAAGATCATATGAATGAAACATGTTACATGAGGTGTTAATCTTAGTGCTTAATAAAATGAACATATAATTTGACAGTTAGCACAACATAACGATTATGATACCCTGATATGATCTAGATGGATAAAGTGGGTTAATTATAATTAACTCCCTCCAAAAAGGTATATGTTAATGTTGAACATGTTCTAACACTCAGCTCAATAAAATGTTGATGACACCTTAATCTACGGGTTAACTTTAGTTAACTCCTTTAGAACATGGTGATATGATGTGGAAACCCTAATGCAAGGGTAAAGATGAGGATGTAAATCCTAAAATATGAATGATGTCATGAAATAATCAAAGTTTCTAAACCCTAGTTTTAACCTTATATGAAGGGGTGGTTAACCCTAGATTCTTTTAGATATAGTATTGGAGTGTTTGTTGGTGGACATGTTACACTTAAAGTGGATTTTTACATGTGGTTTGAGACCTTTTGGTTGTCACCCTTGGAGTATGAGTTTGGCTTAATTTCGAGGATGAAATTTCCTTTTAAGTTGTATATGATTGAAGAATTGGTTTTTGGTTTAATGTTGAGGACAAAAATTCTTTTAAGATGTGTAGGATGTGAT
The DNA here is from genome assembly GCA_963693085.1 of Alisma plantago-aquatica. NCBI lineage: Eukaryota > Viridiplantae > Streptophyta > Magnoliopsida > Alismatales > Alismataceae > Alisma > Alisma plantago-aquatica. Next base: position 159,381,621 of record OY856414.1, on the reverse strand, counting down.
GGAGTGGACTATTAGAATCTTAAATATCAAGGACATAAGTGATTTTATGTATGTTTAGTCATCTTGAGAGTTCCAAGTGCTTGATGTAAAGTTGAGTGTTGATTGATGTTGATATCATGATTAAGTTCCTTAACGTTATGTCTTTTTGAAGTATTTATTTGGATGTTCAAATGGTGGAGTATTGTCACCAAATTTTAGTGGAATGTATCTTCAGAGGGATTGAAGCTATGGTTAAAATTTGGTGGCAATTGGAGTATCTGAGAGGAAGTTATGTAGGTTTGAAAATGATGAAATAATGTGCATAATTGATGGTTTAAAGACATAAGCTAGGACTTTATCATGTGTCACGTGCCCCTTTGGTTGAGGGTGGGCAGCATGGACAGATCCTAGCCATTTGAAGCTAATCAAGTGGCTCGAATGTTTGACTTGATTCGGCCATGAATCCTCCTTGATGGGCTTTGATATTAACCCTTGGATGTCATCTGACGGTAGAGAAACCTTCTCCTACCTTGCAGTTACTTCCTTGATCGTGGACTTGAACGTGATTCCAACCCAGCAGTTGTACTTGCCTCTTTCCAAAGAGTTGGGTTAACCCCAGTTTCAGACCGAACAACCAAGTGATGAGGGAGAACGAGCTCCCCTTTTCCTCCAGCTCCCCACTGTAGCATACAGGTGGTGGCCAACAGTGTAGCATGGAGTTAGAGGCAAGGACGGAAAAGATAAGAGAGGCAAAGGAGAAAGGAGTCCGGATAAGTTGAGTGCGGGTGTATTCGTGCCATGTATATGTGAGTTCCATGGTTATCGAGGCCAAGGTTCGAAGGAGATGAGCTTGGAGTTGGGGATGTCGATTCAAGGCTCTACGACTCAATCCAAGAGTCGCTTCAGGTCCTTGAAGCTCTGACAAAACGTTTCAGTGCCTCATCCACGAGATTCGAGGACGGGGAGCCTTTTTCCCCTTTCCTAGCGCCGCGGTGGCTGCCATGGCTGGTGAGCTCGTGGACATAGATCTCTAGAGGCGAACCCTAGGAGAGGAGTAGTTGTGGGCATCCGGAAGAGGTAGCCGAATCAGATTGTGGCCCTAGGAGGCATCGAGGAGCTGTGAAGCTTCTGGGTTTGCTCGCCGGAGCCAAGTCGTGCAGCGGCGGCCCCGTGAAATAGAGTGCCAGCGGACTCGTGCATCCGCGTTACGCGAGACAATAGAGAGGGAGATGGACCAATCCAGGAGTTGAGAACCGGACGACTCAACCTGGTCCAAGTTTTGAAGACTTCCTGCCCAGATGAGGAGCAACACACAACTTACCGGACATGTGGCACATCCCCATTGGCCTAAAAAGGTAAATTGCCCAGTAATTCTAGTAAATACCTAGATCTTGTATAATTCATATAAATTAGCCTGATGATCAGAAAAATACAAATAAAGTACCAAAATGTTCAGAAAACTAAGTAGAACAACATGAGATCATAATATCAGTCTTTTGTTGCACTAATAATAGTGATATCATGTAAGATGTGAAATGCTCATATGATGGATAATAAATATCAAACGATGCCCTAAACTTATGAGAAAATACCAATATATCATAATTCATGTTTATAATGCATATGATGCTAGTTATGGTCATGTTGATGTACGGAATCATGTATTTAGTCCATATGGCTAATTAGGGCTAATAACCCTAAAGAAAATTTAATAAATACATGCATGCTCAATAAATGGTGAAATTTATAGAGTAGGTTCATATCACTAATTTGAAGCTAAGATGTAAGTCATATATCTATTTGATGCATAAAGTTCATGTTTTACGAATATGACCCATAATACATGTGATGAAACCCTAATTTGAGTAATACATGTAACTTAGGGTTAATATGTATAAATAATGATATGGAACCTGATATTAAGATTATGTATCCTAATTTGGAACATAACATAAGTAACATAAATCCTGCATAAGGATGTAGATAAGACAAGAAATAATGTATATAACATAATGATCTAAGTAAACCCTAAAATGAACACAATTAGGGTTAAGACGAGATGTAAGATGATGAGAACCTGATGATAGTATATGATCTTGTCTTCATCAGGTTTAACAAAGATATAGATGACATCAGAAATATATGTGATGATTAGGAATATCCCTTTGGAAGGTAAGCCATTACCTCTTGATTGGCTTATTATACATTATGCTTGTGTTATATGGTAGCATAGACTTGGCATATGCTATTGATTGAAATGATTGTCTTGTATGATATGTTTCTTGAATTTCCATACAGATTGCTATGAACACATGAAATATCTGATCCATCATATGATAGCACTAACTTTTTGGTAGTAAAGTGCATTAGAGTGATCACAAACTCCTAGGGGGTAGATCACATGTACAATGATCACAAACTCCTCGGGGTAGATCATAAGGTCTAAAAACATCAAATCCCTAGGGGCATATGTACGAGATATATGATGGAAATGTGCTTAAAATATGTGTTCTCTTTTAATAATGAATATCTTTGTGCAAGTAAATGCTTTTGTTATATTCTTCTATTACTACCAAGTATATTAGTTTTATCTTATTGCCAAGATATGATGAGAGGTATATAAAAGACTCGTAGGCGTACTCAGTACAATATTCTTGAATATTGTGTTGATGTGTACCACATGTAATCTTTTGTTTAGGTTGTGGTTATTCTTTTGAAGATCCAGGATAGTTGAGAGTTGTGTGGCGAGCTGATGTACAGGTGGACCTATTGTCTTAAGATCCTGTTGTTTAGTGGTAGCACATGTATGTGTATAAGTTTACCTTTCAATATGTAATATCAAATGTTGTAATAATTCATGTTGTAATTATATGTTGAATGGTGAACATGTGTGTATGGTTTTATTATTGTTCATGTGCATGTGCTACTATTATTTCCTTCTGACTTCCTCTGATTGTCTTCTTCTTAGCCTATTATGTGATGTTTAAATGGGGATTCTTGCTGAGGTGAGGGTTTCAATTTGGACGTCACACATCAGATTAAGTTAAAGAAAATTTGGGGACTTTCTCTAGGAACCTCATTTAATCATGAAATTAAGACATTGATTTTTCATTATCACAACTTCCTTCCATTAAAGTTTGAAGTCAACATTCAATATCAAAGCATAGATCTTAAAGTCGTTCAAATCCTCAATTTCGTGGTTCACTTATCCAATGAGATCCAGAATACTAAAAGTTACTCTCTCACACTCCCCTTTTCCTCCAGCTCCCCATTGTAGCGTACAGGTGGTGTCCAACGGTGTAGTGTGGAGTTAGAGGCAAGGACGGAGGAAGATAAGAGAAGGAAAGGAGAAAGGAGTCTAGATAAGTTAAGTGCGGGTGTTTTCATGCCTTGTATCTGTGAGTTCCATGGCTGTCGAGGCCAAGGTTTGAAGGAGATGAGCTCGGACTTGGGGATGTCGATCCAAGGCTTTACAACTCAATCCAAGAGTCCCTTCAGGTCCTTGAATCTCCGATGAAGCTTTTTAGTGCCTCATCCATGAGATTTGAGGATGGGGAGCCTTTTTCCCCTTTCCTAGCGCCGCAGTGGCCGCCATGGCCGGTGAGCTCGTGGAGATGGAGCTCTAGAGGCGAACCCTAGCAGAGGAGTAGCCGTGGGCATCCGGAAGAGGTAGCCGAATCCGATCGTGGCCCTAGGAGGCATCGAGGAGCCGTGAAGCTTCTGGGTTTGCTCACCAGAGCCAAGCCGTGCGGCGGCGGCCCCGTGAAACAGAGTCCCAGTGGACTCGTGCGTCCGCGTTACACGAGATAAGAGAGAGGGAGACGGGCCGATTCAGGAGTTGAGAACCGGCCGGCTCAACCCGGTCCAAGTGTTGAAGATCGTCGTCCCAGATGAGGATTAGTGCCCAACTTACCGGACATGTGGCACATCCCCATTGGCCTAAAAAGGTAAATTGCCCAGTAATTCCAATAAATACCTAGATCTTGTATAATTCATAGAAATTAGCCTGATGATCAAAAAAATACAAATAAAGTACCAAAATGTTTAGAAAAGTAAGTAGAACAACATGAGATCATAATATCAGTCTTTTGTTGCACTAATAATAGTGATATCATGTAAGATGTGAAATGCTCATATGATGGATAATAAATATCAAACAATGCCCTAAATTTATGAGAAAATACCAGTAAATCATAGTTCATGTTTATAATGCATATGATGCCAGTTATGGTCATGTTGATGTACGAAATCATGTAATTTACTCCATATGGCTAATTAGGGATAATAACCCTAAAGAAAATGTAATAAATACATGCATGCTCAATAAATGGTGAAATTTCCATAGTAGGTTCATATCACTAATTTGAGGCTAAGATGTAAGTCAGATATTTGTTAGATGCATAAAGTTCATGTTATATGATGATGACCCATAATACATGTGATGAAACCCTAATTTGAGTAACACATGTAACTTAGGTTTAATATGTATAAATAATGATATGAAACCTGATTGTCACACCCCGATCTCACACTAACCTCAACACACGAGATTAGGACGCGACGGAGGGATTACACACAAACCAAACCACTCATAGGTTTTTTAAATATTTTAAAGACATTGAAATGATACCCAGAATTATGTTGTAAACTAAAGCTAAACAAACTGTAGGAGCATTTCTATTAAACTGACTAGAAATGTAAACAAGGTCTACAGCATATTACATTGTTTGACATAAAATAAAGCATAACAAGTAATTTACACCTTTTACAGATTCCACATACGCACTCTCTCTACCTCACCCACACCATGTTCCAAGGATCGAGGGGAAAGGACTAAGAGACCTCTAACTATACTAACTACATATACCTTCTACAGACTAAGCGTTAGGATGAAAAGATCCTTCCGATTCCTGTTGCTGATGCTGACCTGAAAATGTTTGAGTAGAGGTATGAGCCTACTCGCTCAGTGAATAGCATTTCATCTAGCTATCACTAAACAACTCATCAGATAGATAAAATTAAATAGATGATAAGTGCAGTACTAACAGGGAAATTCTAATGTCATAGAAGTTTTATAGATAACAATCTCATTTCTAAGCAACATCAGATATTCTAACAAATAAACAATTATAGAGAATTGGCACAAAAGTTCAAATCTCTTAACACATTAAATTTACTGCAATCCTATATGATTCATATTTATATTTTTATTATGCCCTAATCATATGCAGTGTACTCTGCATATAAAGATCCGTAGCGAACTAAAATCCCACCGTACAAGACTGAGCGACACACCCGGGAAATGCTAAGTCTGAGGCCAGCCCTGTTCTGCCACAGGACCACAGGCTCTCCGGCCTGACTCATAGGCTCTCCGGCCTCAATGCACTACTCTGAGTGCTCTAGACTCCTCCTCTAACCTGAGTACACAGGCGGAGAGTCTCATGGGGTTACCTCCATGACTCCGCACGGATCTTGTTGCAATAACCCCTATTTTCTCCTGTGCCACTGTGACTCCGCACGGATTATTTTTGAACACTGCCTCTCTGTCCTCGTGCCACCATGACTCCGTACGGTTAATGTTGCAACACGAGTTTCACCCCTAAGAAGCATATCTCTCGAAGGGGTTCTACGGTGTTAGGGCACCTAAGTCTATTAACTGATTAACATATAAACATTTAAACAGGAATATCACATTTCAAACTTATTTCACATTCTAAATATCACTTGAAACCACATATATATATATATCATTTGTCATCTTTAAACATAACTCAGTATCACTTATTTAGATTCAATGCTAAACAACCGTCTTTAATCAGCAAATACATGCAAATGTAATACATAAAAATTCCATCATTTTCATCAATCATACTACGTATTTCAAGTTTCAATGAATCTATCATACTCTATTGTATGTGCTACACTGTTTAGGAGTTATACCAACTAATACTGAAGCAGTTAAGCACTTATTATTGAGTTAAATAATGATTTCTGAATGAACTGCCACTCACATCTCTAAAACTCGGTCGATCGGTCTGGAACTCGGCCGATCACCTAGAAACTCGGCCGATCAACTGGAAACTCGGCCGATCGAAATGATGCTCAACCTATAAAAGAAACTCGGCCGAATCAAATCCTAACTCGGCCGAACAAAACTTTGTTCGATATCCTAAATAAGGAACTCGGCCGAATGAAACCCAAACTCTTCCGAACAGCGCACAGACAGGAAATAAAACGAACCTGCAAATGTCGATTTCACTCGAATCGATGGGCAAAACCTCTGATTTGCGCTGCAAATCGCCCGCAACTGGTGCACACCACCAAGAACTGGTTGGAGGGAGAAAGAAGGACGAGCTAGGGTTGCTCTTCGCGCCCTATTCTCCTGGCCACCTCTGAGCTAACGCAGCTCCTGCTGCTACGTAGCTCCTGCTACTAGCTGGATCAATCCAGCGGAGAAGATGGAAGGAGGGCCGCAACTACTGGCCGGAGCAAAACCAGGGCTCCAAACGCCTTTCCCCTCTCCTCTCTCTCTCTCTCTCTCTCTCTCTCTCACGCGAAGAAGGAAGGGAAAGAAAGATCGAGTATGCTGCTCGTTTCAGCCACTTAGGCGGTTTACGGAAGAAAAGAACGAAGAAGAGAAGGGATAAGGGAAAGAAAAGGCAAGGGGCCGAAATGCAATTTCGCCCATAGGTTTTAGAAATTATAAACTGGTCCCTCAAAGCTCCAAAAACATACAACTTTTGACTCGAAGGTCGGATTCAAACGATTTCTATGGCAACGCCTCAAGCGCAAGATCCTACACGTTATAAGGGCTAGGATTTACACTACACACATCTCATATCCGTTTTAAACGTTATTAACAAAAACCCATCTTACAACTTAGCAAAGCAGCTAAAAATACATGCTTAACAGCATACTTACAGGGTAAGCTCAACACGGTTCGTAACAATCTCCCTCCCTTATAAGAATTTCATCCCGAAATTCCTAAAAGAGAAAAGGAAACTTGCTACACATCTCAGACTCAAGCTCCCACATAGCTTCTTCAAGATTATGATTCCTCCACAGAACCTTCACCAACAGAATCTCACGGTTCTTAAGCTTCCTAATCCGGTGATCGACTATCTGCACTGGTCCTTCCATGTAGGACACATCTGTCCTAAGCTGTGCCGGATCTGAATCTAATATTTTCTCTGTACCGGGGTGACATTTCTTCAACATAGACACATGAAACACATCATGAAGATTTGCCAACTCAGACGGAAGATCTAGCCTGTAGGCTACAAGTCCAATCCTCTCAACAATAGGATATGGGCCCATAAACCTAGGGGTCAACTTGCCTTTCTTGCCAAACCTTAGAACTCCCTTCCACGGTGAAACTTTCAGATACACCTCATCACCAACCTCAAACTCAAGAGGTCGACATCGTCTCTCTGCATAACTTTTCTGCCTATCCTGTGCAGCTTTCAACTGTTCCCTGATCACAGATATCTTCTCTGTAGTTATATCGACTATCTCAGGTCCAAGAATTTCCTTCTCACCAACCTCATACCAACAAACTGGCGATCTACACTTCCTTCCATATAGAGCTTCATATGGGGCCATTCCAAGGCTAGAATGGTAGTTGTTGTTATATGCAAACTCCATCAGGCTTAAGTGTTCTTCCCAGTTACCTCTGAACTGTACCACGCATGCTCTCAGTATGTCTTCAAGAGTCTAAATGGTCCTCTTAGATTGACCATCTGTCTGCGGGTGAAACGCTGTATTGAACCTCAGCCTTGTGCCCAACGCATGATGTAACTGATTCCAGAACCTAGATGTAAACTTAGGATCTCTGTCAGAAATAATGGAAACTGGAATACCGTGCAATCTGATTACCTCGTCTACATATATCTTGGCCAGCTTCGGAACATCAAAGGTTGACTTGACAGGAAGAAAGTGAGCAGACTTAGTTAGTCTATCCACAATCACCCATATCGAGTCCGAACCTCTAGGCGTTCTGGGTAACCCTACCACAAAATTCATTGTGATGTGTTCCCATTTCCATTTAGGTATAGGAAGCGACTGCAAGGTACCAGCAGGTTTCTGATGCTCAGCTTTAACCTGCTGACACACTCCACATCTAACCACGTACTCAGCTACATCTTTCTTCATACCAGACCACCAGTACAGTTCTTTGAGGTTCCTATACATTTTTGTGTTACCTGGATGCATAGCATACATAGAAGCATGCGCTTCTTCAAGAATTTGCTTTTTCAGCTCACTGTTCCCAGGTACACACAACCTGTCATGAAGATATAACACACCATCGTCAGAAAACCTGAATTCTGACCTTTTACCTTTCGACATATCCTGCATAACCTGCCGCAACTCATCATCATTCTGCTACAACTCCTTAATCTGATGATAGAAAGTAGGTTTGACCTGCATCTGAGCAATCAACCCACTTTGTCTAGTCACATCCAAGTCTAAGTTCAACCTTCGCATATCTACAAGCAAGTCTCTCTTGAAACATGCCATAGAAAATGCATCTGATGTTGAACTCGATTTTCTACTCAAGGCATCTGCCACAACATTTGCTTTACCAGGATGATAATCGATTGTCACCTCATAATCTTTAATCAGCTCAAGCCATCTGTGTTGTCTCAGATTCAAATCCTTCTGAGTGAAGATATACTTCAGGCTCTTATGGTTCGTAAACACCTGACAAGTCTCACCATACAGGTAGTGACGCCATGTCTTAAGAGCATGAACTATAGCAGCTAACTCCAGATCATGAGTAGGATAGTTCTCTTCGTTCTTCTTAAGCTGTCTAGATGCATAAGCCACAACTTTGCCTTCCTGCATCAGCACACAGCCCAAACCTCTCCTGGAGGTGTCGCAGAACACTGTATAACCTTTATCTGCCTCTAGCAAAACCAACACTGGTGCTGAAATCAATTTCCTTTTCAAGATCTGAAAACTTTTCTCATAGTTATCAAACCAAACAAATGGTGTATCCTTCCTCGTCAAGCATGTCAAGGGTGATGCTAGCACACTGAAGTTCTGTATAAACCTTCTGTAATAGCCTGCTAATCCCAAGAAACTTCTAATCTCAGTAGGAGTCTTAGGTTGTTCCCACTGAAGCACAGAATCAACTTTCTTAGGATCAACGCTAACTCCATCTCTCGAGATAACATGTCCAAGAAATGCTACCTCAGCCAACCAGAACTCACACTTGCTAAACTTAGCATACAGCTGATGTTGCCTCAACCACTGCAACACTACTCTCAGGTGTTGCTCATGCTGTACATCATCTCTGGAATAGATCAGGATATCATCTATAAAGACCACAATAAACTGATCTAGGAACGATTTGAAAATCTGATTCATCATATCCATAAAGGCTGCTGGGGCATTGGTCAGCCCAAACGACATGACTAGAAACTCATAATGCCCATACCTGGTTCTGAAAGCTGTTTTGGGAATATCAGAAGCCTTTATTCTAAGTTGATGATATCCAGATCTTAAGTCTATTTTAGAGAAGATCATCGCTCCACGCAATTGATCAAAGAGATCATCTATTCTTGGAAAAGGATACTTGTTCTTAATAGTGATCTTCTTCAATTGCCTGTAATCTATACAGAGACGCATGGTACCATCCTTTTTCTTAACAAACAGGACTGGAGCACCCCACAGTGAAGAACTGGGTCTAATGAAACCCTTATCCAGTAATTCATGCAACTGCACCTTGAGTTCCTTCAACTCTGCAGGTGCCATTCTATAAGCTGGCAGTGCTACTGGATGACTACCTGGATATACATGAATCTCAAAATCAATGTCTCTGACAGGAGGTAAGCCTGGCAACTCTTTTGGAAAAACATCAGAAAACTCACGAACCACAGGCACATCATAAACAATGGCGGTACTCTTCTCTGCTTTAGTGTCAACCACATGAGCAAGGAACGCTTCACATCCTTTCTGTAGCATCTTATCAGCTACAGCAGCTGATACTATGCAAGTAGGAAGAACTTTCCTATCTCCAGTAAAGACACAAGAAAATTCACCTTGTTGAAAGGTAGCTTCCTTCTTCCAACAATAGAGTTGCACTCGATATGTCTCAAGACAATCCATACCCAGGATGACTTGAAAAGTATTGACATCCAGGGGTATGAGATTAGCAGCAAAAGTGTAACCTCCAAAAGATAACAAGCATCCGGGACAGAACTCAATCAGAACTGTTGGTCCACCTAGTGGAACCCTCGACACTAACTCATCTACCAACCCTTGAGTTAACAAATTAAGTTTGCCAACTAAAGAGCGTCGTATGAAAGAGTGAGTAGCACCCGGATCTATCAAAACTGAAACTGGTATACTATTAAACAAAAGCATTTCTTCTGTAATGACTTGTGAAGAGATTATACCTTCCTGAGGTGTCAAAGAGAAGAAACGTGCTGAAGCTCTCCCTATGACATGTCGTCCTCTCTGACCACTCCTGCCACTAGGCACTCCACCACCTCTGGAACCAGAAGCCACAGAAGAACTCGGAACATCATGGTACTGAGGTTGGAAAGCTTGTGATGCTGCTTGTTGAAGCTGAGGACATTCCCTTTTGAGGTGTCCTACTTGTCCGCAGACAAAACAACTTGGACCCCAACACTGACCAGAATGTGGTTTTCCACATTTGTCACATGGCGGTATCCCTTGTCCCTGGGGACCTGTCACTGACATTGACGACCCAGAAGACTGTCCACTAACGGCACTGCCCCATCTCCCTGGGTTGTATCCCCCTCTGCCTCTAGAAGAAGTAACATCCTCAGATCTCTGTCTGCTGAAACAGCTAAAGCCACGCCCAAGTTTAGAAAAGAAACCTCTACCTCCACCTCTGTATCCACTATTGGACTGTCCTCTACTGAAATCTGCAGATCTCTTCTTAGACGCAGGCACCTTGTCAGCATTCACAGATTCTTCAACCTGTCTAGTAGCCTCAACAAACTCACCAAAATTCTCTCTGTTCCTCCTACTAGTAGCAGAAACTGTATGCCGAATTTCTGGCCTCAGCCCTTCTTGAAACCTTCTGCATCTTTCTATGTTATCGGGGACAAGCTGCGGATAGATGTTCGCTAATTGGGTGAAAAGCTCTTCATACTCAGTAACTGTCATGTTCCCCTGCTTAATGTTCTGTAACTGCCTGATTTTCTCATTAATGAAAGTGGGTGGATAAAATTTAAGATGAAACTCTTCAGAGAAGTCCTGCCAAGAAATCTCTGTACCTCTCCTCTTTTCCTCCACACCACGCCACCACAACTCTGCATCACCTGTCAAAAGATAGACTGCATGATTAATCTTTTTCTCTTCTGACAGCTCCATCAGGAGAAAGACCTTCTCTATCTGTCTCAACCACTCATCAGCCTCAGCTGGATCTGTAGTACCACTGAATTCTGTACCACCAAGCTTCTTCACAAGCTCATAAGATCGCATCAAATCCTTACTGCTGGTAGAAGTAGAAGCTCGCCTATCAGCCTTATACCTCTCTCTGGTCTCCAGAAACATCCTGTACATACGGGATGCTTCATCCACATGGTCACCACCACCTGGACCCAAGTACAGTGGATCAGGGCCAACATGGCTCTCGGCCTGATCATCACGATCAAAGCCTCTTTCTGCCATCTGCAATGATATAACAGAATATTTCCTGTTAGAAAACTACAGATAGAAGAAAGACACCTAAACCTTAATCCTATTGGTCTCTTATCGTCCCCTGACTTGGACTCTGAGTAACTATGTACTCAACCTAAGCTCTGATACCAAAAGATGTCACACCCCGATCTCACACTAACCTCAACACACGAGATTAGGGCGCGATGGAGGGATTACACACAAACCAAACCACTCATAGGTTTTTTAAATATTTTAAAGACATTGAAATGATACCCAGAATTATGCTGTAAACTAAAGCTAAACAAACTGCGGGAGCATTTCTATTAAACTGACTAGAAATGTAAACAAGGTCTACAACATATTACATTGTTTGACATAAAATAAAGCATAACAGGTAATTTACACCTTTTACACATTCCACATACGCACTCTCTCTACCTCACCCACACCATGTTCCAAGGATCGAGGGGAAAGGATCAAGAGACCTCTAACTATACTAACTACATATACCTTCTACAGACTAAGCGTTAGGATGAAAAGATCCTTCTGATTCCTGTTGCTGATGCTGACCTGAAAATGTTTGAGTAGAGGTATGAGCCTACTCGCTCAGTGAATAGCATTTCATCTAGCTATCACTAAACAACTCATCAGATAGATAAAATTAAATAGATGATAAGTGCAGTACTAACCGGGCAGTTCTAATGTCATAGTAGTTTTATAGATAACAATCTCATTTCTAAGCAACATCAGATATTCTAACAAATAAACAATTATAGAGAATTGGCACAAAAGTTCAAATCTCTTAACACATTAAATTTACTGCAATCCTATATGATTCATATTTATATTTTTATTATGCCCTAATCATATGCAGTGTACTCTGCATATAAAGATCTGTAGAGAACTACGATCCCACCATACAAGACTTAGTGACACACCCGGGAAATGCTAAGTCTGACACCAGCCCTGTTCTGCCACAGGACCACAGGCTCTCCGGCCTCAATGCACTACTTCGAGTGCTCTAGACTCCTCCTCTAACCTGAGTACACAGGCGGAGAGTCTCATGGGGTTACCTCCATGACTCCGCACAGATCTTGTTGCAATAACCCCTATTTTATCCAGTGCCACCGTGACTCCGCACGGATTATTGTTGAACACTGCCTCTCTGTCCTCGTGCCACCATGACTCTGCACGGTTAATGTTGCAACACGAGTTTCACCCCTAAGAAGCAGATCTCTCGAAGGGTTTCTACGGTGTTAGGGCACCTAAGTCTATTAACTGATTAACATATAAACATTTAAACAGGAATATCACATTTCAAACTTATTTCACATTCTAAATATCACTTGAAACCACATATATATCATTTGTCATCTTTAAACATAACTCAGTATCACTTATTCAGATTCAATGCTAAACAACCGTCTTTAATCAGCAAATACATGCAACTGTAATACATAAAAATTCCATCATTTTCATCAATCATACTACGTATTTCAAGTTTCAATGAATCTATCATACTCTATTGTATGTGCTACACTGTTTAGGAGTTATACCAACTAATATTGAAGCAGTTAAGCACTTATTATTGAGTTAAATAATGATTTCTGAATGAACTGCCACTCACAGCTCTAAAACTCAGCCGATCGGTCTGGAACTCGGTCGATCACCTGGAAACTCGGCTGATCAACTGGAAACTCGGCCGATCGAAACGATGCTCAACCTATAAAAGAAACTCGGCCGAATCAAATCCTAACTCGGCCAACCAAAACGGTGTTCGATATCCTAAATAAGGAACTCGGCCGAATGAAACCCAAACTCGGTCGAACAGCGCACAGACAGGAAATAAAAACGAACCTGCAAATGTCGATTTCACTCGAATCGACGGGCAAAACCTCCGATTTGCGCTGCAAATCGCCCGCAACTGGTGCACACCACCAAGAACTGGTTGGAGGGAGAAAGAAGGACGAGCTAGGGCTGCTCTTCGCGCCCTATTCTCCTGGCCACCTCTGAGCTAACGCAGCTCCTGCTGCTACGTAGCTCCTGCTACTAGCTGGATCAATCTAGTGGAGAAGATGGAAGGAGGGGAGAAGAAGGAGGGCGGCAGCTGCTGGCCGGAGCAAAACCAGGGCTCCAAACGCCTTTCCCCTATCCGCTCTCTCTCTCTCTCTCTCACGCGAAGAAGGAAGGGAAAGAAAGATCGAGTATGCCGCTCGTTTCAGCCGCTTAGGCGGTTTACGGAAGAAAAGAACGAAGAAGAGAAGGGATAAGGGAAAGAAAAGGAAAGGGACCGAAATGCAATTTTGCCCATAGGTTTCATAAATTACAAACTGGTCCCTCAAAGCTCCAAAAACATACAACTTTTGACTCGAAGGTCGGATTCAAACGATTTCTCTGGCAATGCCTCAAGCGCAAGATCCTACACGTTATAAGGGCTAGGATTTACACTACGCACATCTCATATCCGTTTTAAACGTTATTAACAAAAACCCAGCTTACAACTTAGCAAAGCAGCTAAAAATACATGCTTAACAGCATACTTACAGGGTAAGCTCAACACAGGTCGTAACACTGATAATCAGATTATGTATCCGAATCTGGAACATAACATCAGTAACATAAATCCCACATAAGGATGAAGATAAGAGAAGTAATAATGTGTATAACACAATGATCTAAGTAAACCCTAAAATGAGCACAATTAGGGTTAAGACGAGATGTAAGATGATGAGAAACTGATGATAGTATATGATCTTGTCTTGATCAAGTTTAACAAAGATATAGATGACATCAGGAGTATATGTGATGATTAGGAATATCTCTTTGGAAGGTACGCCATTACCTCTTGCTTGGCTTATTATACATTATGCTTGTGTTATATGGTAGTAAAACTTGGAATATGGTATTGATTGAAATGATTGTCTTGTATGATATGTTGATTAAATTTCCATACTTATTGCTATGAACACATGAAACATAAAATATATGATCCATCATATGATAACACTAACTCTTTGGTAGTACAGTGCATTAGAGTGATCACAAACTCCTAGGGGGTAGATCACATGTACAATGATTACAAACTCCTCGGGGTAGATCATAAGGCCTAAAAACATCAAAGCCCTAGGGTCAGATGTATGAGATATATGATGGAAATTTTCTTAAATTATGTGTTCTCTTTTACTAATGAATATCTTTGTGCAAGTATACACTTTTCTTATATTCTTCTGTTACTGCGAAGTATGTTAGTTTTATCTTATTTCCAAGATATGATGAGAGGTATATAAAAGACACATAGGCGTACTCATTACAATATTCTTGAATATTGTGCTAACGTGTACCACATGTAATCTTTTGTTTAGGTTTTGGTTATGCTTTTGAAGATCCAGGATAGTTGAGAATTGTGTGGTGAGCTAATTTACAGGTGGACCTGTTGTCTTAAGATCTTGTTGTTTAGTGGTAGTGCTTGTATGTGTATGAGTTTACCTTTCAATATGTAATATCAAATGTTGTAATAATTCATGTTGTAATTATATGTTGAATGGTGAACATGTGTGTATCATTTTATTATTGATCATCTGCATGTGCTGCTGTTGTTTCCTTCTTACTTCCTCTGATTTTCTTCTTCTTAGCCCAGTGTGTGATGTTTAAATGGGGATTCTCACTGAGGTGAGGGTTTCAATTTGGATGTCACACATCATATTAAGTCAAAGAAAATCTGGGGATGTCACATGTGGTATCAGAGCATGAAAAATGGCATATCCTGACATTTGCTCATTATGCAACTCAAACTAAGAAAACCTTGAACGTAATAATCTTTAGGGTTAGATTAGTCATCTCTTAGAGACTAGATCTGACCTAGCCTCTTGGTTAGCACCTAGATGTCTGAGAACTAGGTCTAGACTGGTGCTTGTTTTATAACAAATCCTTAGATGTTGTTCTTTCCTTATAGTGCAGCGGTATGGGACGTTGCATTATTTAGAAATGACGTGCATCAAAGGAAGAGAAACCCTAGACATATGGCGCTCGTTGTATAGAGTAGCTACACTAGTCTACACCTTGTTCTCACCGTTTTTCACTAGTTTTCATGGCATTATACTCTCTACTATGTGTGAGACACTTGTTTTGTGGATTTGGTTTTAGATTTCAATCGGATCGAACATCAATAGTTTTCTCTGACGCTTGTTTTATCGTAGAAAAACTATATAATATTTTATTATATATATGTATTACAAAAATGTGTCCTCACACATGTATGAGTAGGAGGTGGTCATGCAACCTAAGTGAAAGTGTATGACATCAGTATATAAGAGATAGTAGCTATAGATTAGATGTCTAGAGCCTTTTTAAAATATATATGATAGATGGAATAGATGAAATATGTTTAGATGATGATCTAAGTCTTATATAGATGATATAAGATGGTTTATGACAATATATGTTTGTCTTTGAGGACTTAAGTTTGGTTTTGAGGATTTGAGATAAGTTTTGATGATGTAAGTAACTAGGCTTTTATGAGATAAGATAAGCTTAGAAGACAAGGTTGTGAGTCGGCATGAGCCTCAATCTCTTTTACAAAGGAGGACCTCTAGTGTTGGGACCAGTTATAGGGTTAACTCCAGAGAGAGTGAGACCCATTGGGAGAGGGTTAGAGAACCTAAACCCCAAGATATTAGAATGATGAGAAATGTGTGATATGATATGTCCTAAACTAGAATAATCCTGAGTGATTGAGTTTTGTTGCATTATGCATGATTCTTGTAGATATCTAATTGAACCCTAGACGTCCTTGGGAGGACCAAACCCTAGAGACAAAGAGAGGTTGGTTATATGTACATATGTGAATAAGAATATGAGTTCCTGCCATCTGGGTGAGCGAGAGAGCCCAAGACCCTGGAGGAGGTAGCTACATTAGTTTCTATGAAGCCTCATGCTCAGATTGGTGGTTCTTTGTAGGAGTCTAGTGTTGTATAAGAGAGAGATGAGATATAGTGTTTCATGGGTATAGAACCTATGAAGAGTATGGCATAGCTTGTTTTGATTTGTGCTTATGTGGCTAGATCTTATAAGGATATCACTAGTGCCAATGAGGTAAACCTGATAACCCTAGACCAAAGAGGGAAGATAGAGCTAGTGTGTACATGATACTCATAGAGATGAGTGAGCCCAGAGAGACTGAGCATGACACTACCCTCATGGTATTGGTTAGGAGAACCTCAATTGGACTATATAAAGTTTTGATACATGTTTCATGAGCCACTTGTATAAGTTTATTTAGCGCAACCATGATATAATATGTGTAAGGATGTGATCTAATCTTGACATGTGATATATAAATGTGATATGATGGAAAAATTAGTTTGGTTTAA
This sequence comes from Alisma plantago-aquatica, assembly GCA_963693085.1. Lineage (NCBI taxonomy): Eukaryota > Viridiplantae > Streptophyta > Magnoliopsida > Alismatales > Alismataceae > Alisma > Alisma plantago-aquatica. The sequence goes on along the minus strand of OY856414.1, from coordinate 159,364,636 downwards.
TACCTTTTTATGTATAAATGGCTAACCACAAACATAAATAATGAGTATAATGTGATATACTATGAGCAATGAAATAAGATCATATGAATGAAACATGTTACACGAGGTGTTAATCTTAGTGCTTAATAAAATGAACATATAATTTGACAGTTAGAACAACATAACGATTATGATACCCTGATATGATCTATCTGGATAAAGTGGGTTAATTATAATTAACTCTTTCCAAAAAGGCATATGTTAATGTTGAACATGTTCTAACACTCAGCTCAATAAAATGTTGATGACACCTTAATCTACGGGTTAACTTTAGTTAACTCCTTTAGAACATGGTGATATGATGTGGAAACCCTAATGCAAGGGTAAAGATGAGGATGTAAATCCTAAAATATGAATGATGTCATGAAATAATAAAAGTTTCTAAACCCTATACTATAATGACCATATGAGTGCCCCGTGCATATAAAATCACCAATGCTTACATTAGCTCCCACTAAAATATGATTTATTTGTAGACAGCCAAAAGATGGCCTGAAAGAACAGGGGTTTCCTAGGTTGGTTGGGTGCCCTAGAAAACCCCCAAGGTTGCTTGATGCTTGAGAACTGTGATCATGGTTTAACAATCTTAGCTCATGGTTTTAACACCAATGCTATTTTAACGTTATATGAAGGGGTGGTTAACCCTAGATTCTTTTAGATATAGTATTGGAGTGTTTGTTGGTGGACATGTTACACTTAAAGTGGATTTTTACATGTGGTTTGAGACCTTTTGGTTGTCACCCTTGGAGTATGAGTTTGGCTTAATTTCGAGGATGAAATTTCCTTTTAAGTTGTATATGATTGAAGAATTGGTTTTTGGTTTAATGTTGAGGACAAAAATTCTTTTAAGATGTGTAGGATGTGATGGAGTGGACTATTAGAATCTTAAATATCAAGGAAATAAGTGATTTTATGTATGTTTAGTCATCTTGAGAGTTCCAAGTGCTTGTTGTAAAGTTGAGTGTTGATTGATGTTGATATCATGATTAAGTTCCTTAACGTTATGTCTTTTTGAAGTATTTAGTTGGATGTTCAAATGGTGGAGTATTGTCACCAAATTTTAGTAGAATGTATCTTCAGAGGGAGTGAAGCTATGGTTAAAATTTGGTGGAAATTGGAGTATCCGAGAGGAAGTTATGTAGGTTTGAAAATGATGAAATAATGTGCATAATTGATGGTTTAAAGACATAAGCTAGGACTTTATCATGTCTCACGTTCCCCTTTGGTTGAGGGTGGGCAGCATGGACAGATCCTAGCCGTTTCAAGCTAATCAAGTGGCTGGAATGTTTGACTTGAGTCGGCCATGAATCCTCCTTGATGGGCTTTGATATTAACCCTTGGATGTCATCTGACGGTAGAGAAACCTTCTCCTACCTTGCAGTTACTTCTTTGACCAAAGGAAACAACCATGATGTCGCATTGCACGTTGATCGTGGACTTGAACGTGATTCCAACCCAGCAGTTGTACTTGCCTCTTTCCAAAGAGTTGGGTTAACCCCAGTTTCAGACCGAACAACCAAGTGATGAGGGAGAACGAGCTCCCCTTTTCCTCCAGCTCCCCACTGTAGCATACAGGTGGTGACCAACAATGTAGCATGGAGTTAGAGGCAAGGACGGAAAAGATAAGAGAGGGAAAGGAGAAAGGAGTCCGGATAAGTTGAGTGCGGGTGTTTTCGTGCCATGTATCTGTGAGTTCCATGGTTTTCGAGGCCAAGGTTCGAAGGAGATGAGCTCGGAGTTGGGGATGTCGATTCAAGGCTCTACAGCTCAATCCAAGAGTCCCTTCAGGTCCTTGAAGCTCTAACAAAACTTTTCAGTGCCTCATCCACAAGATTCGAGGACGGGGAGCCTTTTTCCCCTTTCCTAGCGCCGCGGTGGCTGCCATGGCCGGTGAGCTCGTGGACATAGAGCTCTAGAGGCGAACCCTAGGAGAGGAGTAGTCGTGGGCATCCGGAAGAGGTAGATGAATCAGATCGTGGCCCTAGGAGGCATCGAGGAGCTGTGAAGCTTCTGGGTTTGCTCGCCGGAGCCAAGTCGTGCAGTGGCGGCCCCGTGAAACAGAGTGCCAGCGGACTCGTGCATCCGCGTTACGCGAGACAATAGAGAGGGAGACGGACCAATCCAGGAGTTGAGAACCGGACGACTCAACCTGGTCCAAGTGTTGAAGACTTCCTGCCCAGATGAGGAGCAACACACAACTTACCGGACATGTGGCACATCCCCATTGGCCTAAAAAGGTAAATTGCCCAGTAATTCTAGTAAATACCTAGATCTTGTATAATTCATATAAATTAGACTGATGATCAGAAAAATACAAATAAAGTACCAAAATGTTTAAAAAACTAAGTAGAACAACTTGAGATCATAATATCAGTCTTTTGTTGCACTAATAATAGTGATATCATGTAAGATGTGAAATGCTCATATGATGGATAATAAATATCAAACGATGCCCTAAACTTATGAGAAAATACCAGTATATCATAATTCATGTTTATAATGCATATGATGCTAGTTATGGTCATGTTGATGTACGGAATCATGTATTTAGTCCATATGGCTAATTAGGGCTAATAACCCTAAAGAAAATTTAATAAATACATGCATGCTCAATAAATGGTGAAATTTATAGAGTAGGTTCATATCACTAATTTGAAGCTAAGATGTAAGTCAGATATCTATTTGATGCATAAAGTTCATGTTTTATGAAGATGACCCATAATACATGTGATGAAACCCTAATTTGAGTAATAAATGTAACTTAGGGTTAATATGTATAAATAATGATATGGAACCTGATATTCAGATTATGTATCCTAATCTGGAACATAACATCAGTAACATAAACCCCGCATAAGGATGTAGATAAGACAAGTAATAATGTATATAACATAATGATCTAAGTAAACCCTAAAATGAATACAATTAGGGTTAAGATGAGATGTAAGATGATGAGAACATGATGATAGTATATGATCTTGTCTTGATTAGGTTTAACACAGATATAGATGATATCAGAAATATATGTGATGATTACGAATATCCCTTTGGAAGGTACGCCATTACCTCTTGCTTGGCTTATTATACATTATGCTTGTGTTATATGGTATTATAGACTTGGCATATGCTATTAATTGAAATGATTGTCTTGTATGATATGTTGCTTGAATTTCCATACTGATTTCTATGAACACATGAAACATGAAATATCTGATCCATCATATGATAGCACTAACTTTTTGGTAGTAAAGTGCATTAGAGTGATCACAAACTCCTAGGGGGTAGATCACATGTACAATGATCACAAACTCCTCGGGGGTAGATCATAAGGTCTAAAAACATCAAAGCCCTAGGGGAATATGTATGAGATATATGATGGAAATGTGCTTAAAATATGTGTTCTCTTTTAATAATGAATATCTTTGTGCAAGTAAATGTTTTTGTTATATTCTTCTATTACTACCAAGTATATTAGTTTTATCTTATTGCCAAGATATGATGAGAGGTATATAAAAGACACGTAGGCGTACTCAGTATAATATTCTTGAATATTGTGTTGACGTGTACCACATGTAATCTTTTGTTTAGGTTGTGGTTATTCTTTTGAAGATCCAGGATAGTTGAGAGTTGTGTGGAGAGCTGATGTACAGGTGGACCTATTGTCTTAAGATCCTATTGTTTAGTGGTAGCACATGTATGTGTATAAGTTTACCTTTCAATATGTAATATCAAATGTTGTAATAATTCATGTTGTAATTATATGTTGAATGGTGAACATGTGTGTATGGTTTTATTATTGTTCATGTGCATGTTCTACTGTTATTTCCTTCTGAATTCCTCTGATTGTCTTCTTCTTAGCCTATTATGTGATGTTTAAATGGGGATTCTTGCTGAGGTGAGGGTTTCAATTTGGACGTCACACATCAGATTAAGTTAAAGAAAATTTGGGGACGTCACACACTGTCAACCTATCCTCTTGCTATTTGAAGGAGGATTTTTAGTGCATTGTTGTCGTAATTTCCATTCAGCCTCCTAGGATAGACATGCTTTTAATCATATCCATTTTCTTACTTTCTCTCCTCCAATGGCAATGAGTCCATGTTTTAGTTTGCTTGGCTCTCCTTTTTTGAAGTGGGTTTTTCTCCTTCCCTCTTGCACTAAATTTGAAATAATGTTTTAATAGAAATACATTGGGATGTGATATAAAATGTTTTGTAGATGCTTCTTAATTTACTATCAATTCACTAATATTTATGAAAAGAATTGTGTAGACAAGTTATGTATCTTGCATGAACATCACTTCTTTTAAATGTTGGTCAATGTTTTCAAGGATAACCATTTTGGTAGAAACCACTTAGTGCCTTGTTTTTCACTATTATCAATCATGCAATTGTTCTTATTTCATTATTCACATGTTTCATAAGAGAAACAATACAATTAGTGTTGATGCTCATCTACAAGTACATATTAAATAATTGTGTTGGACTGAAAAAACCATGGTCATCTTCTTCATTGGGATAAATCAAGAAATTAGGTATATTTACCCCATCTCACACCCAATCTCTAACATTGTTTCTCCAATCTCCTACCCATCTTGTAGAAACCCCACAAAACATGTCCTTTTGTCATTTTGAGTCCTTCCCCATAAATTTGAACTTGTTTGACTTGTTTTGGAGGGGCTTTTGGACCCCATTCTATTCCCTCTATCACTTCCATGGAAGCAAGTTCTTGAAATCCTATATCTAGACATATTTTTCCTACAAAGCCCTCCATTATCATTTATGCCTTCTTCCCTTGTGTTTGCACTCTTATATAGAGGCAAAAAGAGGCTCACAACCTATCTATCTCCTTTCCCTTTCCCTTTCCCTATAGTGCAATGGAAATACTGTAAGAGGATCCATAACTCTCTTGCTCTCGCTCAAAGATGATGCCCTAACCACCTTTGTGGGGCCAAACCAAGCTGGGGTGGTTATCTCATGAGGCATCCCAAGGCCCCAGAATCATTTTCCTTTTGGCTCTAGTAGGGAACATGCCACGGCTTTCTTGCACCCTTATAGGAAAGTTTGGGTGGGAGAAGTGGCTCCTAACATTTGGAACTAGTCAACCTTTAACCAAAAAGTCTGACCCATGGACCAAAATTGTGGCCCTCTTGTAGTTGACTGATTAAACGTTAACTATACAAACACAGTATATTCAGCCATTAATTCGATATCCATGGATAATAATATTGTAATTTGATTTTTTTCTCCTCTATCACAAAAATTCTACAATATGTTGAGATCTTATTTAAATCTTAGTAAAATGACCTCATCTATAAATATTTTATATAGACAACCATTTTCAATAATAAGAATCCAATGAGCACATCAAAAATATTTATAAGACCTGAATAAATTTTATTTTCCAATATTAATCCAATTTAGTTATTTTGAAACTAAAAATAACGTGATCTTGTTTAATATGATACTTAGACCCTAAAATGATCATATTAGTAGTTTTGTTGAATTCATGCAACCCGTAACTGTAAACAGTATGTTGAATATTATTGGAAACCTTAGATCACATATCATACGTATGTTAACATAAAATCTATTCATAGTCTAGGACTTAAGTTGATATATGATAGTAATCAAACCTAATGATATAGATGTCAATATAATCATTACTTGGATTTAATCTTTTAATAAAATATCGATCGTGATGATGATGATCCAATTGAATAATATATAACATGTTTCTAGAAAGAGTATTTTTAGTGATGCTAATTGGCCTTCTAACTTTTTATAATATGAAATTGATGAATCGATATGTATGATGAAGTTAAGGGCATGTCTTCTTACTAAACTAGTACATAAATAATGAGAAACAAAAAGAAATCAATCTTATCCCTAACATCTACCAAACCTTAGAACCCATGCTTATACCCTAGCAAGTTCTTTTCAAAAGATTGTATCAGTTCAATACCAGTATTTTATTTTTAGATTAAATATTAGATGAATTGGAATCAGACATATTATGATCTCCAAAAAGGTGTGGGAAACTTGTGATTAGCTATTTTAATAGTGATTTGATTCCTGCATTCAAATGACATTTTACTTTTGCAAATGTCTTGGTTGTTTTGATTCTTCCAATGCTAAATCTTATGAGTGTCATTTATATCCAAGTGATGATTGAATTTGATAATTATAATCTCATAAGGTTGTATTAGGAAGAAATACCACTCCAAAGTTACTAGAAACTATCCCTAAGAGGGTTATTAAAGCCTAGTGTGAAGCTAAAGTGGATTCCATGAAGGAACACCAAGAATGAGAAAGATTCTAAGGGAACATATAATTTTTTCACCTAGTGAGATGTCTAAGAGTCCCATGAAGGAACCCACACATACACTAAGTGGCATTTCTCATTTGAATTGAAAACATAATTTGAAACCATGAGGTGATGTACTTGCAAATTTACCATTTATTATGATACACACTATTATTGTTATGTTTGTTATCAAAGTCACACCTCTTACACATCATAGAAATATGCTAACCCGCTGGTTTTTAGTGTTTAAAGTTAGATCAAGATTTCATATGTGAAGTTGTAGTTGATGCAACACAAAGAAAGGAATGAAGCTCTAAAGAAATTGGGATGAATACATTTAGTGACCATTTATCTTAGTTTCTAGAACATTTAAGTTTTCATTTCCGATTTCTGGATAACCTACTTATGTACCTCCTAAGATAGTTGGACATCTTTTATCTCATCACTTGAATGAAATTTTTGGTTACTTTTAGTTATTTTTGTGAATATGGTCATGGAAATAATGGTTAACTGCTCTTGATTTCCTGCTCTGCATTAATGGGGATTGAAGGAGGGGTCATTACATATTACATTTCCATCCTACGACTGCCAACCTCTCCTCTTACTATTTAAAGGAGGATTTTGACTAATTAGACTCTGTCATTAGTCAACACACATTCCAGTCTTATGTATAATTTTTGTCAATTTTCTTCCACACTAATATCCAACTAGTGACATAACAAGAATGTATATACTTTTATCATACATATGATCTCATTGTTTAGGTCCTAAACTTGAAAACATTCTTCATTGAGTGGCATCATTCCTTGGAAATATATCATGTTTGTGTCATTATCTCATGACCAATGCAAATATACATACGAGATTACCTCTATTATTATCAAACCAAGTACATAATACCCCAATAAAATCATCATATGACTAGCTCTATGGGAATACATACCAACACAAAACATACTTCCTCCATTTTTGTCTTTCTAGTTACTTTACAACACCTCCTCATCTTTAAGATCGGCTTATGGAGGACATCGTATGCATGTTATAAACCCAATGCCCTACGTATTTTATGAATCATAAGTGAGAAATGGGTAGACAAGTGATAGGTGAAAAATATATCTAAATGTACCCAACTCTACACGGTATGTACATTACCTATTATTTCCTCCTATTTACAGCCTTCTATAATGACATGATAAGGGAGAATCACGTAAAAAAATGTTCTCCTTAGAAAGAAGGTTTTTGGATATTTGTCAAATAACTGGATGTAGTTGACATATTATATTGTACCAAAAATAAGTTTCCCTTATATATTTTGAAAAATAAATGCAAGCTACATGGTTAATATCAAGAGCCTTCTGTATAGTCCCCATGATAAGCCTACCATCACATTGACATGGCGTCAAAAATACACCATCAACAACTCATATAAGTTCCTTATAGTGCTAGAACATAAGATCATGTATAATGGTAACTTTTAGAAGATAAAATGTCCTTCAATGGTTCATATCCTCATGTGTCTTATAGAGCATAAACTATTTTTTCAGTGGTTTGAAATGTATAAAATGGGGTTTTCATGGGTTTTTTTGTGTGTCCTTGCTAAAACATGATAAGAGCATTAATCATATTTTTTGTCAGAGAAACATGACTGATTTCATTACTCAGAAGCCATACGACATCTACATGATGAGGACAACAAGCCATTAGGCCATACATTAACCGAAAACAAGATCATCACATCATTGAAGCTCACATCACAATATAAGTAAAGAATTTTTGCATAGTTCCGACTACAAAAAAGTTGATAAAAGCAACCTTTTTCGGGAGACCCTTCAACGCGAGCATGGTGGTAATCAGACTACATTCAGTTGGTGAATATAGATGGACATCACCTCTTCCCTCAAATCCACACACTGAAGAACCCAAGCAATGGAAACAAGTCATAGTAAAATTGAGACCCATCAAGTTGGAAAACTCCAAGATCTCACAAAGGATAGGACTAACCAAAGTCTTTGGAAGGGACTGATAAAACACCAATCATCAACAACTGTGGTAGAGAAAATATCTCAAAAAACAAAACACAACAAAAATGAGAAAAGGGAAAGAAGCATACAAAATTGGAAAGCAGGCACATCACTTTCAACACTAAGGGAGGTTGTCTACTACACATTAGCTCTATTGCAAGCAATGGACATTGAGACTACAACCTTAGTACCACCTGTAAGTAGCATTGTCATCTCCTTAGATCGCAACCCAAATCGTGGCCCAAAATCCAAGGTCTTATGTCAGGTAGGGAGACTACAAAATGAGAGAAGACGTAACCTGAAGAACCCAACCCTCAGAGTAGTCTCTTGTTGTGGAAAAGCCCAGAGTGAGAGGAGTAACTTGCACATCGATGTCTATGCCTCCTTACCCAGGCTCGATTGTATTAGGAAGAGGGAACCCTAGCACGTCAATCACCAGATCTCCCGAGATGCTTCTGCGGTGAGGTTGGGAGAAAGAGTTAATTGCATGTATATTTATAATATTTGAATTTAAAGACACAACATGCTTTCAACTCCAAGAATTTGAAAAAAATAATAATGTTTGTCCACACTTAGTTTAGTTTTTGGAATTATTTTTTGTTCTCATACGCTCAAGGATAAAGTGACACATAGAGCCTTTAACTGTGAAGATGATACATCTATCTCAATGTGCGTTATCAATTTTGATGTAGAGGTTGACGCGATTCAATCTATCAAAGTGACTGAGAATATGAGATGTCGTAATTTGTCCCATCCTTATATTGTTGAGGTTTGTGAAGCAACTATCTGTGATGAAGCTATGTTGATTTCAAGTTTGTTTTGTGCTCTTGTTCTAGTGGGTTATAGGTAAAGGAGTCCAGCCCACCCCATGATTTGAACTTATCTCAACTCTTAGTAAACAAGTTGTCACCTTTATGGGCCTTCGTACTTGACATTGTTTTGTCTTTTGTCTCTGGTTTTTTTCTCTCTCAGTTACGAGGTTATGTTGGGTGCACTTGGTTCTCTCTTCACCTCCCACATTATTACCAACTAGCCATAAACTTGTCCTAAGCAAATGTATCTTAGTAAACTACAATGAGTATTTAAAGGTTAAACTTTAGAACTAATAAGAGTAGATGAAATAAATATGTACACTATATGTTAATAGGTCTTCTCATGCACATAGGGACCGATTTGTAATTCCAAAAAACAATGGAAAATTTGCATTCAGATCCTCCCCGGGATATGTTATATAATATAGATACGTCTCCTTATACAACATATACTTTTATAAGTAAATACAAAAGTATAGTGCACACGGGGACACATTTGTAATTCTAAAAAATAATGGACAAAATTACATTCATCCTCCTCAATGGGCTTTCTCATATAGTATAGATGAGTCTCCTTGTATAATATATCATTTTAAAAAGTAAATATAAAAGTGTAATGTACACACATGGACCAATCTTTAAACCAAACAATTATCGAGAAAATTGTATTCGACCCCTCCTACAGACTTGCTTATATAGCATTGATGAGTCTCCCTATACAATATAAAAGTTTAAAAAGTAAAATAAAAAGTGTAGTGTACAAACATGGACCAATTCATAATTAAAAGATGGAGAAAATTGCTTTCAACCCCCTTAACAATCTTTGGTATATAGTATATTTGAGTCCCTTTATGTAGTACATAATTCAAAAAAAGTAAAGACAAAAGTACATTGTGCACACACATGATGAATTTGTAATTCTAAAAAATAATAGAGAAATTGCATTCAACCTCCTCAATAACTTTCTTGTATAGTATACATGGGTCTCCTACTCAATCTATAATTTTAAAAAGTAAAGACAAAAGTGTAGTATGTACACACAGGGACTAAAGTGTAGTTCAAAAGAATAATGGTGAAATCCAATGCATCCCCCTGCGTTGACTTTCTTATATAGTTTAAATGAGTCTCCTTATATAATATATAGTTTTATAAAGTAAAGACAAAAGTGTAGTATAGACGCAAAGAGACCAATTTTGAATTTCAAGAAGTAATTGAGAAAATTGTATTTAGCCCTCTCTGATTTAAAAGTAATGAGAAAATTGTAGTGTAAACAAAGTGACCAGTTTGTAGTGTTATAATGTAGAACATTATGTGGGCTTTCTTATATCGTGTAGACGAGTCTCCTTTTATAATATCATCATCATCAACTAAGCTTCAATCCCAACCTTCCTTTTATAATATAAAATTTTAAAAAGTAAATACAAAAGTGTAGTGTACATGCATAGGGACCAAATTGTAATTCCAAAAAACAAAAAGAAAATATTGTATTCAGTCCCCTCTGTGATCTTTCTTATATAATAGAGACAAGTCTCTTTATACACTACATAATTTTTAAAAGTAAATATAGAAGTGTAGTTTGCACACAAGGAGCAAATTATAGTTCCAAAAAATAATGAAGAAAATTACATCCATCCCCCTTGAGGGATTTCTTATATAGTATAAATGAGTTTCTGTATACAATGAATAATAATAAAAAGTAAATACAGAAGTGTAATGTTCACACTTTTTTTTAAAATTGGCCATTCATTTATCCCGTGGCAGGGTTTCGAACCAGCGACCTCTCGGTCTTAGATTAGTACTTTTACCATCTGGGTGCCACCTCTTTGGCAAGTGTAGTGTTCACATAGGGATCAATTTATAATTCTAAAAATAATAGAGAACATTACATTCAACGCCCTCCACATACATTCTTATATAGTATAATGAGTCTTCTTGTACAACATATAATTTTAAAGAGTAAATACAAAACTATAGTGTACACATAGGTAACAAGTTGTAATTCTAAAATAATAATAGAGAAAATTACATTCAACCCCCTTTGCATGCTTTCTTATATAGTATAGATGAGTCTCCTTATAAAATATATAAAATAAAAAGTAAAGACAAAAATATAGTTTATACACACATTAACCAAATTTTAATTCCAATAAAATAGTGAAAAAAGCATTCAACCCCTTCACAGACTTTCTTATATAGTATAGATGAGTCATCTAATACAATTTACAATTTTAAATAGTTGAGAAAAAAGTATCATTTATTACACATGGATCAACTTATAATTCTAAAAAATAATAGATAAAATTACATTTAGCTCCTCTGTATGTTTTTTTTATGTAGTATATGAATCTCTTTCTGCGAATTATAATTTTAAAAAGTAAAGACAAAATATAGTGTACATGTGTATGACCAATTTAGAATTCCAAAAAGTAACTAAAAATTTCATTCATTCCCATCCACTAGTTTTTTACATATATAGATATAACAAGTTACAAAAAAATTGCAAGCCACTTAATATTAATTCGGAAACCATCTATGGAGAGCAGTGCACGTGAATCCGCACATGGCCACGGGCGTAGACAACGACTCAACAACGGCTTTGGTCAGCAAACCCAACTGTAGCCTGCGCCTACCGAGTGGAAAAGAAAGACGCAACCACCACTTGTTTGTCCTTACAAACCGCGGACAGTATTGGTAGAATTCGATGAACGCAGCCGTGGTGGGTGTATCTTTCCGCCGCTTGCAAGTTGCGATGCTTGCTGGACTAACGAGTTAGCTAAATCTGTATCTTTTTGGCCAAGAATAACTGTCAGGCGAAGACAAGAATGAAAATGCAATCACGTTGCAAGTCGTTGAGAATTCCGAAAGGTATTGAGCTCTCGAATCAATCAATCAGCTGGTTAGGTAATTCCCACTTGTCGGCCCAATCTTTGTGATTTGCCTGCAAGTTCCAGTCTAAAGCTTTGTTCTTTAGATAAGGTCCGGTTCGTAGGTTGTTCAACCCCTTGTTCCTGTTTATATCGTACATGTTTTGTAACAAAGCGAGCCACCAACATAGTTGAACCATCTAGCAAGAAACCGAGGCTATATTCACTGTAAATAACGCAGACCACATAATTGGCTGCTGGGAATTTAGGAACAGTCAAAAGCAGTTCTAAACTTGGCGTAGTATATCTTTACCTTGTAAAAATGCAAAACCTGTGTGGAACAACGTCTTTGTCGGACTTGTTTACACTATACGATAGGTTCGATTTTTCTTTGACACAGAGAGACAGAATGGGACGGTGACAAAAAAGAGAGAATTGGTATGGGAAAGAGAGTTAGAAGATCCAATGCAACAAAAATAGTTATCTCCTTTTAAAGAGAGAGAAAATAAAATGATGTGCAACCTATTCAATATAAACGATAAATAACAAACATACATGTGCCAAACTGCAATTTTCAAAAATAAATATAAGTAAACATGCACGTATAAAACAATACTAATAAGTATATTTTGTATATTATTTTTTAATTATTGTTAATAAATAGTATACACTTATCAAAGTAGTACGACACACATATTTTGGTGTAAAACAATGAGTGTATTATAAACTCAAAAGTATGATAACATTTTTTATAGATGGAATAATGCATGTATAAATACTCATATACATTGTAATATGTATTTAAAACTATAATGCGTATTAGTAAGTAATGAAATGCATATTATAGAATTTAACATGCCGTAGGATAGAGAAATAATCTCTATCCATCCACTATCTTTGTCAACCCACTATCGCTTATTTATTTCTTTCAAAATTTGTCACTTGCTATCCTCTTTCTATTATATTAACAGTACTCATCTATTGTCTCCTCTTTCTATTTATTACGGTCTTTCTTCATTAATTATCTTCTCTTTTCATTTATCACATCACTCTCTACCTACTAATCTTACTGGAAGTAATTATTTTTCACATTGTACTATTTTCTTACAGTTTTTCTTATGTGGACATGAAATAGTTGAGACAAGTGTTGCCTACATATTTTTACGGATGTGGATCACGATGCACTATCTATATACTCTATTATATTCTCAGAACGATTTCGACAGGACAAGGGTAGGAACTCCTCCAAGTAACATGGGAGATAAGAAGATAGGAGAGAGAAATGAACAGTTTTATATTAAAGTTTGTTCTTAACTTTTCTTCTCAATTGGAAAAGACTCTTTTAAAGGAAAATTCTTGGTGTAACCAGTCCCAAACCCCCGCCCAGACCCCTCAACGGTCCCAAACCAACGCACAAATTATCCGTTAATCCCCTCCCCCTCCCTGATGCATCGTTAATCTGTTCCTCCTAAAGTGCCGCGAGTAGGGTTCTTTTTCTTCTCTGATACGATCGGCCGCTGTACTGCTCGTTAGTTTCCCCTCCTATGGGTCCGGACGCACCGCCAGCTGTGGTTGTGAACCCGCCCTCTCCGCTGGCACAGCTGATGGCAACCCACTGCCCACTCTTGCCCCGGGCTCCACGCGGCCACAGCAGTAGGATGCTCCCACCCTGCCGGAGGTGCCCTCATCGCCGCCTCCACGTACGTCGCTGCCGCAGTAGGACGCTCCCATCCCGCCGGAGGTGCCTCGTCGCCGCCTTGATGCCCCCGCAGAAGTAGGACGCTCCGACCCGCCAGAGGGTGTCCTCGTTGCCGCCTCCAAGCTGCCGAAAGTAGTAGGCCGCTCCCACACCGCCGGAGATGCCATCGTCGCCACCTTGACAGGAGCTGCGTTCCGGCTCCTCAATCTGACGGCTCAAGGGTGCAACCGCATACACTGCCCCAAGTCCTACCACGACTCATTTCCACAGCCACCCAGCGGCATCTTCATCATCCGGGGAGCCACCTTACCGGTGCTGGGTCCAGTTCACCTAATTGACGGTAAGATCAGATCCAACGTTCGTATATCTGCATCTTCCCATTCGCTACAAGTGCATTCTCGGCGACGACGTCAACGAAATACGGTGCAGCCAGGTCCGTTGCGCACCCTCCACAAGTCTGGGTCAGCTGCAATGGACAAGTCGCCTATCTAGTTATTAAGGGCACCGTTTGCTTTATGGGATTTGATGGGATTTATAAGGAATCCAGAATTTGTTCACTCCGGTTTCGTAATTTACTGGCTTTAATAAATACAGAATTAAAAATCAATATGTTTGGTTCACCTGCACGTTGTCTCTGCCTTTTGATGTGGGGTGGGGACCAGCCGTCATGTGCAAAGGACATAGCTGACAGCAGCAGTTAATAGAGACGGTCACGCAAATTTGCTGCACTCCGGCGTCTGACGATGGAGATCTTCATCCCGCACACACTGTATATTTGAAAAATGCTGGATTCCTCTCAGTTTACAGCTCCTATAAACCAAACATACATTTTCTGTTAAAGAATTTCGGATTGCAATCCAATACAGTAGTAGAACACGGCAAAGCGCCCTAAATAAGAGCGTTTGGTCTTGTGTTCCCAACACCGGGGGCGTTGTTACTGTAGTGATTCCAAATTTCAGGGCACCGCTGCATGTTTGCGATGGAGAGAAGATGTGTTATGCATGTGACAAAGCGGGCCATTCTCTCCACTCTCCCTTCTGACGTGGCAAGCTGCATTCTTCTCTCATTCCTCGATTCTTTACTTTGTCGCTTCTTATCAAAGTCTAACACGAAATCTAATCATGTGTAAATTACAAAGCAATATATGACCATAATTATAACAATATATTATTGGTTCTACACACCACTTCGGCCATGATAAATGTCACATGATATCGGTGATTATAGACAGGGGCGGAGCCAGAGGGGGCAAGAAGGAGCCATGTCCCCAAAAAAAAAAAATTGACATATATGTATAAGTATCTATTATAATATATAAAAGGTTCAACACAAAAAACTGTCTGTAGCTCACTGGTTAGTAGCTTCATGCCTTAACTCTGCGACGCGAGTTTGAAACTTGTGTTGGTGGCTTGTATGTAGGAGGATTTATTGCTTGCAGGTTCAATCCTGTATGAACACATTTAGTAATTTTTTGGCCCCCCAAAATCCAATCCTGTCTCTGCCACAAAAAATAAGTGCAATATATATGTGTACAACACTGTACACAAGAATACATATTACAACACACATGTGACACATGGCAATATAAATCTGTACACAACCGTATACATTGCAATATATTGTGTACAAGATTATGTACAGTAGTACGCATGGCAACACATGTGTATAAAAATACACATGATAATACAAATGTGTAAATACTACACATTGCAATATACATGTGTACAATACTATATACAACAATACACATTACATACACATGTGTACACCAATACACATGGCAGTACAAATGTGTACATAATAGTACACATGAAAGTGCACATGTATACAAGACTATATACAACAACACACATATGTACAACAATTTACACAGTAGTATAAATGTTGTGTACAACAATACACATCGCAATATACATGTGTCTAAGAATATAAATAACAATACACATAGCAACACACATGTGTATAATAATACACATGGCAATAAAAATGTGTACACAACGGTACATATTATAGTAAAGATGTGTACAAGACTATAAATAATAGTATACACGGAAACACACATGTGTACAACAATACACATGGCTGTACAATTTTGTACACAACAGTACACATTACTATATACATGTGTACAAGACTATACACAACAGTGCGCATAGAAAACACACATGTCTACAACAATACACATGGCAGTTCAAATGTATACACAACAATACACATTGTAATATACATGTGTACAATACTATACACAACAGTGCGCATGACAACACACATGTATACAACAATATACATTGCAGTATAAATGTGTACACAGTAGTACACATGACAGTACACATGTGTACAAGACTATACACAACAATACACATTAAAACACATATATGTACAACAATATACATGGTAGTACAAATGTGTACGAAATATTACATATTGCAATACACATTTGTACAAGGCTATACACAACAATACGCATGACAACACATATGTGTACAACAATACACATGATAGTACAAATATATAAACAACAACACACATGCTAGTAAACATTTATACAAGATTATACACGACAATATGCATGGCAATAAACATATATACAACAATACACATGGAAGTACAAATATATACACAACAGTCATTATGGCAACACATACGTGTACAACAATATACATGGAAGTACAGATGTGTACACAACAATGCAGATTGTAAGATATATGTGTACACGACTATACACAACAATACACATGGTAACACACATGTGTACATTAATACACATGGCAGTACAAATGTATACACAACAGTCACATTGTAGTAAAGATGTGTACCTGACTATAAACAACTGTACACATGACAATACACATGTGTAAACTAATACACGTGGTAGTATAAATGGTTACATAATAGTACAACAGTACATATTACAATTTACATGTGTATAAGACTATGCACAACAATATGCATGGAAACATATATTTGTACAACAATATACATGGTAGTACAAATATGTATACAATAGTGTACATTGCAATATACATGTATACAAGACTATACACAAAGTACGCACGACAACACACATGTGTACAATAATTCACGTGGCAATAAATATGCGTACACAACAATATACATTGTAGGAATGATGTGTACATGACTATAAACAATTATACAATTGGAAACACACATATTTACAACAATACACGTGGCAGTAAAATACATGTGTACAAGACTATGCACAACAATATGCATGGCAACACACATGTGTACAACAATACACATGACCATACAAATGTGTACACAATATTAATATGACAGTACACATGTGTACAAGACTATACACAATAGTACGCACAACAACACACATGTGTACAACAATACACATGCAATTCAAATGTGTGCAACAACATGCATGGCAGTACACATGTGTACAAGACAATACTCAAAAATATGCTTGGCAACACATATGTGTATAACAATACACATGACAGTTTAAATGTGTACAACAACACACATAGAAATATACGTGTGTACAAGACTATGAACAACAGTATGCATGGCAACACACATGTGTATAACAATACACATTAAAGTACAAATGTGTACACAAAATTACACATTATAATATACATGTGTACAATACTATACACAACACTTTGCATGAAAATACACATGTGTACAACAATACACATGACAATACAAATGTGTACACAATAGTACACACTACAGTACACGTGTGTACTACACTATACACAACAGTACACATGGAAACACACATATGTACAACAATATACATGGTAGTACAAATGTGTACGCAACAGTACACATTGCAATATACATGTACAAGACACTATACAACAATAAACATGTAAACACATATGTGTACAACCCTACACATGATAGTAAGAATGTGTACGCAATAATACACATTGTAGAAAAATGTGTACAAGCCTACAAAAATAGTACACATGGCAACACACATGTGTACAACAATACATGTGGCAGTAAAAGTTAGTACACGACAGTACACATTGTAATATACATGTGTACAAGACTATACACAACAATACACATAATAATACACATGTGTACAATAATACACATGGCAGTCAAATGCATACACAATAGTAACATGAAAATACATATGTGTACAAGACTATACACAACAGTATGCATGGCAACACACATGTACACAACAATACACATGGCAAAAAAATATGTACACAACAACACATATGACAATACACATGTGTACAATGACTATACACAACAATATGCATGGCAACACATATCTGTACAATAATACACATGTGTGTACAAATATGTACACAATAATACACATTGCAATATACATGTGTATAGTACTACAGACAAGAGTACACATGACAATACACATGTGTACAGCAATAGACATGGCAGTACAAATGCGTACACAACAGTAGACATGGTAGTACACATGTGTACAAGTATATACACAATAGTACGCATGGCAACACACATGTGTACAATAATATACATGATAGTATAAATGTGTACACAACAATAAACATTGCAATATACATATATACAAGACTATACACAACAATATGCAACACACATGTATACAATAATACACGTGGGACTACCAATGTGAACACTATAGTACACATTGTAGTATACATGGCTGTAACCAAATGTACACATGGCAACACACATGTGTACAACAATACATGTGACAATATAAATGTGTCACAATAACACACATGGCAGTACACATGTGTACAAGACTATACACAACAGTATGCTTGGCAACACACATGTGTACAATAATACACATGACAGTTCAAATGTGTACACAATAGTACACATTGTAATATAGATGTGTACAATACTTTACACAATAGTACGCATGACAACATAATGTGTACAATAATATACATGGCAGTTCAATGTGCACACAAAAGTATATGATGAATCCTCCAGATTCATCATTACAGTCGCCATTTCTAGGGCTTCTATACCTCATTATGTCTAAATCACCTTTGCTTTGCTTTACTTTCAGTATTTCTTCATTCCCACATAAATAATGCTTAAATAGTCTTAATTACCAATTCATTTGATGCTATTATCCCTTACACACTCTCCTTTCCCTCTGCAGATCACCCTCAATCATCCAATCAAACATCAACTGTGTGTTCTGTCCTCAAAGCCCCATGCTTGTGCAGCAAATAATCAAGTATATGAAGCAGAGCACTCGCCACGGCCGTGCTGGTCACGCCACGACCGTGATGCATCACCAGCAGAGCCAAGCCCCCATCTGCCATGACCGTGCTAGACACGCCACGGCCGTGGTACTTATCCGCCACGACCGTGCTGGGCACGCCACGGCCGTGGCGCATCGCCCACAGAGCCAAGACCTCGACCGCCACGCCCGTGCAAGGTGCCACGGCCGTGGGACTGTAGCCTCACCACGACCGTGGTGGCACACCACGGCCGTGGCTCAATGACATCAGAGCCGAGTTCACCCTCTCCACGCCCGTGCGAGGTGCCACGGCCGTGTGACCGTAGCTCCACCACAACCGTGGTGCCCTGCCACGGCCGTGGTGCGTCATCTTCAACCTCCGACCAGCACCTATTTGTAGCTCCAAATCAAGATCGATTGGGGGTGTTTCGCAAGTCAAATGGGGTCGCCCCGAGGCCGCCGCACCTACAGAAAAGGGGTCAGAGATCATTCGATAACTCTGAAGATCGCTAAGATCGATTTTCCAAGATGATCATTTGCGGAGAGTTGACCGTTTAAGAATGGAATGTTGACCGTTTGCTTGGAGAAGGTCAAAGATCGTTTGGAGACCGGATGCTTGAGGTCGTTTAGGCGCCACTCGTTTAGCAGCAAACGATCGTCACCTGTTTAGCAGCAAACGATCGTCACCCGTTTAGCGGCAAACGATCATCACTCGTTTAGCAGCAAACGATCGTCACTCGTTTAGTGGCAAACGATCATCACTTGTTTAACAGCAAACGACTGTTAGGACCAAACGGGTGTCAAGACCAAACGGGTGTCAAGACCAAACGGGTGTCAAGAGCAAACGAGTGTCAGGTAGCAAACCAGTCCCAGGACCAAACGAGTGTCAGGACCAAACTGGTCCCAGGACCAAACGAGTCTCCAGATCGTTTAGTCACAATTTTTCTATAAATAGGACCAGCAAGGTCCCTGTTTTGGGGGTAGTTCCAGACGCCGCCAGGCTGCCCGAGCACCGTTTCTGACCAAATTTCACACACAGCCCCAGAATCCCGAGCTGAGTCCAGATCCGGTGTACTGTCAGTCTGGGTGCAGATCTAGAAGGTTGTTCCATCACCATCTCACCATTGCTCACACCATAGCTCCACCTCATCCTACTCTTGCAATTCCGGAGGTTGACCCGAAGATCGAGGCGGAGAGACAGGCGTCATCGACTACAACAGAGCAGTCCCGGAGACTGCGATGATCTACACCGGGCTGTCACAGATCTACTCATCTGCTCCGACGATGCTTTCTTTCTCTCTCTTCTCTTTCTTTGTTGCTCCCTCTATGAGGAGCGAGTAGTTCCATTCACTGGGGTGCGGGGACTAGCCCCGCTGCCCGTGTTTTGTAACTTGTATCAAAAAGATGTTATCGTTCCGATTCAATACTAAATCGTTCCATACATGCTTGAATGTTGGCTGTGTTCCTGTATGCATTTATTGTCTTTCGTTGTGGTTTGTCTATGACCGCTCTTGAGACTCGAATACCGATTTAGTGTCGGTTTCTGGTGTGTGTATCCACCGCGCATCCGTTTCGGTATCTAGGAATGCTTTCTAAGGAGTGGAGTAAACTCACCTCCATCGTTGTACTTTTGTACTATGAAATGGAATCAGTTGACGTACAAAAGTGCAACCTTGACAGGTCGAGGAACACACTCTGAGGAGAGAGTGGTGCAAAGTACTTGACCATTCGTTCGGGAGTGGCTGACGTTGCAACACTCCCACATTTCTCGTAACTATATCCTCGAAAGAGGGATAGACTATAAGGATACTAATCGATTTGGTAATCATCGCTCGCTTGCTAGTTTTCCGATGCACGTTTCATGAGGTTGAGTAAGATTTTCTCTTCAGAGACTACATATCTTCATTGACACGTAGATATGTATCGGATGAGAGTTACTCAACCCATGAAGGATGTGTGCATTACTCTTGTCCTATAAGACATCGGTATTGTACAACATCCATGTATCTTGCTTACAAGTCTTGCTATGTTTGGTACAAGTATAATTCATGTGTAGTGGTGGTGAATACCCGCATCACCCCAATGATCCATCATCATCTGCTAATCTTAGTTTTTAATCCTTAAACTAGTTTTTATTCTTGCCTTTACTTTTGCATGCTTTAGGTTAAATAACTCAAATCAAACTTCTGGTCTTAGATGATTAACTTAGATTGATACGAAACAAGAAAAAGACACTCAGATTCTTAATGTTGTCCTTTGGGTTCGATCCTAAATCTATACTATGATAAGGCTTCCACACTCTTGTGGGGTTGGAGCATTTATCTAGCACCAGTTATAGGTAAACCTAGAGAGAACATCAACTCTCTAGGGTTTTTGGTGCATATTAGGACTTCCATTGGAAGAGTAGTCTTTTGGTGTAAGTTCTAGCTCCATCAAAAAATGGCGCCGTTGCCGGGGACAACGGTATAAGAATCGTCTTTTTCGAATTTCATGTTGATTTAGGTTTCTCTAGGTTTTTTCATTTTATTTTCAAAAACCTAAAAAGTGTAGGGCTTAATCTCGCATATTTTCTTGGATTTGAAGTGGTTGGTCAAGCCTGATATACTCTTTCCTTGATTTCAGGTACCAACTCTCTTCAAAATGAAGCAGTCGACACCACCAACCGTTAGATGTCAACTATGTGGTGACTATTTCCACACATCAATTCACTGCTTCAATGTCCCTCCTCTCTACGTGATGGCCTTGCGTCAAATAATCATGAATCGGATAGCTGGGAAACTCAAAGCAGCATCTTCATACAACTATGGATATGATGCAAGTTATAGTTTGTATCACCCTGGAGGCTACTATGAAAAACCTAACTATGGTGGATTTCAAGGCGTGGACTAAAATGTAGGAGGGAATCTGGAAAACAATGCAAATCAGTACTATTATCATGAGGATCAAGCCAACGGGTGCGGTGAAGAGCCTTTCCATAAAGAGCAACACACGTCGATGGAAGAACTACAAGCTTTACAGTTAACAGTGGCTCAACAACTAGCTGATCAGATAGCTGTGACCAAGAAGTTGATAGACAATCTTGATCAACTTACACAACTTACCAATGCTTCTGACCAACATGAAGAACTTCCACCAATTTCAACCAAGCATAGCCCTAGTCCACATGTTGATTACGATGATGATTATGATATCATGTGGGAGGTGCCTTCCAATGATCTTCAAGCATCAATGCAGAGTGGGGAATCACCCTCTGAGTTAATGACTGAATTCAAGGATGATCCCATCACAACATCGCAAGAGAAAGAACCATTTTCCAAGCCAAGGTCTGACTCGGATAATGATTCATGCACTATGCTCTTAGATGAAAGAATGAGCAGTCAATCTAAAGATTTTCTACAATTGGAAGATAAATTGGGGATGAACTTCGGTATTTGTCCATATTTCCCCCCCATAAACCCAGATCTAACCATTCATATTGAGGGACAATCATCAATGATTGACTCTTTATACGACAAATATTCTTCAACTTCAACTGCCTTGTCATTAAATTCCAATGAGGAAGGGTCTATGTTACAAGAACTCTACACTCCTTCACAGTCGGACTTAGATGAATATGTGATCGATTCAGATGAGGAGACGTCTTTTATGCAAGAGACTCAAATGACTCCATTACTGGAACATAATCCGAATTTTCCTTATGTAGAAATTTCTGATCATTCGGCTGATCTAGAAACAAACTTCGAGGGTGGGATTGATCAAGATCTTGATTCAGGGACGGACCACATTACTCTCACTGACCCCGATGATGATGAAGAAAAATCATGGGGAGATGATGAATTGCATGATGACAAATCTACGACCAATCCTTTTCATGAGATGATGTTACCAGAGTTACCTCCATTACAAGAAGTCCAGACGAAGTCAGTCCTCGAACAAGAGCATGATATTTCTATTGAATCTCCTTCCAGTCACTTGAATGAGACGATAGTGCAATATGAAGAGGAACATGAGCCATCTCTTGACTTTAGAACGAACTACAGTTTTACTGTGAACTCTTGTAATGTCCCTTGGGAAGACAACAAGTCGCAAACATATCCCCCTATAGTCACTCATCCCTATGAAGAAGCCCCTCCTGATATTCAAGAAACTGAGATATGTCCAATACCTGAGCTAGGTTCCATTCCTCCCATAGAAACCCTTCCCGAGCACTCAATAGAACCGGAGGAGTGTTATGAAGAAGAACTGAAACAACAACATGACTCAGAAACGGTATATATCGAAGAAATGGGTTCATCAGGGGATTTTAGCCCTCAAAACGATATGTCATGGACTAATCCTTCCCATGAAGATACATCATTGGAACCTCTATCTCAGGATCCCATGATTTCCTTACCCGAGCAAGAGTTCGTTTTACCAGTCAAATCCTCTTCTAGTTACTTGGATGAACTAAGGATGTTCTACGAGGAAAATTCTGAACAAAACCTTGAAAAGAAGAACGACGCTCTTACTAATTTCAACATTGATAAAGATGATGATACTTCTCAAAATAACCCCTCTGATGAAGAAACGCCATCCTGGCTACCATATCCCACACAAGAAAAGCCAGGTGATGAAATGAAGCCAGAACCGGATCCACCACCTGATCCTAGACAGGAGGAATTTCAAGTGGCCGACCCTCAATCAACTGCCCTAGATTTTGAAGAAAGCAGTTTTACTTTGAACTTCGAGGGTGAGCCACAACTGGAGGGCAAAAGTGGACATAACCTTGATTTCTCGCATATCCCTCCAGTTTCAACTGCTTATATTTCACCTCCCTCGCTGATGGGGGAAGGTCTCTGGATACTTCTAGATGGAGAACGAGGTGAAAGAAATGTACATCCAAGTCGTCCAGAAGACTCGTTCGAGTTGCCACAACCACCCACTCAACAGGTTGTTCGGGCCACTTCCTCTTTCTCGGCGCCGGTTATCACGAGGCATCTTTGCCGTTCCTTTCTCCAACTAAGAGGACCACCTGGTTAACATTGCGCAGCCCTTCCCCTCCACCTCGAACCTAATATTTGTTCGGTAACGAGTGAATTTATGAGTTCGAGGTGGAGGGAGGGTGGTATGACTCTCACTCCACCCTTTATCTCTACTGCTTCCTATTTTTCCATTCTTAGTTTCTTTTTATAATTTTTCTACCTTTTTGTTAGTTTTCTAAAAATAAAGCCTTTATCTAGTCGGCTTTTGTTTTTCGAATCTGAGATCATCACCTCTTTTCGTTACAAATTCCCAAGAAAAGAATGCTTAAAACTAGCCAATGCATGTTTTTCACCTTGAATAGCCTATGAATCCTAATGTCAAACCTCCAAACAGGAAAAGATGATATACTTCAATAAAGCCGAGATAGATCAAATACATCACGCCTCTATCTGGCTAATGGATCTGTTGTATGGATTTCTCATTTGATGTTTTATTATGTCTCTTTTTTAGTAGAGTGGGATGGAGAACAGAGACCCGTCGCATGGAATCGCTAAACAAACTGCATCATGATCTGAACTCTCTTCTACACTTCTTCCTTCATTTTCACACCCTTCTGTTCTCTAACCATGCCAAAGTTTTAAGTTCAGTGTGGCACACCACACTCCTTTCTAGTGAAAACTAGAACATTGCCGAACTTTAAGTTCGGTGTGGTAAACCACACCTCTACAAAACTCTAAGTTCGGTGTGGTACACCACACCTCTTTTTCCACTACCGCTTCTTCCATACCCCTCAACACATAACAGGGGTGTATCACCTTCTCAATTCACTTCAAAGAGTTTACAATGATGACTGTGCACATACCACGGTTGGCGAAAAACCTACCCTGATTCCAAAAAGAGGCTTGGCAGCCCAAATATACAAAAATCCAAAAAAAAATACCCTTTCTCCTCAGCCAAGTGAGAATGAATAAAAGCCAGAGTGTGAATAAAAACATGAGAGTTGTGCCCTAATAAGGATAACCGATAAAGGTCTTGCCCGGCCGGTACATTAGCTGCCCTCATGAAGGTAGATGTGTCGTGACCGGTAGTGAGATCCTAAGGATCCAAAATTAACCCCTTACCTCCTCTCGAAGAGGTAACACAACCAAAAGCCTTAAGCCAACCTATACACACCTCTAAGTTACCTTTAGAAAAAAATTGGGTGTAAGGCTAAGTCAACCAGAGTTGTGCACAAATCATTCAAAGTACCTCGATGAGTCAACGAATGACAAGAGTCTTGATTCAATCAGAGGAGAGACTCTTATCTCTTGATCATACCCCCATTCTCTCCTTTTTCAACACCAGTGTCAGATCATATGCATTTTGTTGATTCTGTGGGTCTGTCCAAAGTCTCATAGAACTCTTTAAACACGACCGATACAACAGAGAGTGAGAAGGATGTGCTTCAGCAAAGTAAACTCAGAAATGAGGATATCAGAAGATGTATTATGTGATCTAAGGAAGCTTTGACGCCGTATCAATCTGAGCCATGAACAAAATTATGATTTGACAATAGGATGAGGCAATCACAAGATGAACGATTTCATTGGAAACTATTTTAAGTTTTCCGTTCCTCGGGACGAGTAACGCTTAAGTTCGGTGTGGTGATGAATCTTCCAGATCCACCCTCCGTCACCAATTCGGAGGATTCCCGACATTTTTGCCCTAATTTTTTGCTTTTTGTCGATTGTCTTAAGTTTTAAATCCGTTCCTCAGGACGAGTAACGCTTAAGTTCGGTGTGGTGATGAATCCTCCAGATTCATCATTACAGTCGCCATTTCTAGGGCTTCTATACCTCATTATGTCTAAATCACCTTTGCTTTGCTTTACTTTCAGTATTTCTTCATTCCCACATAAATAATGCTTAAATAGTCTTAATTACCAATTCATTTGATGCTATTATCCCTTACACACTCTCCTTTCCCTCTGCAGATCACCCTCAATCATCCAATCAAACATCAACTGTGCGTTCTGTCCTCAAAGCCCCAGGCTTGTGCAGCAAATATTCAAGTATATGAAGCAGAGCACTCGCCACGGCCGTGCTGGTCACGCCACGGTCGTGGTGCATCACCAACAGAGCCAAGCCCCCATCTGCCACGGCCGTGCTAGACACGCCACGGCCGTGGTACTTATCAGCCACGACCGTGCTGGGCACGCCACGGCCGTGGCGCATCGCCCACAGAGCCAAGACCTCGGCCGCCACGCACGTGCAAGGTGCCACGGCCGTGGGACTGTCGCCTCACCATGACCGTGGTGGCACACCACGGCCGTGGCTCAATGACATCAGAGCCGAGTTCACCCTCTCCACGCCCGTGTGAGGTGCCACGGTCGTGTAACCGTAGCTCCACCACTACCGTGGTGCCCTGCCACGGTCGTGGCGTGTCATCTTCAACCTCCGACCAGCACCTATTTGCAGCTCCAAATCAAGATCGATTGGGGGTGTTTTGCAAGTCAAATGGGGTCGCCCTGAGGCCGCTGCACCTACAGAAAAGGGGTCAGAGATCATTCGATAACTCTGAAGATCACTAAGATCGATTTTCCAAGATGATCATTTGCGGAGAGTTGACCGTTTAAGAATGGAACGTTGACCGTTTGCTTGGAGAAGGTCGAAGATCGTTTGGAGACCGGATGCTTGAGGTCGTTTAGGCGCCACTCGTTTAGCAGCAAACGATCGTCACCCATTTAGCAGCAAATGATCGTCACCCATTTAGCGGCAAACGATCATCACTCATTTAGCAGCAAACGATCATCACTCATTTAGCGGCAAACGATCATCACTCGTTTAACAGCAAACGACTGTCAGGACCAAACGGGTGTCGAGACCAAACGGGTGTCAAGACCAAACGAGTGTCAAGTAGCAAACGAGTCCCAGGACCAAACGAGTGTCAGGACCAAACGAGTCCCAGGACCAAATGAGTCTCCAGACCGTTTAGTCACAATTTTTCTATAAATAGGACCAGCAGGGTCCTTGTTTTGGGGGTAGTTCCAGACGCCGCCAGGCTGCCCGAGCACCGTTTCTGACCAAATTTCACACACAGCCCCAGAATCCCGAGCTGTGTCCAAATCCGGTGTGCTGCCAGTCTGGGCGCAGATCTAGAAGGTTGTTCCATCACCATCTCACCATTGCTCACACCATAGCTCCACCTCATCCTACTCTTGCAATTCCGGAGGTTGACCGGAAGATCGAGGCGGAGAGACAGGCGTCATCGACTACAACGGAGCAGTCCCGGAGACTGCGACGATCTACACCGGGCTGTCACAGATCTACTCATCTACTCCGACGATGCTTTCTTTCTCTCTCTTCTCTTTCTTTGTTGCTCCCTCTATGAGGAGTGAGTAGTTCCATTCACTGGGGTGCGGGGACTAGCCCCGCTGCCCGTGTTTTGTAACTTGTATAAAAAAGATGTTATCTTTCCGATTCAATACTAAATCATTCCATACATGATTGAATGTTGGCCGCGTTCTTGTATGCATTTATTGTCTTTCATTGTGGTTTGTCTATGACCGCTCTTGAGACTCGAATACCGATTTAGTGTTGGTTTCTAGTGTGTGTATCCACCACGCATCCGTTTCGGTATCTAGGAACGCTTTCTAAGGAGTGGAGTAAACTCACCTCCATCGTTGTACTTTTGTACTATGAAATGGAATCAGTTGACGTACAAAAGTGCAACCTTGACAGGTCGAGGAACACACTCTGAGCAGAGAGTGGTGCAAAGTACTTGACCATTCATTTGGGAGTGGCTGACGTTGCAACACTCCCACGTTTCTCGTAGCTATATCCTCGAAAGAGGGATAGAATATAAGGATACTAATTGATTTGGTAATCATCACTCGCTTTCTAGTTTTCCGATGCACGTTTCATGAGGTTGAGTAAGATTTTCTCTTCAGAGACTACATATCTTCATTGACACGTAGATATGTACCGTATGAGAGTTACTCAACCCATGAAGGATGTGTGCATTACTCTTATCCTATAAGACATCGGTATTGTACAACATCCATGTATCTTGCTTACAAGTCTTGCTATGTTTGGTACAAGTACAATTCATGTGTAGTGGTGGTGAATACCCGCATCACCCCAGTGATCCATCATCATCTGCTAATCTTAGTTTTTAATCCTTAAACTAGTTTTTATTCTTGCCTTTACTTTTGCATAATTTAGGTTAAATAACTCAAATCAAACTTCTGGTCTTAGATGATTAACTTAGATTGATACGAAACAAGAAAAAGACACTCAGATTCTTAACGTTGTCCTTTGGGTTCGATCCTAAATCTGTACTATGATAAGGCTTCCACACTCTTGTGGGGTTGGAGCATTTATCTAGCACCAGTTGTAGGTAAACCTAGAGAGAACATCAACTCTCTAGGGTTTTTGGTGCATATTAGGACTTCCATTGGAAGAGTAATCTTTTGGTGTAAGTTCTAGCTCCATCAGTATACATGGCTTATACATGTGTAGAAGACTATAAACAACAATATGCATTGAAACACACATGTGTACAATAACATACATGTCAGTACAAACGTCTACAAAACATTACACATTGCAATGCACATGTGTACAAGACTATACACAACAATACGCATGACAAAACATATGTGTACAACAATACATATGGCAGTACAAATATGTACACAACCACACACATGGCAGTAAACATGTCTACAAGACTATACACAACAGTATGCATGGCAACACATATGGGTAGAACAATACACATGGCAATTCAAATATATATACAATTGTATGCATGACAACATACATGTGTACAACAATATACATGATAGTACACATGTGTACACAACAATACACATTGCAAGATACATGTGTACAAGACTATACACAACAATACACATCGCAACATACATGTGTGCAATAATACACGTGGCAGTACAAATGTGTACAATAATACATGTGATAGTACAAATGTGTACAACAATACACATGACAACATATATTTGTACAATAATAAACGTGGCAGTACAAATGTGTACAATAATACACTTGGGAATACAAATATGTATAATAATACACGTGGCAATACAAATATGTACAAATGTATACATAATATGTACACATGGTTGTATAAAATTGTACATATACAAATATCCATGTGTATTATTGTGTACAAATATGGACAACACTGAACATAAATGTACACATGGCATATTACATGTGTATAATTTTGTACACATGTGTACACGTGTACACATGGTTGTACAAAAGTGTACACATATAAAGATCCATGTGTACTGTTGTATACATGTATGTACAACACTGAACAGAACTATACACATGGTGTTACACGTGTGTATAATCTTGTACACGTGATGATACACATCTGTACAAGTCTTTTAATGGTCGTACATATGTGTACACATGGCTGTACATAAATACACATATATACATCCATGTGTACTGTTCTGTACAGATGTGTACACATGGTCGTACAAAACTATACAGTTACACATGTTTACACATGGTCGTACAAAAGTGTACACATACAAAGATCCATGTTTACTGTTGTGTACAAGTCTATACCAGACTGTACACATACAAAGATTCATGTGTACACATGACTGTACACATACAAATATCCATGTGTACAAGTCTGTACAAGACTGTACACATGCAAAGATCCATGTTTATGCTTGTACGCATGTGTACACATGGTCGTACAGAAATATACTATACAAGACTGTACATATACAAAGATCCATGTGTATACATAGAAAGATCCATGTATACACAAATAAGATTGTACAAGTTTGTACAAGACTATACACATAAAAATATCCATATGTACACATGACTATATAGGACTGTACAAAATAGGTTTGTCATCCTTGTTCAACTCATAGACAGAAAACGCTTTCTTTAGATCCTCATCAAGGTCTGAGGAACATTGGACACGCCGGCAACAGGGTCGCCGGATGATCCCCTGTGACTAATGGGTCATTGCACCCCTTGGTCGCTGACTACGGGGACCCAAACTACCAACCTTTCGCAAGGTACTATGGCAACTAGGATGCACAATGATGGTGGAGGCCGAGCTGAGCAACAACGATGCAAGGTTGAGCAGCAATGACGTCGGTGTTGTGGTGAGCAACACCTACGTTGGAGTCGGGGTCACATAGAGCAACATCATATTGGGTGACCAGCGGCACCGCCAGGCCAGAACGAGGAGAAGAGGCACCAGGGTGGCAGATCAAAGATAAAGAGCAGCATGCATGGGGGCAGTTTTCTTGTATGAAACAATCATTACAAGCGGGTTGTTGTCGTGTCGTTATTTGCACATTTTGGGGTGTGGAAAAGGGTGTGAACCTGGTTCTGTGAATCACGACCCTTTTTAAAATATGACGAGTGTATTAAAAGACACTTTTTAACAAGATCAGTGTTGACATAATTTTATTACAAAATTAATCATTATTGTTTGATTGAATATTATAGTAAAAGGAAGTGCTCATTAGCATGTATTGGTATTATATATACAATACAAGAACAACTACTAGAATACTTTGATTATTTTTAAGTGAAACACTTCAAACTAAACATATAGCCCTCACCTAATATTTTATTGCTAAGTATTATTTAGGCTTCATTCATGCGAAGGTCGACAATGTATGAACAAAATGCATGGAATAAATTATATTACTTGTATTTTATTGTAAAATTCCTCAACTAGGCAGTATGTGGTCAGCTCTTGCTCTTCTTTCAGGTGTACTAGGCATATCTGAAGATTGTAAATACAATGTTGCATCACATCTCTAACAAATAACATTTCTTTTAAAATAAAAAGAAAATATATTTACAAAATGCCATCACAGAAGCACAGATGATAAATTGTTGCATAGAAAGTATCTCTAACTGAAAAAAATAAAGACATAAGATTATTGTTAATAGGTGAAACTTTGTGATAAAGGTAGGTTGAAAGTAAATGACATATGATGAATTGTGTTTTAATTAATTTCCTACAAAACATTCAAGGAAAAAGAAGATCACTTTTAAGAGAAGAATTGGATAGTAAATAATATTTCTCTAGCATTTTTAATTTCATTATGTGATTCCTTCCTAGTGTTACTATAGAGTGACCAAGTCTCCACCTCTTTCAAGTCTATCAATCCTAACACTCTTAGAAAGATGACCTAAGTGCAAATGTTGATATGAGTCAACTATGATAACCTTTACTTTTTGCTCTCCTCACATATATACTTTCTTCTTGATCTTTGCACCAATTTCTAACAATACCTACTAATTTCATGACTTCATATGTTTTCATGTTTGCTGAGTCTATCTTTTATACACATGACAAGTGGTGCCACTCAATTTAATATAAAACTAAAGTTGTGCCTAAATGATGCATCACCCTCTCTCATCCATTTTTTGATATCATCTATGTGTCTCTCTCTCTGCTACAAACTTGTTTCCCTTGTGAAGTGGACACTCTCACATTTTCAATACGATAAATTTCTCACAATTCTAAATTAGGATGAGCGAGATATGCTCTTTTAAAATTTTACCTGATTCAATGATATTTCTAACTCGAATTATAGCATTTTACTATGTTTTGGACCAGTCGTATTGGGATCATGCATGGGCATGGCCCGCTTACATTTTCCCTTAACAACTTGCCAAAATAGAGATCATTTCACTTATTTTCTTAACAAGTTTCATCCATCCAATCCTTTAGTCATGACTTGAGGTCTAGTTACAACAGTTGTGGTGTCTTCTTCTACCTCCAAATAAGTTTGTTCTTGTACAAGGTGGAGAAATGAAACCACCCCTTTACACATCCTTGACACTTTTTAGGCCTCAAACCTTCCTATTTCTACCCCTCATTTATCTCTCTTCCTTTGAATTTTTGTGCACCCTAGCACCGCATACAATTCTTCTTCTACCTCCGTACCCTATATTTTCATCCATGGCACCACCATTCCCCCACCCTGAGATCACGTCCCTTTTCTCACTCTTAATAGTACCAAAGGACCTTGCTAGATGCGCTAGCTCTAGGTGTAGTGGGACAGTAGTGCCATGGTGTCTCCATGGTCATCATCAACCTTTAGTCGTGCTCATCATATGGCTACCCACGCAGCAGCTCCACTGTCTTGTGGTAGTAGCAGATCACACACAAGACACATCAAGGTGCTCGGTAGGACTGGTTGACCGAGTACAACCTAGGCCTGAGCTAGAGCACACACATACGAGTGTCTTGTAGCCCTGGCCCAACCAAGGATCATGCTTCACAAGATCGCATGCTATGAGACACCAATTTGGAACTCAAGAGCTCAAGTCCACCACATGATAAAGGTCACACTTCATTTTCCCCTATAGTTTTAAATCAAGTTTTCTAAGATACATAACTCTTCCTCCTTTGGCCAAATCTAATGAACCTATATACTAGATTGATAAATTCACCAAGATATATGTAATGGATATACTGTTAGGCCCTCATTTTTATATTATCATCTTTGTATTACTGAAAGTGCTATCTTTTCTATCTTTTATATTTTCCATTCACTCAAATATGCTTCATGTTAGTCACTAATGATCAAATGTTACCTTAAATCCTTAAATGTGTAATGTTATGCTAATTTGTACTTGTTTAACTATTTGGACTAACTTGGTATGGCTTTAATGTCTACTTGATCTAAAAATGACCCCTTTATGTCTATGGAAGATGTAACTTGATCAAGATTTGAACTTTATCCTATTCTGCTATTCTATGACCACCAAACTTTGAAATCAAGAATCTTCCTAATGTTATGTCTATATCTGAGTAGGATCTTATGCTATGTTTTCCTTGAGTTATCTCATATGACTTTAAGACTCACCTTCTACACTTGTATTCCTTAAAATGCTATGTCTATTACTTATATGATTAAATCTTTAAATCCTTAAACAAAAGTGACCCAAAATGCTTAAACTTCTATGATGACCTTGAAATCTATCCCTATACTTTATTGTGACACTAAATGTCATGCAACACATTCATATGCACTTTTGACCTCATTTAACATATATATGACACCTAACATGCTCTGATGCATATGTTGATTTTTGGAATCCAACCGTCTTAGAACATGTTGTACTGATACACATGTATCTTAAGACTATAAATTAGTAGACTAATCTTACTTGTAGCTTTAATTCCATAATCAATATATTTAATGCTTCTATGACTTAAAACGTGACCATGTTGCATGAAATTGATCTAATACGATTAGTTATGATCTTACATGATAAAACCTTGATGTATATCTAAATATCATGCTTACCCTACTTCTAAATCAGATATTATATTTATCTTGTATCAATCATAATGTGGATGGTTTACCTAGACCTAGGGCATTGTCATCATATTTGGATTGTGTTGAGTATTTGCATGAATGTTTGGAACTTTGGATCTAAGTAATGAACTAATTGAGACATAAGCCTAAGGGAAACATCCACATGACTTTTATGTATTTATCTTATTAAAACCATAGCAATCTAACACCCCATGTTAAATCCTCTTACATCTTAAGTCCACCTAAAAGTTGGGACTTCTATAGAATCTCACTCATGGATTATTACTTGCTCTCTACTCACAAGGAATGCTTAATCTCTTAACCCTACTATGATAATGTCTTGTGTGTATGTATTATCATCTAAATTCTTTGCTACTACTTGGTTGAAATATTGTTCATATGAATACTACTTTCATTTTTTATTATATTATGTTGACATTTGACAAACCTTGAACATAATATAGAGAAATCCATTATATATGCCTAGTGTTCTTGGTTGAATTCTTGAGATAAGGGAAAAAGGCATGATTGAGACAGGGTTAGATTAGTGACTTTGGTCTTGAGGTCCCTCATGTAGAAATAGGGTGACATATGGGCTTTGAGCCTCAAATGCCCTTCACTAACCCGTCTGTTGGAATTGTTCAAAGGCCTAATGTTGATAAGATGGAAATTGTAACTTAGTATAATAGAATGTTGTTAAGATTTCTAGCCTTATTTATTCTTCTTCTTCTTGCTTATTATAATGTTTCTAGCCAAGAAATTATTAATATACTCTTAAAATGTTCTTACATGTCTTTTCATGGTGTAGTTGATGCTTTAGCATCAGTACATTTTGTTTTTCCAATATTAGTTGGAAAATGAAGACCTATTACAATCAAGACTCTAAACCTTAAAATGAAACACCAATGGGATATCTTTGAAATAGAAGTGGGTACATGTAAATTTTTTCTTTACGTATCTCAATATATCTTTTTGTTACTACTTTTACATTTATATTGCATGTGTATAATGTTTGTATCATTCTATGAATAGATGCCCAAACCCTACTGCCACTGACTTTAAGGTTAGTGGGGGTAGGATGAGGGTCACAAATAGTCATGTGATATCATCTCTCACTCAGATAGTACATAGAAATTTATTTGTATACACAATGCCCATACAAATATAAAAAACTAAAGGTAAAAGTTCCATGAAACCATTCCATGACCTTTAAGATAATGGTCAATGGGTAATTTAGCAAAGAAAAAGAAAAATTTATACTCAATCCTTGTTATGTCTTTCACATAGATCCTAGTTATAATTATAAAAAACTAACAAATAAATTGTATATTTACCCTTCACAATTGTTATGTCTTGCACAATTGTCTTGTAGCACAAAATAATGACAAACATATAATTTTCTAGCGCACTATACCTCCCACACTCATTCCTATATGACATACATCATTTTACAAAAACTACTAAATAATTCTAAAAAATAAGAACAAGTTGCATAGAATACTATTCATGTTCTTTCTATATAGTATAGTTAGGAAAACATTTCCTCACGTGTATTAGCAATGGTGCCACCTTTACATATAACACAACCCAAAAAATGTAAATTAAAATACCACATTATGTTGAACCACATGCACTAGAATTACAATACTACTTCATGTTTTCCGTTTGGGAGTTGTACTTATAATATATAGTATCTACAATTCTATGATTTAGATTTGATCGGTTGACCTAATATTATCAGATATGGAATTTCAAAGAGAATCATTGAACATTGTTGAAAGTGTGTCAAATAACATATGAAGTATTTGTATACTATTAATATAAGGTGATTCTAAATAATAATTTAAATAACTCCTCACTGGATATTTGTATTTTGTTTATTTATATATGGTGTCTATATTTGTTGTGCTTATACCTAATATTGTTTTAATATAAGGCGCTTCTAAATAATAGTTTAACTAACTCCTCAGTGGATATTTTTTTTTTTATGTACGGTTCCTATATTTGTTTTAATTATAACCAATGTTGATTCCTTATGAAATTCAACAATAAATTATAAGATAATATGGAAACACACAAAATAAGAAATGTTCTATCACAAGAATGTTGCACTATCTTTATCATAAGTACTTTATATTGCTCTAATATTTGGTCAAAATGACAATAAATTTTCATAAAGATGAGCCAATATTAGTCTTGTTAAAGAGTATTATTCAAGACGAGTCCTATGATACTCAACTTTTCTATCAATTCTTACAGAACTTAAACTGATGAGAAAAACCAAAGTAAATTTAGTTATTTGTTTATATCTCCTTTTCCTCTTTCATTTGTACTTTAGAGATTTTCCTTGAACCCCAATTCAACTCCTTGTTGTGAAATGTTTGCTATATTTTAATTTGAGTCTATCAAAAACCTAAATCTATCATGTAGACCAGGTATCTACTAAAATTTTCGATCATTATTGGGTTTAGACTTGACTTCTGACCCTTTTAACAATTTAGAGTAGGCTCAGCCTACAAAAACCAATATATTGTTCCAAATATGTTGCATAGTTTTAGTTTAACCTTAATTAATCTTTTTGAAGTCAATTTTAGCACAAATTATTTTACCAAATAGAACTTTATTTTGATTTTGGAATTATATGTATAAAACATTGGTAGAAAAATTTATAAAACAAATTACATATATAGAATTTATTTAATACTTCAGAGAAATAAATAAATATGAATTTAATTTAAACACTCATATATGATATATTTATGTGTAGAGAGACAGAAAGTTTATAGAAAACTCTGGTTGAGTTTGTTTATTGGAAATTTGGGAAGACAATGGGTTTTATAAATTTGGGAGGAAATACGTGGTATTTTTGAAAGAAAAAAATCTCTCCTTAGGTCATTATCGACGGGAGGAGAATGATGCAAGGAAGGAGAAGGGAAAAGGTTCAACTTGTTTCGTTGGACCAAGTGATGGGAAAATAAGGGAAAGGGATGGGAATGGAGGGGAAGGAAGTTGAAATGTTCAAATGTATTTTATACCATTTCACTCACCACCAAATTGGAGCAAAGACAAAGGGGTGATAAATTCTCGATGGGAACTTAATTGCAAATTTCCTTATTTTGTTCACTTCCCCACTCATTTTATCCCACCTCTTTGTCATTCATCATATATCAAACATAGACCAATATCACATCCTTCTCCTCCCATAGATTATTTTATACCTCTCTCCTATCCTCTTTCTTTCTCCTTTAGACATGGTAGATGATGGATATTGTAGTCATTCTACTATAGCAATAATAGATGCAACTATAAAATCAACTAACTCATCATTAGGATTGAGACTGGTATAGACTTAGTAGTACATATAGTGGGATGTAAGATATTAGTTTCTTTTCTATGTTTATGAAAGAGAAAAAAGCATCTTCAAAATATAGTAAGTCAAGTAAATCTTAATATTGCTCACTAAATTTTAGATGGATGAGAAAATCAATAAGAGAATGACGTCTTCCCAACATAACTATTATGATTTTCAGCAATATAGTGCATAACCCATCACTATTGCAATCGATGCCACCCCCACAACCATAAATATCGGTCCAACACAATTCCTTAAGTTTATATGTAGATGAACACCAAAAGTAATCGTATTGATTCTCTTGTGAAACATGTGAGCAACAAGGAATAAGAAGCGGTTACATGAATGATAGAGTAAAAAACAAGGCACTATGTAGATTCTAGCAACATGTTTATCCTTGAAAACATTGACCAACATTTAAAAGAAGTGATGTCCAAGCAAGATAAATAACTTGTCAACATCATTATTCATCATAAATAATAATGAATCGATAGTGGACAAATGTAGTTCTATTGAAAATATCATTTCATATTTAATGCAAGAAGGAAATAGAAAACACTATTTAGTAAAAATGTAAAAGATAAACCTTAGCAAACTAAAACATGGACTCATTTCCATTAGATGAGAGCAACGAAGAAAAAGGATAGGATTAAAAGCATGTTATCCTAGGAGGCTGGAACGAAAAGGATGAAACCAATAAAGTCAAATACATAGGTACTTATTAGAGAACAATGTACCAGACATACCCACCTTGAGAGTGATCCATGAAACCATGGATGGTAGTTAGAATCAAATCTCAAAGTGATAGTGGTGATTGTAATTCTTATACATGAAGTTACTGCACTCACCACATGTCATTATATGAACTTTATCACCATCCGATGAGATCTTGAATAAGGGTTACCATGAAGGTGGTTCTCGGGTATGTTGTGACACATGGGGTTTGATTGTGAGTGATGTAAATGATATTTGACCCTCCTAACAGAGTTGATATCCTAGCTACTTGATAAGGAGGACTGAGAAATAATGACCATACTCATGTGAGTCAATATGTGATATGTGAGTTCACATGCATCTCAAACGGTCTTCTCTATTTATAGTAACATAGATTGAATGTTAAGAGGATGACAATTCCATGCCTTGTGTTCAACCTGGATATCAGAGACAGAATCTATACGATCACAGTACAATTGATCGCATATGTAGGTTAAAGTAATTTTCCAACTTTCCAATTACTTGGTTAGAAATTATATGTTTCTAGACACCATTCATTGCTTGTGATGTCAGAAGCTGATTATGGACATTCACTACCAACATAATTTGGGACCAATAGGGTCACACATAGGATGCACCAGAAAAGGAGCTTACTGATGAAAAAGATTTAAGTTCACTAATAAAGTGTTAAGGAAATCAATTTGAATAATATTGGTTATCAATCGACCAATTGGAATGTCCAATAACTCGAGTGGAGGCAACTTGATCGACTGAAATGTCCAGTCGATTGATTGGAGGCAAGTTAACCGATTAGATTTTATCTAATTCAAACTGACCAGCTTGACTGGGTCAAACAAAGATTCAATGGGTCAAATGATTAGTGATAGACATAATGACATCCATTAATCGTTGTATTAAAAGCCATTGTTATTAATTCATTGACCAAACCAATTGTCTAATATGATAGTCCAGTCAACTGACTAGATGTGCTCGTCCACTGTCCAATCAAGAAAAGTGACCTTTTGTCTTGCAGGGGTTTTGAAAATGCTAGCCATCCACTCCTATATAAGGAGGGGGTGGCCAATTCTATCAACACACTTTTGTTCTCATAGTTGTGAACTATGTAGAAGCATGGAAGCTTTTGCTGCTATGCTAGTAGGACACCACTGTGGTTACTACACCGGGAGGATGTCGTCGACCAACATGTGTGTCCTTATTAAGAAGGAATCACATCTTTATGAAAGGATATTTGTTGGACTTGTTCCAAGACAAAGTATATCTTGCACCCTCTTTCCAGATAGATCATTGTTGACGCAATCTGCTAGTTAGGGAATATGGATTGAAATTTTTTGTTTCCGCTTCCAACACTTTCTCCATATTCTTTATCAGTTCATATATAAAAGGTGGTCTCCAATACCAAAAAATAAAATTTAGAGAAACATGTATAAAAATTACAAAAAATAATGAAAAAATTACATCAACGATCAAATATTTGATGCCACACATATACTAATGAATTGGCAAGACAATGGGTACTATAACACATTCATCCATGAACTTTTGTAGCTAAAACTGAAAAAAAAGTATTTAATCCCATTTCTTAAAGCATTTTACTATGGGAAACTTATTAATATAGAAATATCAGGGTAAATCTATTGGAACATTATGATCAGAAAATAAGACAACTGTAGAAAATAATCATAGTCTACTCATACCCTTGCACCACCCAAGGATCAAGACAAAAATAAAATTCAATTCCCATTATTGCACCCACCTTGTTATTTAAAAGAACTTGGGATTTCCTCCATGTTTTCCTCAGTGAACTTAGTGAGGGACATGAAATAAATTTGATATGATATGGATTTGTTGAGTAAATCAACTAATATTTCACATGTGCTTTAAATTTAAGGGAAAGGATGTTAGAGTTTATCGTTCTAAGATCCTAAGTATTTGAAGATAAAAATTTCCTTACTTAGTTTGAAGTAAGGGAATACATATAGAGCCTATGTGACATGATTTTACCATGCGTATAATCCAAGTGCACGTATCAATGTAATATAGGCCTTGTGAGGCCCGAGTCGAACTCAGGGAAATGTGAATTTCAGTAGACTACTACTAACTAGTCACCATCATCTAGGCCAATTGGAAAATTGAGTTTGATTTTGAAAAAGAAAATAAAACAAAAAGAAAGCAAAAGTGAAAGTGAAAGATGATTAAATGTTTAGTTTAATCAAATTAAATGGGAATCATTAGGATTGTGGTTTCACCGCGGAGTCTCACTGCATGCAAATCTACACAATTAACATAATTCATTCTCTTTCCCTGATTATGGCCCATAGTTAGAATTGCTCGCTTCCGCGATACAATTTACTACCTAGTTCTAGGTCAGTTCCATGCCAGTAGTAACTTATACCCTAGATCTAGGTGCTTTAATTATTTCTCTGAGTATCCACCATTAATCGTACATTACCTTATCTAAGGAATTTATTGATTAATGTGTTAATCGTGCCTTTTCAACCACTAATTCTCCGTCATAAGTAATTAACGGTATTAGAAATCGACTATGGTAATCAAACATAGTAAATTGCAATGGAAACACGATAACATATCAAGGGAAAGTGAGACAAATTATGATAATCAATGTAACATTTCCATACAGCGATTTCCCGGGCTACTCCCGGTCCTAAGGATAGAGGGGATTAGCCCTGTATGTTCAACTCAGCAGTACACATGGAGAAGAAAAAGAGCAACATGGAGAAATGAATGAAAATATGGTGTAACCCCTAAAACGGAGAAGATCCGGGTGATCCTCGGTGCAAGATGCATGATCTATAGCCTTACGGTAGAAGAATCGTCTGTCTACGGCTCTGGAAATGTATGGGGCATAGCGCTGGACTTCGTTCTTCGCTCTTCTCTTCTCTGGGACTCATGTAATGGAATAGAATGTGATGCCTCCCTTTGGGTCGCTCTTTCCTAGGTATAGGTACCACTTACGGCTGCCAAAATATCACAGTCGTTCGATCGTGATCATTTTGAAAAATTTCCTGATCTGACGACGTCGATACCATCACCGGGGTGTCGATGCTATCAACCCCCTAGGGTACCGGCACCTTCTTCAATTTTTGGAATCTGCCTTTTGGCATCTCGATACTATCAACCACTGTGTTCGATGGTCTCGAAGGGCTGACTTTTGGGACGCTGATGAAATCTCGAGACCATCGACAGTATAGTCGATGGTATCGACCTAGATGCTTTCCCTCAGGCCTGGTCACTGTTTCCATGTCGATAGCATCGACGGATCTATCAATGGTATCGACGGGTCTTGGAATGTAAAGCACCTGAAACTAAGAGAAAAACACATATCAAATCCGAGAAATTTGATAATTTATACAAAATGAGATATAATAAACTGAATTTGATGCATATAGTGATTTTAGGCTCAAGGAATATGAATCATGCTATTATAGTCATAAAATGACACATAACCACACAAAACAAGTATGAAACCAGCCTGTAAATGCGACTCAAATTCACTGCATCAAACTCCCCTAAGATTGAATCTTGCTCATCCCAAGCCACAAAACTTAGAATCTAATTGTGAGGGTCAGCTAAAGAACATAGTCACATAATTGATACCTCAATATGATTCCCGCCTGCAAATCACATATCGGCCCTTACCAACCACAGAATGACAACTACCCTTCAGGTGACAATAATCATTCATAAGAAATGTCTACCCCAAGATCAACGAACACTATCAAATAAGGTAGTTAACATAATAGAATCTTCAGGTTCAGGCTTGGTGCATCTTGTGATCTCCTATCTACGTTGCTCATTTCCTAACTACCATCTAAATGGAAGTAGATCTTCTGATATACATGAATGAGGAGAAATCATGGGTGGCCTACCACTTAGAGCAACGGGTGGATGGAATGGGTGGCTACAGAAGAAAAGGAAGCAGAGTACAGACGATCATGGAAAAACAAAAATGAATGATCTATCATGATGCAAATGCAAAAATGATAATGCCCTAATGCTACATGTTTCTGTGAAATGATGCATGCACTATCATTTTGTCTGAAAGTGAGATGGAATATCTAAGAAAACTACACCATGTGTTTGTTCTTCCTAAAATGCGGGTGAGAACATGTTCCTTTCTCCCTCTTATTCATACTTTTTTTCTTTTTTTTTCAAGCCCTCATTTTCAAAAATGGTAATTGATTATTTTTTGGGCTTCCTTCTCTTTTACATAACTTGTACATTTGATGCCTTCTTTTTGGAGGGTATGGAACAAGTTCAACACCTTTGATTTTCCAGAAGAACATGCAACACATGATGTACAACTATATGCTCAAAAGATGTGAATGCACTTCATTGTAACAATTATGCAACTAAATGACATGCACCTAAGGATAATGTGCATGTATAACTACTCTATATCTTACTTTTTCCATTTTTATGCAAAACATGCAAAAATAATTGTAATGCATGACCTATCTACATGGGATGCAATCAAAGAGTGAAAGACAGTAATGTGCTCCCAGTTCTTATGGTGGAGAGTGAATGAAATTGTGGTGGATCAGATCACAAGACTAATTGACAGAACATTCAGATAGAATTATATGTCCCTCCTTACTGACTTGTGTACCAATCACTACGAAAAATATGGTATTTAACTACAAAAAAAATTGTAGCGAAAACCCCAAAATTTGTAGCTAAAATCTTTGGCTACATTTATCCTTACATTTAGAATATGAAGCTAATACCTGTGTAGCTAATTGTTTAGGCTACATATTTCAAAGTTGTAGTTAGTTATTCCCATAGCTACAAATTCATATGTAGCCCTAA
The DNA here is from genome assembly GCA_963693085.1 of Alisma plantago-aquatica. Lineage (NCBI taxonomy): Eukaryota > Viridiplantae > Streptophyta > Magnoliopsida > Alismatales > Alismataceae > Alisma > Alisma plantago-aquatica. The sequence continues at coordinate 159,322,488 of OY856414.1, read as the reverse complement.
TTGTAGGTAAAAAATGTCCTTACACATAAAAATGTAGTTTCCATTGTAGCTAAATATATGACTGCAATTCAATTTGTAGCTATGATATGTAGGGAAAGATGACATTGGTTACAATTTGTATATGTAGTTCATGTATAGCAAAAATTAGAACTTACTACACATGTAATTATAGCTAGTGTATAGTTAAAGACACCAAGTACTACACATACATATGTAGTAAAAGACATTATGTATCCAGTCAGTCGATTGCCAATATAGAGGGGTTTTCAGAAAGAAAAAAGATGAATATTAATCAAGATCGAGTTGTGCTTACAATGTCAACAATGATACTTTTATTTATATTTGAACAATGAGTACACATGGGAGGACATTAACCTGGCCCCTGTTTTACAATATGCATGGAAAAAAGATACATGTATACAATATCCTTTTCGAACTACCTCTATCCACTACAGACTCTATATGCCACATGATCATGTGCATCTTCTTCTATCTTGATTTTTCTTTTGTATTAATTTCACCACTTGTATCATCAACAAATATGATAACATTGATAAACTCATAAGAAGAGAAAGACTGCTAAGGTATTGCTCTTCTTGATTGAAAATAGAGAACTTCTCTATGCTCTGCTTCTGATTGTCCATAGGAAGCTCCTATAGTTGATATTAATATTCATGGGGATTCTTGAAAGACAAATCATTCTCATCAACAACTGGCAGTTCCACCTAATCCCCAAGTTTGAGGTTTCCATATATCTCAGCACATATTTGTGAATCTGAGACTATATATTGGATAATTCCTTTGTCCTCTCTTCCTTTTGTTGTGGCAGTTGTTCCTATACAAGAGATATGGTAGCCAACTATAACTTAACCTGCAGTAACATAATTTGTGTTATGCGGGTGAAGTAAGAGAGTATGACACTAATTTTGAGAAAATGGCGTTTATTGGAACAAACCAATGAAATTATTACATAGTTTACCTTTCACATGTACATGAACACCAGTTTATGATACTCCAATCAAGGTTATGCAATGGGTTATTTTGTCTAGGATGAAGATGTGATATGAAGGCCTTCTCTACAATCATTCTTGGCATCAAATAACCTGACCTGCAAAAAAGGTCATAGCGAATGATCAAGTAACCTTACTAAAAGTTATACATATCAGAATTTATACAAAACATAGCTATATATGAGTTATAATGGCATTATTGTTTACCAACAACTGTTGTGTCAATGTGGCAGTCAGATCTAAACAAAACTTTGTAGCATCTGAAACAATAGTTGATGTCGGAGCAGGTGTGGTCCCCAAACCAGTTTACTTTTTACCAGGGGCCTTTTTCTCACCAAGAGGCTGAGATTTCACCTCCTTTGGTACTGAATAAATACAAAATGGCTCATCAGATGGTACCTGCAATCAATATGAGAAAATTAGGCTGAGATTTCACTTCCTTTGGTACTGAATACATACAAAATGGCTCATCAGATGGTACATGCAATCAATATGAGAAAATACATCCTACAGATAAGCACTGTCACATGACTAAGGATCACTACTTATCCAGATTTCTTCAATATGAGAAAATCAGTTGCAAAGTTTCAGTTACTCATATCCAGCACGATATTTACCAACTATTGATCTTTGTCAAACTTCTAATATATTCTCCAACTCATCCTATGTTCACCTCAAAAAAGAAATTGACCTAGAGAAATGAAAAGGTAAATATTCTCATAAATAAAGGAACTATAATATGTTACACTCCATGGAAGCTTAGCTAAATGCTTGGATTGTGAAGTAATTATCTCTTGCAGAAAAATTATTTTAACCAAATCAGTGTCAAAATTAAAACAAGGGAGGTCAGAATTTGTCATTTGTGGTAAAACTAAAACACCACAATGTTTGCTAACTTGAAATTCCCATATTTGGTCCACATCATGTTACCTTTTTCATCAAGCTTTAGACTTTGTATCTATAAGAATCTTATATTCTTATTGTGTTGGTCTGGTTACTTGATGAGTGTGGTTCATTGGTTGAACCTAATGTTTAAACATGTTTCGCTGGTTGAAAGAATCAGTGGAACAAACACATGTTTGTTTAATGTCAACTTATAGATGGTCATATATCTCTTGATGAGATCTATGGGCTTGATTTAGTTCGTGGATTCATCTATTAAGCAAAGACAGAAATTTTCCTGTACCATTTCCCTATTTAGACCAATCAAAACAATCAAAATAAAACTATGGTTGAATTCAAAAAAAAAATGAAACAAAAGTACTTGTATACAATGTTAACAGGTATAGAAACTTCCACAGCCTAAGTTTTTTCTATTGCTTTATAGACTTTTATATAGATTTGTTCAATCCTAATTACACTCCTAGGGCATAGAAGTTCGTATGGGCATTGGTTATTCGAAGAATAGAGACCTGGAACAAGCTTGCCTTGCCTTTTCTTTTAAAGTTCTACATCTCAGCATGCTAGAAAGAAGCTCTTGGGTTGTTGTTCAGACATTAGGGTCTAGTCTCTTAAGGCAAGGTGGCTGATTCATTTTCTTCTAGATCTAAGTCCACATATGAGAACATGTTCTTTTGGCTTGATTTTGGAAATCCAGATTTTCTTATCTAGGAAATCATTTATTTAGTTAAGGAAGTTGAGCCCCATTATTTCTGAGTCGCCTGCTCCACTGCCATGTACTAATACGGAAATCCCCTCTAAGAGTCCTCTTTGCTACTACGTATATTTAACTAGGAAGTGGGACATCCCTGCTCCATTCTTTCACTGTCATGGTGAAGTCCTCTTGATTTGTGTCTCTAATCATGTCGAAGTTTAAGACATTCCTGCAAAAGGAACCTACTGGCCTAGGCGACACTCAATTGACATATACAATAGAAATGACATTGCCAAAGCGATTTATTTAATGTTTATAACATGCGGGCTGTCAACAATCTGTTGAAGCAATATGCTCTGAAAGACATGATCTGCAATGACATTCACTCATTGGATCTGGTCAAGAAGGAGATATGTGTTCTCAAGATCATGAAGGGTCATCTACATGGATTAGCATGTGGAAACATATTTACTTCACGAAGGAGGATGCAACAGCAAAAAGATTTTGTTCCTAAGAAACAACCAAAGGATAATGATTCACATTCCAAGGGATCTGAAACCCTCTAAGGTTCTTGTGTCAACACTATCGAGACTCTAAGTTTTCACTTTCTAAGGCCTAAGTAGCTTCACTACGAGTAATTATAGAGGCTTTTGATGTCTGAACCATAACAAAAAACGTTTTCCTCAGATGTTACAGTATTTTACTAAATGTCTAGGAGCTTCCAAAGGCCTCCAACAGTAGCAACGCTCTAGATTTGCATGAAATTTTAAAGCCTTCATGAGTCCCAAATCCTGTAGTCCATGCAGCTGTAATGGCTATTGTGGCACACATTGTTCCTCTAGCGGTTTCTGTTTCATTAATCAAATTGTAGTCTATACCTCGTATTCAAATCAGATCAGGAAGATTTGTACTGAAATTATCAACCAAAAAAGAGTTATTATCTCCTAAACAAGTGTTCCCCGGGGGCCTAGTGTTACAACCCCAATCTTTGGGTTCCTCTGGTGAGAAATGTGTTTTCTCATATTAAAGATATTGGAATAGATAAAGATATAATATGGATTTCATTTACAATAGCGTTGATGGTTTTGTTGTGGGCTTTATTGGCTATTGGACCCAAATAATAAGGAAATTCAATTAGTAAATGAATAATTGAATATTTGAGAAAATAAAAATGTGGAAACCTCTAGAAGGAAAATCTAAAGAGGGATTTCGTGCCTCTGGAGTTCCTTGGGTTCCAAGGAGTCCAAAGTTGCAAAGAAAGGGAAATAAGAAAAGAAAAGATTCATTAGGTATTTCTTTATTAAGAAAGAAATTGAAAATAATGATGAAATGTGGAAAATGATTGGAAAGAGGTATAAATTAAATTCCTTGGTGAATTTTCGTATCCATGAGGTTGCTAATATTAAAAGGAATGCTAATGACGAAAATAAAAGATAAATAAAGAGAAAACCTCAAAAAGAGTGATTTTAATGAGAAATAAACAAGATAATGTGAAATAATGCATAAAGATGCATCTAGAAGGATAATAAGTATCCAATAAAAAGAATTTGGAAATAATAGAGTTTCTTGGGATCCAAGGAGTCCCAATAAAGAGGAAAGATAGAGAAAATACCAAAATTGCAAAAGTAGAGGATAATGTGATACGTTATTAATGAATTTTGTGATTTTGATAAAAATAAAGTATTTGTTAATAAAGGAAAATAGGATTTCGAGGCCAATGAATTAAAAAGAAAACATAAAGAGAATAAGAGGAAAGAATTTCGAATTCCTAATTATCCAAGGAAATAAGAAGTGTCAAAGGGATAGTAAGGAGAGAGAAAGCATGCTTCTCATTGAAGGAATATGATTCCTAATAGGAGAGGACTTGTTTCCTCTTAGATGAGCATCTTAGGGCGAGGATGCACTCCCCTATAAAAGGGGTAGACCCCCTGGATCGAGTTTTAGAGAATCCCTAGCATCCTTCCCTCTCTCCCATCTTCTTCTTTGTTCAAAACCCTAGTATGCGGGAGTAGCATGGACATGGAACCACGAGGAGTTGTATATGATATTGATGAAGGAAGGAGGCACCCACGACGACCTAGGAGAGATCGACCATCCTTCTCTGCCTCAAACCTTGCACGATCTTGCGCAACAGTAGATGTACGGCTGCAACTCAGCCGAGGGTTGCAGCTCTCCCTAGCCTAGGCTAGCTGTATTGGTCATGGTCTTTTTGGTGTCCCAAGGGCGGCGGAGGGCGACGAAGCCAAGAAGGGAGTCGGCGGCGGCCAATGGGCTCCGGGAAGAAGAGAAGAAGTTGCGCCCCGCGCGGCTAGCGCGGAGAAGCAACACCTGCGCAAGGTGGAAGAAGGGAGGGGTCCCCTTGGACCATTCTGCCCCTCCCTGTTATAAAGATGGTCGTTTAAGTGGGGGGGTACAACCGTCTTTTGGTTATAATTCTCCAACGGGCTACTTTGCATGGAATTGACGACGTGGCAACATGCCATTGGCCCAAATAGGTAATTCATACAAAATTCATATCTCAATATTCATAACTCCGATTAGGAAAAGTAATATATGAATTTTGATAAGGAGAATGAGAGGAATCCAATAAAAATGATATTAGATATTGATTCCTTTCCTAATTGCAAAATTACTATAAGTTGATGAAAAGTGCATTAAAGTTGAGTTAAAAACCCTATTTGTGATTAAAGATTGAATCTAGAATGCTTAATGGGTTAATTGAAGTTTTAATAACTTGTTGAATGCTAATGTTAGATTTGAACCTGGTCTAGATGTAGAATTACATGATTTAGGGTTTTACCTCATATGAGAATGATTAAATAATTTAGAAAAACTAATTTAGGGTAAAATAGAATAAAATCATATTTAATTTGAAAATGTGAAAATATGATTGTTTAATGATGGTTCTAAGTTATTTGTATATAAAAGACCTTAATTCTGGATAAATACCCTAAATGTAGTAATTAGGGTCTTTTCATGAATAAAAGGTAGAATTGATGGCAAAGTGAGTTCATATGTTAATTAGACCCTAATGAACTTTGAATTAATGATAGATGTGCATAATGATCTTGTCATGGATTAAAAGGATAAAAAAAGTAGCTTTAATGTAGAAGAAGCTTAATGAAATTAATTGATGATTAATGTGACTTTAATATGGAAATAAGGTTATATGTTGTTAAGATAACCTTAATATTGAAGAATAGATGAGATAATTAGGGTTTATGAGTAATGGTATAAAATTAGGGTTTGAAATAGTTTAAGATGAAGGTAAACCCTAATTGTTATGGAAACCCTAAAAGTGAATTAGAAACCCTAGGAAATGAGCTAGGTTTAATAGATCTTGATGACATGAATAATAAAAAGGGAATTACATGATTATTTTAGGATCTTGTTGAAAATGCTTGCTTGCTTGGATTCTTATTTGCAAAGGATATTTTTGTTCAAATCATCAGATCAGGTATGTGGTTACGCTTATGAATATCTTGAGTTAGTTTTCCGAGGTTTACCAAAGTTTTCATTGATGTCGTGAATTAATTGTTGGATGATTTTAATTCATGCAAACTATAATTTGGATATGACTATCACATAAGATATGTGCCTACTAGCTCAGATCCTGGTCCCCTCTATGGCTCAATAGTGACCTAGTACATGGCTACCTATGGGGTAGGACCATCAGGTCATTGGATGACTTAGTACATGGCTACCAATGGGGTAGGTCCATCAAGTCACATTGAGTTTTCTTACAGCTTTTTAGTTTAGTCTATTAAAATTTAATAATTGTTCTTGGTTAATTGTCGAACCTTTGATCCGGGTCATTGGTTAACGGCTCTGACCTTTCGGTCTCCCTTAATTGGGGGTTACCGGGATTCGGGGTCGTTACATTTGGTATCAGAGTGTAGGTTCCTCAGTTAACCATTAATAACTATTAAACTTTTTAAACTCCATAGAACCCAAGGGAGTTATTAGAGGATTATCTGAAATACGGAGGTGTCTAGAAAAGGATCACGACCGGGGGCTGGCAATATTTTCCTCCACACCGCTAGTCGGAATACAAGGACTCCCAGATCCGTGTGACTGTCTGGCCAAAGTCTTAGGATATGAATCAAAATAAGATACCTTTAGGACTTTCTCATCTTATTCGTCCCTACTCATCACAAATTCTGTTAAGGACTTTAAGGATTAGGGTTTTCTCTCTTCTCCTCACCCTCTTGAGGTATGGGTAAGGTTAATAAGGTGTAAGGAATCCTCCACCAAATTAATGAAAAGTATGTAAATAAGATGTCATGGACATAAGCTTAATAGATTAAGCGCAAATTAAAGAATAGATACATGCTTAGGTCGTATGATATAAGTTGTCATGTCCTCAGAAGAGACCTGAGGCTGGACCTTCTTGTCAGGAGGATAAGTTAGTCTTGGAGATAGAGATCTCCATTGCAAGTAGAGACATGGCACATCCTCTGTGGATGATGCTAACCCTAACCCTAAGTGAAGGTTAGAGAGAGATGAGTTAGACAGGGTGTTTGAAAGGACATGCCTTTGGGATGCCATATGATCCATAGGTGACCTAGCACCTTTGGCAACCCAACCCTGGGAGGGATCGTGCATGTTAGGGTAAAGGATATCTCCTTAGATGATGATGATGTTAGCGAAGGACCTTAGAAACCCTATGGGCTTATGTGAATAGTGCATAGCATGCACCCAGGGTATGTTAGTAGTGTGAGTAAAGGGTTGAAACCCTGACTTGGAGAGTAGGAAGGATGGCCTATGAGATAAGCATAAAGAGCTATGGATAACCTTGAGCGAATATAAGTTTCATCCAGGTAAGGGCATGCTTTTGAGATTGATCCTTCATGAAGAGAGTACCTCTAATGGTGAGGTTGGTTGTAGGATTAACTCTAGAGAGAGAGCATGACCCCAGGCAAGAAGGTTGGAAGCCTAAAACCCCGAGATATGAGGAGCAGTAGGGAGTCAAGGATGATGCGACCTAAGTGAATGATAGTAGTTGCCTCATGCATAATTCCTGGAGGTTGATGATATCTTGGTTGTCTTTAGAGGAACCAAACCCTAGAGAGAGGATGAGTCTGCTTATACCTTTGTACCTATGGTATAGATGAGAAGAAGAGTTCCATAAACCATGTAGAGGTTTAGTGACAGGTTGTGGGGCCTTATGCCTTGTTGGTTGTCCTTGAGGAGGACCCAACTCTAAGTGTTGCTCAAGTTGAAGGATGACAGGAAGTGCATGTCATGCCTTTTGAAAGCTTGATTCATGGTTAAGAGATAGAGCATGTAGTTGGACACCTAAAAGTGAACCTAGGGTTCCTAGGCCTAAGAGGGGAAGTGGTACACCTAATGCCCATGACGAGAATTATGTTGCTATAGTTTTGAGCATGGTGCTCCTCATGTTTAGAGGGAAAAGGAAACCCCTTAAGTTTAAGGTGTGTTTGATGAACCCCCCCAGCTAAGTTGATGACAAGGGAAGGTATGATCTTGATCCAATGCTAGGGAATGAGAACAAGTATGACCTAGCATGGTTTAGTAGGTGATCTTCTTGTGCCTTAGTAGCTCCTGGGTCAAGTATGCTCATATGGATGTAAACCCTAAGGATGTTTGTGACCTTGTTGTCAAGAGTCATAGTTTCCTCCCATCCTGGGAGAGGGACCCTTTTGTAGGGTGTATACCAGTTTGTTGGTTTAAGGTAACCTAAAGAAGTCTCATAGGATCCTGAGAAGCTAAGTGAAATGTAAATGGTATGAGAATGAACCTGAAGACCCATAGATATCCATCTCTAAGTGCATGTGGATGGGTTACCATGGAGGTAACCGGTAAGGGGCCTGACCAAGGTAGGCAGGTCGCCATGACCCCTATGAAAGGATGGATGTCAGCCCATGTATACAAAGAGAGATGGTAAAGGATTGGGCAAGGTTCTAAGTTGGACATGTACTATAAATAGAGAATCTTAAGTCTATCTTAGGGTCAGGTAGGGATAAGACCGATGGAAGTGGGAGTTGCCTAATTCCCTAATTTCACATGACCATAGGGTCGGGAGGTAACAGCTATCATTGTCTGAGGGCCATGGGTTAGGAGATTGATCACCTTCATGAACTCATGGGACCCAAAGGGCAGATGATTAGGGCACTATCTTATGCATGAGGGAAGAGGGATGACCCCAAAAGTGTCGGCACCCTATGGACCTAAAGGTGATTACTAAGGATTGTGTTTGGATCAGATAGGTTCAAGACCAGTTTTCCATGGAAGTAACTTTGATATCGAGATGATTGTGATGTAGAGACATAAGTTGCACATTTCAACCTAGATTTGAAGGTGTACTGGCAAGGTGGGATGTACCATCTCTACTCTTGGAACAGGAAGAACTCTGTATTTGGACTACAGCCAAATGCTGATTTCCTCTAGTTATGGGAGTGAGAGATAGGACAGTACGCATGCCATACACCAAGGATAAAAGATGATGTGGTTTGGAACGTTGCCCTGAGATATGGGGACAGAGAAGATAACATGCCCTGGTAAAGTGAATGATACATGGACGGTTTGCAAACGTTAAATAAAAATAAGGTAGTCATCTTTTAAGGGCGTTTTTATCATGAGCTATGTGGAACTCACAAGTTATACCAGGTTGAGACTGATCACCATGATGATGAAATCAGGGAGTGTTCTTAATGAAGATAGACTTAGAGTTTGAGTTTGAGATGATAAGTGAAATACACGGAAGTGTATACCTTCAATGTTACCTAATACCTAAGAATGTGAAGTGGTAATGGATGCTCTGGTTGAGATATAACTGCCTAGTTTGGCTAGAAGAGGTTGTTAGGTTAATCCTAAGTTTGGAAAAGGGGTGTGTTTGGATAACACTCAGATGTAACAAGATATGTTGAAAATTTAATGGTTGTTTGGTTAGCCAGCCTAGGCCTAGATGCAATGAAAGGATGGTTGTAGAACCTAAAATGCACTTCTATGGAAAGGAAGGTGATGAAACCCCGACTAGAGTGGTTTAGGGTTTCTAAGGAATCGATCGTGAGGAATCATGACATTTAGGAAATCGTGATATTAAGATCACCATACACCATGGTATTACTGAGATAATGAGTGGTAGTAGTACTATGAATGCTGGAGATGAGGCTGCATGTGATATGTTTCCATGCATGACAAAAGGTGAAGGATGAACATCAGTAACCCAGTGCGTTGATATAGAGGATAAAGAGTTCCCGAGAGGGAATGGGAGTTCATCACTATGGATGTTGTGATAAGTCTCCTCTAGACCAAGGAAGGTCAAGATGCAATGTGGGTTATGGTAGATCGCTTTACCTAGATGATGTAAGAAAGAAAGAGTTCTGTGAAGGGATAGATTTGGTTGAACTACCCATGAGAGAGATGGTTCAGTTACACCATGATGCGAGTTGAAAAGTTCTTAAGTTTGACCTAAAGGTTCACTTCCATAAGGTGGAAGTAGGTACATGAAGAACTCGATGTTAGTAAAGTTTATCATCCCTAACTAATGGTTAGTATGACCCAGACTAAAGGGTCTATTGAGAGCATATGTGCTCGTTCAGGATGATGGCTACAGATAGCTCTTTCCTATGAAAGATGTAATGATGACCACCATAGCCAGTATTGGGATTTAAAGAAGCTATAAGGGAGGTTGTGTCGGTCACCACTTCAGTAAGGTGATGTTGGTGAAATGACCATGTGATGGTTAGAAAAGGATCACAATGTGTGTAGATGAAGTCGCTTTGATCATGCAATGGATGAAAGGAGCCTAGAGACGAGAAGAGTCGTGAGCAGATGCAAAGTAGACTGACATGCAGTTCACTGTGGGAGAATATGTGACATGAAAATCCGACCCCTCTAAGTTATAGCTAAGAGAGTTGAGTCCCTGATGCATGGGTTCTTTTGATATGGTTTGGTGGAAAAAGTTAAGTTTGATCTTACCCCTCAGGATAAAGTAATGTGTGATGAGTTCCATGTGTCCAATTTAGAGCACTATGTGAGGTATCCAGACCATGTGCAAAAAATGAGTGAGCCCCAAGGGAGGCTGAAATGGCCTGAGTCCACCTGTGTAGTTTATAGACGCCAGGATGAGAGAACTCAGAGAAAAGAATATGTGATGATAAAGGTTCTTTGGAAGCGCCATGAGTAAGGTAAAGACACATAGGGCCCAATGATGGACATGGAAAAGTCTTATCCTGAATTGTTTGTTTGCTTGATAGAATTTTGAGGACAAAATTCCTATAAGAGGGGAAGGATGTTACAACCCCAAGCTTTGGGTTCCTTTGGTGAGAAATGTGTTTTCTCATATTAAAGATATTGGAATAGATAAAGATATAATATGGATTTCATTTACAATAGCCTTGATGGTTTTGTTGTGGGCTTTATTGGCTATTGGGCCCAAATAATAAGGAAATTAAAAAAGTAAATGAATAATTGAATATTTGAGAAAATAAAAATGTGGAAACCTCTAGAAGGCAAATCCAAAGAGGGATTTCATGCCTCTTGGGTTCCTTGGGTTCCAAGGAGTCCAAAGTTGTAAAGAAAGGGCAATAAGAAAAGAAAAGATTAATTAGGTATTTCTTTATTAAGAAAGAAATTGAAAATAATGATAAAATGTGGAAAATGAAAGGAAAGAGGTCTAAATTAAATTCCTTGGTGAATTTTCGTATCCATGAGGTTGCTAATATTAAAAGGAATGCTAATGATGAAAATAAAAGAGAAATAAAGAGAAAACCTCAAAAAGAGTTATTTTAATGAGAAATAAACAAGATAATGTGAAATAATGCATAAAGATGCATCTAGAAGGATAATAAGTATCCAATAAAAAGAATTTCGAAATAATAGAGTTTCTTGGGATCCAAGGAGTCCCAATAAAGAGGAAAGATGGAGAAAATACCAAAATTGCAAAAGTAGAGGATAATGCGATACATTATTAATGAATTTTGTGATTTTGATAAAAATAAAGTATTTGTTAATAAAGGAAAATAGGATTTCGAGGCCAAGAATTAAAAAGCAAACATAAAGAGAATAAGAGGAAAGAATTTTGAATTCCTAATTATCCAAGGAAATAAGAAGTGTCAAAGGGACAGTAAGCAGAGAGAAAGCATGCTTCTCATTGAAGGAATATGATTCCTAATAGGAGAGGACTTGTTTCCTCTTAGATGATAATCTTAGGGTGAGGATGCACTCCCCTATAAAAGGGGTAGACCCCCTGGATCGAGTTTTAGAGAATCCCTAGCATCCTTCTCTCTCTCCCATCTTCTTCTTTGTTCAAAACCCTAGTATGGGGGAGTAGCGTGGCCATGAAACCACGAGGATTTGTATATGATCTTGATGAAGGAAGGAGGCACCTACGACGACCTAGGAGAGATCAAAGATCCTTCTCTGCCTCAAACCTTGCACGATCTTGTGCAACAGTATCTGCATGGCTACAACTCAGCCATGGGTTGCATCTCTCCCCAGCCTAGGCTAGTCGTGTTGTTCGTGGTCTTTTTGGTGTCCCAAGGGCGGCAGAGGGCTACGAAGCCAAGAAGGGAGTCGGTGGCGGCCAACGGGCTCTGGGAAGAAGAGAAGAAGTTGTGCCCCGCGCGGCTAGGGTGGAGCAGCAGCACCTGTGCGAGGTGGAAGAAGGCAGGGGTCCCTTTAGATCGTTCTGCCCCTCCCTATTATAAAGATGGCCGTTTAAGTAGGGGGTACAACCGTCTTTTGGTTATAATTCTCCAACGGGCTGCTTTGCATGGAATTGACGACGTGGCAACATGCCATTGGCCCAAACAGGTAATTCATACAAAATTCATATCTCAATATTCGTAACTCCGATTAGGAAAAGTAATATATTAATTTTGATCAGGAGAACGAGAGGAATCCAATAAAATGATATTAAATATTGATTCCGTTCCTAATTGCAAAAGTACTATAAGTTGATGAAAAGTGTATTAAAGTTGAGTTAAAAACCCTATTTGTGATTAAAGGTTGAATCTAGAATGCTTAATGGGTTAATTGAAGTGTTAATAACCTGTTGAATGATAATGTTAGATTTGAACGTGATGTAGATGTAGAATTTTATGATTTAGGGTTTTACCTCATATGAGAATGATTAAATAATTTAGAAACCCTAATTTAGGGTAAAAGAGGATAAAATCATATTTAATTTGAAAATGTGAAAATATGATTGTTTAATGATGGTTCTAAGTTATTTGTATATAAAAGACCTTAATTCTGGATAAATACCCTAAATGTAGTAATTAGGGTCTTTTCATGAATAAAAGGTGGAATTGATGGCAAAGTGAGTTCATATGTTAATTAGACCCTAATGAACTTTGAATTAATGATAGATGTGCATAATGATCTTGTCATGGATTAAAAGGATAAAAAAAGTAGCTTTAATGTAGAAGAAGCTTAATGAAATTAATTGATGATTAATGTGCCTTTAATATGGAAATAGGGTTATATGTTGTTAAGATAACCTTAATATTGAAGAATAGATGAGATAATTAGGGTTTATGAGTAATGGTATAAAATTAGGGTTTGAAATAGTAAAAGATGAAGGGAAACCCTAATTTCTATGGAAACCCTAAAAGTGAATTAGAAATCCTAGGAAATGAGCTAGGTTTAATAGATCTTGATGACATGAATAATAAAAAGGGAATTACATGATTATTTCAGGATCTTGTTGAAAATGCTTGCTTGCTTGGATTCTTATTTGCATGGATATTTATATTCAAATCATCAGATCAGTTATGTGGTTACACTTATGAATATCTCGAGTTAGTTTTCTGAGGTTTGCCGAAGTTTTCATCGATGTCGTGAATTAATTGTTGGATGATTTTAATTCATGCAACCTATAATGTGGATATGACTATCACATAAGATATGTGCCTACTAGCTTAGATCTTGGTCCCCTCTGTGGCTTAATAGTGACCTAGTACATGGCTACCTATGGGGTAGGACCATCAGGTCATTGGATGACTTAGTACATGGCTACCAATGGGGTAGGTCCATCAAGTCACATTGAGTTAGATATTGGGATACCTTCGGGTAGTGCCATGAGACTCTATTACCCTATGTATTGGCTACATATAAGGTAGGACCATGGTGGTAAGAATCTACCTAAAGAGAGGTAGCATACAAGTCCACCACAGGGATAGCACAGAGTTACGGGATAAGTAAGGATTGAGTAGTATGGCTTAAAATGTAATCTTGGTTGTTAAATGATTAATTGAATGATTACTTTGTTAAGAATAATTACATGATTAGTGTTCCCCCCACATACCAGCATCGGCTGACCGACGTTTTGTTTGTCGGCGTTTCAGGTACAAGCCAAAAGAACAAACAATAAATCATCATATTGGGAAATACATGAAGTAAAATACAAGGAGGATTAGTTAGAGTAGAATCCTTAAGTGGATAGAAGTTTAGAGATCCAAGTTTTAAAAAAAAAAGGTATGAAAAAGTTTATTGTCTTACAACTTTTTAGTTTAGTCTGTTAAAATTTAATAATTGTTCTTGGTTAATTGTCGAACCTTTGATTCGGGTTATTGGTTAACGGCTCTGACCTTTCGGTCTCCCTTAATTGGGGGTTATCGGGAGTCGGGGTCGTTACACCTAGCGTGCCTACGATCATGCGCATTCCAACTTTCATGATATTAGCCCAAAGAACCCACCAACGCAAGACTAAATGCCCGCACAATATGACCATATAGAATATAAAAATATAGATGCTAGTAATGACCTTTGGAAACAAGTACATGATAAATTTAAGAATCACAAACCAAGTGCAATTTTAGGGTAAACAACAGTTGAATTAACCAAAAAAAGTTCTGAGTTTGGTTGTGCTCAAGTCAAACAACGAAATTCTCTTGCATCATGGTAACCAAGAAAATGAATTATTACCTTAATTTGATGTGGGTACATGATTTTTAGCCACCAGTTTCCATCCAATCCTCTTCTGAGGACACATTAAAGCTTCCACACCATTATGATTAACTATAATCTTCGATGCAATGTAGCCACAAGCAGCACAAATGAAAGCAAGTTTTTTTAACCGACGTCCTATAGAGAAAAATGAACCTGAAGATGATGGATGGGATAAACTATATCTATATGAACATATGACTGTATCTATATACATTTTGAAAACATAAAATGAGTGACTAGTGCATTTTTGGTGAACTAAAAGCAAGCAAAGAAGCACACTACGTGTCTTAAATTTCATAAAAAATATGTCAAGAATAATCCAAATGAGCAAGCTAGCTATTTCACAATTGGAAAGGCTTAAAACCACTAGCATTGCTCATGAGATCAGGAGGTTCAGATTCACTGCGCCTATAGGCTATAAGCAAGCTATTTTCTTCAAAACAGATTTCAAAAAACATCAAAATGCTCTTTCCCTTATATGTAAAATTTGGTATAACTAAAATATATACACAAGGAAATTAGAGAGACATGCCTTTTTTTCTCACACACTATGATCATTTAGTGATGATACTTTCATATCAACAAACTTCCTCTGACCCCATTTTAGGTGGGGGTCCAAGAATATGTGGTAAAGTATGGTACATTCTTACTCTCTACTTGCCTCAATAGATTGTTATGCATGACAATATGCTCTTTTTCTTGACATGATGTTATTGAGCGAGTAGAGCTCTAAAATAAAGTATAAATAGTCTATTGTGCTTTCTAGGTAATAATATATTCATGAGACTACCTTAAGGAACTGTCTATACATGTCATGATAGCTCCCTACGACAAATGGAAGGACACTGATGGGATACATGGTGCTTCCTTGTATCCTTGTAATTTGGGGAATGTCGTTGAGTTATGTGGATCCTTCTATGGAAGAAACACTTGTTGGAGACATTTGTAGACAAGAAGTTGCACATGTAACTCCTCATTACACATCTCCTTTTAAACAAATAGTTGTAGACATAATATGCAATCAAGAAAATTCATAATTGATGTTTTAAAATTTGAGGAAATAAATATCAGAATAGTATTGGTTAACTACAGAGGTCAAGTTAATAATTTAATACATGGGAAATGGACAATGAATTATCTATAAGAATGATTCTTTAAATATAATAAAAACACATTACTAATGCTTTCATATATGGTATGTGTTATATGGTTAACAACTAGTCTTGTCTCTATTTATTTTGACAGTGAACATTCTCCAACCAAAACCATACATGCCACATGTCCAGTATACAAGACATTTGATCAAGGAAACATTGTGCCACAATCTGATTGACATGACAGGATATGAAAAAAGAGGCAAGAGTTGAAGCTGACTAAGGAGAAGGCAAAGAAAATCATTGACTTAAAGTGTGGGCACTAAAAGCTTTAGCTAAATCTAGAATCACATCCTCAGGTTGCCTTGCAGTAGTAGCAGGTTGATGCCACGACTGATGAGGTTCTTTCTAAAGTCAGTCAGGTATTTCCACAAGAATGGGTTTAGATTACATGATCCTAGCAGAAGATTAGCAAATATCTAGAATCATTTTGCAACAGTTTGCTCTGTTGTGTTGCTGCTCGTTACCAAGCTGATTGAGGATGATAGATCAGTAGCATATGAATTTGACCATCAAGTTTAAACTGTAGTAGCCGAATCCAGGCATATACACGGAGTAGGGTTATTATTGTCTTGAACTATATAAACTACTAGAGAATTGATGTATACAATGTTACATGAACATGCGGAAAAGAGTAAAATGTGTAGTCTATGTTCCTGCATACATAATATACGAGTGATGAACAATGGACCTTTCTAAGGTTTTTAAGGAGCTTGTTTTGTAGTAAGATTTCTGATGGCAAGAAGCACTATGCAAAATCTAAGTACATGTGCGGTACAAGATGAAACTAGGATAGACAAGGGCCAAGGAAGGTTCGTGAAACTAATGAAGCCTCACATAAAGAAAATAGGATAGTAGTGAAGCCATGGTTGCATAGAAATATAGGGTGGGAAAGAAATGGTTTGTCGAAATTTTCACCCTTCTTTAAGGGCCAAGTGATCTGGTTCATGAATCTTATGCAGCTAGACTACCCATGCACTTATCGGTGGTGCGACTCTCACCGTTGCATCAATGTTGTGACATCATACTAGGTAAAATAGTAGGACTGATATATGATGAGACCGTATAACATGGTCGGATATGTTGAACCCAGTAGCGATGCCATAGTATAAAATAATAGCTATAACACACGCACCTGCTCACCATTTTCACCACTTGTGAAAATCCTCCGGGAAGTATCATACAATGAACCATGACTGCTGGGGAAGTCACCTTCTACGAATCAACACACAATGGTGGTTTGTTTGTCCCAGAAACAAATTCTATGCCTTCCTCTTTGTTTGACATCAGCAATGCCTCCTTTTGGGGTGGTTGAGAGGCAAAAGGATGGGGAGGATGAGAATGGAGGGACGGTGGTGGAAGATTTTTGTTTTCCCTTATCGGGCTACAAATTAGGAATGGAGGGAAATGAAAATTTGGAAGAGGCAAAAGAGGGGAAAGGTGTTCGTTTTGCCCAACTCAACGAATGTAAAAATTACATCTAACTACAAAATTTGAAGTTACACTTTTATAAATTATAGGGGGATATGGTTTCCACAAAAAATAAAGGAATTGTAGCTACTGTAAACACAGTTAATTCTGAGTTTTTTGTAGTGAATTAATCAAGGGGTTTCTCTCTCTCACTTCCAATTAAAGTCACATTATCATTTGGTTGGTTTAGGCTCAACATCCATATCAATCCTCTTAACAAGAACCATACAGATACACAATCATGTTCAAATGTTTTAAAGTTGACCTACCCAATGAGTTTCACAAGCAATGTCCTCAAGTTCTCACAAGACAAACTTACAATTTCTTAAGGATTTTTTCATTAAAAATCATTTTCTCACAAAGCCCCAAGTGGAAACGATGTGACATGCAATTAAATTAGACTCCAGTAATTACACTAGATAGATAGTGGCTCCTAGAAAACAGTAAATCTAGCAATTGAGAAAACAAAAATAACGAAAGATGAAAATTGCAAAAATAAATAAAAGATCAAATAAAAAAACTAGATAGATGTTGTTCCAGCACCCCCCAAGCTTGAACTCAACTATGGCCTCATAGTCGAAATCCTAACTTAAGAGGTGGAACAGAGATACCCTTTTATTGCTCCGGTGGTGGGTGTGGCGAGTACTGGTGGCCGCTAGGATCCCAAGAAGGATAATGTCCTTGGAATGACATATCAGATGGGGGCATCGGTGGTGGCTGTGGGTATCCTCCAAAAAAGTTCTAGCTCCAGTAGTGGTCATAAAAAGGTTGCTGCTTCATCTCAATCCTATGCAACCTGTTGTGGATGGTTTCTTGGTTGGCGAAGAGGAGGCGCTCATTCTCGTAGATTGCTTGTTGATTCTCGAACAGCTAGTTTGTTGTTTCTTGAATTCCCTCAAAAGAGGTGGTATGATGGTGTTGCATCTACTGAATATCCTGCAGCATTGTATACATCCCTTGTATTGAATAGACGTTCTCTCCACCTTGAGAGGGTTGTGGTGGCGGTGGTTGGGAAGAAGAGGAAGCACCATAGTGTCGTGGATGCTTTCACGGAGCAACCCTTCACCGAAGACGAATGGTGGCTTCCTCCCCCTCTTCTTCATCATCATCGCCAGCTGGAACTTCCACTTCTACAGCTTGTTCTTCCTCATCCTCATCAACATCAATGATAGGCCACATGTAGTTTTGGCCTAGCCTGATGTTGAAAGTAGGGTCGGGCAATTCATGTTGCTGAAAAACCTTTGACACATGGAAGGTGGCATAGGTGATGCCATGGCAGACTTCAATGAGGCCGGAGTTGACAAAGTGGGTCAGGCTGAGCGTATTTTTACTCTCTATCTTTTAGAGATCGGACAGATCAATCCCCAGGTGCATGGCAATAGGAGTAATAAGGCCCCCAAAGTAGATTGGGGCCCTGCGAGAAATGTTCCTCTTAATCGCCATCACGCGCATGAGGAAGAAGGCTCCAAAATTGATGGGTGTCCTCTCCAGCAGACTATAGAGGAAGAAAAGGTTCGTCTCCTAAAATATGCTATGTGATAGTTTGGATCTTGCAAAGAATGATTTAGAAATAATCCAGTAAAGAATTCAGACAAATGGATGCTCAAAGTCAGCTACAGCAGTGTGGTGCCAGCTGATAGAATATCCCTCAGGTATAGTGACCATCTTCGCATACATAGCTTCATAGTCGGCATTATGTGGTGGCTGACGCATATCACTATGGTTCCACCCATAAATTTCATTGAACACATGAAGGGTCGTGTTGTAATCCATGTTGTAGAGATGGAAAGACACGTGCCCCTCCTTCCATTCTGTCCGCACTGTTATTAATTCATTGGGAATGACACAAATGTCCAGAGATGCCATGAACTCGATGACGATCTCTTTGTATGTGGGCCATCCATTGAAGAATGGATGACCTTCCGCATGGTCGCGGCAGAGCATGGGGGACTCTTGCAGTTGTCCCTGAAGCACATAGGCCATATTGGCCTCAAATCCCAGATCTTTGATAAGCTCCCGATCACCATATTGGGTGGGCTCAATTGGACGCTTCCAGAGTTCTTCATATACCTTCTTTACCTATGCCGATGGATGGACTAGCCTCGGGTGAGGAACTAATCCTTGTTGTGGGGCGGGTAGGGCAGGTGGTGCATCCCTGGATGATAAAGCTCCAGATCTCACCATTGTTACATGGGAAACGAGTGAGAGAGAGAAAGGAGAATGGAGCTCAGAGAAGACGGTCGAGGCACTCAGAGAAGATGGAGATCTGCAGAGCCTAAGAAGATGCTCAGAGACGATCGTCGGTGGTAATCTTGGTTGCTCCCGGGCGCTCGGAGGTTCTTGGGCTCAGTTGTGGAGGATAGGCACTGAGGATGTGATGTTAGATTTAAGAATTGCCTCCCTTTTTATAAGGGTCGGTCGGGTCTGCTGTCGGTGTGTCGATACCGTCGATAGGTCCATCGATGGTATCGACGGCTGTTGAAATCCGCGGCTCACTACAATCAATAGTTGTTGATGGCTAGATGTGGGGGCCCGGATCATCTACGTGTTGATGGTAGTGACAGAGTGTCGATACCATCGACACTGTCCATGGATAGGTGTTGTGGACCGCTCGATGAAGATTGCGGATTGTTGACGTGTCTGTTGATACTATAGATGTTGCGTCGATAGTAGCGATGCCTGGTTGTTCCTTTGATCATCGCGAGGTCTGGCCTTGCAAATACACTGTTGATGTGTCGATACCATCGACCAATGTGTCGATGGTATTGAGATTACTGAGAACATCCGGTCTGAATATCTCCAGATATTTTTCTACCATTGATGACTTGTCGATACCATCGACTCTCGACCATCTTTCTGCATGTTCCCTTGTCGATACCGTAAACGAGGTCGTCAATAGTATCGACGGGATGAAGTTTTGATTGAAATTCTCACTGTTCCAAATTCAATACCATCGACCCAGGTGTCGATGGTATCGATCGTTTCTCATCCTGCACACTCAACAAACATATCAAGGTATCATTTTTAGAGATGAAATGCTAAATTAATGAAAACTACCTAGGCATACGAAGAATTTAAAGAGATAACCATGTAATCTACCAAGGGTGGGTTGCCTCCCAACAAGTGCCTCATTTAACGTCTTGGGATAGATGCAATCATGCTCCTCATTCCTCTTTTAGTGCCATGAGTTTGATCTCATGCACTTTCCTTGCGTAGTCTTCCCCATAGTAGTGCTTCAGCCTTTAACCATTCACCAAGAATGTTCTTGCACCATCTCTCACCATGATAGCACCATGGGGTCGCACCTCCTCACCCACAAAGGGTCCACTACACTAGGATTTCAATTTCCCAAGATGCAACTTCAATCTCGAATTGAACAATAACACACTATCACCCTTCTTGAAAACTCACAACTAAATGTGGCGATTGTGTATTTTCTTTGTTCTCTCCTTGTAGATCCTCGAGTTCTCATATGTATTCATCCTTAGCTCATCCAACTCATTGATCTCTAGCATCCGCTTTCTCCCTGCATCATCAATGTTCATGTTTAGCTTCCTTAGGGCCCAGTGTGTCTTGTGCTCTAACTCCATCAGCAAGTGACAAGCCTGCCCGTATGCCAACCTAAAAGGCATGGTGCCTATAGGTGTCTTAAATGTGGTCTTATATGCCCATAGTGCATACGGTAGTAGTGCACTCCAATTTTTCCTGGAAGAGGCCACCGTGCGTTCTAAGATCTTCTTGATTTCCCTATTGGATACCTCCACTTGGCCTTGCGTCTGTGGGTGGTATGGGGTACCTACATTATGCTTGACTCCATATTTACTCAATAGTGCAACAAATTTCTTATTCGTGAAGTGGGTGCCTCCATCACTTATGATCATCTGTGACACACCAAACTGATAAAAGATATTCTCTTTCACGAACATGCACACTACCACAGTGTCATTAGTCCTTGTGGGTATTGCCTCTACCCACTTCGACATGTAATCAACAGCAAGCAAGATATATAAATTAGAATTGGAGGACACAAAGGGTCCCATAAAATCAATGCCCCACAAATCAAATACCTCAACTTCTTGAAACACATTGAAGGGTATTTCTTTCCGATTTGAGATGTTACCTGCCCTCTGACATGAGTCACACCTCCTCACATAATCATAGGCATCTCGGAAAAGTGTGGGCCAATAAAGGCCACTCTCTAATACCTTAGCCGCCGTCCTCATACTCGCATGATGACCGCCTATGGGCAACGTATGACAGTGACTGAGCACACTATCATATTCACACTCGAGTACACACCTGCATAAAATTCCATCCCTGCACTGTCTCAAAAGAATAGGGTCATCCCAAAAATAATATATCAAAGAATGGGAAAACCTCTTTTTCTATTGGTAAGTCCAATCATCTGGGAGTTCTTTGCATGCAAGATAATTCACGATATGCGAAAACCATGGGTCCTTAGATTGAATAGAAAGGATTTTCTCATCTGAGAAGGTCTTAGTAATGGGTATGTTAGTATCTCTCTCATCTACCTGCTCTAACCGATACAAGTGGTCCGCAACCACATTCTCAATGCCCGCCTTGTCCTTAATCTCAATGTCAAATTCTTGCAAGAGCAGGATCCACCTAATGAGTCTAAGCTTGGCATCTTTCTTTTCCATTAACTACTTTATGGCAGCATGGTCCGTCCATACCACAACTTTAGACCCCACTAAATATTGCCTAAATTTTTCGAATGCAAGGACCACGGCAAGCCATTCTTTTTTTGTGGTGGTTTAATTATGTTGGGCATCATTCAAAGTCTTAGAAGCATAGAAAATAACTGTGGGTTTGTTCTCAAGGCACTACCCAAGAACGGCCCCCACAGCAAAATCGGATGCATCACACATAAGCTCAAAGGGCTTACTCCAATCTGGCGTTTGAACAATCAGCGCGGAAATCAACTTTTGCTTGAGAACCTCAAAGGCATGCATACATTTGTTAATGAAATCAAAAACCTCATCCTTCTCAAGAAATTCCGATAATGGCTTAGTGATTTTAGAAAAATCCTGGATAAAATGGCGATAAAACCCCTCATGACTGAGGAAGCTCCTCAGCACTTTCACCGAATTCGGTGGTGGTAGCTTGGAAATAACCTCAATCTTCATTGGATCTACCTCCAGTCCCTTACTAGACACCTTGTGTCCAAGCACTATGCCTTTGCTAACCATCATGTGGCATTTTTCCCAATTGAGGACTAAATGTGTGTCCTCGCATCTTTGTAGCACCTTGTCTAGATTATATAAGCACTCATCAAAAGATACACCGTAGATGGAAAAGTCATCCATAAAAACCTCTAGACAACGTTCTACCATATCCGAAAAGATAGCAAGCATGCAACACTGAAAAGTGGTTGGTGTTTTGCACAAACTAAACGGCATACGGAGATAAGAGAAAGTCCCATAAGGACAAGTGAAGGTAGACTTCTCTTGGTCCTTAGGGTCTATGGAAATCTTGTTATAGATGGAATAGCCGTCTAAAAAGCAAAAGTGAGAGTGGCCAGCCAGTCGTTCTAAAATATGATCAATGAATGGTAGGGGAAATGATCTTTCAATGTGGCGGAATTTAAGCGACGATAATCAATGCAAACACGCCACCTGGTTACCAATCGGGTGGTTACAGGCTCATTCAAAAGATTTTGAGTTACCGTGATTCCCTCCTTTTCAGGGACTACCTGTGTTGGGCTCACCCATGTAGAGTCTGAAATAGCATAAATGATGCCCGCAGAGAGAAGCTTGATCACCTCCTTCTTGATGACCTCCATCATGATGGGGTTGAGGCGACATTGTGGCTGAATCACAGGTTTGACTCCTTCAATGAGATGGATCTTGTGTTGGCAGAGAGTAGGGGCAATCCCCTTGATGTCAGAAACCGACCACCCGAATGCACCATAGTGATTTTTCAACACAATCATCAACTTCTCTTCCTCAGTGGCACTCAGATATGCCGAAATGATCACCGGTAGCTTTGCATCAACCGCTAAGAATGTGTATTTCAAGTGAGGGGGCAGCGGCTTTAGCTCTAAATCTGGCGGGCTGACCAAAGAAGATTGAAGCGGTGGTGGCAGTGGTCCTAGTTCTTCATAGTGCTTAGCATAGTATCAAGGGAGCATTCAAAGCATCTTCACACATTCTTGCAATGACGTGCTTCTCATCCAATCATCCATGATGTTGAACAAGCAAGCTTCAAGAGGTAATTGTGGGTATGAGTCAAGCATGGAGACTGCTATAGCATCATCCTCAGTAGACGGTGGGACTTCCTCTTCTTCATCATTGGGATAACCCACAGCTTTAACAAGAGAAACCACCTTTGTTTGTTCCATGATGTCCATAGCAAGTGTTCCCTTATCTACCTTTGTCATGATGTGAGCCATATCAAGAAATGGTTTCCCTAAACAAATGGAAACGTTGTGATCAAAGTGTCTAATTTTTCTACATTGTCCTTGCTCCTGTGATGATTGTGAGTCGACTGGCATCTTTATTTCAAATATGTCATCTGCTATGCCCATGGTCAACCGACCTCTACCCACAATTTCAAATTTGTCATCTGCTATTCCCATATCCCCGACAACGGCGCCAAAAACTTGACACGGTTTTACCGTACATATAACGCAAGTGCACGTATCAATGTAATATCGGTCTTGTGAGGCCCGAGTCAAACTCAGGGAAATGTGAATTTCAGTAGACTACTACTAACTAGTCGTGATCAGCTAGGCCAGTTGGAAAATTGAGTTTGATTTTGAAAAAGAAAATAAAACAAAAAGAAAGCAAAAGCAAACGATGATTAAATGTTTAGTTTAATCAAATTAAATGGGAATCCTTAGGATTGCGGTTTCACCGCGGAGTCTCACTACATACAAATTTACACAATTAACATAATTCGTTCTCTTTCCCTGATTATGGCCCGTAGTCAGAATTGCTTGCTTCCGCGATACAATTCACTACTTAGTTCTAGATCAGTTCCACGCTAGTAGTAACTTATACCCTAGATCTAGGTGCTTTAATTATTTCTCTGAGTATCCACCATTAATCGTACATTACCTTGACTAAGGAATTTATTGATCAATGTGTTAATCGTGCCTTTTCAACCACTAATTCTCTGTCATAAGTAATTAACGGTATTATAAATCGACTATGGTGATCAAGCATAGTAAATTGCAATGGAAACACAATAACATATCAAGGGAAATTGAGACAAATTATGATAATCAATGTAACATTGTCATACAGCGATTCCCCGGGCTACTCCCGGTCCTAAGGATAGAGGGGATTAGCTCTACATGTTCAACTCAGTAGTACACATGGAGAAGAATGAGAGAAACATGGAGAAACGAATGAAAATATGGTGTAACCCCTGAAACAGAGAAGATATGGATGATCCTCGGTGCAAGATGCACGATCTACAGCCTTCCAGCAGAAGAATCGTCCATCTATGGCTCTAGAAACGTCTGGGGCATAGCTCTGGGCTCTTTTCTTTGCTCTCCTCTTCTCCAGGACTCGTGCAATAGAATAGAACATGATGCCTCCCTATGGGTCACTCTTTCCTAGGTATAGGTACCACTTACGGCTGCCAAAATATTGCAATCGTTCGATAGTGATCGTTTTGAACTATTTCCTGATCTGACGACATCGATACCATCGACGGGGTGTCGATGGTATCGACCCCCTAGGGTACCGGCACCTTCTTCAATTTCTAGAATCCTCCTATTGGCATCTTGATATTGTTGACCAGTGTGGTCGATGGTATCGATGGGCTAACTTTTGGGACACTGATGAAATCTCGAGACCATCGATAGTATAGTCGATGGTATCGACCTGGATGCTTTCCCTCTGGCCTGGTCACTATTGCCATGTTGATAGCATCGACGGATCTGTCGATGGTATCGACGGGTCCTGGAATGTAAAGTACCTAAAATCAAGAGAAAAATATAAGTCAAAACTGAGAAATTTGATAATTTTTACAAAATGAGATAAAATAAATTGAATTTTATGCATATAGTGATTTTAGGCTCAAGGAATATGAATCATGCTATTATAGTCATAAAATGACACATAACCACACAAAACAAGTATGAAACCAGCCTGTAAATGCAACTCAAATTCACTGCATCACTATGATGTGATTTTGGGTGGGAGTAAGTATGGAATCTCATTTGTGAGTTTTTTGTAGGTCCAGAATTATTCTAAGTTAATGTGTTACAAGTTGATAAAAATACCATGCAACAACCTTAACACTACATAGGCACAAGACCATTATGCATGTATGCTAGCAATATTTATTAATTATGATGTATTTTAAGCTAATTTAAGTTTTTGTGAGAAGAAGTTTGAAATGAATATGAAGATGCATACCCACTACATGCAACACAACACTTCTTCTAGAAAGTATATATTCAAGATGTTCAGAGTTAAATATTCTTCAAATTTTCGTTCTCATTTTGTATATCCACATATGATTAATTAAGTACATTACCATATTATTTTAGTATCAGGCAGGTTTTCAAACATAAATCATTATAACAATTGCTACTCAGAATATGTAATACTTCTATCAAGTTTTTTTTGAAGCTTTATAAAATATTGGAATCTCAATCCCTTGTCACATCAGGGGCATTCTCATCCCTTAACATCTCATCATCATGATTATGGAATATGGTTATTCAAACCCTCAGTTCATTGGAAAACACTTGTTACCACTTATCAGCTAACTAATACCTTTAGGTCATCTGACCAAGGTAAACATGATACTTGCTACACAAGCATATGTCTAGGTAGTTCCAGTAGAACTCAATGTCATATGTAATCTATTTGGATTGGGATGTAGCTTAGATAATGGATCATGTGGGCATGTCAAAATGGTAGAAAGTGTGTGATTTTTGTTTATATAACTGTGTTTGTGTTGGGATAGGATTCTGGAGTTCATTTGGAGTTATAGGTTGAGGATATTGATTGAAACATTCAAACATCAAATTCAAGAATAAATGTACAATGTGGTACAAAGTGGAATACTTTCTCAGTGACATAGTCAATTGTGATCTAAGAAAAACACTATTGGCTTGGTAGAGACTTAATACTAGTTTTGAACTAGTTTTGGAAGTCTTTGTTGTCTCATTATGAAAATTATGTAAACCACGATGAAGAATCAATGACTACCCTCTATATCATATTCTTGATGGTTTGATATTTTCTTTAATTAGAATATGAGAGGGTCATTGTAGCATGCATCTCATAAACTTTTTGGGAACTTGGATCATTTTGAATGTGTGGTTTACTACTTAAACTCTCTTAAGGGGATTTTAAAGGGTTACATGGAGCAAGTTTAATGTTATACTTATGTAAAGAGTGAGAGAAGAGGGGGTATCCTCTACTTAGTCAATTGAATATAAGGAGTAATATCAACTCCAAACACCAAGATGTTTTTTTTTGCATGGGAATATCATCCCATATATTGAATGTATTATGTTCAAAACACAAAAGATAGCAACACAAGAAATTATTTTTTGAGAATATAATTTCATAATGTTACAAGGTTGACACCCACATGGGTGAATACATGAGGTTGGGAAATCCATCACCTATTATTGATTCATATAGAAAATCAAGAATTAATGTATACATTACAAACACTAAAAATTGACTTTGTATAATAGTGATATTATGTTATGACTACCAAAACAATTGATTTGTTTTACTTTTATGATTCTTACAACATATTTGTTTGTAAATTTCTCATATGTTAAATGGATTTATTGAAATCTCAAAATCAAATAAAGGAAAAAGATCATATTACCCTTACATCACACATCAAAGATTGATGTGCTACACGAAACCTTTGATCATTTAACCTTTGATCAAAATAACACACCATGAAACATTTATTGGAAATCTGAAAGGCCAATAAGCCTAAACAAGCATGACACATCAAAATAATTCTATGGGAAAAAGGGTCACTAGACAAGCCGAATTGTTCACAGATAAAGACCTCACAAGAAGTGTTTTTGATGATTGATCCAAGAATATGAACTCTTGATTGGATCCTTCTAGTGGTTGTTGAGAGATTCCCAGATGTTTGTGGGATAAATACGGGCTCAATGAACCCAAAAGGTTAGGCAAAATGAAACTAAGAACCTCCCCATAGGTTTTATCCAGAAAAGGAAAAAGTGAAGCTCCATGACGATCACACTAGAGGAAAGCACAATGGGAACATGGATTACACAATGACCCATTACCACTATACAAAGAAAACATACAAAATTCACATTAAAAATAGGGTGACAACTCCTAATTGCACAAGCAATCAAACACAGATTGGAAAACATGTTAGAAAATGGAAAATCAACATACCTTCAACCAGTAGGAATTCGTTGATCAGTTGGATTTGAAGACCACTAGGAAGTGTCCTAGATATTCTAAGAACTCCAAGTAGGATGGAAGCCTTGTCCCAAATGTGAGGCCTCGTTGAGACATGTTGGATTTGGGATTGTTGGGGATTGAATAAAGGGTTTACAAATGCCATTGGGCATTGCACGAAGCTGAATGGGTAGTTTTACATCATGTAGGACAACTATGGAAACTGAGATATGGAAGAAAGAAGAAAAGAAGTGAAAGAAAACATTTGGGTTACGTAGTGGGATAGGGATCACCAAACCCTAGACTGTTTAGGGTCATTTTTTAGGAAGGTCTAATGAAGGTAGATGAGAAAGAATCAAGAAGTTTGGTGTATTTGAGATATACAAAATTGTTATCAAAGAAAGAGGGAGGTGAACACATAGTTCCACATGGAATAAGTCACTTACATCATGTAGGTGATGACTCCTGAGGTGTCAGATGCAGATCTAATGGCAGGCGGGTGCACCACTAAACTTAGAAAATGGGAAACTAGTAACTTATGCATGATGGCTCAAATAAATTAGGAAAATATTCCTACTTAAATTAAAATAATTTCATTTCCTTCCTTTTATGCATTGTTTCTCCTATAATACATTTAATGTAACTACCCTTGTGCATTTAGTGTGAAAAATCACATGGTGATTGAACCAAACTATGTAGATTTCGAGTACAATATTGATTTCTTTCTTTTAAGACCATTTATTCAGAGATCTAATGGACAAGTGTTAAAAATGATATATCCATGTTTACTCACTAGATAAATATCTATTAATAATATTTTTGAATTATATTATTTTGTAATATTATCTTTGGATGACTTATTTTCCTCAGTTTGATATGCAACCATATCTATAGGTTCGTTCAAGATATACTACTTTTAAAGTGTTTAAAGATATTTTTTCTCAACTAAGGACAAACTAATTTTTCACTAATCTGTACATTCCTTTTTATGCTTATCAATGGGTTTCTTATCACTATTGTTTATATGGAAACTCTCTATATTATTTCGAGCACTATTAAAACCCATTATTTGAACTAAATATTCCATTGGGGGTAGTTACATTTTAAATCATTCTAATCAAGATCTTTCTATAATATTTTTATGGATATTCATTTTATAATTATATTCTCATGAACACTTTACTATACTCCTATTTACAATCATTCTCGTTATATAGTTAACTTCCCATTTATAATCGTTTATCACTTTTAATATACATTCATCTCCTTAATGCCTAATGTATTTTGCATAAGCCCACTTGTATAGATAAGTTCAAACTAGTTTTGATCATTATTTAACTTGTTAGTTCTAATAGTTAGGGTTGTGAGAAATTGAAGCATTGTTATACATGCATTAAGACTAATTATCACATTATATGTTGTTTATTAATATATTAGTCTCCAAATAATTTCCAAACATAATAGGGCCTTAATCAACAGGTGTCACGATTCTTTTGGTCAAATGAATTGGGGTTTAACATGCAAAATTTTGAATTATTATTTATCCATTAATACTATACTTACTATCATCCTATCCATGTACGGAAGGGTAAGCTTATACCACTTTTTGCAGTTTTTTTCTTGAATTAACCCCAAACAAACATAATTATAATTTCTAGGGATAGGAACCCAGCCATTGGTGCATTCAACTTTAAGTGTGGGTATTTGGAAAAGTGATGATATTATGCAAAATGCGATCAACTCATCCTTGTTTAGAGGATGCATTGTGATGAATGGGAGAAACCAAACCTGCATAAAAGTCTAGTGCCATCCCTATCTCTATCTCATATTAAGAAAATACCTCAATATGAATTGCACAAATATTACAATTTACTAGCCTTGAATGTAGGTGAGTAAAAAATAGAAAAGTATAGCAATATTTTTCTATTAGAATTAAACAAATGATAAAAAAGTAATAGCAATGTCTAGGTTTACATGTTGAACCTATGTTTTGTGATGTTTATCTTTTTTGTCATTTATTATATGCTTTGTCATGTTGTGACATGATGTAAGTTGAAACTTGTTCTTATGTAAGAATCATATGCTTAGTGCTTATGTAAGATATAATTAGATCTTGAATGTGTAACATGATTCAAGTGATGAACTCTAAATCAGTTTAGGTTTAGGCATTAGAGGTAAAACCTAATTGAAGACATGTTGATCATATTAAGAGAATATGATGAATACTAATGAGATAATGTGATCTAAATGTACTTTTTGATCTTATCATATATGCATAAATACCGTATTGTTCCTATGGGACAATGTTCATGTACATAGTCAAGCTTGGGTTCAATGTTGTGTATGAAAGACTAACGGAGAGTTGGCATACATAGTTGGGTTACAGTTAGACAAATGATGTCAATGTTTTCCCTATTCTCAAAACTTGGTTGAATTGAGCTTAAATCAACAAAGATGGAGAGTGAAAAAGTCATTGTGATGATGGATTTTGGGGAGTTTATTCCTTGGATGTTTCTAGACTTGGTCTGAGTTCTTTATGATTGGATAGTTTGATCCCTGAGATACAAGTATACATAATTTGAATGTTGAACTCGGGCTCAAAATAAAAGTAAACTTGGATGGGAGGGATACCATGTAGGCTGGATTCAGCCCATCCAACCAAATTCCACTCTTGCAACCCAAGTTGGTTCAAGAGAAAGAGAAGAGCACAAAGAATGTTCTAAAGATGTTTGTTTGGGTCTTTCTTGAGTGAACTTGGGACAAATTGAGCGTATTTTTCTATATTTACACTCCAAGACCCGACTGGATGTTTTTCTATGTAGAAGAGGAAAGAGGAAGTTTGTGGTGGTCAAACTAGAGTTGCTCAAGGTGAAATCTGAGCAAGATTTAGAAGGATGTTCCTAAGGTCATTAGCGAGAAGAGTTTGATATCTTAGAAGTGTGGATCTTAAGATCATTAGGTGAATCTTGGATGAGTTTGACCCATTTGGATCAAATATTATGTTCATGCCCTGACTCAGGTCTTGTGTGTGTCATAGGGATTCCATTTCTTGATAGGGGTTGACCCACATTGGATCCCCTAAATTTAGTTAACATGTCAACAACTCTACATGCATTCTTAGTTAAGCTTCATTAATTAGTCAGATAGATGCTCCACTCAATCTGATACTTGGATATCATTCACAAATTTGATTTTATAGCCGCCCACCTAGATAGGGTTACCATATGACTAAAAATTGATGTTAAATTCTTGAGCCTTGGTAATTGGACGTGCTAGTCAATCAAAATAACTCAATTTATGCTCTTTGAGGTTAATGATCCCTCATAGATGCCTAGTTATTTTCTCTAACCAATCGGCCAAATAGTTAGCTTTCTCCTTGATATGTATGGCTAACTAACATACTAATTACTTGTGTTACCCAGTTAGCTAGACTATTCTACAGTTTATAGGAGGAGATACAAAGTGCCAAGACCGTTGATCTGAATGTGGGTTGGGGATTCAAGAACTAGCAATGCAAGGATCATACCTTTGGCATGTTTTGAGAGATGGGTCATAAGTACTTCCACACAATCATTCCTAAAATTAAAATATGGAATTCGATAAAAAATTGAACAAAATACATAAATTACTTGAAAATAAAGCTACAGAAAAGCATAACAAAAATGCATTAAAATAGGGCTAAACTACATGAAATGTAATGAAATTTAGATAAATATGTATTCATCAATATGTCAAGAGAAATATCTTGTCCTCGCTATTTTTTTCATAAATTTTGATGTGATTGGGATAATCAATGGATTTTTTTGTATAGGGTTACCAGAAGTATATTTTCTTGCTTAATCTATCAATTTTGATGGTTTAACTATTACTTCATTTCTAGATCATGGTTTATACAAACCTTTTCTTTAATTTATCTCCCTAGATCTATAGATAATAATTCCCTTTGTTTTGAAATCAAGGATATTTTTATTTATTCAAATCGAACTACTTGACTTTTCACATAATAATGTTTGAGTTTGATGGGGATGCAATCATAATTCGAAATGTGATTGGGAGTATGATAACCATAGATGAATAAAGGTTATTCTTCTCTAGTCTACTTTTTTATTTGGGAAACATTAAGATACTTTTAATGGTAAGTAAATGACAATAATTTTTTGAATCATCACAATGTTTGGATGGTTAAGTATGATATGTGCTAAAATGTGGTTCCAAATATAAGTAGATCTATTTTCTCTCAAACATCTCTTTAAGTCCTCATCACATGGATTTAATATTTTAGGATTTTTTGAATGAAATTCCAAAATTGACAAGACCAACTAATCTTTAGCCCTAATTGATGTTTGACAAAATTAAGATTAACTTAAATAATCACAAATCATTCACTTCATTTTTAATTAACTCTATAACTTGTGATCCTTAAAATTGTTGGTGACAAGGTGTTTCATTAGAAATTTTGAATTGATTGCACACTTTGTATGCGTTAATAGGTCATCCCCTCTGATAACACCAACTTTTGGAACATTTTATACTCTTTCTCCCTAGAAATACGTATACATATGCACATGACATCTATGAATTCATCCATTTAAGGTGCAATTGTCAATTTACCCTTCTATCTGACCTATCTCTTGAAACAAAGGAATTCAACTCCCAAAGGAGAAGCATAATCAATTGTGATTGAGCTCCTAGTCAATCAACATCAACAATGAAGTACAACAACCAAACATGAGCTATCAATCATCCTAGAATCAATGATGATCCAAAGAAAAAGAATAATTAAGCTCCAAGCTAAATCAATAAAGAAGGTTGAGCAAACCTATTGAGGTACTACATCAACATAGTTTGTTGACCAATCAAAGGTTGATAAGAGCCAAGTATCAGAACCAACAGAACATGATCAAGATCCTATTCAAAACGTATAAAGAAGCTTGGTCAAATATACCAATCGAGATAGATGATCAAGTGAGACAACAAAGACCCTTAAGCATAGGATCTTGATATCCTACTGAAGATAAGATATTATAGGTATTACACTTGATGACTGAGCAAAACCCATGGACCCAAGATGATCAAGCCATTATCTTGATAGCCAAGTGATCAAGTCTGACTTCTATGTGGACCAATCAGAGGTCAGCACAACCCCAAACTATTTATCAATGTGACCCTCTAGCCTCAATTTTGAGACACCCTCACTTTTGATACACCCTCATGTCCTCTATGCAAGGTTAGAAATGCTTCTCCAGAAGTTAAAGACTAGAGTTATACTGATCGATCATGAGAACAATCAAATTACCTTTCTCTTCCACTCACCCTCATCCACCAAGTTGATTAGTAACTAACTTGAAGGAGTAGCTATTGAGGAACTTATCAAAAGGAGGACGGTTGACCTATTGCTTGATCAACAAAAATGATCAACATATAAGATTAATAGACCTCCGAAGTCAGATGGAAAATCAAAAAGGTGGGTAGATATAAGGATCTACCCCTTGTAGTTGACCTTGTTCCTCAACCTTATCCTTTCATTTGTTATTCTTTCAGGCGATAGCCATGCCAATTCATAGATTCATATTGTCTACTTGAATCATGAGTGAATAAAATATATGTCTGGGTTTGGGAGTAGCCAACCATGCCTTCCCAACCATGTAATCTTTCTTCTTCTATTTAATACATATGTTCTTGCAATTGTTATTTCCCACGCTCCTATTTTATTACATTATTTTGTTAATTTGCTACCTTATTGCAATGTTGATCTCAATGAGATAAAGGGAACAAGTTTAGTAAGATCCAGAAGTTGGAATAGTGACAAGCCACAAGAGTGATGGACCACTAAAATGATACCCATATATTTGTTCTTGATCTTTTGGTTTCCATCTTGAGAGAGATTCACCTTTAGATAAAAAGATACCTTGATATTGAGAGAAGAAAGGTATTAGATGCCCTTGATGAGTGCTTTCTAAAACATGTTTTAGAATATACAAAATAGAATAGAATCTTGCATGGTTGATAGTTAGCTTGATTGGTGAAACTGTTGGCTTAAATGTGCAAGTTTTAATATTTATAACTCGAACACTACCCTGCAAGTATATGACTGTGTGTAGTATTATCGAGGTCTTCCAAGGATCAAGGTATTATTAGGTGCAAGAGTATTAAACTTCAACAACTTAGATCTTTTTAAAAGAGAGGTTTTTTTGTTATGTTAACTAAGAAATTAAAAGGAAATGAGCTAAAACTAAAATCACTTAGGCCTAGTTTGGCCGCTTACATTCTAAATTCCGGTAGTCACCAGCAGATAATGTATCGTTAGGTATCGACACTGCGTCGTCTATGCACAATTCACCGAAGCTGGAGGGTGTGTTGTGCTGTCAGCCTTGCCAGCTATTATGGAAATGGAAAGGAATGGCGGACCAAGGCGGCAGTTGCCACTCCTCCTGATTTTGGGGTGATTTTCGAAGGCCACGATTTACGTTGCGTCAGTCAGTAGACGGTTGTTACAAGTACCAAGTCTATACAGAGTTTCTATTATTTAATATATTAACTACCAGGACTTATAATTACTTCATCCAAATGTAGTGTTATATGAAGGATCAAATTGGATTGGGGATACTAAGAATAAGGTTTCACATCCATATCATAACATGAAGAAAAATAATGATCCATAATTCTAGAAATAACACAAGGGAGGTTTGTATCCTACAACCACCTCCCGATAGTGTTGAACATTCTTAACTTTGTATACAACTCTCATAGATATACTAAGATTCAAAGTACAAACCTTTGCTCCCCAACACATCCCAACCACTCACGTGTTCAGTGCTAAACTTTGTTCTGGAATAAAGTCCTGACTTGGCTCAGTAAACACACCCCTACTTAGAGATAGAGAAGTACTTTTGAACCCTTGATCTAAAATGAGCTCAGAGAGTCACACCCCCTAACAATATTTTTTGCTAAGGTTAGCACCCAGAGTGAAGATCTAGTGGTCTACTTGTCGATCAATGGACTTCTTTTGTCTTCGTCGTGCTCTATATATAGGAGGACGTCAAAGGACGTCTCCAATCATCTCGATGTTCATCCTAGAAAGGTTGGTGCATTAAAATTTCTCTAGTGTAAGTCTTGGCCTTCTTCTTACATAAGATCTCATGGTGAAACAAAATTTGGATCATAATGTCATCATTGCGTACTTTAACCATCTAAGATTGTTGTTTATGTACATGCATCATTCATTCATGTTCATTGTCCATTTTTATTACTGTGATTTCTCAAAATACCAATTTGTCATTTGTTAATGAATGGCTAGACAATAGAGTCCAGATATGCATCTTTGGAATGACAAACACCTTCACTACGGATAAGAAGGGGAGGATAAAGATTTAGTTCGTTTCACCTTTTGGAGTAATTGGACAATTACATTTCTTTCTCATACTAATATAATGGAAACTTCTGTTTTGTATTCCTTAATCCCGTAACGTGCCCCCACTGGATCCATCTTATTCAATATTTTAATACATGTAAAGTGTATAGTTGTTGATAAATGCTCGACACAGAACCATGTACAATCTTTAATACAGTTCCATACATTGTTAAATACTCAAACAAAATTAGGTGTGCATTATAAATGAAGTCCAAACAAAGGAGGTTGCATGAAAATGAATGCCACCACCATTATTGTGAAATACAAGACAGCATAGCACACCACATGACACTAAAGAAGGTATTTACATTGGCCAAAACTATACACTCTTACATGATAAAGACTAATAGGGATTATACAGTATCCATTATTATTTATCCTCCACCAACGATCTAGAACATGTCCACATATGGATAATCACCTCAAAAAAATACCTTCCTAACCACATCCTCCACAAGTTTAAGCTCCCCATCATAGACATTGACCACCTGAATGGTGTTGTGACCACATAGACACATTATAGTGTGTTAGTGTAAATGATTTTAGATAACTGAGTGAGAACAAGAAATCAATGAAAACTCTTCAAAAAACATCATAATTAAACATAAACACAATTGGTCATAGTTCTATATAAGCACAATTTAATTCCTAAAACCTTCATATTCTATGGATACCTCAAGTCCATGTACACATCCTAACCATATTCTGATTACAATGGCCCGTGTTGTGTATGTGTATAACTCCCCTAATGCTTTACAATATTTAGAAAATATTATGTTGTAGATCCACATTGATTCTCCTCGTTGGGGGTCATTCCATGTTCATGTATCTACGTCAATTAAATATCACGCCTTAGGGTTAACCCTCATTCAGAGTCTTCAAGGATTAAATTTCATTCAAGAATTACCATGGGTTATCTGAAGTAAGATTTTCCATTGAATTACATGAGTTTCCTATGTATATTTACTCCTTAACAAGACCACCAAACTAGGCTTGACCAATTTCGATGTGGTTATCCATCTAGGAGTACCTATTTAGGATTATCCACCACTTAAGACTATAGCATCTACAGAGGGATGGTGAATAGAGCAAATATTCAATTCATCTGATTTAATGATGAGGATGTTGATTGCAACTTTCTTAAAAGAATAATGCAGTGAAAATATAAAGTAAGAGATCGACCGACTGCGAAGCAACTATGATAGACGGAAAGATTTATAGAGACTCTATCTTAAAATGACATAGTTCCACTATTTGATTGTTTTTTACCAAGACTTACAAACGTGTAATGCATTGTCTTTTCTACACCAACACAGTTTTCAATTGTCTGTGTATTTTATGATACAAGACCAAACTCCTCCAGTTCAGGTATGATAATTGCCTTCTTTGATGGATTCCAGAAGACAACCCTTGAAGAAGATCACAGACTCCTCCTTCACATCCAGAAGCATACTTCTTGCAAGAATTATCCCCATAGACCTTTAAATGTATCCTTTTCTCAAAAGTAGTCCCAAAACAATGAACCAAATAGTAAACAAGAAAGGAGAGTGCAACTCTGGTCACAAAAAAACAAATGAAACTCCTACAAACAAGTGATGGT
The DNA here is from genome assembly GCA_963693085.1 of Alisma plantago-aquatica. Lineage (NCBI taxonomy): Eukaryota > Viridiplantae > Streptophyta > Magnoliopsida > Alismatales > Alismataceae > Alisma > Alisma plantago-aquatica. The sequence continues at coordinate 159,285,942 of OY856414.1, read as the reverse complement.
CAACTATGTATGAGTTTAGAATTAGGGTTATGTAATGGAGCAGGATAATTATGCTAGACTAGGATTGGGCTTATTTGAAAGTAACTAGAAATAGCAATGTAAAGTTCCAAGATAAATTGGAAAGTTGTTGAAGCAATGTTCAAGTGAGATTTGGTAAATCCTATGGCATTCATATATCTTAGAAACACTAAGGAATAGTTTATTAGACTGTTGGAAGTGTTCAAGATGACTTTCATGGCTAACTAGTTATTGAAGGAAAGTATATGGGCAAATGTCAAACTACACACTAAAAGATTTTATAAACTATAATCTCTTAAATTAGATTACAACCTGGAAGCTTCTCTATTGAACAATATTTTATACAAGATATTGTCTTGACCTTTCATTGGTGTAATGCATATGTGACATCCCCAGATTTTCTAAAACTCAATTTGATGTGCAATGTCCAAATTGAAACCCTCACCTCAGTGAGAATCCCAATTTAAACACCACACACTAGGCTAAGAAGAAGAAAATCAAGGGATTCAGAAGGAAACAATCAGTAGCACATGCACTTGAACAACAATAAAACCACAACACATGTTCACCATTCAACATATAATTACAACATGAATTATTACAATATTTGATATTACATATTGAATAGAAAACTTATACATATACATGTACTACCTCTAAACTACATGATCTTAAGACAGCAGGTCCACCTATACATCAGCTCGCCACACAACTCTCACTATCCTGGATCTTCGATATCATAACCACAACCTAAATAAAAGATTACATGTGGTACACATCAAAAAAATATTCAAGAATAGTGTACTGAGTACGCCTAAGTGTCTTTTATATACCTCTCATCATATCTTGGCAATAAGATAAAACTAATACTTGGCAACATTAAACAAATATAAGGAAAAGCGTATACTGGCAAAAAGATATTCATTAACAAAAGAGAACGCATATTTTAAGCACATTTCCATCATATGTCTCATACATCTTCCCCCAAGGGCTTTGATGTTTTTAGGCCTTATGATCTACTACCAAGGAGTTTGATATCATATTACGTGTGATCTACTACCAAAGAGTTTGAGATCTAATACATGTGATCTACTACCAAAGAGTTTAAGATAACTTCAATGCAATGTACTACCAAAGAGTTTAGTGTTATCATATGATGGATCATATATATTATATTTCATGTGTTCATAGCCATAAGTATGGAAAATCAAGCAAGATATCATACAAGAACAATCATTTCATCCAATACCATATGCCAAGTATTTTACTACATATAACACAAGCATAATGTATAATAAGCCAAGTAAGAGGTAATGGTGTACCTTGATCAAGAGACAAACCTAATCATCACACATATTCCTGATGTCAACTACATCTTGGTCAAACCCTGATTAAGACAAGATCACATACTATCATCAGGTTCTCATCATCTGACATCTCATCTTAACCCTAATCGTGTTCATTAGGGTTTAGCTTATCTCTTTAGTATATTTCGATTATCACTTGCATTCTTATCTTGGAATTGTCTTACTGATGTCATATTCTAGATTATAGTTCATCAATTGGATATACTCATGTGTCACATTATTATGTGAACATACTTAACAATATGAAAGCATAATGTCTGGATTTTGATGCACTAATGTCAGTGATATCATGTAAGATGTGAAATGCTCATTTGATGGATAACAAATACCAGATGAAGACCTAAAATTATGAAGAAATACCAGTAAATCTATTTTCATGTTTATAATTCATCTGATGTCAATAATTATGATGTTGATGTATGAAATCATGTAATTTGCTCAATATGGCTATTTAGGGCTGATAACCCTAAATATCACATATTCCTCATGTCATCTATTTCTTTATTAAACTTGATCAAGGTACGCCATTACCTCTTACTTGGCTTATTATACAATATGCTTGTCTTATATGGTACTAAATACTTGTCATATGATATTGGTTGAAATGATGGTTCTTGTATGATACGTTGCTTGTTTTTTTATACTTACTACTATGAACACATCAAACATGATATATATGTTCCATTATATGAAAGCACTAACTCTTTGGTAGTGTGCTTGGAAGTGACCTAACTCTTTGGTAGTGGTCTAACCTAACTCTTTGGTAGTGGTCTAACCTAACTCTTTGGTAGTGGTCACCTTGTACAAATGATCTAACTATTTGGTAGTGATCATAAAGGCCTGGATATATAATGAAAAATAAGCTTAAAATATGTGTTCTCTTTTGTTAATGAAAATCTTTGTGCAAGTATACGCTTTTCTTATATTCTTCTGTAACTGCCAAGTATATTAGTTTTATCTTATTGCCAAGATATGTTGAGAGGTATATAAAAAACACGTAGGTGTACTCAGTACAATATTCTTGAATATTGTGCTGACGTGTACCACATGTAATCTTTTGTTTAGGTTGTGGTTGTGCATTTGAAGATCCAGGATAGTTGAGAGTTGTATGGCGAGCTGATGTACAGGTGGACCTGTTGTCTTAAGATCTTGTTGTTTAGTGGTAGTACATGTATATGTAGAAGTTTACTGTTCAATATGTAATATCAAGTGTTGTAACAATTCATGTTGTAATTATATGTTGAATGGTGAACATGTGTTGTATGGCTTTATTATTGTTCATGTACATGTGCTACTATGTTTCCTTCTGACTCCCTTGATTTTCTTCTTCTTACCCTAGTGTGGGATGCTTAAATTGGGATTCTCGTTGAGGTGAGGGTTTCAATTTGGACGTCACACATCAGATTAAGTTTTAGAAAATATGGGGACGTCACAGCCTATGTCTTGGTGAAACTATATTTTGAGCAATGAGCTTTTGGTCAAATTACCATAGAAATCAAGTTTGTCCAATGAAGTCATATATTTTTTAAATGACAAGAAAATTTTGCAACAAAAATATAACCACCATAATGTGTGTATATGATGCGATGATTTTGAGTCGCATTTATAGACCGATTTCATATGTGTTTTGTGCCTTAATTACTCATTTTCATGGATATTATTGCATAATTCACTTTATTTGGTCTTTGCCATCATTTTATATCAAATCCCCTTTATTTCATTATTTTAAGCATTATTGATCATCTTATCATAAATCGTGTGGATTTATTTGGTCTTGTTGTGCAATTTCAGGAAAAACAAGTATCTACATCCGTCGATACCATCGACGGATGTCGATACCATCGACCAAGCCACAGGTTGTCAACCGAGAAGAGCAATACAGAGTCGATACCATCGACACCCAAGTCGATGGCATCGATATGTCTCCAGGCTGCTGGCGAGGATGAAGTCGATACCATCGACGCAAGTCGATGCCATCGACACAAGGAGAGCTACAGCGTCGCTAAACGACAACGACCGACGCTAAAGGAGTCGATACCATCGACACCCAAGTCGATGGTATCGAGATCACCACAGGCGCTCAGAATAAAAGAAAGGAAAGCTGCCGCTAATCCGCTGGGTCGATACCATCGACCCGCGTCGATGGTATCGACGCCGGCAGATATGCGTTGGATTTGTTTTGATTTCGATCGGACGGCTGTTGTTATTTGACGACCTAATTAGGGACTTATACCTAATGACGGCCGCCCAGACGTGATCATCTCATTTTTGGATTGCACGAGTGCCGAGGAGGAGAGAAAGGAGAACGGAGGCCGAGAAGCTCATCCCGGGTGATTCGGACGCTGCCGAAGACAATTTCCACCACCGACAGGCGGGGAAAGCTTGTGTTCTACGCCAAGGATCCACCGGTTCTTCTCCGTTCAGGGGTTTTCCCATTTATTGCACGTTTTTCTCATGAATTCCCCAATTTCTACCATGTATTCGTGTAAGATGAACATGAGAGGCTAAAACCCTCAATCTTTAGGACCGGGAGTAGCCCGGGGATACATTGTATGATGATTTTATATTGATAATTCATACTTTTCTCTCATATCCGTGGTATAAATTCGTTTTCTCCATTTCTATTGTTATGCTTGATCACCATAATAATAAATTAATGCCCTTAATCACTTCGACAGAAGGATTAACGGTTGAAAAGAGACGAATTCTACATTAATTAATAAAACCCTTGACAAAGGAGTTGTAAAATTAATGGTGGGAACTGAGGGACCGATCTTAATGCGCTTAGTTTAGGGGAATGATTACTATGACGATGGAATCAACCTAAATCTAAGTAGTGGATTACACCACGACAGTGGGTAATTCTCATTTCAGGCCACTACCCGGATAGAGAGAGAAGTGTGAGGAATTATATGAAATCTAATACAATGTTGACCCACGGTGAAACCGTCATCCTAAAGATATCCCTTTAATTGATTAAATTAACCTTTAATCGATTGTTTTCTTTGTTTGATTTTTATTTTCTTTTAATTTGAACAACAAAACCCTACTTTGTTAATCGGTCTAGCTGATTGCGATTAGTTAGTAGAAGTCTCCAATAATTCACGTATCCCTGAGTTCGACTCGGGCCTCACAAGGCCTATATTACTCGACGCGTACACTTGCGTTTTTAGCGCGTAGTAAAATACACGTCAAGTTTTTGGCGCCGTTGCCGGGGATACGGCGAATTATTGGCACTTTGAGTGCTAAGAGCGGCCACTCTAGGCCACATTTTTTTTTATTTATTTATTTTAAAACAATTTCAAAAAAAAATTCCTTTATTTCTCTATAATAGTGTTGACTCGTTCAAAGCATTGTACTGAACCCCTATTTCCATATTTCAGGTACTTTGCATGGTGCACACACGTAGTCGAGACTACGTGAATCGCACACCTGAGGCTCCACCTGAGGGGTCGGAGGACGAGGACTACTACGAGGAGGAACACCACAGTGATATACATTCTGAATCTGAGCAAGAACAAGGAGAAGTAATGGCTGAAGCACAGACAATATGGGAGAAGATCAAGGCATCTTCTTCCTCGGCATCAAAGGGGCCTATAAAGAAACAGGGGCTAAACATACCTACATACAAGATCGACCCAGCACTGATTAACTTGGTCAAATCCAATGCATTTCACGGACTAAAAAATGAAGATCCAGTGGCACACATTAGTCAGTTTGTGGAGAACTGCGATATGGTGAAGATAGATCGATTTCCGCAGGATGTGCTCTATCTCAAGTTATTCCCGAGTTCCTTGGCTGGAGTGGCAAGAGAGTGGCTTCATAACCTCGACGACGAGTTTGTTGAATCATGGGATCACATGGTGGAGGTTTTCTTCGAGAGGTTCTTTCCTCCTGAGAAGACCAATGATATGATCTGGAAGATCCACAATTTCACCCAACAGGCGGGTGAAACCTATTCTGAGACTTGGGAGCGATTTCAAGTCATGTTGAGGAGATGTCCACATCATGGATTGGACAAGGAAACCCAAGTGAAGATCTTCTACTTTGCTCTCTCCGAGCATGATAGAAGCAACTTGGACTCGGCCGGTTCTGGATTCTTTCTAAACAACACTGATACAAGATGCTGGGAAATATTGAAGAATATGGCACGAAAGCAATCTTGGGGAGAAAGAGAAAGAGGCCCAGTTGAGCAAGCAAGAGTTGCCAGTGAGTCAAAGGCAATGAGAGAGCTGAATGAGAAGATGGATCTTCTCGCAAAGAAGTTGCTGCAGAAGGAAGACAATGAGTCCGAGGATGAGGCTCAGGTCAAGTATATGAGGCAACAGCAGGGGTACAGGAACAACGATTACTCATGGCGGAAGGACAAAAAATTTTCATGGAAGGATCCAAACAACTTCCTGCAAGATCCGGACGCCAAACTTGCACCGGTCACGGAGGACAAGAGCACGGAGTTGCTCAATCAAGTCATAAAGCAAAATCAAGAGTTGATGAACACTTTTGGGCAGCAAATAAAGCAGCAGGGTGAATTCATGAACCAGTTCGGGCAGACGTTGCAGAGCCACGGAGCTCAGATGCGGACTATAGAGACTTCCATGGCACAGATGGCAGCAGAGATTGCAAGCTTGAAGAAGCCGGCACATCCGGGTTTTCCGGGAAACACCAATGTTCCCGGGGGAAACCAACAGGCCAAGGCCATCTTGTTGAGGAGCGGTAAAAAGGTGCTTAATCCAAGGGCGTATGACACAAGCACACCGCAGGACACAGTCGAAGAAGCAACCGCTAAGGAGCAGCCCGCACCAGTCATAGAGCAAATTGATGACACAACCGAAGATGGTAAGGAAGGACAAGCCACTGAGGAGGAACCACAGAAATTAACTCCCTATGTGCCACCTCATCAAAGGGCACATACCGTTCCGGTTCCCTATCCCAATAGTGCAAAAGCAAGAAAGGTGGATGCACAGTTTAAAAAATTTCTGGACAGCTTTAGAAAGTTATCTGTGAATATTCCCTTGTTAGAGGCAATTGAACAAATCCCGTCCTATGGAAAGTTTCTTAAAGAGGTAATCACCAAGAAGAGGAAGATACCCGACACTGAGGTTGTGGTATTGAAGGAGCAAGTGAGTGCTTTTATTATGGGCACTTTGCCGCCAAAGCGACAGGATCCCGGGTGTTTCAATATTTCATGCTTTATCGGGAAGTTCAAATTTGGCGAAGCGCTTTGTGATTCCGGGGCAAGCATCAATCCGATGCCCCTTTCTACATTTAAGAAACTTGGATTGAAGGATTCAAGGCCAAGCAATATGACTATCCAATTGGCCGATAATTCTGTGGTGAAACCATATGGAATCTGTGAGGATGTTTTGGTAAAGGTAGACCGCTTTGTTTTTCCCGCTGATTTTGTTGTGATGGAGATGCAGGACGAACACGGCAATGAGTTACTTCTTGGTCGCCCATTTCAAGCTACAGCTGACATGATCTTGGAGATGGGGAGAGGTCGCTTGACCTTAGGCATTGCGGATGATCGCTTTGAGATGGTCATGCCCAACAGCAATACATCTACTAAAGCAAAGGCACAGTGCAACATGGTGAAGCATGTGGAAAGCAATATCTCACTTTGTCTCGGGAAGACATTTTTAGATATGGCCCATGTGATGAGCAGGATAGACAATGGGACCTTGGTGGTAGACCTTATGGAGCAATCGAAAGCTGTCTCTTTATGCAAGGCGGTCGGGTTTCCAAATGATGAGAATGAGGACATTCCACCTTTGTGGAAGGATGATGTGATAATTACTTCTATCTGTGATGCGTATCCGGAATTGCCTTTGGAGGCGTGCTTGTTAAATGTCGCTTATGATTGGATGCGGAGTACTTCACTCAAGAAGTGCGCCAAAATGCTTCAAATGCTTCCATGTTTCTACACGAGGCACTATGAAGATTTGGGTACACTGCCCCCACCGCTACAATCATCCCTTATCTGCCCACCTGATCTGGAGTTAAAGCCATTGCCACCGCACCTGAAGTAAGTCTTTCTAGCTAAGGAGGACAATTTTCCAGTGATTGTTTCTGCATACTTGAGTGCGGATGAGGAGGAGCAGCTACTGATAGTGCTCAAGAACCACCGTGGAGCCTTTGGGTGGTCAGTGACGGACATCAAGGGGATCTCCCCTACACTTTGTCAACATAAGATTCGGCTTGAGGAAGGAGCCAAGTCAGTCATACAGCCTCAAAGACGTCTAAATCCAAGCATGATGGAGGTTGTCAAAAAGGAAGTCATTAAGTTGCTTGCTGTAGGGATTATTTATGCCATCTCTGATTCGACGTGGGTGAGCCCCACACAGGTAGTCCCTAAAAAGGGGGGAATCACTGTCACTACAAATCTTCTAAATGAACCTGTCACCACCCGATTGGTAACCGGGTGGCGTGTATGCATTGATTACCGCCGATTGAACGCCGCAACTCTGAAAGATCATTTTCCATTGCCATTCATTGATCAGATTTTGGAACGCTTAGCCGGTCGGTCGCATTTTTGTTTCCTAGATGGTTACTCGGGGTACAACCAGATTTCTATTGATCCTTTGGATCAAGAGAAGTCTACGTTTACATGTCCCTATGGGACCTTCGCCTACCGCCGTATGCCGTTTGGTTTATGCAATGCGTCGGTGACTTTTCAACGCTGCATGCTCGCCATTTTCTCTGACATGGTGGAGCGGTGTCTCGAAGTCTTCATGGACGACTTCTCGGTTTATGGAGCGTCTTTTGATGAATGCCTTTATAATTTAGATAAGGTATTGCAGCGGTGCGAGGACACACACTTGGTCCTCAATTGAGAGAAATGTCACATGATGGTGACAGAAGGAATTGTGCTAGGACACAAGGTGTCTAGCAAGGGTCTAGAGGTAGACCCCGTAAAAATTGAGGTGATTTCTAAGCTACCCCCACCAAATTCTGTAAAAGGGGTGAGAAGCTTTTTAGGACACGCTGGGTTTTATCGGCGCTTTATCAAGGATTTTTCAAAAATCGCAAAGCCATTATCAGAATTGTTGGAAAAAGACACAGTTTTTGATTTCAATGAGAAATGCCTTCACGCATTCGAGGTTTTGAAGGAAAAGCTGATTTCGGCTCCGGTTGTTCAAACGCCGGATTGGACAAAGCCTTTCGAGTTGATGTGTGATGCGTCTGACTATGCTGTGGGGGCTGTTTTGGGGCAAAGGGTAGATAACAAGCCTGTTGTGATTTTCTACGCCTCAAAAACACTTAATGATGCTCAATTAAATTACACAACCACGGAAAAAGAGTTACTTGCTGTTGTATTTGCTTTTGAGAAATTTCGGCAATACTTAGTGGGTTGTAAGGTGGTTGTGTGGACGGATCACGCCGCAATAAAATATTTAATGGAGAAGAAGGATGCGAAGCCTAGACTAATTAGGTGGATTTTGCTCCTACAAGAATTTGATATTGAAATCAAGGACAAGTCGGGAATTGAAAATGTGGTGGCTGACCACTTGTCTAGGTTAGAGAGGGTGGATGAACAAGGTTTGCATATACCCATTACCGAGACTTTTCCCGACGAACAACTTTTAAAAATTGATTCTAAAGAACCATGGTTTGCGGAAATTGTGAATTATCTAGCTTGCGGGATCATCCCGGAAGATTGGTCTTATCAAGAGAAGAAGAAATTCTTCCATTCATTGAGATACTATTTTTGGGATGACCCAATATTGTTGAAGCAATGTAGGGATGGTATTCTTCGCAGGTGCGTGCCGGAGGTAGAGTACGAAAGTGTTCTACATCATTGTCATGCGTCGCCTACGGGAGGACATCATGCTAGCTCACGGACAGCAGCTAAGGTGTTGGAGAGCGGCCTTTATTGGCCCACTTTGTTCCGGGATGCCTATGATTTTGTTAGGCAGTGTGACCCGTGCCAGCGTGTAGGTAATATCTCAAGGAGACAAGAAATGCCCCTGAATGTGTTTCAGGAAGTCGAGGTATTTGATTTATGGGACATTGACTTCATGGGACCCTTTGTGTCCTCAAATTCAAATCTTTATATTTTGCTTGCTGTGGATTATGTGTCGAAGTGGGTAGAGGCAATCCCCACAAGAACTAATGATTCGAATGTAGTGTGCAGGTTTGTCAAAGAAAATATTTTCTGCAGGTTCGGGATTCCTCGAATGATCATTAGTGACGGAGGCACACACTTCCGAAATCAGAAATTTGCTTCACTTTTGAAGAAATATGGGGTCAAGCACAACATTGGCACCCCATATCATCCACAAACGCAAGGACAGGTGGAGGTATCAAACAGGGAAATCAAGAAGATTTTAGAAAGGACCGTAGCATCTACACGGAAGAATTGGAGTGCATTGCTACCGGATGCACTTTGGGCTTATCGAACGGCGTACAAAACACCTATAGGCACTACACCTTTTAGGTTGGCGTATGGCCGGGCGTGCCATCTTCCGGTAGAATTGGAGCACAAGGCCCATTGGGCGCTAAGAAGGCTGAACTTGCGCTATGACGAGGCCGGGAGGAAAAGAATGTTTGAATTGAATGAATTGGATGAGCTACGCATGACGGCATATGAGAATGCCCGCATTTATAAGGAGCGCACAAAGCTGATCCACGATCGCCACATTGAGATGCGCACATTCAAGAAAGGAGACAATGTCCTATTGTTCAACTCTCATCTCAAATTGCATCCCGGGAAACTGAAATCCCGATGGAGTGGACCCTTCGAGGTGGAAGAAGTGAGACCGCACGGAGCGATTCTCGTGCGAGATGGAGAGGCCACGTTCTTGGTGAACGGGCAACGCTTGAAGCTGTACTTTGGTGAGAACTATAAGAGGAAAGTGAATGAGGTTAAACTCATTTCACTTGTACATGAATGAGAAGAAGGACCGACGTCTAGCCTAAGACGCTAAAGAAGGGCGCTTTTTGGGAGGCAACCCAACCATTGGTACATTAGGATAGTTTAATGTTAGGTGTAGTTTGCTTTTATTTTGTTTACTTTTTAGTTTAAAAATGATACCTTGATCCGTTTGTTAAATGTGCAGGAACAGGCAGGGTCGATACCATCGACACATCAGTCGATGGTATCGACATGGGTTCAGGTTGACACCAGCAGAAATCGCACTGCGTCGATACCATCGACGGCCCCGTCGATGGCATCGACATGGTCACAGGCAGGTCGCAATAAAAGTGTCGATGGTATCGACATCCCAGTCGATACCATCGAGATCTCTGGAGATTTTCAGACGAATTTTGCTCAGTCAACTCGATACCATCGACGGCCTCGTCGATGGTATCGACATCATCACAGGTTGAATGCAATAAACGGAGGTGTCGCAATAAAAGCAAGTCGATACCATCGACATCCGTCGATGGCATCGATGGACATGTCACTGATCCGCATGAAGACATCGACGACGATCGCACCAGCCACGTCAGCGATCCGGGTGCTGCGTCGATACCATCGACTTCTGTCGATGGTATCGACCCGTCAGTGATCCGGGTTTCTCGATCCAGCAAACGTCAGCCGTCGATACCAGCGACAGATGTGGCTACCCACGAGACGTGTCGATACCATCGACCCGCGTCGATGGTATCGACGGGTCAACAGGGGCGCCGATCAAGTCTATTTAAGGGGACTTGCAACGTCATATGACATCACACCCTTAGAGCAAGTATCTCCCATTGCGCAGAGCACTCCCCCGAGCCCTCTACACCTGCGGAGAAGCGTCATCGAGCGAAGATCTTCACCGAGCGGAGAATTTCTCTCCATCTTCACCGAGCTCTTTTCTCCCAATCTCATTCTTCTCGCAATCATGGTGCATACGGGCGGAGCATCTTCATCAAGCGCGCACCCCAGAGAGATCGAGGAGTTTGTTCCTCCTCCAACCGCTTCCATCTCTCGTCCACGCCTCATTCATGCCAACATGGATGTAAGGAAGGTATACGAGGATATAATGAAGCGGAAGTTCGAGGCCACCCGGTATGTGGACCGGGGAATGATCAGGGACCTGGGATTCGAGGCCGACTTGGCCTATGTGTTGGCCGGGCAAGCGCGGCACACCAATCGCTTCTATGAGATGGACTGTCATGCGGATGGGCAGCCGTTTTTCGGCGAATGGCCCACATATAAGGAATTGGTGGCCGAGTTCATGGCGTCTCTTGATATCTGCGTCGTACCAAATGACGTGGTACCATCGGACCAGACGTGGATCCAGGGAAGGGTGTCCTTCCGACTCTTCAACAACAATTACAACATCACGTTGAAGCAGTTCAACGCCATCTTCAATTGGAACCACAGCCGCCACGATCACCAATGCCCCGACGCCCGCACCGACTATGACAAAATCTTCGCCGAGCTAGTTACAGTGCCGGCAGGGAAGACCGTGAGCTACCACAATGCCGCGGTAGCTGATTTTGAGCACCCGTTCGTCCGGGTATTGCATAGGATGCTTAGCTTGACCTTCTTCGGGCGGAGCGATCTTGCTTTGAGCAAGTTTCAGGAGAGCGACTTGTTCTTTCTGTACGCACTCCTGAAACGTCAAGAGTGCAATTGGGGAGCATTCTGGTTACAGCGCGTCATGGCGGTGAAGCGGAGCACAAGGAAGGCTCCAATTCATTTCGGTGGTTTGGTCACCGGGTTGGCACTTTACTTGGGGCTGAACTTTCAGTCCATGACTCCGATTTCTACGCGGAGTAAGGTGAACGTGCAACACTTGCACCGTTCAAACCTCATTCTTATCCGGGACGGGTTGGCGTACGCTCATTGCCACGTCAACCAAGCTTACCAGGAGGCATCCCTGCCGGACGACGTCTTCCACATCGAGGGCAAGCAGCATTTCCGATGGCCCATCATAGCCATCGAGTCCTCCTATAAGAAGAAGGCGGAGGTGAAGACCAAGAAGGCGAGGCCGAGGAAGACGAGGAGGCTTTCACACCCCTTCGAGCACGCGTGGCACCACGGAAGCATCCTAGGATGCACCCGGGTGCATCTTCATCATCTCAGCCCCCGCCGCCATCACCACAGCAAGAGCAGCCAGCTGCGGATCCCTACTCCATGCAAGGGATGTATACCATGCTGCAGGACATCCAGCAGACGCAGCACCAGCATATGACTTTGTATACCGGCATCCATGAGACAACGGGTCGGTTGCTTGATAATCAAAGGGCTATGTTCGAGAACGAGCGGCTCATCCTCGCCAACCAAGAACAAATGCACAACCAGTTGCAGCAGATAGAGACGCAACAGGAGCCCTTTTTCGACCACTACTGGAGTCGAGACTACTTTGGAGGTTATCCACAGCCTCCGCCGAGGACCCAATATGATCCAAGCTTCCAAGGGGAGTACCCGTCTTGGGATCCTACGGCACCACAATACCCACCACCGCCTCCGCAAGATTGATCAGGGTATCACTGTTCCACCCTTAAGTTAGTTTTTGACTATGAGGCCATAGTCGGATTCAAGCTTAGGGGGGTGGCTGGAACAGCTCTATCTTTTATCTTTTCTTTAGTTGTTTTTAGTTTCTGCTTTGTTATTTGTTTTTGCAATTTTAAGTTTTTATTTAGGATCCACATCTATCTAGTGTAATCGTGGATGTCTTAAAAATTGTCATCTAGCTGTTTTCATGGGGAAATTAAGGGAATTTAAAATTTTTCTGTGTCATTTGGATAGCTTTACTTGGTTGTCCTTGGGGAACTTGTTCTATGAAAATGATTGATTATGTCAACTTTGAAGCAATATGTCATACTCACACCCCCTTTGACTCATGAAAAGTGGATAGTAACGGTTGTTTGAGCCTAACCCAATCAAATGGTAATGAGACCTTAATCAGATGTAAGAGAAAGAACCCTTTAAACTACTACACATGTCAGTAAGGAGGGACACATAATTTTCTTCTAAGGTTCAGTCACTTAATCTTGTGATCATTCCACCCCATTTCCTATAATCCACCCAAGAATTGGAAGTAAAGTGCAGTTTCAATTTCTTTTGTGTGCATGGCATGTAGGTAGGTTTTGTATTGTTATTTTCATGTTTTTGCATAGAATGAAAAAAAATATATATAGTGATACATGCATATTACCCTTAGGTGCATGTCATGTAGTTGCACTCACAATTTCATGATTTTCATGCATAAGCACACTATGTATCTCAGTTTTCCTAAATAGGTGATCTAATTTGTTCCATACCCTCGAAATAAAGCAAAGATCTCCAATTGGAAAGGAAATGGCCTTATACATGTATCTCCAAGCAATTATGGATATATGGGCAAAGAAAAAAAATAAAAAGAAGAAAAAAAAATTAAGAAAACATGAAAAGAAAGAAAATGTTAAAAAAAATTAGAAAAACAAAAAGAGAATTTAGAAGGAAATGGAATAAGAGGGAGAAAGGAATGATATCACTTGTGTAACAGGGGAATTGAGTACATGATGTGGCTTGAGTAGATTTCTATCTCATTTTGAGGTAGAGGGTTAGTGCATGCATCATTCCACCCACTTTTAGGCAGTAGGGCATTCTTAATGTGCATTTGCATCATTTAGGGCATTTTGTTATATGCATACTGAAACTGTGTAATACTTCCATATTCTCCCATGAACCACCCATTCCATCCACTCGTTGCTCGAAATGGTAGGCCACCGTGATTTTCTCCTCACTCATATTTATAAGGAGGACTGCTTCCATGTAGATGGTAGTTAGGGCGAGCAACGTAGTTTAGGCGATCACAAGATGCACCATGGCTGAATCGGCGAACTTTATTATGTTAACTGCCTTATGTGATAGTGTTCATCGGTTTGAAGGATAATTTCTTTTATTGATGGTTATTGTCGCCTACAGGGTAATTACTGTTCTGTGATTAGGGTAGGCCGGTTTGAGAACGTCCAGTGGGAGTCATTTGTGATGTGGGTTGGTATTTTGATTGTTAGTTGACATTCGCAATTCTATTCTAAGGATTAGTTGCTCGAGGGCGAACAATGTTTAAGCTTAGGGGAGTTTGATGTGATGATTTTGAGTCGCATTTATAGACCGATTTCATATGTGTTTTGTGCCTTAATTACTCATTTTCATGGATATTATTGCATAATTCACTTTATTTGGTCTTTGCCATCATTTTATGTCAAATCCCCTTTATTTCATTATTTTAAGCATTATTGATCATCTTATCATAAATCGTGTGGATTTATTTGGTCTTGTTGTGCAATTTCAGGAAAAACAAGTATCTACATCCGTCGATACCATCGACGGATGTCGATACCATCGACCAAGCCACAGGTTGTCAACCGAGAAGAGCAATACAGAGTCGATACCATCGACACCCAAGTCGATGGCATTGAGATGTCTCCAGGCTGCTGGCGAGGATGAAGTCGATACCATCGACGCAAGTCGATGCCATCGACACAAGGAGAGCTACAGCGTCGCTAAACGACAACAACCGACGCTAAAGGAGTCGATACCATCGACACCCAAGTCGATGGTATCAAGATCACCACAGGTGCTCAGAATAAAAGAAAGGAAAGCTGCCGCTAATCCGCTGGGTCGATACCATCGACCCGCGTTGATGGTATCGACGCCGGCAGATATGCGTTGGATTTGTTTTGATTTCGATCGGACGGCTGTTGTTATTTGACGACCTAATTAGGGACTTATACCTAATGACGGCCGCCCAGACGTGATCATCTCATTTTTGGATTGCACGAGTGCCGAGGAGGAGAGAAAGGAGAACGGAGGCCGAGAAGCTCATCCCGGGTGATTCGGACGCTGCCGAAGACAATTTCCACCACCGACAGGCGGGGAAAGCTTGTGTTCTACGCCAAGGATCCACCGGTTCTTCTCCGTTCAGGGGTTTTCCCATTTATTGCACGTTTTTCTCATGAATTCCCCAATTTCTACCATGTATTTGTGTAAGATGAACATGAGAGGCTAAAACCCTCAATCTTTAGGACCGGGAGTAGCCCGGGGATACATTGTATGATGATTTTATATTGATAATTCATACTTTTCTCTCATATCCGTGGTATAAATTCGTTTTCTCCATTTCTATTGTTATGCTTGATCACCATAATAATAAATTAATGCCCTTAATCACTTCGACAGAAGGATTAACGGTTGAAAAGAGACGAATTCTACATTAATTAATAAAACCCTTGACAAAGGAGTTGTAAAATTAATGGTGGGAACTGAGGGACCGATCTTAATGCGCTTAGTTTAGGGGAATGATTACTATGACGATGGAATCAACCTAAATCTAAGTAGTGGATTACACCACGACAGTGGGTAATTCTCATTTCAGGCCACTACCCGGATAGAGAGAGAAGTGTGAGGAATTATATGAAATCTAATACAATGTTGACCCGCGGTGAAACTGTCATCCTAAAGATATCCCTTTAATTGATTAAATTAACCTTTAATCGATTGTTTTCTTTGTTTGATTTTTATTTTCTTTTAATTTGAACAACAAAACCCTACTTTGTTAATCGGTCTAGCTGATTGCGATTAGTTAGTAGAAGTCTCCAATAATTCACGTATCCCTGAGTTCGACTCGGGCCTCACAAGGCCTATATTACTCGACGCGTACACTTGCGTTTTTAGCGCGTAGTAAAATACACGTCAGTATACAAGTATAAAATGGGTTAAAATGATTTTTGGTTGTTCGTCACTTTTTATTACATAATATATATCAAGTTCTATCATTGTAAGGATACAAGTCATAAGTATAAGTACAACTTGATTTATAAGCATCTAAACTCATAAAATGTTGAACAAACAACTTCATTAGATGTTTCATAGCAACAACTTAATTCATAAACGAGTAACAAGTTACATTTCTAATATTAGAGTGTAGTATATCCAAAAATCCCCCATGCAACTCGTCCATGTTCGGCCTATGCTAATCATGTGGGTTCTCTATCCACATTTAAGCAGTTAACTATAGGTGTTACCTATCCAAACATGCCCTAAGAAGATTTCCAACCAAGGGTAGAACAAAACCATTGCTATCCATTCAAACTTCCAAGGCACATGTCTTTGAAAATCAATTTATTATTAACAAGAGAATACATGTATAAAAACATTTATCAAATATAAACCACTCAGCAACATATGATTTGTTCCATCAAGTGCTTCAACATAGTCAATATGCACATTCTCAAACTCTCAGGAATCTCACATAGACCAAAAACTCATGGCTTAGATTTCTTTTATACTTGATAATAGCACATAATGATAATATTTTCAACATGTGATCTCCTAGCTAGAAGAGGAATCTGTGTTAATGTGCTTGGTCCATCTTAAACCTCAACTAATCATGGTGGCCTCATTAGCATAAATTGTAACTACTCTAATTTTGGTTGTTTTTGTTGTCCAACTTTCCCCATGCAAATAGGGATCTACAAGCTACAAAATTCTACCTTTCATATAGCATCGTCTCGCTACTCATATGGTAATTTTGTAGTAAGAAAAACTATCTAATGATAGGTAGTAATCCCCAAAACCTCCTCAATATTGACCATTAAATTTCGAATGATAAGTAGTATTTGAAGTTTAGTCAAGTCCTCATCTCCTCTTGTGATTGTTTCAACAATTTTAATGCATATTTTTAATCTCATACAGTGTTATTTCATTGCAAACCATTGCTCCAACAAATGATTTTCCATGATTATAGCTTCTTGGGTTTAATGCATTTGTTGTAGTCTTCACTTGTAGGAAACATCAAGATGTGGTGAAGTGGGGTATACTATCGCCCATGTTACATCAAATCCCTTTTGGTCTGGTCAAACTAAAAGGTAAATGACAATCTTTCTTCGATTTCCAATTAGGATCTTTAGTGGCATTTTAGAAGGCTATTTAGCCTATGCTACTCAACGTTCATCTTACACTTGACACATAATCTACAATATCTTGATATATACTCGCAACCATAAATATCATTGATTTTCTCACATATTATAGTTATTCCAGGTCGTATGGTACATTTAGAGGTGTCTGCTTCTCATATGGTTCTTAGTATCAATTGAAGACTATTCATGAAAAAATGTGTAACTTTCTTACTAAATTCCACCATTGGTTTTTTACTTACATGCGTCTAACATGCATGTTTGTGGCTTAGGAATGTGAATTCCTTAACGTAAAACTGGTTTTGGACACTTTAGAAAGAAGACTATGAACCATATGAATAATGTCTTGTTGGATTCTATCAAGAGTTTTGACATCTACTCAACAAGGTTGTACAAATTCTTCACAAGATCGTACAAATTTTTCACATTTATAAACCAGTATCAAAGGTTTTCTATAAAAGGCATGTGTTGTAAAGAATATAATCGCAACCTCAAAATCAATTGGGGCATCAAAAAATAATAAAAATAATATATAAGTACCATATTACCTACAACCAGTGGCGTAGTTAGAAAATATTTTTGGCTGGGCACTGTATACAGTTTAGGTTTATAGTCCTTAAGAAAGGGCACTTGTAGTAATTTCCATTGATATCTCATGTATATCATATAAATTAGTATGTGGTGAGTAAACTTGAGATAGGACATGTGTCCTCTAGGTCTACATGTGGATATGCCAACTGCTTGTGACATATATACACAGGTGTGATAGGTCTGGTCAAATGAATAAATAATAGTGTGGCAACTTAAACATGACTATATATGTGTATGGAGGTATAAAATATAGACTTGTACTAAATGGCTTCTACCAAGACATGTTTGCAACCCTATTGCCTAATACTTTATTCATTTGAATAATACATATATAGAATTCTTCATGAATTCTTCTTAAACATGGATGCTAGAAGGAAAGATAAGAAAAATAAGATTAAATGGTTAGCCTAGGAAACCATACTAAGTGGGATATGATCTAGTGTACATGTAAAGCTATTTTTTACTTCCTAAGATCTACAAACTAATTTGGTGTGGTGAACGGTGGGTTGGAAAGTGTGGTGAGGGCTCTGAAAATGAGGGTGTTTTGCCTTTCAAAAAGGAATGAGGCAAATCTAGTTGACCTTGGTGATTTACATTTGACGTCAACTAGAGAGATTAATTGGATTCGTCCTATGGCTTTTACATGAAAAGAGTGTACCAAAATGCTCACAAGTTTTGCAAAGTATGTAGCTAGCCTGCAGCCAAGCATTGAATCCCAATTGGTAAAGATGTGTTGTATGATCAAGAGATCACTGGTTCGAACCCAGGCGATGGGATAAAATAAATTGCCATTTTTTTTAAATGTTTCTAGCCTGGACATTTGCTTCATCTTTTATAGATTGGTTGTGTAACAATGCATAATTATGTATTCATAATAATAAGCTAGTCGATTTTGTTGTATATGAATAGTATATACTTAGATGGTACGGATATCCAAATAAAATATGAGCCTTTTATAATAGTTAATTTTGAAACTAATGCCTAGGCACGTCTCCCCCTCACTAAAGAAATCTATAGGATGCATTACCAAACCTGTAAGACCCCTGACCTAGGTTTTGGGGTAACCCTATTTGTTTGGATTAAGTAAGTTGCTTAGAACCTTGATCTAATCCTTTGAGATGAAACTAGGACTTGTCGTGAGCTAAAGTTTTAAGTTTGAGCTTCACTAGTATAGAAATGGGTTATAACGGCACTACCTGTAGGGTCAGTTTTTCCAAATAACCGACCTTATATGTTTTAAAAAAATGCGGGCACCACTTAAGACCTCTTGGGTCGTTTTTTTTTAAAAAATCGACCTTGTAGTGTAACTCTATAGGGTCGGTTTTCCAAATAACCGACCTTATATGTCTAAAAAAATGAGGGCACCACTTAAGACCTCTTGGATCGGTTTTCTTAAAAAAAATGACCTTGTAGTGTGACTCTATAGGGTTGGTTTTCCAAATAACCGACCTTATATGTCTATAAAAAACGCGGGCACCACTTAAGACCTCTTGGGTCACTTTTCTTAAAATAACCGACCTTGTAGTGTATCTCTATAGGGTCGGTTTTCATAAAATAAGCGACCTTATAGACAATTGGATTCGAAAGCCAACTACAGTTTCCCGCGGCAAAATTTTGCTTGATTTTGGCTTCGCGCCTCGATCTATAGGGTCGGTTTTTCCAAATAACCGACCTTATATGTCTACAAAAAATGTGGGAGACATCTTGAATCCAGTTTTCCTTCACACATGTATAAGCACATCTAGGGTCAGTTTTTTCCTTATAACCGACCCTAGAAGTCCCTTCGGTCGACAATATTGTCGACCGAGATGAATTTTGAATCCAGTTAAGTTCACGCACGTGTAAGCACCTCTAGCGTCATTTTTTTACTTTTAACCGACCCTAAATCTCTCCTCGGTCGAAGAACTTTTCGACCGATAACCTCTCGGTCGATAAATTCGTCGACTGAGAAGGAGCTAGATTTCACGTGTATAAGCACCTCTAGGGTCGGTTTTTTCCTTATAACCAACCCTAAAGGGCTCCTCGGTCGGCAATATTGTCGACCGACATCAATTTTGGATCCAGTTTAGTTCACGCATGTATAAGCACCTCTAGGGTCGGTTTTTTCCTTATAACCGACCCTAGAGGGATCCTCAGTCGACAATATTGTCGACCGACATGAATTTTGGTTCCAGTTTAGTTCACGCATGTATAAGCACCTCTAGCGTCATTTTTTTTACTTTTAAGAGACCCTAGAGCTACCTCGGTCGACAAATTTGTCGACCGATAAACTCTCGGTCGACAAATTCGTCGACCGAGAAGGAGCCAGAATTCACGCATGTATAAGCACCTCTAGGGTCGGTTTTTTCTTATAACCGACCCTAAAGGACTCCTCGGTCGACGAATTTGTCGACCGATAACCATGCGGTCGACAAATTCGTCGACCGAGAAGGAGCCAGATTTCACGTATATAAGCACCTCTAGGGTCGGTTTTTTCTTATAACCGACCCTAAAGGGCTCCTCGATCGACAATATTGTCGACCGACATGAATTTTGGATCCAATTTAGTACTTTTCAAAACTTTTATAAAGCATTGGGATCTCAATCCCTTGTCTCATTGTTGGGAATTCACATCCCTCAATACCACCATCATCACATTTGCTGGATCTGGGTATTCAAACCCTTAGTTCATCACTAAACATGGTTATCACTTATTAGGTAACTATTACCTTCAGGTCATCTGACCAAGGTATTCAGGATACTTGTTATACAAGCATCTCACATAACTCACTAGGCATATTCAACTTCTTGTTGTCACCTCTCACTACGCAACAAATAAAATAATGGCTCACAAGGCCCATTACCATCATAGCTCATACCTGGTTATACGCTTATTATCTCATGATACTTGCATGGTTAGTATACTTGATAACAACCATATCAATTTCATATCAACATCATGCAATACAAACATAACATCACTATTCCCTCATTAGGGTTAGAGTTTCCCATCTTTATCAATTAGGGTTTCACATAACATCATCCCATATTAAGGTTACACATAACATTATCCCATATTAGGGTTTTACACAACATCACCCTATATTAGGGTTTCACGTAACATTATCCCATATTAGGGTTTCACATAACATTATCCCATATTAGGGTTTCACACAACATCGCCCTATATTAGGGTTTCACATAACATCATCCCATATTAGGGTTGTATAAACACCTCTAGCGTCGGTTTTTTACTTTTAACCGACCCTGGAGCTCCCTCGGTCGACGAATTTGTCGACCGATAACCTCTCGGTCGACAAATTCGTCGACCGAGAAGGAGCCAGATTTTACGTGTATAAGCACCTCTAGGGTCGGTTTTTTTTCTTATAACTGGCCCTAAAGGACTCCTTGGTCAACGAATTTGTCGACCGACATGAATTTTGGATCTAGTTTAGTTCACGCATGTATAAGCACCTCTAGCGTCGGTTTTTTTACTTTTAACCGACCCTAGAGCTCCCCTCGGTCGACGAATTTTTCGATCGATAACCTCTCAGTCGACAAATTTTTCGACCGAAAATGAGTTTGAGTGTTTTTAAATAACCAGACATGGGCACCGCTTATCTTTAGCGTCGGTTTGTTTGTTTTAACCGATGCTACAGGTCGAGTCTCTCCTTTAAAATGGCCGAAACCTAGTCTTTCTCCCCCACGAAACAAAATTTTCATTCTCTTTCTCTCCCGCACTGCCGATACCTTTTCTGCCGTGGATACCTTCTCTGCTTCTCTCCTGCGGCATCACTTTTCATTGTTGTCAAGCCGCCAAAGCCTTTGCCAAGAAGCTCGTCGTCGTGTTCGAAGAGGATCGTGGTGTCCGTGAAGCCCTTGCCACCTCTCTGCGCCGCCAAAGCCCTTGCCACCTCTCTGCGCCGCCAAAGCCCTTGCCTCCTCTCCGCGGAAAGAGCTCGTCGTCGCTGCCTCTCCACACTTCCACAAAGGTTGCCGCCTCTCCGTGAAGGTTGTCTCATCCTCCACAAAGGTTGCTGCCGTTTCCAAGTAAGGTCGTCGCCGTTTCCAAGGAAGGTCGATGTCGTTTCCAAGTAAGGTTCTTGAGTTTGTTTCTGGGTTCGGATCCACCTTTCTTAGTCTTGGTAAGTGAGATATGTCTCTTTTTCTTTGTTTTTCTTGTTGTTATATCTTCCCCTCTCTTCTTCTTGGCTGAATCCATGATGTTCCATGGTGGAGCTTGAGATAATGGTTGAAAACATCTTCCCCTCTCTTCTTCTTACCTTTTCAACATAGGGTTTGCTTTCTTTTTGGAGTAGGAACCAGCTTGGTGAAGAGGAGTGCCCAAGCTAGGGTTTCTTCCCCGTTTTTCTTCAATCTACCTTGTTGTTTGGAGTTTCTACATCATCTCTAAGGTGAGTTATATAACTTTATCTGTGATTATTGTTCACTCTTACGTTACATGTACATGATTTTGCCTTAAAAATATTGATCCAAGTATAAAGATGTACCTTTACCTAGGGTGTGAGCTTGTATGATAGTTCTTGAGTAATTTATCATCTTAGATGAACCCTACATCTTGTGCATGATTTTTTTGATGGAAGTGGTAATCATAGACCTTGTTTGCATATGGATAATGATTGCTTTTAATCTCTCAAAAGATGGTATATTTCTAGGATTTCAAGCTAATTTTTCCTCCTTATATTTCAAGCAGTCTATCATTTTATAAATTATGATGTGATTATGAATCATTTTTGTCATGAATGTGTGGTTTTGAATGGTGACGGTTGAGCATCAATTCTCCCCTCTCCCATAATATATGAATCTTTTGTTCTAGTTTAGTTTCTACAGAACATTTCAGTGTACCTCTCGGTCAAAAATTTTGTCGATTGAAATATTTTCGTTCGACAATTTTCTCGACCGAGGGGTACACTGAAATGTTTATTTAAATTTTTAGCTTTGGTTATTCCAAAAACCTGACCCTGTGAACTCTCTCGGTCGAGAAAATTGTCGACCGACAATATTTTCGGTCGACAATGTTCTCAACCAAAGAGTACACTGAAGTGGTTATTCAATATTTAGCGTCGGTTATTCCAAAAAAACTGACCCTGTAAACTCTTTCGGTCGAGAAAATTGTCGACCAAAAATATTATCGGTCGACAATTTTCTCGACCGAGATCGTTTACAAGGTCGGTTTTTTTGGAATAATCGACCTTACAGGCTCCCTTTTTCTCGCCTGGGTCAGATTTTTTACAACCTTTTGCATCGGTGTTTACTCTGTAAGGTTGGTTTTATTTGGTCAAATAATCCGACGTTATAGAGAAAATTCTATAGCGACGGCCACTTAGGCGTCGGTTATAAAGTGACGTTACAGGATTAAAAAAACCGACGCTACCGACCATTCCTGTACTAGTGCTTGTTTGAATGTTGTTTGTGCTTTGCGTGCTAGTTTTGGTGCAAATTGCAATTTACCCAAAGTAGGAGATTGATGTGTAATTTGTCACTTCTAGAGAGTGTCCTCCATCCCTTCACATCATCTAGAGGAGATAGGAAGAAGTGGGTGCTTTGTTTGGGCCTTGGATGAGTGGTGGCATCCTTGGTGGTGACTAGGGTTGTAAATGGACATGGGTATACTCGCATACCCTCAAACTCATACCCTCTAAATCTGTCATGGGTATAAATTTTTATAACCACATAACCGGTTACCCTTATACCCATGTATCTGCCTCTCAATGGGTAAGGTTGTGGTTATGTATGTACCCATACCCTATATACCCATATACTCATTTAAATATATTCTATATTACATTAGAATGTAATAATGTATATTTTAGCACTCAAATTTTGCAAGCATAAGTACCTTAAGATACTAAAAGTTTATATCAGAATGTAGTGATCCATGTTCACCAATGTGAAAGCAAGTGAACATGATGTATGAGATCAATCATTGACTTTATTATTCTATTAGTATTGTAGTCAAACTCTATAATATTCACCAAAAGAGCCAACAATCATCATTCTTTTTTATATTTTGATTTAGATGTAACATGTTACTCTTGGTTGTCCATTATTTACTTATCAATTGCTATATTCACACAAAATAGAATGCATTTGATGTCATACTAGTATAAGTATCACCTAATTAGTTTGGTGTTTGATGTACCCAAAGTTTATGACGTGTTACTGTAGAAAGTCTATTTATAACCATATATCCAGTTACCCATCCAATACCCAACAGTTATGTGGTTATGGGTATGATGCGGGTATAACTTTTAAAAAAGTGGGTATATACCCATATCCATACCCGCTTAAATAAACAATTACAGTTATGGATATGACCATAACTGCACCATACCCTACCCATTTACACCCCTAGTGGTGACTAGGTTTTCCTAGGGTTGCCTTATTTTGACCTTGATGTACCTTGATGATGGTAGCAACCTAGGTAGCGACCTACAAGCTGTTTTGGATGTGTTTCGACCAAAATACTTGCCTAGGCTTGATGTTGTTATGACAATGAAGGTTTGGGTTCATGTATTTTGACCTATATGCTTGTCTTTTTGTGTTTTGACCTCTTTGATGGTGATGATCTTGTTTTGGCCTAGTCATGATGTTTTCTCTTATTTCAACCTCTAGGAAGTGTTGCGGCCTAAACCACTTGTTGGGGACCTAAGTAGGTCAATACACAACATAGGTTTTATCACCAAATCATGCATGCATGGTTTAAGTGGTTTCATGTGCGTCTCTTGGCGAACAAGTGTCCCTTAGGTGCCTTAAGGTGTTTACACCTCATCTTTGACATTCTCTCTCATCCGTCAAGTATATAGCCTCTTTTCCCTCCACACAAGTGAACCCTTTTCAGACATTCTTGTTCCTCATTATCTTTTGGCATCCTTGGAGCTTGGTGGAGTAAAGGAGGGTTGATCCTTGGAGCTTTGGTGATCGGATCCCTTGCATGTGGTGATCTTTGCTCATCTTCAACCTCAGTAAGTATCTCCTCTTCTTTTGCAACATTTTCCTTGGAATCTCTATTCCATCTTCTTCCCTTTTCTTAGCCATGGACCATGCTTGGATGTGATGGTCATTCTTGAGGAAGAAAATCTCTTCACAAGGGTCATAGGCCATAGTAGGAGGAAGTTCTTTCCCTCTTTTTCCTCCTTCTCCCTTTAGTTCGGCTAGGGTTTTCTTTCCGCCTTTTTCTTGTGCTATCTTGACCTTGGTATCTCCTTTTCTATGAGGTGTTTTTGTGGATGTGAGAGGAGCCTTTGGAGGAGTTTCTTCAACCCTTGGATTGTATGCTTGGAGCCCTTGATCTTGGAGCTTGGACCCTTGAGTTGAGCTTCTTAAGGCCAGTTTTATAACGCCTACCATCCTCTATTGTTAGCACTCTTAATCTTATTTGCATGTTGTTGTTTTCATTCTAAAATGTGTTCTTAATATGCTAGTACATGATATCATGATCTAGAGCCTAAGTGGTGGTGGTTATCATGCTTTATATACTTGGAATCCAAAACCCTCAGGTTAGGTACCTGATTCTGGAGATGTGTGTGTAATAGTGGTTTACCTCCTATGTCTTGATTTTGGTTTTTGGTCACATCCATGAGATTCATGTCCCATGATGAAATATGGAGTTTAGGTTCTATTTTGGATGGGTGAAATGTAGGTTTATCTCCTTTTCTTGAGGTTTTTTCATGATAGTTCTATGGCACATGTCTTAGGGTCTCTGGTGATCTATCTTGTGTGATGTTTACCTCTTGGAGACAATGGATTCCTCTTGGTGTAAACTTCTATTTTATTCTCTAAAGATGATTCTAAGATTATAGATGATGATCTTATATATTAGGGTTTATGACCTTGTGGTTTTCTCACAAAGATAACTCTCCTTCCTAAACCCTAATCTTTTCGTGCTTGTTTTCTTATTGATTTTGAGAGGATGGTATTACATGTCACCATGATTACGGTTTCAGTTCTCATGCTCTTCCTTGGTGTTATGATGTTTTCTCTCATGTTTTGAGGTTCTATTTCTTCTCTCCTAGTAGTGTTTTCTAGATGATCACCATGGAGCTCATTTTAGGGTTTGGTGATCTTAGATACTAGAACTTGATCTTGAGGATGTTTAGTTTCTTGCTATTGATCTTGTTTCATCTGAGATAGATGTGTGTCCTTGGGTTTGAGGTCGAAAGGGTCATGTTTCCTTTTATGTTTGGGGTGTAAGACACCTTGTTTCCAATTGGTCAAGTTGCGCTCCTTGTGTGATGACCGTGACGCCCTAGTTTGGGTTGGTTGTGAAGTTGAGTCGCTGGTGTGACGATGTTGTTGCCTTGATCTTGATCGTGATGCCTGGTTTTGGTGTTTTGTGGGTCGTAACGCCGCCTATGGGCAATTCTTTGGATCACGATGTTACTTCTTGTTTCAAGATCATGACGTTGCCCCCTTTGTTTCAGATCGCGACGTTGTCCTTGTTGATGATCGTGGCACTTCATTTTGGGTTTTCTCATAGCTTGATGTAAGTGGCAAGGTCACGTCGTTACTCCTTGTTGGTAGGCGTTGGGGTTGCGACGCCTTGATGGTTAGGTCGTGATGCCTTGATGGCTTGAGGTGGCAACGCCTAAATGGTGTGTGGGCAAGACACATGTGTGATTCCATGATATGATACGCATACCCTTTCTTGTAGTAGTCGTAACCATGACCTTAGAGACCAGGTTGACCTAGCTTTTGTTGCGGTCGTGACATGCTCTAAAGGAGTTGAGGTCAAGACTAGTGATGTGTTACAGTCGTAACACATGGGTTAGGCATGTCGCTACACCTTGGTTCCTTGAGTTGTTGTGACCTAGATGATAGTGGGTCATATACATATGAATGGTGTGGGTTAATACCTATACATGAATACATGAGTGGCACATATATGTAAGTGTATAATGTGTATTGGGTTTTCAAGAAAATTTTCACAGCATTTCCCCACTATTCTCCAAGTACATATGTACTTAGAGAACAAACGGGGAAATGCTACCGAAATTTTCTTGAAAACCCAATACACATTATACACTTACATCCTAAGCGAGATTAGGTGTTCAAAAATAGTCCAAACCGGGGACTATCCAAGATTTACTCCTAATGAGTAAATCTTGGACGGGTTTCTAGGCCAACAAAATATAACACCAGTCCCTTGTTCACAACCCCATTCAACACACAATTTTCTTATAAAAACACTTGTGGACAGCCATAACAACATATCAATGCCTCCTAAATTAATCAATGTATTATTTTATAACACAAATTGTGGTGGGTATAACATAGCAAAAAACACAACATGTCACAACAAAAACATGTCCTTAACCAAATATATAGATATTTGTAACAAAACTCATTAGGAAGAGAGACCATGAAACGCCATGCATATTGATTTGAAATGTAGATTCATACATTCTTCTTTGAAAGAGATTACTTATAATGTAAATATAGATTCATACATTCTTCTTTGAAAGAGATTACTTATAAAGTAAATTTTCTCATCTTTGAACTAAAATCTAGTGCATGAAAGGAATACAACGACCATTGTTGTCATTGAAGCATCTCATGGTCTTACCCTCTCTTTACTCGGGAACTCTATCATAAATATCGCATCTGATATTGAAAAATGGATGAACATGTACTCCATTTTGATTGGGAGAGCAAGGCTGACGCAATGGAACTACTTTTAACATCTAAATTTTTATCCTTTTTAGAAAGATATTAACTAAGGTATTTGATGTTGACTTTCAAATCAAAAGTTGTAACTTTTTCTAGTCTTGACCATGTTTTCATGAGTTCTACTTAAATTAGTACAAGATCTATTGCTGGAATCATAATATCAAACCATAGAATATAGACTTGATGTTTGATAAAGATTAATGGTTTATTGCCATTTAAATGACCGAATGAAATCATTCATCCATATGTATAGACTTGATGCTCCTTAGTGTCAAATTATGAGATCATATTACTCATTGAGGATGAATAATTACCATTACTCTCGAACATATGGAATACCCTAATTCTTAACTTTTAGATATTTAATTTCTCAAACATAAAATCTTGACCACAATCTACCAACCTTTGACCATGTTTTGATCCTATCCCCTGATCTCCGTCATCTTGGACTTGTGATTTTATGATAATTTCAAAAGGTGTATGTACTATATCCTCATTACATTAATTGATATGATGTAAGGTATGTGTATAAACTTATTCTTTCATTAGTGTCTTGATCATTACATGATCATATCATTAAAGTAATGAGAATAAGTTATAAGAATAGGAATTGATTAATACAACAAACAACATGAAATAATATAATTAGAGGCATCATCGTTATCTTGATTTCATTCATTAACTTGAAATTTAAAGTATATATAGTCTTAAATCATACATAAGAATCCCTGGGATGTAAGGGCAAAATCATAAAAATGATGATGCCTGGGATTCATCACCTTCGCAGGTTCCTGCCAAACCAAACAAGCCCAAGATGACGGAGGAAGAAGAGGAGGAAGAAGGGTACCTGTGTCGAGCGGCAGCGATGGCGGCGAGCGGCGGCCGGAGCATGCGAGCAAGCGACGGTGGCAGCGGTGGCGAGCAGGAGCAGCGGCAGCAGGCGGCCGGTGAGCTCCAGAAGCAGCGGTAGGTGCAGCGGCAGTGGCAAGCAGGAGTAGCGGCGGCAACAAGTGTGACGGCGGCAGCAGGTGGCCGGCGAGCTCCAGAAGTAGCGGCAGGCACAGCGGCAGCACTGAATCGTCAGAGACCTAGCAAGCTGAAATCGATCGGAATGAAACAGAGAAAGGGGAAGAGTCTGGCTCGTGCGGGTGCTATTGAGTTAACCATCGGTGTCGGTTATTAAAATCCACCGACGCTTATAACAATAGACGTCGGTTACCACAAACTAACCAACACCTATGTTCACAGATAGTCGTTGGTTTCAACTAGAAAAATCGACGTCTATCTACATATGGCGATAAAAAAAATGTTCTCAAATTATGAGCATAGTCGTCGGTTTTTGTAGCAAACCGACGCCAAAGGGGGTGAAAACACATCAACGTCAGTTATTGCAAGAAGCCCGATGATAACAATGGGCCCAATTTATGTCTCGTGACAAACCTTTTGTTGTCAGTTAATTTGTCAACAACCGACACCGTATGTTAAATTTTGGAAGTAATTTTTTTCACTGGAAAATTCGGATTTGGCGGGCTATTTCAGGCATCGGTTGCTTATTGAGGAACCGACGCTAAATAAAAAGTGATACCCGTGTCTGGCCGCTCTTCACATATAGATGTCGATTTTTGTATTCAACCAACGTTGTAGGGTTTAGGCGTCGGTTTCTTGTATACAACTGACGCATCTAAATGTGACGTTATTAGCCATTTCTGTAGTAGTGATATACCTATGAATACATGATGATGTGTGTGGTAATGTTTTAATTATGTAATTCTTGAACCTAAACTTGATGCTTAACCCTTATATGATCCAAGAAAGTAGGAAACAATATACCTGGCATTTGGTGATGATTGTATGATACAAATTCCTAATTGGCCATAATGTTGAACTCTAAACCTAATATCAGAATGTATGATGTATTCACTTCTCTCTTGGATTGGTTACTATGTTATGATGCTTTCTCTATCTTGTTTATAAACCCCTAACCTTGCAGGTGATGTGTGATTAAATATCATGGCTAGTGCATGCTATGATGAGTATGATGTGACACAAATTGAAATAGCCTTTGTGAGGCATGTTCGGACACATGTGATAGAGGGATAATGTCAATGAGTCCTATGACCTGGAAAAGGCATGTTGCCTAGTTTGAGATGACATTCTTAATGATGGGTTGAGGGATTGATATCACATAGTGATGTGACTTTGGTGGTAGTCTTGTGTGGTTGAGTGACAATGATGACGGCCTTGTGAATGGTTGTGTTGTAGTTCTATGTGATGATATGATAAGTTCACACCTTATACATTTCATATCTCCTGAAGTTGCAATATATTTATGCTTGCTAGATTGAATGAGGGTTTTGTATGTCCACTTGTGTGCTAAAGCCTTCATTCACCCAATCGGCATAACTAATAGAGTGAAATCCTAATCATGTAGTTTTCCCTGTACATAGATCCATTCTAGTGTCAGCCTTAGTGCTGGATGGTGAAATGAGTTCTCCCTCTTGGAAGCTTGGACTCGTATACTGTTGAGTATACGCGTTCACAAGATTGGTTGCGGGCCATACCCAAGCAAGAGTGCGGCTGCGGGTCGTAGCTCAATGATGTGACTTAGTATATACTTTCACAAGATTTGTTGCAGGCCATACGCTGGTAGGAGTGTGAATGTGGGTCGTATCTCAATCTACTAGCTCCTTGACCTATACCAAGGCAAGTTACAGTGTTTTTATGGATGACCATGTAGGAATGAGCATCGGGTCGGGTCGTGACCCAACCCGCATAACCTGGTCCAGATCCAAATCTGATTTATAATATGGGTGGGCCGAGTCTAAACTTTAAACCCATATTTTATTTGGGCCAGGTATGGGCTGTGGTAAACCCAGGCCTAAAAACTTGAATACCCATATTAGATGTTATGTACATTGTATACGTATATATATATATATATATATATATATATATATATATATATATATATATATATATATATATGTTTGTCTTAAAAAAACATACTGATTTCCTATTTTAATCTCATTCCGAGTCAAACAGAATCTTTTGTTGTTTAACTATGTATATTTTAACAATTGAATAAAATATGGCACCATACCTTGATTTGTAATGTGTATGACACTCAGAAAAGTCATGCCATTATCTCATTATAGAAAAAAAAAGAGGCAACTAGCTCATTGCATGGTAGATTTTGCTCATTTTTTTGCTCATATGCCCACATGTACGAGACAAATGATCTTGTCCTTCCAACACCCATTTCATTGTGTATACATATAGGATGAGGAAGCAAAAAACCACAACATTGTAGATTCCACTGATTTTTATATTCTCATGCATTCAAATGTATCAAAAAAGGATTGCTCTTTCGATATCAATTTCATCGCTATAGGGGATCACTCAACTAAGCTCTACATTCCCGCTACATAGATCACATAGTATATATATTTTTGGAAGGTTGATCACAAAGTATATGTCATACTAATTTAGTTTTCATGTTAGGAAGTTAGATCTAGAAAAATTCGGTATCATGCTCATTCGATGTTATATGGGCAAACCCGAACCCGGTCTGAAACCCATCATTCTTATATAGGTTGGGTATGGGGTGACATTTTCCAGTTTTTTCTAGACTCAAACCCAACCCACAACCCGATTTAAAATGTGAGTTTGGGTTTGGGACATGCAAAACCTAGTATAGCCCGGCCCGATGCTCATCCTTACAGCCATGCATGAGCTGGTCCTTCAGTTGACTATATGTCACTGTTACTAGTGTACTGACCACGAGGTGTTGGGGAGGTCGTAGATTTCAGATATTCTATGGACCTTGTATGGCACTGTCAGTTGCCCTTTGCAAGGGGGCGGTTGGATCTAGACGATACAACTCAAATCCTTGGGGGATAATAAAAAATGTAACACAACCATGTAGTGTATTTGTGTATGATCATATACGTTAACATGTTTGAATCCTTGCCTAAATTTTGTATAATTATATGGATAGAGAATGTACATGTTCTTCATATTCCTTCTTAGATTATTAATTGCTCTACTGCTCAGTGATAAGTGCCCAATATTGTTTAGTTTGTATTATCTATTAGATACATATTATATAACTGAATTTGTTCATCTTTCTTAGTAATGTATCTACCTACTGTAGTTTATGTGTGCTTTAATAGATGTTGACTGAGAGTTATATCTCTCACTAGGATGTTTGGTAATAGAGTCATATGTGTCATCCATGCACACTCGGGTCCTTGAGGGTATTTTATAGACGTTGTACATCGATTTGAATTTTTGGACATATACGATGACGGTTCAGATATAATTTGTGTACGGGGACAAGTTATCACTTGTAACAGGTTGTAGATAGATAGCCAGTGAACTATGTCACGTAACAAGTTTTGATATTAATGAAATACAAGCGGCTCCAATTTATGGCTTCAAACATGATGAATTCAGCTTCATGAATGGTTATGAAATCAATTTTAATTTCTCATGTTTTTCAATAATATGCTTACTTAATGATAATTCTGTGTTTAGTTTTGAATGATCTTACTTTGTGTGACAAAGAGTGTCACATAACCTAACAAGATGTAGTCAATAATCATTTTTTATATATGAAATGTTCATATCATAAACAAAAATTTAACCTACAATCAAATTTTAAAATTACAAGTAAATAGAGTAGCTAGATGGAGCTATGTTATAATTTAAATAGCACCAAGAGTGCCATAGAAACTATGGGTAAAGGAAACTAATGAAGGAATCAAATGTATGATAGATTAAGCAATAAAGGGGAGGCGCCTCTATAGTTGCCTTCTAAATAAAAATGAACAATTAGAACACATAAGTTTCTACAAGGATCTTTTGAATGGTACAAGTCCTTTGAGTAGTCGTCGTATCTCCAAAATATCTTGATTTATGCTCGTTCTCTTTACTCTGCTATGTGGTGTCCTGATGTTTGCAATGTCAAAACAAGAAATATGAATCAATGATATTTTGGATTATTATACAATTGATCTTGTATTAATTGTTAAATCTTCTTTGATTTATTTCTATCCATGTCGTCCATATCAAGGATGCCAATAGGTTTTTTTTTTTGTATACATATCATGATGTTTGGGCTGAGAGATTTGAAACATATGTTGAACATTTATCAATATTAATGTGTGAAAACTCTGTGAAGGAAAGAAATGGTCTCTAAATAGGGTGGAAGTCGGACAGTGGACAAGAGATGTGTTGTGATATTCTCATGTTGGGAGCGCAAAATACATATAGATGGTCCATAAAAATCTCTATTCGTATTGTTATCAGTAAGGATCTTATCTTGTCGCACCAAATGAGCCAAAAGAGGAGTTCGATTTTGTGTGGTCTTGTGACATTGCAAATGAAATTTATAAAATATAGGTGTCTTCGGTATGTGAAAAAGTGATATACTTGTTTAAAGAGTAAATAGGTCCACATTTTCACGAGATGTGATTCATAGTATTAGTTTCGAGGTGCCTAACAAGAAGCAGTTGATAATCATGGTTGATCGAAATAAACCTTTTACTTGTTCTGCTACCAAATTTGTTTTGGTGCTTTATTACTTGGCACTGTATTCATCGGGCCTCGGCTTAGTTGAGGCTTGGGCCCATATATCTGGGCTGCTCTCTCTACCCGGGTTCGCAAAGCCATAGCGAATGTGCTCCTGAAACGTCCGAGGAACGAAATTCGTCGCACTGCGTCTGCTTCCCTCCATTCGCGCTCCCTCCAGGTTTCTCTTTCGGCAACAAACGTATACACATTCGAACTCACTTTGCTGTCGCTGGTTTGGAGATCATACCTAGGGTTCTTGATTCTGCTCGAACGGCTAAGCAAAAATGCGTCTACACGGCACTTTGGGGCAGACCTCTCACCTTTACCGTCATGGTACTGTTCCTCCCTGGTACTCTACGTGAAGAACGAACAAAGAACGGTCGGAGCCCCTGATGGTATCCAGTGCCGTTCTTAGTCCAAGGTAATAGCCGAAGGAAAGATCCTGCATTCTGATAAAGCCGAAACAGAAGCAAAGGATTAGGACAAGTCCATTACTCCATCTTCGTTCTGAGAATAGGGACTGTCGCCAAGGCTAAGACTCCGGTGCTCTGATTGCTACGGCCTGGATCTGAAGGACGGTCACTTCAGTGTACGATTTGACTAGAAAATCTGTTTGTTTGGCTCAGAGAGGCTCCTTTCAGAGACTCCGTAAGTAAAGGTATATATGTTATGTCAGATTATTAGCTTTGATTCCATATCTAGAACTTCTATGTCAAGATTTGCACTATTATCAGTATATTTACATGCTATCTGTCTAACTCCGGCTTTCAAGGCATACGGTTTTCTTGTAAGGCACTTTCATAACAAGAATATAATTTAATAAGCTGTCTCATACACTGTTCATGACCAAATTCAAACAAAAGGGTTACAGGAGGGGAAGCTATTTTTATGTCCTGTACTCTCTTTTAGTAGATGTGCGTACTCTGTCATTAGTGAATCTTAGTATCTTGACTTTCCTATATAATGAGTTGGTACTTGCCCATCCTGACACAACTTAAAAAGTAACGAACGTCATCTGAAACTTCAGAAAAAAGATGCATGTGTGTTCTCATAAGAAGTACACAAGTCTGAATTTATGTAATATTGATATACAAATTTTGTGTAAAAGGTTTTTGAGAACCCTCCATCAGTTTCCTGATATACGTCCTGGAACACAGATGTAAAGATCAGAGAGCCAGCGTATAACAAAATTTGATGCAAGAACAGGAAAATGTGGGTCGTGTGAAGTGTAAGAGTTCTAAGTAGCCCACCAAAGGCCTTCTTAGCAGTAGAGTAGTACAGTAATCAGCTGTAGTTAACGTTTCCGCACAGTGTTCCAATTAAAATTAAGAAAACACTGCGGTACTCATCTTGCAGTCTGAAGTGTTTGAATTGATAATCCCGAATTGAGGTCCTTGGGAGAGACATAAAGTTGTTGATAATAAAGTAACTAAATGAGAACATTTACACAACTCCAAAGCTAGAATTTGAACCCTATTAATGAGATCCGATTTTTTCAAAAAATAATCATATCAGCACTAACACTAAGGGTTTATATGTCCAACAAGAATACCTTTGCATAAACAGTCTCAGAGGTGGCCGTTGCCTAAATTAGTAGGGTGATTCTCATCTCAATAAGAGTACAAATGATTTCTACTGTCACAATATCTAGCATATGACTACTATCCACCAGATGAGTCATACCCCTATGCAAGTCTGAGACTATGATTAGACTGATGTGCAATCTAATAGGATCTGAAACAAGGGAAGATGAAATTGTGAAATTCATATGACATTCTTCATCTGTTTAATATGCCCTTCTATATATGAGCAATCACTTCTTACATACACGTTTTAAAAGTGACCCATAGCTAAAATTCTAATTCACAATTTAATCATGTATACTTGAAGAGTAATCATCATTTTCATCTAAGCCTCAACCCAACCATGTTGAGGTCAGCTACATAGATCTTTTCTTTCTAATCAGCTCTGTTATGGTTCATAGTTTGATTAGAATGTGAAGATTCGAAATCTCTCATAATAAGTTCTTCCCAGGTTGATTTAGGTATGCCTCTTCTTTTAGTGATGATTGACTCAACAACATTACTTCATATAGGTGCATTCTTTCGCAATCTGAGTCAACTGGAATATAAAAAACTCAATTACAATATTTGTGCCTCCTTAGCATCTTCTAATATTATATAAGTCAAAGTAAGTATGATCTTGATTTTCCTGAAAATTGTTTTTTAAAAACGTAACAGCTGTAACAATGTCAACGAGGAGGAACAAAAGACCAGGCTTGCCGGAGTCCAGTGCAGTAGCAAAAAAGGTGATTTGTTGTTATCTCATATATTCGCCTACATTAACAAAGTTCGTCTACTTCCTTTTATCATTCTAGAACAAAAGGTTTAGATTGCATTATGTTTAAGGATTTCTTAGTCACTAACCGTTTGTGTTTGTATAATTGTATTATAGGCCAAACCTACTGTACACGAGCATAAAAGGGGGATATTCAATGCTGAAAACCCGTGGAATGTGGAAGTTCCACCATTCATCCTTGGAGTAAGATCAGCACTAATAGAAGGCGGATTTTCAAAGCAGTTAACAGGACTTGCATCTTGCGTTCTTGACTCATTTGGATCATGTGCAAATTCGTATATGAAATACAGATTTTGTACATCAATTGCCGCCATTGACGTGGTTGCAAGCTTAGAAGATTTTTACATCAAGGCTTATGTAAGTATTGAGTATAAGGAGAAGAAGTTGAACAAACCGTTCGAGCTTCAACCCAATACTGAAATTGGAGAATGCAGAATCTTTGAGGACTCTGAGTTACTTCTGTTTGGAGTGAACTATAAGCAGTTGGGCAGTTTTGAGAACGCGCTGGGAAAACATAAGCTTGTGGAGGCAATAAATCTTCTTGCTAATCCCGAAACTAAGATGAATGACAAAAAGGAACCATTTTTTTGCATCTGTGCAATGTTTGCAGAACCAGTACGGTTCCCTGAGGTAGAACGATTTTATATCGACTGTGAATTTGAACCAAAAATTCTTCCCCTGTATCTTCAAGAACAAATCAAAGGTTGGGATCACGTCACGGTAGCAACACTGAATGCGGTGTATGGTGGTCTGCCTTTCCACAATGGAAGACCAAAAACATGCATTTTGACGACTAAAGATGTTAGTCGGAGCATTGCCTTAATGAGATATCCTTCTAATTACGAGCCGCCGGCAGTTCCCAAGAAACAGAGGAGCTCCAACCGGTAAGTAACAAGTCCAAAAAATTACATTTTGCATGATTCAGTATAAACTTTAGTGTAAATTTTGAATTATCCTCCCACAACAAGAATTAGTTTACGTCCTTTGGATAAAGTGCAGATCACCTGATGCACACGAATTCGTAAAACTGTAGCTTAAATTCTTAATAATTTGCTTTCAATTTGCATGATCAGAAGCTAGTGACTGTTCAAGATCCAGGTGAACCGGAGCAACATTGTTAGGACTAGGGACTTACAAAAGTAGACTGGACATGGTGCTAGAGAAACAATGTGAAAATTTTGCAGTGAGTTTTTGCTCGGCTGTGCATTTCTGCTATCAAATTTTCTTTTACTAAGAATAGTTGTTCAGGTATTAATTAGTGCATATTCTTGTTAAGATAGTTCATATTTAGGTAATTCTATTTGGTGTTATTCAACTCTCTTTCTTGGTTATTTGATTTTACTATGCACATATATTCATATTAAGGCAGACTTCAGCCTAGCTGAATACTAACGACTGGTAAAGCTAGAGACATAAGGTTTGATCCTTTGTCATGTTGACCCAATTACCAAGATGCCAAGTTCCTTCAGTAACTTACGCCAGGCTAGAGTTAATCGAGCAGCCTCCAGATCAGGGTGATCTGACATATGACCAATATGAGACCGTTTCTGATTTCTATTGCTGATATATTACAGCAACAGTTTTTTTTGCAAAGATGCCGAGAAGCAACCCACTTTGTGATCAACCAATGTGCACGGTGCTATGTTTTTGTAGTCCGCATTCCCAAGACCATGAAAGAAAGTCCATAAAATGCTTTTAGCAACTCCATTAGACACATATATGCCTGTTGGTTTCGGTAACTTCAGAAGATACACATTAACCACAGTTTACAAACGGGTAGTAGTGCTGTTTTATATATCATTTAACTTGAATGTGGATTATTGATGTTGGACGTGAATCGAGTAATAGGATCTGCTGACAGAATTTGTTTATCCGAATTTGACTTAACATTCCACTCTGGGTGTCTAGGGTAGGAATTGTTTAATTATGTAAATTGTATGTTTGTTCTGTGAGTTCTCAGGTAACTGAAAATATAAGCCGCGCGGAGTAAAATCCAGGAGTACAGCACTTAGAGAGAAAAATTGGCAAAATCGACCTTTTCAAATGGACAGAACATTTCCATCCAGTTTCCCAAGGGAATTCATGATATAGAACATTTATTTAAGTACATTAATGGTTATCAACTATAATTATACTGTTTTAAATTTTCTTTTCCTCTTTTTTCTATTCATAACAGGGTTGGAACAATATATAGTCCCTATTACAAAATTAAGGACGATAGTAAAAGATGCATTAGCTTAGAAGGTATCAAATTCATAAGTAAAAGAATGAAGCTCTGGACACGAGATAATTGAGTAAGACATTTATGTAAGAAAAATTGGCAAAATCGACCTTTTCAAATGGACAGAACATTTCCATCCAGTTTCCCAAGGGAACTCATGATATAGAACATTTATTTAAGTACATCAATGGTTATCAACTATAATTATACTATTTTAAATTTTCTTTTCCTCTTTTTTCTATTCATAACAGGGTTGGAACAATATATAGTCCCTATTACAAAATTAAGGACGATAGTAAAAGATGTATTAGCTTAGTAAGGTATCAAATTCATAAGTAAAAGAATGAAGCTCTGGACACGAGATTATTGAGTAAGACATTTATGTACGAGTAACATTAATATGTACTACAAGGAGCATATGATTCTATTTCGACGGAGGAGGCTTATGGGAAAAGTAGAGAGTATACAAAAGGACATCTATATGGGTAACATTGATTTAAGTTAAGAGATAAGTGCATTGATGAATTTTTGGAGAAGATGAGGTCTTCATGCTATTACATTTAACAATAACATCTATAATAGCTCAACCACTAGTGTTAGGTCAGAAACACAAGGAGTGGAGATGAGATAGTTGTGATTCCAATGCATCTAATCTGGTACTGATCCGGTCAAAGAGTTCTCCACCACTGGTCTTCGGGTCAACAAGCCAATACATATGGTGCAAGTACTCCTTGTATTAAGTATTAGAATCCCCCCTGACATCGTTGGGAGTCCCTATTTGTAATACAGAGGAGCGTCTATCCTCAGATTTTAGCCTCGCCCCAGATGGGGTCAGTCCTTCCAAATTGCAGATACAGGATCAAAGAGTTCTCCACCACTGGTTTTTCGGGATGCGAAGATCAACGAGCCAATACATATGGTGCAAGTACTCCGTGAATTTAGGTATTAGAATCCCCCCCTGGCATCGCTGGATTCCCTGCTTGTAATACAGAGGAGCGTCTATCCGTAAGAAGACGTTAGTGTCAAATTTCAGCCTCGTCCCAGCTGGAGTCAGTCCTTTCAAATTGCAGATACAAGATTTCCTTTAGAGATGGTAGGGCACATCAAGAGCCATCTTTGAGCCATGTTCAGTGGTTTTAATCACAAATGAGAAGAAAAACATATCCGCAATGATATTTGTGGCATATGTTATTTGTTAATAATATTGCTTTCAAATATAAACCTGAAAGATTGAATGGACCACAATTATATTGTTAATAATTTGAACTAAAGGATCAAATACTAATATAATAGAGTACATACGACGTAATTTCAGCCAAATACTAATAAAATAGAGTACACATGACACAATTTCAGCCAAATACTAATAAAATAAAGAACATACGATGCAATTTCAACCAAATACATAGGTATAGAAGGTGCTACTATGCAACAAAGTTGGATGGCGTGGATATCTGTGAATGTGATAAGTTTGACTTGTGATCCACTTATCGTACGAAAGTTAAAACTACAAGAGCATGCATGTCAAAGGACCACCAGAGTGCATAAACAGAGGAATGCGACTAGAATGTCATGCAAGCATGATATTCCACTCAAGCTGAAAGGTGATTTCAAAGCGAACGGCCAGCCACTCTGTATATAATGAAAGTTGGGCTTTAAAAAGATAAGGTGTTGCCAAAATAAATATGATATATCTGAGAATACTAAGATGAATATGTGTCATACATGTTAAGGTGATCGCCTAGGCACGCCTAAGCGATAAGGCGTCCCAGGGAGGTGCGCTTTGCCTGAGCTTCGCCTAATGTTCCGACTTATGTATTTTGTGCATTTATTGCATATTCATGATTAAAATTGTCTATTTTTATGACCTTGTGTTCAAAACATACATTGTTGTGGTTGTTATGTGCCAATTGTCATTTTTTTATTATAATTATCTCTATTAATAAGCATTTCCTAGATTTTCATACTTTGCCTTGCTACCTTAATTCTATTTCTATTTAGTGGTTATATTATTGAAGATAGTCAATACTTAGCAATAGATTAATATTTATCAATGTACTACATCTCAATCTCTTACATTATTTGGAAGTTGTCTCTTCTTGTTTTGGCAATGCCAAATAAACTTCTTTAGAAAATGCAATTTTTCATGGTCTCTTACCAAAAATAAATGTATATCATCAAGTTAACCATAAATGTATGTACTTACACATATAATTGTGCAAAAAATGTACATGAAGGAAGAAAAGTCTCTAAAAATCATTATATATACCTATAGGTTAATTGTACTAATATTTTAGGTTTTTAAAGCCGCCTAATTAGTTGTGACTACTTGTAAGGCTCTCTTACGTCATGTCGTCTTGCCACCTTGACAAGTATGATATGTGGAAAAGTACAAAAAAGACTGCATTAAAAATATGAAAGACATGAGCTGAGAATGACGAAAAGTGTCACGAATAAATCATTAGAAAATTACTCATTGTTAGAATATATCATTAGCCTATTAAGTTAATTGATTAATTAGTTAATCGGCTTACGTGTCTCGGCCATATAGCCCGCCTCGAGTCCCAAGCCAATGTCTCAACCCCTTCTCCTATATATAGGGCAGGGTGTGTTGTCTAATACAACAACACTAAGTGAGTTTTTCCTTCACACTTTTCAACACTCATATTCTTTGACAAGTCAACACAGTCTGATAGATGCACCATTTAGGGGTGTTGTTGTTATTGCATTGAAAAGAAGAAAAAGATATACCTATTTAACTTGGAAGAGATGATAGAATAGATTTAGATTCAATATGTCTTAATGAAAATATGATCTTAAATATGGTTTAATGGAAATCGATGAACCTTATAGCCAATGTCTAACATGGTTGGGTTGGACTTAAATGATATATCAATAGTAAGTAGGGGTGAGCATCGGCCAGACCGAGGACCGTATTTGTACATAAGTATAGACCATAGACCGGACCGTTTCAAAGTAGGACCAGACCGGGACCAGACCATTTCAAAGTTGGATTGGACCGGAACCGGACTACTTGGACCGCAATAAGAACTTTGCTTGGATCACAATAAGAACTTTTCAACATTTCATAACTTTTATAATAGTAAAACTTTGATAATTTAAATAACTTCTAACAATTGTTTAACATTAATATCAAACATACACACTACTAATATTTTAATATGTGATTTGTTTGTACTTTTGACATAATAAAGCTTCATATCTAAAGACATTTTACATATAAAACGGTCCACGGCCGATCTAAGGTCTGGCCAGTTTTGGACGGGACCGGACCGCAAACGAATTTTTAGAATTTCAAAATTGCATACCGGACCGAACGTACAATGGTTCAGGACTGGACTGGACCGAAGTGATCGGTCCGGTCCGGTTTTGCGGTATGGACCATGATTTTCTCACCCCTAATAGTAAGGTTCTCAAAATTTTACAAAGTATAAAATCCATTAAGCGACATCCATTCTCTTGACTAGCCACATTGCACAGGCATATAGACACATGGATGCCTACAATTGGCGCCCATCACATTGTCTTCCTACAAACTTTCATGGTCCCTACATGATCAACAATCTCCTTCAATTTAATTCTGATTGTAAAAGATCATTTTATTCATGAGTGTGCTAATGGTTGGGGCCGCCGGGCTACTTCTATTGTAATTGTAAAACAAAGCTGCCACCATGACCCAACTGTCTTCACCTCTTCATCCTTCTTGAGCATTAAGAAAATCTTGTTGAACCTACCTATATCCTAGCCTCTCTAGTTGTCTATACGAAATTGTCTACACCACGACATGCTTCCACAAAGTCGTCTTAAATTCCAAGTGATTTTGGTCATGTTTGATATGGTTAACTGCTTTGCATAATGGTTTTTCAAGCTCTATGTGAATTCCAATGGGTAGCTTTCTCATCTAATTATAGAATAGAATGAGAATATAGGGCTTAATACATGCAAAAAAAATTCCAATGTTAGTGATTGCGCTTTCAAATACATGAAGTCCCTATCAACTAGACATGGTTTACTAAAACATAACAAAAGAGATCTAGGGTCTTCTGCACCATTTGTAATGCCAAAGTATGAAAGAATCTAGGGTCTTCAAGATACACAAGTGATTGATGTATAGTATGGGATCAAATTTTCATTTTGAGGAATATACGATGAACACAATGTTAACGTCAATTGGAGTATAGACTATGTTGTTTCCAAAAGCAACATGACAAGATCCAAGTAGTAGTTCTTTTCTTCTTTGTGTGCCTCCTTGATGTGGAACTCATTTTGAAGAAGAAGATAGAAGAAGATAAATGACAATTCTCAAAATTCAATTTATATTCAATTGCCTGGACAAAGTCCCCGAGGCTGGCTTTTATGATACTACATGACTTGACCCACATGCAATGGAAATTAAGTCCAATTTAATAAAATTCGAAATTAAATAAAATCTAAAATAAAGAAAAGCATACAACATTTACAACTAAGCACATAAACTAGATAATTTGCGCTTAGGTCCCTATATATTAAAACAAAGCAAAACAAATAGAATAAAGCCTATGCATCCTACATCAACTATAAAATTCTAATTCATAATCGACTGCCTGGACAAAGATCTCGAGGCTGGTTTTTATAATACTACATCACTTGATCCACAAGCAATGGAAATAAGATCCTGTTTAATAAAATTCGGAATTAAATAAAACCTAAAATAAAGAAAAGCATAAAACAATTACAACGAAGCACATACACTAGATAAGTTGCGCTTAGGTTCCTAAATATTAAATAAAGCAAAAACAAATAGAATAAAGTCGAATGCGTCCTACATTGAGATCTAATCCCATGTTTTGGAAAAATGTCTCTTTTTCTGTTGATACGGGGGACATATCATCCCTATTTTCTATAGTGGAGATCTGGAAGGATTTATCCACCCTTTACTGCTCTCTCCGGGTTTACTATTGCTTTCTCACAACTAACACGCTATGTCGCTATTTGACACGACGTGTCAACGGAGCTATCCTTCTTTCGCGCCTTGGGTAGAGAAATCTACGCTATGACGTGGCATGTCACTTGTGATCTGTCTTGATTCTACCCCGAGATCGGTCAACTGACATGGTGTGTCACCCCACGACACGGCGTGCTGCATGCTTCTTACCGATGATGACTTCTACTACATGACACGTCATGTCATCTAAACAACATTGTGTGTCACCTGCTTTTCCCCTACTTCGAATACTGCTACTAGACACGACGGGTCTTCTTCAAGACACGGCATGCATGGCGTGTCACTTGTGATTTGTCTTGATTCTATCCCAAGATGTGTCAACTTATACAGCGTGTTGTGGGCTACTACATGACACATCATGTCAGCTAAACAACATTGTGTGTCACTTGTTTTTCCCTACTCTACTGCTACTAGACATGTTATGTCTTCTTCAAGACACGACATGTCACTTGTGATCTGTCCCAAAATCTGTCAACTTATATGGCATGTCACCCCACGACGTAGATTGTCGCCTGTTTCTTTTTGGCAATGACTTCTGCTACATGGTGTGTCGCAAGCTTTCTACCTACATCGGATACGGCTACTAGACACGACATGTCGAGTGCTTGTCGTTGTATTTATTGATGTGCTAGTACAACTACATCTAGGTGTGGTATGACGTCTACAATTATTCTATAACATGGTGGAGGCTTCTACACATGGTGAGTTCCTACATTTATCCTTACCAACGACACTTATCTTCCTTTTCCAGCAATTTTATATTTCTTACTTTCTTTAACTCGCCACCCTTTCCAACCCTACATACATATTGCCTACCTCATCTATGCTTGTACTTCCTCCATATACATATTGTGCCTACTGACTAATCCGATCCTTAATTGAATCTGATTTTTACTTCTAGATTGTAATATACCATTTTATTCATGAGAGAGTGCATTGTCAATGGCCAGACTACTATTATCGTCGTAATCCGGAGCTGCCCCCACGACCCAACTGTCGCCACCTCTTAATCCTTCTCGAACATTTTGAGAAGTCAGCTTGAGGCACAATTTTGTCCTTTGTTCTTGTCAGTTGTCATCCTAGGGGTTGGTTTGTGGCCCCTAATTTAGTTTTTCATGTCCAACCTACCTATATCCTAACTTCTTTACTTGTCCACATCATGCTGACCACCAAAACATGCTTTCAAAATATCTTCTTACTTTCAAATGCATAGAATTCTCCATATGCGACTTTGGTGATTTTTGTCTAAGTATGATATGGTTGACTACCTTGAACAATAGTTTGTCAAGTTCTATGTGAATTACAACAACCTATCTTATCTAACTAT
The DNA here is from genome assembly GCA_963693085.1 of Alisma plantago-aquatica. Classification (NCBI taxonomy): domain Eukaryota; kingdom Viridiplantae; phylum Streptophyta; class Magnoliopsida; order Alismatales; family Alismataceae; genus Alisma; species Alisma plantago-aquatica. The sequence continues at coordinate 159,241,972 of OY856414.1, read as the reverse complement.
AGGACTTGTCAAAGAATACTACCACAACATTGGGCTTAATGCATGCAACAAAAGTCCAATTCTAGTGATTGTCTTCCCAAAAGTATGAAATCCCCATCAACTATAATATCATTGCCTAAAATATAATGAAAGAGATCTAGGATCTTCATAATTAGTTATAATGTCATAGCAAAAACACCTCTAGGGTCTTTAAGATACACAAGGTGATTGGACTTTGTATAATCTGTGAGAAGAATTTTCTTTTGAGGATTATAGGATGAACAAAATGTATAATGCCACTTGAGTATGGACCAATGTTTTAAAAATTGTGAAGCGGGAGGCGGACGGACAAGACCTCTGAGGCGGACACTTATTTAGAAATAGGTTTCTTTATTTTTAATATGTTTTTACGAAATTACAAGCATATGAAATCAGTCCTTGTCTAACAAATCTACCAAGAAAACATGTCACAAATCGGATTTTTGTAACCTACTACCGTCGGGTTACTTTCCTTGATCCCGAAAGTTCCTGCACTTCTAGCCTACTGCTGCCTGCTGCCTACGTGAAACTTTTCAAAGCAAAGAGCTTCTTCTCACCAGATGGAAACTGAACCTTCCAAGTGTATCCAGTAGGAATTGAACCTACAAATTTACCCCTTTCTTAGGTTAGGCGCTTTAACCATAAAGCCATGAATGCAAAGAGACTCAGCGAGTGAACTATGTTTGAGTATTCCTTCTCGAGCTTCTATTTCTTCCATTAAAGGAGTTTCGAGAAAAGATGGAATAGGAAGACGTGTTTCCAGAACAAAGATTTTTTAGATTGAAAAGAAGTAGCCTGCTCTACTTGAGGCAACTAGGATCAAAAAGTGTCACAGGTGATAAAATACTTAATGTTAGTAATTCAATTTCAAAGACAGGTCCTCATTATACATATATAATAGTGTATTCTTCTAATGATATTACATAGTTAACCAATGTATAAGTTTATAAATAATCTTAATCCGTCACGATAACAACCAATTTAAAACATCAATATATTGTAGGTGGATACCTATATATTAGAATAACAGATGCTACATATCTAATATTTACATAGCTAAACAGTAGGTAAGTAGCTAACTAACTGTAGCTGCTACTTAATCCGGACTGACAATCACGAGTATATAAGGTACATGCTAGTGGACTACAGTAGTATAACTTAAATACATATCATATTTAGCTATCTACATAGCAGTAAACTTGTGTAATATATTAATGTTTTGCATAGAAATACATAACAATCTATATTCTACCTAGTCCTAGAATTATAGACATAGTCTTACACTAGTAAACTAGTAATAGACTAATAATAAGTCAGTAATAACACGTAAGAACTGAACTGAGAATAATTCGTCCAATACAAAAAAAATCAGGACAGAATTTAACTGAGTTGGGGCTTGCAATGGATCTGCTGGGTGCCTTTTCATTATGCGGGCCAAGACCACTTTTTTAAACCATCCTGGAGGCCACTTAGGCGGATAAAGCAGGCCACGAATAGCCACTTTTTACAGATCCAATTAGGAGACGGGATTAACCCGCTTAAGTGAGTGCTCGGCCTTTATTATTTACTGGTATAGACTATGTTACTTGTTTCCATAAACACATGACTAGATAATATTGGGTCCTTACTTCTCTGCATGCCTCCTTCAAGTTAATTAGATCCATATTTTTGGAGCTGATTCAATAAATACAATCCAAGAGGATAACAGTCATCTTCATGAATGATGTCTAACCTCATTCCAAAAATGCTTATCTTTATTCCTCACCAGTCGCTTCCTCAATCAGATAGGGCACAATAATTCTAGCTTTGTGGATCCCTTGTATTTGTATTTGGTATAGATTTAGTATTCATAAGAAATAGATGGAAGGGAAGTGCCAAGAAAAGCATTAGCAATTTAGCACGGCAATTAAGTAGCAATGTTACAGTAAAGATGTAACATTGCATATGTGGCATAGTAATTGCAAATTCCACAACCATCTCTTATTAAAAATCCGCACACTATATAGCAACACCAAAGAAATAATGTGATTTACATAGGGGTGAGCATTCGATGAATTCGGTCGGTTACGGTTAATTCGGTTCGGTTAAACGGTTAATTTGTGGTTTGAAATTTTAACCATTAACCTAACCAAATTGAGTCGGTTAATTCAGTTATTGTCCAATCGGTTAATGGTTAATTCGGTCGGTTAATTTGGTTAACCAAATAACACTCGTGTAATAATATTATTTGAAATAGTCATAGAATTTGGGACAATATTGTTATATTATAGTAGTATTGTTGTAAATTTATTTTTTGTATGGCTCGTAAAAACTTGTTTACTATATATATGGGGAAGTATTTTGAAATAAAAGTACAACTATATATGTATATATGCATGTGTAGGATATTATTTATGAATAAATTCTGACTATTCGGTTAATTCGGTTAACCAAACCAAAAATATCTTTAACTGTCAAATTAACCATTTAACCGATTAACCGAAATAAATTAACCAAATTAACCGAATTAACCAAATTGACCAAATAAAATTAACCATTCGGAATTAACCGTTCGGTTAATCGGTTATTAACCAAATTCTGCTCACCCCTAGATTTACAACACTTCAATGTAAAAAAAACCACGATTATCATGCTGAATAGAAGTATACTGCAGAAAAATCTACAAATATAGCATTCTACATGCCAAATAAGAGAACTTTTTTGGATCTCATAATATGATGAAAATTCGAAAAAGTACATACAAGTGTTGTGGTTCATAGGAAACAAAGAAAAAAGAATCATATTTTATAAATAAATCAGGGCTCAAATTGCAATTTTCTTGCTAAACCATAATAGCATCACCAGTGGGTGAAACTGAAATTAAAAAGCATATCCTTAACATATCCCTCAACAAAATTGTAAACCATATATAAACCCCTGGCATGAATATGCAATTGAAACATGTATGATTTTTTCCCTCGTACCATTAAGATCAATACTCTATGTTAGCTCTGTGAATGAGTGGTATTTTTGTTGTTCCATCTAGGACAAGATACTAGCTTCGTTGAGCTAGATATAGTAATAAAGGCACGTGCTTCCACTTCTGTTGGATCTCAAATTGTTATTGTGCATCAATTGTCGGTTGGCTCTATTTTGAACTCAATCAAATAGCCATATATCCAGTAACTTTAATCTATAATGGTATCTACTATGCATCGTAAGGTGATGAGTAGTAATTATTCAACCTCGCTGTTGTCCAAGGTAGGCGACATGTAGCACCTCAATGTTGTTGGTTCATCTTTTGGATACTCCTCAATTTCCATTGAATCTTGTTTCAAACATACCAATACATTGAATTTTTATGTGGCCTCCCCTTGCTTTGTTATCTTGTAAAAATTAAGACTGTTAAAAATAAACTGGGGGTATGAGAGTGCAAATGGTTTATACTAATAAACTACATTGACTTCTATGTTATTTGGTTGCTTTTAGTGCCTCCTCAACATAGACCTCCTATTGCATCTTTACTTTAGCTCACCCAATTGTTTATGATTCGTTGCAATTTACATTACCTTCCTATTTAATATCTTCAAATATAACATGTGCCAACTCAAGAAACACTAGAGGATTGAGTTCCAAGAGTTAGTTAATACAAGGAGGCTTAGCCTTTCTCTATTTAGTTTGAATCGATATTTGGGTTTGTTTTGAGTTTCTACTTTGCTATAGTATGGTGTGAAATTATGTTATCTTATTTAAGATATTAGTCAGGTTTACATTTAAATAATATGCTAATAGAGCTCCATTATGTTTTCAAATAACTTCTTAGAAAAAAGTTAAGAATGCAATGTTGTTTTCACTAACAACTAGAGCTAAAATACAAGAGTGATGCCTTGATTTCATGAGGGAGCTAAAGATGTATAAATTATACATGCCATTCACCAGATGTTCTTGAAAGCACTCAAAGTCATACACTCTTATTATAAATAAATATTCATGATGAACACGTGCTACTCATATAAGAATCAACAAGCGCTTACGGTTTGAGCCGTACCTCCCTGTGCGACGACCTAGGAGGCGACCCTCCAACATCCTCAGAGGGGAGGAAGTGACCTCTGAGACGAGCAAGGAGACTCGACCAGATAACACGATCAAGAAGAAGGTCTGGAACCAAGTGATTGGTGGAGCACAACTTTTGAACAACATGACTTCGCGCCGCCAGAAAAGTTGGACGGAAAACGCTTTGTCACCTTGACGAGCCAACGTATGAAGCAATGGAAAGGTGTTGGGAGCACACTGTTATTTTTTACGTGATGGGCAAGAGACCTTTATACTATCATCTTTTAGCTTAGATCAGAAGAGTCTGGAAGCCTAAGGGAGGGTTCGACCTCAAGACAAATTCTTTTTATTGCGGTTCAACTCCGCAAAGGACAAGAAGAACATAACCTACGGAGGACCACGATGGTTCAATAATAGGTTAGTGGTGGTGAAGGATTACAAGACGGGGGATGATCTATCAATTACGAAAAGAATCACATGTAAATTGGACAGAGCTTTTGTCAATGATGATTGGCTTAGCAAATTCCCTGGATCCAAGACGAAACTCATTACTTGTTCGTATTCCGATCACACGACAATCAAGGAGCTGATTCATTAAAAGAAAACATTTAGATTTCTCAACTTCTGGTTAGATTGGCCTGGTTGTCGAGACATCATGAAGGAGACTTGGGACACAAGCTCGTCAATGGGTAACCCTCTTTTTCAATTTTTTTATAAGCTTAAACAAGTCAAACTGAAGCTTAAAACATGGTTGAAGTAATATGTTAATCTCAAAAATCTTATTGCAAAAGAATATATAGAGATGAATGACATTTCAACGGCACTGAGAAAGGCACCTCTTGACCCTAAGCTCATTGAAGCCGAGAGGGTTACATATAATAGATTGAAATTGGTTGGAAAAGCGGAAGAGCAATATTACTGACAGAGAAGTAGGCTTGATTGGGTGGTTAACCATTGTCAAGAGACGAGATGTAATTAACTCAATCACTGAGCTTTTTGATCCTCAAGGCAATTGTGTACAACACGAAGATGATATTGCTAATACTACTACTTCTTTCTTTAACAATCTTTATAACCAGGTTCAAGTTGAAGACACTCCCATAGATTATAATTGGATTGATAATGATGTTGACAATGTCTTTCTCTGCAAGTTACCTGATATGACTGAAATTAAGGATGTTGCCTGGAGTATTGGGCCTAACAAGAGTTCATGTCCTGATGGATTCAACGAATTCTTCTATAGAGAGAATTGGGATCTGATCAAAGACTATCTTTTAAAAGTTGATACTTGGTTCTTTGCATGAGGCAACATGGTTCGTCAAATCAATCATGTTTTTCTTGCACTTATCCCTAAGAAGGAAGTCATTGTGTCACCAGCTCACTTCAGACCTATTTCATGTTGCTCCATGCTCTACAAAATCATCACCGAGATTATTACTAGACGCCTTTCAAATGTTCTTCCTAAACCGATCTCTCCCAATCAAGGAGCATTCATCCATGGCAGAAGCATAGATGATTGTTCTCAATTGGATGCGAAATTCACTCTCAGATTCAATGTTAACAATAGCCCACCTGCTGCTTGTGTCAAATTGGACATTACTAAAGCTTTTGATTCTGTTAGATGGTCCTACTTATGGCAATGTCTCAGAAGCTTAGGTTTTTGTGACAAGCGGATAAATCTAGTCAAACAATGTGTCTGTACTCCCTCCTCACTTCTCAATGGCACTTCAGCTGGTTTCTTTAGGAACTCAAATGGTCTAAGGCAAGGTGATCCTCTTCCACCCTTGCTTTTCACCATCGCCATGGAAGGTCTTAGCAGGAAACTTGAAGAAGCTTATGAGGATAAAACGATTATATCCTTTCCTATCAGGCGTATAAAGGCTCTTAGTCATCTACTTTTTGCGGATGATGTACTTATATTTGTGGAAGGTAGACAACGCAGTCTTACCAACCTCAAAGTACTCCAAAATTTCGGGATGGAATCTGGTATGGTATGCAATGAAGCTAAAATGCACGTCTTTCTATATGCTTCTTGTAAGAACAAACATTATCTAGTTGATTCTATGGGCATACAAAAAGGAACTTGGCCTACCAAATACCTAGGCTTTCCTATGGCAGGAGAAAGCATTTCTATGAATGCCTTGATCGCTTGAGAGATTGATCAGTCGGTGACCAGGTGCTAAAATTTCTATGGCTGGTCGGGTTGTTCTGATTAAATATTGTGCAATGGGACTTATTAAATATTGGATGAGACAGGGGAGATTCCATATTCAGTTCTATGTAGAATGGAAATTCTTCTATCAGACTTCTTATGGGGCAGTCCTTCACACGCGGCTAGTTGGTCAAGGATAGCTTCCCTTCAAGTGAAGGTGGTCTGAATCTGAGTAGACTGGAAGATCTAGCTAATTTTTACACTCTCAAAAGAATCAACAGGCTACTACATATACCTTCCATTTTGAGCTCGTGGATGATTTCCTGATAAGGAATACCTTCTCACGTGATCACACTGTTTGTGCTTCTACTAGTTGGCGAAGAATGGATGAACTTTGGCCAACTTACACAAACACAGACGACACCTCACTCTAGAGTAGTTGCAGACAAAGCTTGCCCGAAGACAAAGCCTTCTCTTCTATGTGGATGTCTATGCATCAACCGTGTTGGAGCCTTACATCCTATAGAGCTCTAAAGGACCTACTCCCTACCTTGGAGAAAACAAGCAAATGGTGCCCTTATACAAACACTCTTTGCCTACTTTGTCAGCAGGAGATTGAAACCACTGTTCATCTTATTGGACATTGTCGAGTTTGGAAATATTTGTGGGTCGTGCACAACTGAAGTTGAATATTAGAAGTTCTTATCTTCTTCATGAATGTCTCGAGAATATTTACATTAGATTTAGATCTAATGGTATCGTAGAACTCTGGGCAATTACTGGTTGTGTTCATCTCATCTGGATGGAAAGGAACACAAGGAGGCATGGTGGGAGACACCAACATTATCTTAATATCTTCAGTCACCTTGAGAAGGAGATGAAGCTTTTATTTGACGCTTTTAAAGTTAAATTTAAAGGTATTTCTCCAACCATGATTAGAAATTGGGAGTTCATGTAATACCTATTATGGTTGTTGCTTAGTAGTGACTCTTCTATAAAGTCATTACTCTTTCTTGTAGTCTACATGTCATATGCCCCTTTTAAGGGGTAGGAAATATACCTACCTAATTTTTCCGAGAAAAAAAATATTCATGATGAGATCCAATCACATATATTCTTTTCCATTTCTCTCTTTAGTACCTGTTTTTATCGCCAACATGACCATGCAACAATGATTTATCATGTTCATGATCAATGACTAGCTGAGGATGGACCTAGAAGACTCGCTCTACCAACAAGGATGTAAATTTCTATCATGTTCGTCATCAAACTGCAAGACTTGGCTCTTTTGTATGTCATTATACACAAATCAATGAGAGCAAATCATGTAATACCAGAAGCGGCATGAAGAGCATGTGGAATACAAATTATGAGAGAAATAAAAAAAATTCTTTCAAACTCTACCAAGTACAAGAAGTTTATCTTGGTTAGAACCTAAAGTTAGAACTGATCAAAAACCTAAAGTTAGAGCATCCACAAGTCTAACAAAGCAGCGGGAGATTTTCTATTAAATAGCCAAGTTCATTTAATCACGTGAAAAAGTGTCGTCCAATGTTTGGCAAGCCCTATCTTGAGCAATACTCTACAAAAATGGAAAATTACTACAACTAAGGAGCAGGACTACAAAAGCTAAAAATCATAGAAATTATATTACAAAGTCCCATTTCACTCAGCAACGTGGAAAATGAAATCAAGATAAAGATCGACAACACAAATAAGGCTGAAAAATATGACAAATATCTAAAAAGACCTCAGATAAGTAGGTTAACATCCAAGGATGCAATTTTGTTTGCAAAGTCCAAGTGAAAAAACGAAAAATTGGTAAAAAAAGATTAGAGTACAAAATTTCACAAACCTATATGTAGAAGACTAAGTTGATAGGTTTATGTAGAGAAAGTAGAGCCATTGGTACAACATGGTACTATTGTTCAGGAAAGCAGTATGCGGTGTATGGGCGGAGAGGGCACCGCATAGCGTATATGCAGTATGCAGGAGTATGTAGGGGAACATACGTTGTTTCAGATTTTTTAACAAATTAATTATATAGTCATTAAATGATACATTGAGCTTATAAAAAAATATAAATATAGATTACACACTTATATATATACATATAAACATACTAGCATTCATGCACGATGTGATTATACATGTATATATGTCTATAGATGGAATTTGTTTGTAATATTGTACATATATTAAAATGTATACATATAAATGTACTAATATGTGTAGAGTGTGTGTATAAATATGAATAAATAAAAATGTATACATACAAGTATATATGTTAGTATATGCTAATATACGTTTGAATATTTCAAAAGGTATTCATATAAATGTACATATGTGTGTGGAAATTATTACATATATTACAATTTATATACATATATAAATGGCTATATAGTATATACTTATTTTAGTGTATAATGAAATGTGTGTGTATATTTATGCATGTATGTATGTAATGCATGGACATAAGTTGCAAGCTTTTCAAAAAGTGGAGTTTAATCAGCTGCTTAATCGGCCAAGCGGGAATATATGCAGCCCAAAACCGCTTAGTGGACCGATTAGCAATATGAGGTGCACTAGGGTGACCGAATAGACATAAGCAGGCGGTCGTGCGGAACGAATTCTCGAAGAGTGCATGGTCACATGTATTGATGATCATAAGTTGTGTGGATATTATTGTTGATAAGATGTTGAAGGAAAATTTTGTCAAGGTTGCATAAAAGGTTTTTCCTATGGAAGATCTTCTTATCTTATTGTTGCTTGCCCCCCGCCTAATTTGGCCGCAATGAAGACATGAATAACAATTCTTGATAAAAAAATGGATGGTTGGATTTAAGAAATGTTCACAAAAAAATTACAGTGGTAATCTCAGTGACTATACTAGAAGCTTTGTTACAAAAATCTCCAACTTTAATGAAGAATCAATAATTATTTTGCAATTTATATGCCCCCAAAGTATTTGGCACGATTAATACGTTGGTCACTGTTTTGCACCACTTTTCAAGATTTTTCTCTTTTAAGTCGCTTGCTCTTTTTCACAAAACCAAGTACAAAGTACTCCTGATATACACTAAACTTCCAACCAATGTTCAAAATTTCGTCGAAATTGACGAAATATAGCTAATTATTTCGATGCCGCCAATGATCGAACATAGAATTGGCCTCACATGTCTGTACGTAGGGCATCTTTTCCAAAAAAAATTGACAATTATTTTGAATTTTGACAAAATTAGGTATCAATATAAAAGGCACATTTCATCTGTATTTCGACAAAATTTTGAGAAACACATGTATTATTTTGAGAAATGGGGTACGATGTCTACAGATTTTACTATGTGATTCCTTGGGCTTGTTAGGGGCAATCTAAGTTATGTTTCTTTGCTTCCTAGCCTATTTCTACCTCTCTCTCTCTCCTATTTCTCTCAATTCTATAAAGATCTACAAAGGAAATATTCAAAAATGTATAGGAGTGATATCTATGGCTATGATGACCCGCTAACTTTCATTTTTGAGGCCACATGGTTTATGTCAATAGTGCACAAAATTAGCATGACTATCGAGATATTTTGTGTATGTCATTATCAATTAGACCTCTAACGACATGGTTGCCTCCTATAGGCTCTCACTACAAAAGCACACGACTAAGAATAAAGCTTGACTTAATCCTAGTATGCATTTTATCACTTGTAGGCATATAGAGATTACCAGTGAGACACATCTATGCTTGTATAAAGCAAAATAAACTGGAGCCAATATGTTGATAGGTATAATCAACAAGGAGGATGACAACCATCATGGTTCAACATGCATAAACCATAGTTGTCTCACGCTTCCCCACTACTCACACACCACTGCAACATTGATTATGTATTACATCCTGTCATCCTACTTAGAGGTCCTACCATCCTAGATCATGCTATGCTTCCATAAATTTGTGTTTTTAAGTCTATATATTGTGCTTGCACACTACATTGACTTAATTCATTCATTTCACCATTCAATTGACCTCAAATCTCCATCAAAATCCCCATCAAAATTGTTGAGCGTCCTTCACTCACACATGAGGAGCCCCACCCCCTCACATATCCAATATGAAATATTGTTGCATATTTGAGTAGATCTACACTAGTAGATTGTTCTGGTAAAATTTTGCTAAATAATTCGATCATTTGGTCGTCGAAACGCCAGGATTGCATTTGTCAAATTTTTGTCGAAATTTTCCGAAATTTCTGTTTCAGTGGCTATCAAAATGACGTTGAAATCGGACATTTTCTTCCTTGCCCCAACCCTACACTCTTGATAGTCCATGTTGTTGCAGAGTCCTATTCCCCTTCCTCCCATTCTTTTCTAGTGTGATGTTTGCATCCTTGACTTAATATTCTTATCTTCAATGAGCAAATATGCACTCCTCTCTATTTTCATTTTTTTCTTATTTGCCTCTTCTCTGTCATTATCATTACCATGTATGCTTGTTATTTCATTCTAAATATTGTTGTTTCACATGTTTCTCTTAGATTTTTATATAAATGGATGCATATTATAAGCTCAGGACCAAGCTACAAAGAAACTAATCAATAGTCATGGTTGGTGGGCAGGCGCTGAGGACAAATAGGGTTTAGGGCCTTGCGCCCTATGTCGCTGTAGATGGACTAGAGAAGCGTCTCTGGACTCCTCCCGCACAATCTCTTTCTGCCTCCAACTTTATCTAGTCCCCAATGGTTTCCTTTATGGTCTCCTCTCAACAATATGCAGCGGCTTTGGAGAAGGCCCAAATGTCAAGAATCCACAACTTCAAGGCTAAGCGAATTGTGGTCCAAAGGAAGCAGCATAAGGCAGATAACTCCGTTGACCCTGATAAATCAAGAAAAAGCACTCTCCTATATTTGATCAAGGGACAAGTTAGCATCCAAATAATAATATCTCACTGAACATCGTGGTAAAGAACACAATATCCCCTAAAGCTTAGGGGGGACAAGGGAAGCCTAGGGGGGTCTAGGTGTTTCTAGGCGTTCTTCATATTTGTGTATACATTTAGCTATACTCATATATACACATCACTATATATATTTGTATTGGTTATCCCTAAACTTAATCAATCATAGCTTCACCTAAATCACACATGTCATGATCTAAGCTAGACCCATTTGATCTTAATTGACATATCATGGTCTAAATTGGAACGAATTTAGCTTAGCACGCCCTAATTAGGCCCAGATTAGACCTAATTTGACATAACATGACCTAATTAGACTTAAGTTCCCTAGTTTGTCTTTCATTGACCTAAACAAGCCCTAATTTGGCAAAATCATACCTAATTCCCCAGATAAGACATGATTTTCCCAAATCAGACATATCCCCCCCGAATCAGACCTATTCCCCCCAAATCAGACCTGATTTGGCCTAAATCGGATTTATTTCTTCCCTAAAATAGCTAAACTTGATCTAAATTGACCAAATTCAGATTTAATCGATGCTAATTTGATCTTAAGTATCTTAATTTTGGCTTAAAGCCCTTAGACATCCACTTTAGTTATCTAGAAGCCTAGGCACCCACTTTAAGGCGGCCTAGCTAGAGCCTTAGGGGCCAAGGCAGGAGCTTGGATAACTATGCACAAGGGGCGGCCTGATAGGGGGGCTAGACTTGAACCTGGATCTGGTGGTTGAAGGATTCAGAGGAAGCTGGATTACAACATTTCGGTTGATACTTATTAGAGGTATTTGGAAAGGAGTCATGGGCGGATTCATGACAACAAACCCAAAGTGTGCTTCAAATGCCTCCAACCATGGCGACCTAGCCCAACATTGCATGGCACACACATCACTACCACACCTGTCGAATATTTGTCTGAGAGCCAAGTTTCCACCGCATGAGGGGAAGTCTACGACATGGTCAGCTAGAAGAGGACCACAACAAGGGGTGAAGAAGATGGCGATCATCCTATACTTAATGGATGAAGAAAGATACAGAAGGGCAGACACCAAGAATGATCGATGCGATGAGCTTTCTCCCTTCCTCGAAACCTCCAAGCCATCAATTGTTGATCTCTAAAAGTGTGTATTTTTTAACACACCATTTGATGCAAGCAAGGTGCTTGAAGAAAAGACTTTGAAGTTTAAAGGCAAAACTCTATCCCTTAGACCCATGGATGCGTAGGGGCAAGATTCAGTTAAGGAGACGACTTGGTATTGGGTTACAGATTTACCCATATCATGATGTGGTGATAAGGGACGGTAAATTCCCCAGTAGACCCATAACCCATGGGGAAAACCATGACTTGACCCAATGATGATGGCACAAATTGGTCTAAGTTAGTAGATGGGTTTTAGTGGGGATAGGAGTGCAAGACTCATTTGTTAATGGAAGACCCACTAAAATCCACTATTACACATGAATCCCTAATCCTTGTCTCACTGCCCCAGTTCGTGATCTCGCAACACATCAATCGCTGCTCTTGCCAGACTCCCCAAACCAGAGATACAATACCCAACTCCGCCATCGTCGAGAGAAGCCCATCTTTTTCATGATACTCAGGATGAATGGTATAAGTATGAATTTGAGAGGTCTGCCTTCAAGCGAGGAGAAAGACCCACCCAACCTAGCTCTTTTCTCGCTCAGAAACGTCACTGTTGTTGCCCCCTTGATGCAACATTGTCGTCTCCCTCTTTTCAATCCAATTGTTGCACTATCTCGCCACCTCTATCTCTCCTTGTTCCGTTTTGGTAGCGCCAATGGCAGGTGGCGGCCTTCACCTTAACGGTGTTTTCTAGGTCTGCTTCTGCCATAGCCTATGTCGCTCTGTCCTCATCTCCTGTCGCATTTCATGACTACAATGCTGACGACTCCAAGCAACCACCGGATAAGAAGACCGGATTCGCCAAGTGTGTGATGATTCCGAGCAACCCCACCTTGCATTCTGTCTTATCACAGTTCGATGATTATAAGGCTTCTCTCTATTCCATTCCGAACACATTGCTACATGATCTCGGGGTTGAACAAGCTTGGGCAAAGTTGTAATCACCCATCTTTTCTTCATGCACATTAAGTCATGTTTGTAGCTAAGAAGATGGTTTCCTTAGGGATCAAACCTTTGATGCAGTGAATAACTCATACCATCTTCTTTGTATTCCCCTGTGCTCCCAGTTCCGGGTCAACAAACCTCCTTGTCTGCACATCTTGTATATATCCAACTCTTGATGTACTAATCTATTGGAAATTTAATGCATGTGTTAAGAGTGCAGTACCCTGCTGAATGTTTGTCTTGCTCATTGTTAATTTGTGGTGTCGAGTTTGATCGTTACCAATAACCAACGCTTTAATTTGCAACGGGAGGTATCAAAAGTTTCATAAATGAGTTAATTTGCAGATATATGGTTGCAAATTTGCATGATTGTTAGGTGTAAATGAGTTTTAGATAAAATAATTAATGTTGTATCTCAAGTATAGAAAAGGTACATATCCACTAATGTGTTTGTTGAGTTAGATGTTGAAAAGGTTTGTTTTGCAACTATATTTGTAGGGGTCATGTTGCATATATTGTGAAAAAACAATGTGGAGGGTTCCTCTACAAGTTTTACATGTTTGGAAAAATATTTATATGTAGTGCCTAACTCACAGATTTGGCCTTAACGAGCTGAAATAGGTCCACGGGACTTATTGGAGTGGGTATGGGTATCTACTATTACATATGTTCTTCAAATGGGGCGGGTTGGGTTGGGTTAAAATTTCAATGGATACAGTGGGTATGGGTATGGGTTGCTCATGCTCGCTCAATTGCCATCCCTAGTGGTGACGAATCCCTCAAAGATATTATCAATTCCTTCAGTTCTATGACGGTGGTGTCGAGATGGAGAAGTGATGAAAATGAAACTTGGGTTCTGATGTGGGTGGAGCATACTTGTCAAGGTGGCCAGGCGACATGGTGCTCCTATCGAGCGCCTTATGACTAGTCGCGACTAGTCATGACTAGGCATTGCTTAGGTGGATTTAGAAAAGTCAAATATTAGTACATTTAACATGTAGGTATACATATATAATACTTTTTAGAAAGTTTCCTCCCCTCATATACATTTATTTTTCAATTAGATGTGAGAGTGTGTAAATAGGCTGCTTGTGGTTGGTCTCATGAAATTGATAAAATTGGTGTGATCTGAAGAAGTTTTTGATATTGTAGGGTTAGATTTGTATGCTGACAATGAGGGCATGGATGTAAGGTGTGACTCTATGTGCATACTTCTCTTCAAGCTAGAGGTCTTATGTTCCTACTAACAACACCTTATTCTCAAACTGACTGAAAGTGTTGGAGGTTCCTCTTTTGTTGTGGTGGTCTATGCTAAATGCAACACACTAGCCAGAAAGGAGCTTAGGGATTCCTGAAGGATTTGACTCTATAATTGGGAATGATTTATGCGAGAGAGATAGATTTTAAAATTGTCAGAGATAGGTGAGAGAAGAGAGGAGAGAATGAACCAAATAGGCAGGTCATGATGGATTTTAACCATTGGGTGACTAATCTTAATTTAAATGAGGTTCCTTTTAAAAGCAACGTGTTTACTTAGGTAGATAAACAACATCACACCCCCACCAAGTGGGAACGTATTAATCGTGGTTACGTTAGCCTTCGTGGCTTGCCCATGTCCCTACAATGATGGCATATCTACTAGATATAGAGTTTTCGATCATTGCCCAATTTTGATCCATTTTGGTGATGAAGAACCTTAGACAACAATTGTGGGCCTGGAATAAGGAGGTATTACATGATATAATGCGGAGGCACCATGACTTGGAGGACGTTGTACACATTTAACAAGTGGATTTTGATAGTATCTGATGTAGGACGAGCATAGCTTTTTAAATAGTCTTTTTACTAGTCTTTACAATGTTTTATCAGTGCCTTGTGTTTTAGGGTTTATTTGATATTTTCCCAGTTTGTCTTGTAAAGCTTGTGGTTTAGTCCCACATTGGCTAGTTGTCCAGTGAGTTGGGTTTAAGCACCTATATGTAATCTTTGTAAGGCTCTTGAGAAATGCAGACCTAATGAACAAAATCTTTTAATGAATATTAATTCCTTTTGATTAGTTATTTTAGATTAGTTTAGATCTTGATAGTTAGTCTTAGATTTTATTCATTAGATTTTCCATTAGTCTCAATCATCCTAATGAGTATGGTAAAGAGGAAATGGTGACGGGAGAAATCCAAAATCTCTTATCTAGAACATGGAGAGGAATACTGTGTTTTTCCATGTGGTGGTGATGGCTAAAAGAAAGAAAGACATATTTCTAGGTTGAGCTTGAAGATGACACCTTGTCACTGATCCATTTTTTATTGCCCTGCAAGAAGCTGACCACTTTCAATCTTTTTATTTGATGTATGCAATTCAAATCAAGATTTGCAACCTTGTTTCATTGAGGGCGTCTATCCTTAAGGATAATATGTCTCTTACAGTTGTACCAGCCAGACGAAGGTCTTATCCACTGTGAAGCAAATGGATGGATCATCCGTGTCTGGCCTTGATGGCTTTGGGCTAAAGTTCTATCTAGTTGATTGCACGTCATCAAGGATGATTTTATGAAACTTGTAGAGCACTTCTTTGAAGGGGGGTCAACACATAGAGGCATGGTGTATTCTCGCTTGGTGTTGATACCCAAGACTGATAACCCTAGTAGGTTAGATAGAGACTTAAGTCGATCTCCATTGAGGGTGTCTCCTTGAGAATTTTTGTGAGGATTCTTAGTAACAGTCTAAGCTTTGTTTCTTCCATCCATGGTCCTGCCTTCACATGGGGCTTTTGTTAGTGGTAGAGACATCATCAACAATATCGGGATAGCAAAGGAATTGGTTTATGCCATTAGACAAGATGGTGATAGGAAACATTATCATTACATATGACATGTCTAAAGCATGTGATCGTCTGAGCTGGGACTTTTTGAGATGAGTTCTTGTGAAGTTTGGTATGACTTTTGAGTTGGTGGATTTGTGTAGGAGTTTTCTACATATACATGGTCATTGTTTCCATTAGTGGTTTTTCCATTGGCTTTTTATTCGGATTGCCAAAGGCTTGAAACAAGGAAGTTTGTAATTCGCTTCCTTATTCATTCTTTTTTAAGAGATTTTGAATAGAAGGATCCACAATGACATTTCTTTTGGGTCTCCTGGAAAGATATCATACAAGAGGAAAAGTCCTGGCTCCACCACTCCTTTTGTATGAGGATGACTTATTGTTGTTTTCAAGGGTTGATTCTTCATTGCTTTAGCACGTCAACAAGATCTTTGGGAATATGAGATTGTATCCGAACATATGGTTAATAGAGAGAAATCAGTTATATGATTGATGGTGATGATGATTTGATCAATCAGGTGATTCTCAAATGGTATAAACCTTTCATATAAGTGGGACTCTCTTATTTATTTGGGAGTGCCTATTATCATTGCCAGACAGAAGATAAGTATAATTGTATTTCTTCTGGAGAAGATTAACGGTAAGGTTGCTTCGTGGAAGGCCAATCTCCTACTGTTAGCTAGTTGAATAATCATGACTAAACATATTGTGTCATCCATCTCTTTAAATACACGGCTGCCTTGGACATCCCGCTTGTGTTTAAAAGGATCAATTCTTTGTTTTACTCATTTTTCAAGGGATTCTAGCTCGAAGAGGGCTAGGATGGTGTACGAGTTCATCAACAGGTCGTCCTGCGATGGTGGCTTGGATTTTGAATCGCTTTAGCTTAATTCAGGGGCATATAAATATCAGACTTGTTGGGAAATCTTGCGAAATTCTTCTATATGGGCATTTTTTTGTAATAAAAAATATGCCAGCACTTACATGAATTGCCAGGCTTGCTATCGTTGTTATTTGAAGCTCGAGTTGTTTGCATCCCTATATTGGAAGAGCCTCTGGAGATTCTGTCCTATTGTCTTACTGAAGTGCATATGGATCATCGGAATACGAGATGTCTTTCTGGTTCGATCTATGGTGTGATGACTACTTGCATAACTTTGCAATATACACCAGCGATGTGGAGATGGACACTAAAGTCAGAGATTTGTGGTGGGTTGGTGTCAAATGGGATTGGGACACTCTTAAGTCATGCTCAATGATAAAGGCACAGAGCAAATTGCTCGTCCCTTCAATCTATCTCACAGGAGGGTGATAAGCTCATTTGATCCCACTCCCTTGGGGGACTTTTAATTTGCTAAGAGACTAATTACCAATTCTTGGGTACCGTGTGGACCGTGGTTGCCAGAACCTAACCGAACTGATCGGTTGAACTGGGAACCGGTGGCTGGCATGGTTTGGTTCTCTCAAAAAGCCAAAAATGACATCAAAACCAGTCAAAATTGGTCAACTGACCGGTTAAATCGTTCAAACCGGTGAACTGGTCTGGTTTTCTCCAACCAGTTGGTTCTTGGTCATGTGTATACTTTGACCCCCAGATCCAATTTTTATTATTTCTCACTTTTTCTTATTTCCATTTGCTCTTACACAATAATTTGGCATATGCAATGTAGTATTTGATTGGATTATAGTTGTTTCTATGTTGTTTTTCTTTATATTCTCCTTGATATGTATACCTTTTCTTGATTTTCCATATTGTATATAATTTTCAAAAAGGATTTATGACGCATCCTAACATCGCCAGTTGAACCGGTCCAACCAATTGTTGAACCACTGAATCGAGAACCAGAAGCCTCACCAGTTCATTCACCTATTTGGTTCTGAAAACCTTGGTGTGGACTAAACCATGGATATAGGACAATGAATCACAACCCAGAGATGCCATCATGTAGAAGATTTCTAGAGCGTCCCTTCCAAGTCCCAGTCAATGATAATATTCAGAGATGTTGAATTCCTTTACCTTCATTCTATACATGATGCAATATTAAACAGAAGTATCCATGCAACACCCTTCATTCATAGAAAAGTTAATGCTCTCCTTCAAGAGAAGTTTACTGCCTGCTTCAGGAGGGGAAGTAACCTTAAACAATTGTTCACACACTATTGCTCGCACACAGGCAATAGGACTGCTAAAGGATGGTCAGTTTTTGTTTTACTATAGCTGGTTTTCTGGGACAATGAATCAACGCCCAGAGAAAACACCATCATGTGGAAGATTTCTAGAGCGACCCTCTCAACCGATGATAATGTTAAGAGATGTTGAATTCTTTTACCCTCAGCCTATTCATGTTGCAATAACAAATAGGAGGAATCTATGCCACACCTCTAGTTCATAGAGGAGTTGTTGCTCTCCTTTGGGAGAAGTTTACTGCCCTGATGCTAGTTGACGAGAATTGGAGGGAAAATATCCTTGAACGGTTGTTCGCACATTGTTGCTCACACACGGGCAATAGGACTGCTAAAGAATGGTTATTTGCCATTTTACCATCGCCGATTTGGTGGGCTATATGGCGATATAGATGCGCAACAAGGTTGAATGGCAAGAAATTGTCGGGTATTTATCTATGGGAGGAGATTGTAAGGATGGTGAATGTTAAGATAAAAAAGATTTGTTTCCTAAAGTTTGATGAATCGTCTATGTACAACTCCCTTCTTAACTATGGTATTTCTAAAGTTAGAACAAGACTTCGTCAGTTGTCGCCTAAAAATGGGTGGCGCCAGACTTCCAGAATTTAAATCTCAATGTTGCCTTTGGAAAGACCATATTCAATGATGGTAATATTATCAATGGTGCACGACAAGACTGGTTAGAGATACGAAGGAAAACTGGTCTTAGCTTATAGATACCGGATGTCTACTAGCAACTACAAGGATGCTTCTATACAGGTTATGATTATCACTTTAAAGACCATTGTTGATAGAAATCTAAGTATTTCGAATATTGAAAAAGATGAGGCGCACTGCTATTATCTGATCTGGGGTTATTCGAGGTGGCCTTGGAAATTACAACCATACATCAGGGATATTAAAGATGCGGTTGATGCATACTCCATTCTTGGTTCTCATATTCAGAGAACTATTAATTATGTTGCACATTCCCATCGTTACAAGGCTTGTGATGAGGAGAGCTTGATTACTTCCTAGTTCTATCATCTACCTATGCATACTAGAGGTTTGATTTAAGTTGGGCAGAAGAGGCACACCTTACGTTATTACTTCTTGGATAGACACATAGTGGGGGTTACATGTAAAGATGGGTCTCAGCTGAAAGGGACTCCATATGTTTTTCTTTCGGTTGTTCTTGGGTTTTTTGTTGGAGATGACCATGACGAGCTTCGTCCATGGGTCCTAGCTGGGTGTACCGTCCTTGAGTGGTGATATAAATCCTTTTTGTTTGCTTTCCTGGGTGAGGATGTAACGTCCCAGGTCTTGAGGCCTCAAATAAAATGATCTTAAAAAGAATGATTCAACTACCCATATCACCAAGGTGCGCCTTCTTTTCAGGGAGCCCATCACTAAAGAACCACGTGGTTAAGTGTGCTCAACCCACAGTAGTACTAGAATGGCTGACCAATCAGGAAGTTTATCCTAGCTCGAGCATGAGTGAGGATAAAGTGGGCAGTTAAGGCTATTGGTGATATGTGGGGTCATTCGTCATTTTTGAAACTCTACTAGAGCCTTGGGCAGTTGGCCCAGGTGTTACAGAGGATGACATGATGAATGAATTACCTCTAGGCTTCAATAAAAAATATGTTATATGCATTGCTATTTCAAATTTGCTTTAATTCTTTTCCTACTATTTTCATTCATTAAGATTTTTTGTCTAGTGACTATAGTAGCTAAATGTATGTGATATACATATACATAACCGACTTATTCCCGATTATTTCCGCATACTTGACCACACTTGAAAGTTACCAGTTCTGAAGCTCTACTCACCACCACCCTGTAGAGCCCTAGATCCAACACAACACAATTGTCACATATTACAAGGAAGAAAATTTGAATTCATATGCAGAAAAAGACAAAGAGGCTTAGTTATCAAAGCACCCGCCTAGGCACTAGGCAACTAGGTACCCATCTTATTAAGTGTATTAAGTAGCTGTCCAAGGCCTTTTAAGCCCAAATAAGCCACTTAAAGACTAAATTAGCATGTAATTAGAGCACGTTGAGTCTTTTTGTGGTTATTCTAGCTTTGATTTAGGCCAAATCAGGTCGAAATTTGGCAATGATTTGGGAAAATAAGTCTGATTTGAGGGAAATACATCTGATTTGGCCAAATTGGCTCTCATTCAAGTCAGTATGGTGTAAATTAGGGGAAGGACTAATTAGGTTGTGTTATGCAACACTAGCTCTAATTTAGGACAAATCATGTCAAATTTGGGAAATTTAGGTTTGATTTGGGAAAACAAGCCTAATTTAGGAAAGTACATTTGATCTGGGGAAATTAGGTCTGTTCAGGTCATGTTATGCTAAAAAGGTCTGATTTAGGCCGAATCAGGTAAAAATTGAGCAATTTTGATTTGGGAAAAACATGTCTGATTTAGGATAAAATAAGTCCTACCTTGGGGAAATTTGGTCTGATTCAACCAAATTAGGTTTCATATAGGTAAATATAGGGCAAATTAGGGAAAGTTAAGGTCTAAGAAGCTTATGAAAATTAAGTTAGAATTAGGTCAAATTAGGTCTGATTCAGTCCAGTTTAGATCAAGATATGTCAAATTAGGGTCAATCTGATCTAGTTTAGGTAATGTTAGGTGTAATTTAGGTCTTATATAATTGTTATAACTTACATATAACCATTAGAAATGTACATGGCAATGTGTCTATTTGAATATAGCTAAATATAATATATATATATATATATATATATATATATATATATATGCATGTATATGTCTGTGTGTGTGTGTGAATGTCACTACATACATTTTTAAAAAATAGCCTAGGTGCCCCTTAATAAAAGGGACCGCCTAGCCGCGTAGACAACTATGAACAGAGGTATCAAGCTCAAGAGTCATGCTATGAAGCTTTGGTAGGGGACCATTCAGCATGACGTTAGAACTATTAAGCAAATGACAGACAACCTATCTAGTTTAGTGACAAGGGGATTGACTAATCGATGCCATTTTTACAGCAATGAGTGTTAGACACAGAGTAAAGAGATAGGCCTTCATATGATTTTGATTAATTCACAAAAAGTGTGATTAAGTACCAACTAAAGTGTTTGGTCAGTTTTGAAGAATAGCATTTTGATCCAATATATAGACCATGGAACATAACTTCGACGATTTTTGGCGAAATTTCGCCGAAACTTCGAACTTCGACCATAGGTGAAGTTGAATCCCAAATACTTCGGCCTCGTCCAAACTTTGGGGCGAAGTTTCAGTGATGTCGGCGAAGTTGAATTTTTTGTGTGTATTTTCGTCTCAACTTCTCCGAAGTTGTCGATGTTTCCTCGAAGTTGGCGAAGTTGGGCGAAGTTTGGTCGAAGTTGAGACGACCCAGAGCATTAATCCTAACTAGTGTCCCAAAGGCCATATAAGGCATAAGTGTTGCCTCCAACCCTCTTCACAACTTCTAATATCAACTCCTATGTTGTTTGTTGCCACTCTTTCCTAGATAGGGTGTTTTAACTACTATTTGACTGTATATTGTATAGAATGCATATGGTGAACTATATTTGTATATGTGTATTGCACATTTGACCCTTGAAACTAGGGCTAGAGAGTTGTGAATTGTGTTTTGTGTTAAATTAACATATATAAGATAGATGTATAACATATATAGTAGTTTTCAATTAAAGTTTCCTTCAAATTCACATCATTTTCTTCAAAAAATGGCATCGAAGTTTGTCGAAGTTTGCGTCTAAACTTCCTCGAAACTTCCTCGAAGTTTCCACAAACTTCCACTTCCACACCTGGCGAAGTCGACACGAAGTCGAAGTTCTGCACCATGATATAGACTCATGCATGACATCTTGACTAGTTTCCAAGAAAAGAGACAGCAGATTTTAAATCACCATTTGTGGCACATGAATGATTAAAGTTAGTGTTCAAGAAATCAGCCTAATCAGCCGGATAAGTGGTTCGGTAGGTGGTATTCCAAACCGGCCCTAAAATCGTTCGGCACATAGTTTAATGATCATTGAATTGCTTCTTTTGTCAGATATTTTGTCTTCTTTCCATGTTTTCTTGACAAGTACATAGTTTGATGCTCATTGAATTGCTTCTTATTGTTGATTTTCCCTTCTCAAATATCACCACTGTTTCTGATAACTTATTCAATGCATATGAATGCCCCATACTTTTCTAATTACTCCTCCAATTCCTCCTTAAACCAGCTGTTAATATAATATATACCTGACCTTGTCCCTTATTCCTGCCCTGTTTTCCTTCCATCTCCACTTAAAAGACTACTGTTGCCATTTCTTGTTAGCAATATATTTGTTATTATTTGGTATAAGTCAGTAGTAATAAGTCAGGTAAATGTCTTTCATATCAGCATATATATGTTGTTATTTATTCAACCAGTTATATGCAACAATGTGTTACTGTGTGTTCTTTCATACGTTAGCATATATTGCTGTACTTGTAGTGTTCTGGTTTTGTGTGTTTTTGGTTTGATGTGATTTTATAAATTATATACAGTCACCATCATCATCATCATCTAAGCCTCAGTCCCAACTATGTTGGGGTCGGCTACATGAATCCTTTGTTTCCATTCAGCTCTATCATGGGCCATATTCTGGTTGAGATTTAGAGATTCAAAATCTCTCTTTATAAGCTCATCCCATGTTAATTTAGGTCTTCCTCTTCTTCTATTTACGGTAATTATATAAATTTATATAGACATATAATCAATTTATTCAAAACCAAAATCGATGGAAACCAATTATTCTCCCGCATACCATATATACTCTATTTGGTATCTTTTTCAGAACACCGATGAAAGTCATTATTTATTTCAAACTCACCTAACTTACAAGTAGAGTCACAATAATCACTGACTTTTAAAAGAGCCATGTTTAAAGTACGATTTTTTATGGCCGAATAACTCCCAATTCCTGAAATATTCTGTTTTATTCGCTTATTATTCATGATTTTTTGTGTTTTACATTTGTACCATTTTATATGTTTTCTCTCGTTTCATATTGTTTCACCGACTTTTCAAGTGTATATTTATGTGTATATAAATGTATATACATACATGCACATGTACATGCATGCGTTTATTATATGTATATATACCTTAAGGCCCCATTACAAGGGTATTTTGGATAACGTATACTAAAAGTGACACCTGCAATCATGGTGCAGAACTTCGACTTCGTGTCGACTTCGCCAGGTGTGGAAGTGGAAGTTTGTGGAAACTTCGAGGAAGTTTCGAGGAAGTTTAGACGCAAACTTTGACAAACTTCGATGCCATTTTTTGAAGAAAATGATGTGAATTTGAAGGAAACTTTAATCGAAAACTACTATATATGTTATACATCTATCTTATATATGTTAATTTAACACAAAACACAATTCACAACTCTCTAGCCCTAGTTTCAAGGGTCAAATGTGCAATACACATATACAAATATAGTTCACCATATGTATTCTATACAATATACAGTCAAATAGTAGTTAAAACACCCTATCTAGGAAAGAGTGGCAACAAACAACATAGGAGTTGATATTAGAAGTTGTGAAGAGGGTTGGAGGCAACACTTATGCCTTATATGGCCTTTGGGACACTAGTTAGGATTAATGCTCTGGGTCGTCTCAACTTCGACCAAACTTCGCCCAACTTCGCCAACTTCGAGGAAACTTCGACAACTTCGGAGAAGTTGAGACGAAAATACACACAAAAAAGTCAACTTCGCCGACATCACTGAAACTTCGCCCCGAAGTTTGGACGAGGCCGAAGTATTTGGGATTCGACTTCGCCTATGGTCGAAGTTCGAAGTTTCGGCGAAATTTCGCCAAAAATCGTCGAAGTTATGTTCCATGCCTGCAATATTGGTTTCTTTGGTTTAATAGAGGTTATTATCTCCAATTACAACCCTAGTCACATGCTTAATGACAAAAGGTGGGTGACTTTTTGGAAAAAGTTGTGAATTTGACTATGTTTTGGTCAGCCGAATGTTCTTCCCAAAAAAAGTAGAACAGTGAATTTTCCTGATGTTTTGTGACTTTTCATAATACTAACAAACAGGACAATTTTTTCTCAAACTTACAAGATTTTCACAATTTTTTAATATAGATCACATTGCAAGTTATGCTATTGAGTCAAACACAATTAAAAGAAAAAGAAGAAAACTAAATTGACCTGGGAAGAGCTAAAAGAAGAAAACTAAATTGACCTGGGAAGAGCTTATAGAGAGATTAAAAACCTGGGAAGGATCCATATTGTCGACCCCAACATGGTTGGGACTGAGACTTGGATGATTATTATTATTATGCAAGTTAAATTTCAAAAGTTTTTCTAACAAGATCGGTGACTCTTATGACGTGTCCTAAGCTTCTAACCGATTCCATTGTCGATCACCCCCCTCTCCCTCTTCCACATTACAATTATAGAGGTTATCTCTCTCCATTTTACAAAATAATAGTCTCTTTCATATCTTCCACATAAACATATACATCTGGATGTATATGTCAATACATATACATCATGTTTGTGTTCATACATATATATCATGTGTGTATCCATACATATAAATGATATACAAACATACATATATATGTGTATGCATAAACACAAATGTATATCCATGCATATACTACATAAATAATTGACTTATTTTTTTATATAGTTGGCAGAATTTTGATGAAATAATATTTTTTTTTTGATTGCCGGGGGAAACCCACCCCCTAGGTGGAGGCCCAGATAGCAGGGATGGTAAACCCGGGAGACCCATGTGCCTGCACACCGGTATCTCAATAAGTCGCATCAGAGGCCGGCTGACGCTGCGGGAAATTCATTTCCGAGCAGCACTTCCAGTCAGAGTCGAACCCGAGACCCTTCGTGAGGGACCCCGAGCTACGACCAGCTGGGCTACTGCTCGCCGGCCATATAAACATGTACATCTAGATGCATACATGAATACATATACATCATATGTGTATATCCGTACATATATCTATAATTATATGTGGGGTGGGGGGGCATAAACACATGTATATACATACATATACTATGTAAACAATTGACTTGTCTTTATTTTTTATAGTTGGCTAGACTTCAATCGAACTTTAATGACATTCTCCTGAATGTGCCAGATTTTCTGTGAAGTGCAATTTTTTCAAACAAGCCAAAACAATTGTTGAATCCTGAACTTGTAACTTTGGTCGCGAGCGTGATGCCAGAATTTTGTTTTTGGTTGAGTTCTTTATATTGCACTTGGTTGGAACCTAATGAGGGTTTTGTTGTTATGTTTTGTGTTATTTCTAAGTTTGGAATCTGATTTTACTTGCATAGCTTGTCTTCTCATGCTATCTGAGAAGGTTTCATTTTATATTCCTTTCGTAGTTCAGGGTTACCCCTTCCATAGGCATGGGTTTATATATCCACATGCTTTAATCATGTGTGTGTCACATTTTAGATAGATTCAATGCTCCTGTTCATACTTTGAAATATGCCAATAAGTTTGGTTAGAAGCCTGATTTAATCATCATTCTTTTATGCATATGATTCTTCATGTGTCCTTTTTCCGCTACATGATAGTAGTGTGTACTAGTCAAATTATGCTTTTGCATATGTTTTTGACATGTTGCTATTTGAATGACTAGGATGGCATTATGCAAGAAATGGCTATTTTATCATCGTCTCGAATTTGTGATTGTGTTATAATCCATTTCAGAAAGTATCGTATTTGCTTAATAATCAGTCCCTGAATATTACGGTTTCATGTGCCTATTTGGCCCAAACTACGTGCCCATGTGGCTTACAGTGAGCCAATTGTGTTTCGTAACTAGGCTGTCAAATTATTTATCTACATTTGATGATACCTTTTGTTACATACATTAGCATGACAGGGGCATATAGCCTTGCAAACACCATTCATTTGTTAGATATGCTTGTCTCTTATTTCATACAGCAGTACATTGCCTTGTGTGACTATATTAACGTGTATCGCTGACCCATTTTTTATCATGGCATAACTAGAAGAAAATTTAGTTATACCACTCTCAGTAGTTGGATTTGGTTCATAACCATTCTCTGAAAGATACAAGGGTGTTAAGTGCTTTTGGCCAACCGAAATGCACATATGTGGCTTAGAGCCAATTGTGTTTAATGAATTAATTGCCAATTAGTTTCTCTACATTTAAGAGTACCTCTGGTTACATGAGCATGAAAGAATCATATAGCCTTGCAAGCACTATGTATTTTGTGAGATAAGCATTTCTCTCATTTCATATAGCATTAGATTGCCTTGTGATACTATATGAACATGAGTATTGCTGACCCCTTGTTTCTTATGTATTGGGGGGGGCAACTTTATGAGCATGTGCAACTCTACGTCTCACAATGTGGTTGATCGTTGTGTTGGTTATCTTCTGCTATCACAATATGGTTATCATATGACCTTTTCCGGTTTCAGGATATGACTTAATTTTTGGCTTTATTTTCCAGGAATGTGGCTGCATCGAAACTGTATAAAGTTGACTCCCAACAGATCGGCTGCTAACTAGATGTGTTCAAGACCCACTTAATTGGTGCATTACTGTTTGAACCGGTGGTATAGAAATGGCTGGACAAATAAATATAGTTATAACAGAGTAGAGTTTGAGATGGCACTTTTACAACATGGCGCTAGAGCAACATAGAAAAATGTCAATATTTTCTCAAATGCATTTCTGTTATGTAAATTTTCTAAAATTGGTAATATCTGTTCTGACATTATTCAGTATGTTTTGTTGTTAAGATAGTTCATATTTGGACAATTCTACTTAATATTGTTCAACACTTTTGGTTATTTGGTTTCTCAATGCACAAATTCATATTAAGCCTGAATAAAACCTGGTTAAAATGCCAGTGAGTGGTAATATCTAGAGACCAAAAGATTTGATCCTTTGTTTTATTCACCCAAATACCAAGATACTAAGTTCCTTGGGTATCTTACGCCGGGCTAGAGTTGAACTAGCAGCCTCTAGATCAAAGTAATTTGACATATGAGCACACTATTAGACAGCCTCTGATTTTTCATTGCTGATAAGTGACAGCAACACTTGTGCAAAGGATGCCCAGAAGCAACCTATTTTGTGATTTCTGATTGTACATGGTACTTAGTTTTTGTTGTCCACATTTTCAACCCCACGAAAGTAATTCCATAAAATGCTTTGGGCAACTCCATGAAGCATATTTATGTATTTTGTTTTGGTAAATTCCAGGAGATATACATAGATCATATACTTCACAAATGGATAATAGTGTTGGTTTTTAGTTTATTAACTTGAATGTGAATCATTGATGTTAGATGTGAATTGGAAAATTGGAACTAGGACAAAAGTTGATCATCCCAACTTGGGGATGTTTTATTGTCTAAATTGTATATCTGCTATGTGAATTATTGGGCCGATTTAATTGAAAATGTAAACCGTGCAAAGTAACATCCAGGAGAATTGCGCTTAGAGAAAAATTTGTGTAAATGTACTTTTTTTGGAGGGATACAATTTCCGGCCAGATACCAAACGGAACTTATGATAAGAGAACATTTGTTCAAGTACAACAAAGATTTTTAGTTTTAACTATAGTATTTTTTATTTAAATTTTACTCTTTTTTCAATCTATTTGTAATAGGATTGGATTAATATATAGTGCCCATTTACAAAACATAAGGTTGATATTAAAAGATGCACCATCTTCAAAGGTATCAAACTCACAAGTCAAATAACAAAACTTTAGACTGAGATTATTGAGTAAAGACAAATATCCAAATTGAGTTTATGCTTGTATTTTTTATGGAGGCTCATGGAGAGTTAGAGAGGATACAAAAAAGACATTTATATGGTTTACATATGTTTAGCAATGAGATAACTGCTGTGAAGATTTTTGGAGAAAATGAGGTCTTCATCCTATTAAATTTTATAATAGATAAGACAAGTTCATCAAAAAAAATTAACAGACATGTATGATTATTCAACCACTAGCATTATAACACCACGATTGAAGATACACGATTTTCTTTTAAAGTTGGCGAGGTACATCAAGGCAACCATTGATCCTGGTTCACTGGTTTTAATTATAGATGAGATGAAATGCATGTTCATCGTGATATTTGTGGTGTATGGTATTTGTTAAAAATGTTGGTTTTGAATTATATACCTAAAAGATAGAAGAGATTAAACATAAATTTTAATTCAATACTTTGGAATCTAAACGATCAGATACTAATATAATAAAGTACATACAATGCAATGTCAAAGAAATATATGTGTAGAAGGTGAGCAATGCAGCCAAGTTGGATGGTATGGATGTTCGTAAATGCAAAACTCACAGGTTTGACTTGCGGACGACTAGCTGTATGAAAGCCGAGCTTCAAGAGCCTGTATCTCATAGGATAACCACAGGGTGTATGATGCTAAGGAATGTCGCCAGTCATGCAAGCATGATTTCGCGGAAAGGTAAATTCTAAGAACAGTGATATGGCCTATACAATGAATGTTGGATTTTAAAGAAAGCTGTTGAGAAAATGAATGTGACAGACTTTGAGAATACTAAGATGAATATATGCAAAGATAGCAAAGCTTGCATTAGAAATACATAAGACATAAGGTGGGAGTGGCAAAGTATGAAAGTGTGGAGAACAAACTATGAGAACACTGCTCATATTCTTTGATATGCCAACGCAGTTCAAAAAATGGACCAGTTAGTGGTGTAATTCAGTTAAGGAGATAAATGAAAAATAGATCCACCCAAATTAACTTCGGAGAGAAAACAGAAAGAGATTTGATTCAATATTCTTAATGAATATATGACCTAAAACATGAATAATATGCAAACTTATGAACCTCAAAGCCAAGGTGCAGGATTTGGACTTGTCTTGACTTCATTAGGTGTGGAAGTGGAAGTTTGTGGAAAATTTGACGAAGCTTACACAATAAAATTCGATGCCATTTTTGAAGAGAATGATGTGAATGTGAAAGAAACTTCAATTAAAACTTTTTATTATATTATAACTCTATCTTAGATATGTTAAGATAACACAAACAGAATTCATGACTTCTAGTCTTAGGTAGGATGATAGTACAGTGTGCACTTGTTGTTGCAAGGGTCAATTGTCCAATTCAAATATACAAATATAATTTACCATACCTCCATACAAAATGCATTTAGAAAATAGTTTCAACGCCTTTTTAGCAAAGGAGTAGCCAATAATCATAGGAGTTGATATCAGAAGTTGTGAAGAGGGTTGGAGGCCCATTTATATCTTATGGGGCGTTTAGGAACTAATTAGGATTAATTGACTAGGTCGTATCAACTTAGCCCCAACATCGCCAACTTCGGGAACACATTGACAACTTGGCAATGTCGGGACGAAAAACACTGTAAAAATCCAATTCCATCGACAAGAGAGAAACTTCAAATTTGGGACCAAGTCGATGTAGTAGTGATTCGACATCGCATGGGATTGGTGTCCAAAACTTAGGCAAAGTTTCGCCAAACTTCGGCAATTTTTAGTTACATGCATTATCAACCTCTAACATGGTTGGGATAGGACCTCGATTATATTATCAATACTAAAATTTTATAATTTCAGAGTTTTACAAGGCATATGATTTATCAAGTGGCACCCATTCTCTCGATTGGCCACATTGTACACGCACAATGACACATGGCTTCCTATAGTTGTTGGCAATGTCGGGACGAAAAACACTATAAAAATCCATTTCCATCTACAAGAGGGAAGCTTCAATTAGGGACCAAGTCGACGTAGTAGTGATTCGACATCGCATGGGATTGGTGTCCAAAACTTTGGCAAAGTTTCGCCCAACTTCGACAATTTTTAGTCACATGCATTATATTATCAATACTAAAATTTTACAACTTCAGAGCTTTACAAGGCATCCGATTTATCAAGTGGCACCCATTCTCTCGATTAGCCACATTGCACACGCACAATGACACATGGCTTCCTATAGTTTGTATCTATTACATTATCTTCCTACAAATTTTCATGGTACCTGCATGTTCAACATCCTGTTTCCTCTTACTTTTTGATTGTAGAAGACCATATTATTCATGAGAGAATACACTTCCAATGGTCAGACAACTCCTATTGCGGTCTTAAGCCAGAGTTGCCACCACAACCCAACTGTCCCCATCTCTTCATCCTTCTCAAACATTAAGAGAAGTAACTTGAGGCGCAATCTTGTCCTTTATTCTTGTCAATGCAAGGTTTGCCTTACTTAGGTGCCTACTTTACTGTATTCTTGTCAAGCTTATCTATATCCTAGCAGACCTAGCCTCTCTACATGTATACAGCATGGTGACTACATCACAGCATGGTTCCACAAAATCTTCTTGCTTTTAGATGCATATAACTCTCTATCCGTGAATGGAAGTTTATTTTGTCATGTTGGATACGGTACGTTGCAGAAGGATTTGTCAAGTTCTATGTGAGTTCCAACAATTACCTATCTCATCTATCTATAGGACTTGTTAAAGAATAAAAGACAAAATTAATCAACATTTCATCAAAAGTCTGATGTTAGGGATTGCCTACGTCGCCATCAACTGTAATATGGTTTACCTAAAACGAGATTTAGGATCTTCTTAATCATTTGCAATGTCATAGAAAGAACGCCTCAAGGGTCTTCAAGATACAAATGACTAGATTTTGTATAATACATGAGCAAGCATTCCTTTCGAGGTAAGTAGGATGAACAAAAAGTTTAAGTTCACTTGAGTATAGACTATGGTGTTTCCATTAACAACATGGCAAGATCCATAATTCCATACCGTTCTTTGCTTCTCTGCACGCATCCTTTGGGTTGAATAGATCCAAATTCTGGGAACCGATTCAATAAATAGTAAAAAAACTCCATCAGACTATCATTCTTTTGTCACAAAAAATACTGCAGCTCCAATGACATCCAGAAATGCTTCTATTTTGGTTGTTACTCCCTATTGGTCACTGCCTCAATCACAAACACAACTATGGCTACACCTGTGTTGCACAACAAATTGAGCTTTGTGATATCCTTGTATTAGTGTACCTTTTGTGTTCATTAGAACCACATGGAAGGGAGGTGTCAATAAAAACATGGCAAAACTAAGTAGGCTAACTGTACTACTACCTATAGTAGGGATGATAGCATTGTGGATATGGCATAGTCATTGCAAAAAACATAATCAGATCTTACTTAAAATTGCACAGGATATAGCAACACAATTGAAACATTGTGGTTTACCACACTAAAATGTAAAAAAAAAAAATGATTATCATGCCGCGTCGCTGTACACCAGAAAGAAATCTACAATATATATATGAATGTCAATTAGAAAGTCTTTTCGGGGTCCTCATTATGATTAAACCTAAAAAGTTCATACACGTCTCTTGTGGTCATAGTAAATTAAAAAAAGAACTATACATGATAAACATATTGTGGCTTGAATTGGATTTATTTTACTACATTACAATAGCATCATCATTGTTGTGACACTTCAATTTGGAAACAATATATCTACCATAACCCCCTAGCATGATTATGCAATGGAAACATATATCATTTTTTCCTCACACCATTTTGATCCATACTCTATGTTATCTCTACAATATGAGTACTACTTATAGTGTTCCGTCTAGGACAATGAATGTAGCTTTGCTGAGTTAGATTGGATTCAATATATAATGTAAATATGAGCTAAAAATGGTAAATGGAAAACTATGAACCTTAGAGAGAACGTCTTACATGGTGAGATTGGACTAAATGAAAGTATCAATAATAAAGTTGTTAAATTTTTCAAATTTACGAGGTCTCAAGTCTATTAAGTGGCACCCATTCTCCCGACTAGTCATGTTGCACATGCACAATGACACATGGCTACCTATAGTTGGCATCCACTACATTGACTTTCTATTTTTTGTCCGTGCTTTATTTGCACATGGACCTTGTCCATGTTTTGTGCATGTTGACTCTTTACTTGTTCGTGTCTTGCGCACGCTGACTTTCTACTTTTGTGTGCCAGCACTCTCTGGCTTGTCTGTGCCTTGTGCATGTTGACTCTTTGCTTGTCCATGCTTTCTTAGCACGTTGATTACTATTGTGACTGTGAACCATCACTCTCTGCCTTTTCTACTGTGAACCAACACTCTCTGGACTACGACGATAGCAATTGTGATGTACAGTGAATTAAAAAACGGCCCAGGCGTCCGCTTAAGCGGCCGCTTATTTGGCTAAGACCCTCATCCGCCTAATTTAGCCCCTAAGCGCCCGATAAGCATTTTGAACATAATCGCCCGCTTTTTTCCCGCCTCACCCGCTTTTTTTCCACTTTTTGCCCGCTTTTTTCCCTCTTTGTTTAAATATACTAATGTAAGCATCTAACATTAATTAATTACATAGTCCAAGTAGTGTCGACTATAATATATGAAACTTGTATACATTAAATGTTCTATGATATTGCTAGTCCTAATTTAGAATACATAATTTGTGTTTAAGCTGTAATAATTGGGTACTGCTGTAATGCATCTAAGTAAATATCATATTGCTCTATTATACTTCTAATGCATGATTAGTGTTACTGATTTCCTTGCTGCTTTCAGTGATTAATGATTGGTACTGCTGGTTAGTATTACTTTAGTGATTACTTTAAATCAATAATTCATAGTTTGTTATTTAAAATTACTGATCTGTTTGCTGGTTTTAGTGATTAGAGATACTGATAAATAGTAAAGTATTGATGAGTACTTAGTTAATTACTGATTTTCTGATTAGATATGTATAGAAGTTCCTTAGAAATATATTTTTTATATACAACACATACATGTTTGTATAAAAATTTATAAAATTTAGACACCCGCTTTTTCAAAAATCGTCTGCTTAATCGCCCGCCTACCGCTTAATCGGTTACAGGGTTCTGTCCGCACGCCTCCGGCTTCCCACTTTCTGATACCTTGGTGATGAATATTTCGACGCCTTGTTGTTGTTTACTACCGCTCCATATGCCACATCCTTATAAACAAGAAGCTTCTGCTATCTGTTAGCGACCTGCACCTGCGACATGCAATATACTTCGGATTCAAATTCGGCGTGCTTGCATATATTCTTTGGATTATATACCTAAAGCGGAGTGTTTTGAGTGTTTGAGTGATAAGTGCTTTATTGTAAAATTGAGGGGGAGAAATTCTTGTATGGGCTTGGCTTATCTTTATTCCTGCTTCTTCCTTTTTTTAGTTTATCTCTCTATTTCCAAGCGACGTGGGGTTCTCCCAAGCTTCAACTTGAGGGGGAATATTAGAGAGTCTGGTTAATTTAGTTGATTAAGTTTGTTGAGTCTATCTGTATATGGGCCCAAGTGTGTCTTGGCCCATTCCCCTTTTCCTATATAAGGAGGGGGGTTCCTCTTATCAATATATCGAACAACTGTCTTTTAAATTTTTTTGGTAATACTAGGATGGGTAACAAGTCGGCAAGTTGATCTTATCTTGTACGTGAGGACAAAATGTGTAGCTAAGGCTAGTGGTGGTCTATGTTGCCACTCATTATCCACGAAACTCTACTAGAGCCATAGGTGGTGGGTTTGAGCGTTACAAATGTAACATTTTTTACTTTGGGTTCCCTAAATTATAGATATGATGTTTGATATAAAGGGTGATCTAGTATATGGTGGATTATATAACTCATATGCATAGGACCTAGTTCTAGGCTTTGTTTTCAATAATGAGTACAGTGAGGTCAAAATGCAATTGACCAACCTATGATGAAAAATCTTGTTCCATAAATTTAGGAAAGCTTTATCACATTGATTTTGATGTTGTATCAAAGTTTAAGATTAGTTGGATGATCCGAGCCATGGATGTCAGTAAGGGCATTTCGGTCTTTTTGCCTAAGTAAGCTCATTATTGTATGTTTTAAAATGAACTGGCAGTAGAATAATAAAATTAAGATTATTATGGATATGTCTTGTTTTAAGAATTTTCATAGGACGTTTGAATAATGATAATCACGGGCCAATATGTTAATTTTCGATGATAATTTAGTAGGATGGCCAATGGCCAAATGAATACATCTTTGGATGAGACTTGGTGGGAGAGTTGTTTTTGATAGATTTAATACTAAAAACAACAGTTTGATTATGATAAAAATTGCAAGTAGCTATATTTTCGTGAAATTTAGCTAGTAAAGTCTCATTGAGGTTTCATCATGTTTTCACAGTGTTTTATATGGAAACTACCCTAAGGGTATTTTGGTCTTTCACAAGGCTAATGACCATTGAATCAATTGATAGTCGCATCATAGTCTGAATTATCTTAACATACTCTGATCTAAAGTTTTGAGGGAATTTGACTTTGTTTAGAGAAGTAATTGATATTTTAATATATCTATGGTGATATACATTAATTGATATTCAATAGTCAAAAAAGGAAAATTGCTTAATGTTTAAATCTTGGTGTACCCTAACATTATTGAGATACCAGTAATGTAGCACCTAGTTGGATGTTTGAGGGATTCCTCACATCTCATGAATATAAAGATGTTATATATATATATATATATATATATATATATATATATATATAGAGAGAGAGAGAGAGAGAGAGTCAGGCTAGAATACACTTGAGTGAACAGATCGCACGAATACACTCAAGTATGTATGCATATCAAGACTATTTTTTTGCAAAATGTAAACCATTGATCTTCACCGTCATACTAAAACTAGGCTACATACAAATTTTGAGCCCATTTGGATGAGTGTAAGTCACTCATCCATGGGCAACAAAATTGACGCGTGAAACTAATTTGAGATGCATAATTTTTATGGTCTTTATAACACGACCTATAAATGTCCAAATGTGCTCAAAATTTGTGTATGAGCTATTTACAAGTTGTTTAAGAAGATCAAAGAATTAGATTTTTGAAAAAAAAATAGTGCATCATGAAAAACTACTTGAGTGTATTCTGCTCCGAATACACTCGAGTGTATTCTGGCTTGACTCTCTCTCGCTCTCTCTCTCTCTCTCTATATATATATATATATATATATATATATATATATACATATATATATATGTGGCCATTCACTACCCGTGCATTTGTTTTGTAATAGGAAGGCACATATTTGTAATGAGACAGTCAATGTTGTAATGAGATGACCAAAATTGTAATATAAAGACTCGTTTTCTAATACTACATAAACTATTGTCATAAATATCATTTCTACTATTTTCAGAGAGAATAAAAATTTCACATTGTATTTACAAAATGAGTCTTTGTATTACAATTTTGTTTGTCTCATTACAATTAAGTTCCTTCCTATTACAAAATAGATCCACAGGTAGCAAAAGTTAGTTACTCGTACGAGCAGTGAATATATACCCTATATACATACACATACATACATACATACATATATAAAATATATATGAAGCACTGTTGTATATGCATGTGATATATAAAGCTAGAACTAACATTAGTAATATTGATGCTTATTGAGCATAACACATTAATTTAGTAATGTTTTGGATACTAAGATCTTAAGGAAAATATGACTAGCTACTAATGGTATGGTCAATAAATCCTGAATATACTGATCTATCACGATTGTATATCTTTATATAAGTTAAAATCCTAACTTAAACATAATGTTCATATAATCGATTTTGGATGATGCTTTAGGTCCGTTGAACTTTATACAAGATATATAATTAGTTTTATGCGACCATTACCACGGGATGGGTTAGGCTTAGCCTAATCATACTAGAAACTTAACTATACCTTAATCAAGTTAGTAATGTTGTGATCTATGTTGTGGTTACATTGCCTTTTCTAGGAGTTGATCAAAATCTAGTCGACTCCATAAGATTATAATAGGAATTGGAAGTACATGGTTAAATATCCTCTTGCTATGTATGTAGTCCAGTTGGGTTATATGCATGATATTCCTCTTGATTGGATGAAATATTTGATTATGCAAAATAGCTGAGTGGCACATATTTAGTGCTTTCAATTGCATGTATATGGGTTTTTGTATGTTGATTTCCCATACTCTAGTACATCTCTCGTTGATGTTTTAAAACCAAGAACATAATGATACGGGTTGAATGTGTGTACTAGATGTGTAATCCCACGGGGATATAGAACTGATACCACCCTTAAGAAGAAGTTTGTTGAGGAATAACTTGGCTTGGTAGCTCCAAGCTAGTGTGGCCAAATATGATACGATGTTGGGTATGGTTTCACCCTAGTAATATAGTGCAACTAAATATGTAAAAGATGATGTTTCCAAAAAAAGATAATCATGAGTTGTAATCTTGCAAATTTTAATTCTTTATTGCCAAACATATTATTATAATAAATTGGTATTTATGCCCACGTACTAAACAAACTTTTATGCTAATTTCGTATTTTAGGAGTTTAGGTTCAGAGCATAACAAAGATGTGAAGATCGGAGAAATTTCTTAGGTTGTACCTATAGAAGATCCTTCTAGTTAGCACATGTGCATTTTTGTTGTACATATCAAATTAAGACTGTAAAATGTTGTACATTTTCTTTTAATAACTGTAATGTTGTGCATAAGATTATTGTTGTCGTGTTTACATCAAGATTGTTTGTGTGTGTGAAAAATAGTTCTGCTTCCGCACTCAAGAGCGTGTCTGATATAGCAAGATAACAGTTCATGGGTTCATCAATGATCCACAGGTTGACCTACAACAACTCCCCCTAACTGAGAAAGGTGAACCTCTAGACAGTCACACAATGACTTTAAACACTACAGCAAAAATGTCAAAGGGGGCATGTATCTTAGTGTGTGTTGCAAAGCATTAACTAGCTATGAATGCCTATAGAAGAGACAAGCATGAACATGGAAGGAGTAAATGTTGATGTAGCCATTAGGTTATGTTCAACGATCGTGCTATGTCAACCAAAGATGACGTGCATCAGGCTGCAAGGAAGTACATCACAAAATAATGTGTCCACGTAAATGTCTTGGTAGGAGAACATGACAGAGCAACTCTACGCGACGCATCATTTACTTTGGGTGACATATGTAGAGACAACATTTGCGGCACTACACTGTCGGTGAGAATGATCTTGATGCACTTAACACTGTCAGCCTTGGAGAAGAAGAGATCAAAATGACGGGAATTGAAGTGTGGAATTTGAAGTGTGTGTATGGCTAAGAAACAGTGTGTTTGATGCACACAAATTTCCTCATCGTCGTTAGTTTCATTCAATGGATGCACATTCTCTTAGTCCTTGTAAGTACGTGCTTGATGACACTATCATCGCTTGACAATGAAAATGGTTAGCGTGATGATGGCTGATCTCTGATCGCCATTTGTTAGGGTTTTTATACACTTTCTTACCTTTCCTAGTGGTTTATTGTAGTTATTTTGGTTTATTTTGTGTTTATTGAGCTTGATTGCTACCTAATATGTTTTTATTTTATTTTCAGGTACATGGAGTATCTCATGACGTCCGTGATCAAATTTGCAAATTAATGGCTTTTACGGCTCACCAAGTGGACGTCAGATGCAATCCTCGTGGAGTGTTTTTGTACCTTGTTGCTGCCTAGCAGCCCTGTGTCAACTGATCTAGGGACTGTGGATCGAATCCCAGATCCCAAGGTTGGACGATCCAAACGCTACAGCAGCAGGCTTTGGGATGTACCAGACCCATTTGAGTCCATTTTTTATATCTATTCTGAAGCCCACTTTGGGGACATACTAACCATGATCCCAACACCCTTTTGAAACCCTAGTCATTAACTCGATAGACCAAAATACCCCCCAATCCTAATATTTAAGTGAGTGGGGTATATAATCATTTGTGAGCCGCCATTGGAGGGCTCTTGCCACTTTCACTCCCCCAAAGTCTCCTCTTCACCAAGTGGCGGGCATGAAAAATCTCCAAGAATCCAATACCCTCTCCTAGGCATCCAAGATCTTCAGGCATCCTAGGGTTTCTTCACCAAGATCCATCAACCCAAAGCTCCATTAATCTCTCCCAACCTCCTCCTTCAAGCTCTCACACTTGCACTGAGAGCAGCTAGACAGCAGTACCACCTTCCACTTCCACGATCATCATTTTTTCTACACATCATTTTCATAGAAAACTTTCCAGATGCATTCCCAACTCCACTAAACACCCTTTCCACTTTATTTCACCTCACTCCACCCACTGTAGAGAGAGATCTTGCATTTTTGGTGGAGGGTTTCAGATCTGTGATCAGTTCTGTCCATTCCTTGCAAGTGATCCCTCATTACTTCACCCATCTTTCCCATGTTTTTCCCTCCACTCACCATTCCATACCCATTCCATATTCATATTCACTACATTAAAGCCCATTAGAGTGGGTTTGCTCACTTGTAGCGAGTAGGTCTACATTTAAGTGGACTGCTCCACACTCCAATATTGCCATAGCTATTCCTTTCCACCTACCATCCACTTCCACCTCATTGGAGAGAAAGGAGGCCCTAAATCAGCAAGTAATCAAGGGAAGAAGTCCAAGGCAAGCACGGATCAAGGAGGGAGAAGCCCACCATCACCTCAATCATAGTTTTCCCCCTCTCTCCTTCTCCATGTTCCTAAATTGCTTTGTATTAATTCTCTTGGTTTGTTTGACTAAAATGGATAGATAGACCTTCCTCTTGGGGCCCTAATGACTATCTAACTAGGTATGAACTTATTTTGAAACTACTCTTAGCAATAAACCATTGAGTTTTATGCAAATTGTACAATGGTTGTACCTTGCTCGATCTATTCCATGCGTATGTTTGTAGTTGCATGTGTGGACTCTCGATTGTTTGGTTGAAATACATTGTTCATGCTTGTTGTTGTATTTGACATCTAATTTTGTTTTGATTAGTTATGCTTTGAGATAACTAATACTCTACCTATTAGATGTGCTCTTTCCTAAGTTTCGTGCATGGTCTTGCTTGACTAGTGAAAATGCTTACCTTGGAGGAAGTGACTATCCTTTTACTGATTGCATGACTAGAAGAATTAAGGACCTTAATTACGGATGGTTTAGGTTCCCTAAGACTTATTCAACCTTGTTGAACCCTTGCATATGCTTTGCACTCGGTGCTTGAGAAAATCCTTATCATCACTAATTTAGGTTTTATTTCATGTTTTCTTTTTCATTCACTTTTTAGTTGTTAATTGCTCAAACAATCCTTGAACTCCACTAACTACCTCAATCACTAATACGATAGTAGATACCATTAGGCTAATTGATTAGAAAACATGCAACACTTGGAATTCCTCTTAAGTTTACGCCCTCTCTATAGTTCGACCCTGAATGTTGTATCATCGTGTGCTTGCGGTATCTAATCAGATCTACGTGTGTTAGGGTATTTATAAGCTCAATATTTTCTCACTTTGACTCTATCTTAGCTTAAGTTGAGAGAGTAGCAAAAGGCATGTCGACCAAAGCCCTAGTTGAAGATATACAACACCTTATTGGTGATTGGTAGTCTTTGATGATGAGGCGAGAGTGGAATGGTTGAAGTAGCACTTGTAGTCAGTAGATACAAGCTTATGTCACCAAATAAAGGGCACTTTCTAGATAAAGTGATGCTTCTACACATATGCTCAACATGAGTGGCGACATGGAGAACATCGCTCGTGTTGTAAATGTGCGAGGTTGCCAGTGTTGTGGCATTGGTTGTACAAATGGTTGCTCTAAGACATAGTCACTATTGTTGTATCACCCTATTTAACCTCGTATGTGTACGCTAAATCATAGAACATACATTGGCTTTTTGAACGAACTTTTTCCATGCTTGAGATCAGACAAGTTGGGGCACATATGTTACTAATTATAGAGAAACATGAAGGATGCCATTATGCCTTCATGTCGTCCCAGGTGTGCATGCAATGAACCATGCTCAATCGATTTAACTAGGCAGGTGTGGCACCTTGCAGCTTCACCTCAGCAACAACAAATGGGTCTCTCTAATAACGAGTTCTAGTTGAATAAATCTTCAATTTTGAGCATGTGGCTGTAATAGTAATCAAGGTTACTTGGGCCGTGGAAGTTTGGAAACATCATTCTTCATCTACTAATGAAACTATAGACATGGGTATGTGTCTAGTTGTCGTGAAGAGATGGCAATGGGTTCTCTCTTTGATTGTCCCATCGTTGGTCTTGTTGCAGAAGATGTTGGTTCTGAACAGTTACGGTTATCTTAGGTGATTTTTGCACCATGTGTCTTTAAACAGTGTCAAGCATGGTCATCTTGGAGTTGAAGTTCTTGTAAAGAATTTCATAGTAACTGATTTAGTATCCAATACTAGAGATATCTTATACCTTATTCCAAATGTCTTGGGTGAAGAAAGCAGGAAAGAGGAAGACAATATTATGTTGTAACAATATGCAAACAACTTTATTAAATATTTTTTAACGGATAACATCATCATAGAGTGAGGGTTTATGACGAATCATGGATAGATGGTATACAAGGTCAGGCCATACCTGGGTTTGGTTGTTTCCAAGGTGGTAATACTGGGATCTAGACCTAATATCTAGATCTTAGACTTTGATACCAATTGACGAGAAAAGAAGTCCCTAAAAGGCAAATTTAAACAAAAATCATCTGCTCAAACACATACCATGAGGTCGTTGTTCATAAGAACAGACCATAATTGTATTGATACTTGTTATTCACAACCAAAACAAAACTAACAAAACTTGGACTAGCGATATAAGTCCCTAAAATATCAACAACGTCCCTAAGATAGAAAAACCAACAAAAAAATAAAAAGACCCCTTACCTAAGATGATCAAACTAACTCAAATCTAATGACTACTTAGATTCGACATCAGTTTTGTGCCCACGATCTATTATCCATGTAGAGTAATGTTCAACAGGATGTATCTTATGAGATCATAACATATTGGATAAATAAAGGAGTGCAATGGTCACATTATGTTGGTATAAGATTCCAGTCAAACTGAATGACAATTTTATAGAAAAACTGCACACCATCCTCATTGTGTGGTATTGGATTTTGGGCTATGACTAAGGTTGTGTTTGATACGTGATGAAAAAATAGATTGTGATGGGGAAGGAGATGGTGATGAGGAAAGGAATGGTGATGGGAAAGGAGAAATCGATAAAATGTGTTGTTCGGTACATTGTACAAGAGAGGGATAGGGATGGGGGCAAACTTAAAACATGTTGTTTGTTACATGGGTATAGGGGTGGGGAAGGAGAAATTTTTTATAAAAACACCCTACAAAAGTGTGAATCCTATTTATTAGAAAGTTTTTTCGCATATGTCTAAACAAGTAGTGGAGTCTTAAAAGAAACTTTTTCCCCGTGATTCACCATGCTATTCCATGGGAATAAAAACCGACCAAATTTCCCCATGGATTCACTATGAAATATTTTCCATTCCCTATCCCCATGGCAAACAAGCTACATTTTTTTTTCCCATTATTCCGCTCCCCATGATTCACCATGTAACAAATGCAGTCTAAGTTTTCACAAGATGGATGTAGTAGATATGATAATGCGACGAGGAATGATCGCACTAAAATGACTATATAAAAGAAGTGGGTGTAGACACAATGAGGCCAAACTACGATAAGGCTGTGTTGTACGGGCGGGCGCCCAGGCGGCGCCTAGGCGTGCCTAGGCGGCCAATGGGGCCTCCATATCTGGGCGCCCAGCATCAAGGGCTGTGCCAGGCGTGCTAGGCGAGCCAGGCGGGCTAGGCGTCCGCCCAGGCGGGCTAGGCGACCCGCCCAGTCGCTACTTAATTGTATTTATTCATATGCTTTTTTGTATTTATCTATCTACTATTTTTATTTAGTTATCTACTGATTTGTGTTTATTTATGTATTGATTTTGATACTATTTATTCATCTACTGATTTAACTTTAGTTATCAACTGTTTAACTTTATTTATCAACTGATTTGTGTTTATTTATGTATTGATTTGATACTATTTGATCATCTACTGATTTAACTTTATTTATCAACTGTTTAACTTTATTTATCAACTGATTTGATTATATTATATTTATTCATCTACTATTTGTATTTATTTATGTACTGATTTGAGAATTGATTATTCATCACTGATTTATATTAGTTAATCAACTGATTTGTATTTATTCATCTACTTATTTATATTTACTCATCTACTGAATTTATTCATCTACTGTTTTTTATTTAGCTATCTACTCATTTGAATTTATTTATACTGCTTCTGAAATTATGTAAGAATCTACTGATGTAACTTTATTTATCAACTGATTCGTATTTACTTTTCCACTTATGTATTTATTCATCTACTTATTTGTTTTTATTTATTACTATTTTTATTTAGTTATCTATTGATTTGTGTTTATTTATGTACTAATTTTGATATCATTTAATCATCTACTGATTTAATTCTATTTATCAACTGATTTGTATTTATTGTATTTTATTCATCTACTATTTGTATTTATTTATGTGCTGATTTAGGAATTATTTAATCATCTACTGATTTATATTAGTTTATCAACTGATTTGTATTTAATGTATTTATTCATCTACTATTTGTATTTATTTATGTGCTGATTTAGGTATTATTTAATCATCTACTGATTTATATTAGTTTATCAACTGATTTGTATTTATTCATCTACTTATTTGTATTTATTCATCTACTGAATTTATTCATCTACTGTTTTTTATTTAGTTATCTACTCATTTAAATTTATTTATGTACTGATTTTGAAATTATATAATCATCTACTGATGTAGCTTTATTGATCAACTGATTTGCATTTATTTATCCACTTAGTTATATTTACTCATCTACTTATTTGTATTTATTTAGCTACTAGTTTTATTTAGTTATCTACTGATTTGTGTTTATTTATGTACTGATTTTGATATTATTTAACCATCTACTGATTTAACTTTATTTTTCATAAATTTTACATGTATCCATTAAATTAATATATATATATATATATATATATATATATATATATATATATATATATATATATATATATATATATATATATATATATATATATATATATATATATATATATATATATAAACGCCTGGGCCTCCGCCAGGGCGCCTAGGCGGCCTGGGCGTCTCCAGGCAACGCCTGGTCGCCTAGCCGCCTATACAACAACCATGCGATAAGGTCCCCTTCGATGGTTCATACATGTGCAAAGCATGCCAGAAAATACACCAATTCGGAGTGATGGTACCGAATCTCAATTGTAATATGTACATTAATCAACAAGAGGAGAGCTTATGATGAGAAAACTCACTTCATTACATCTTGAGGAGAAAATGACATAAAACGAACTCAAAGAAAAAGAGGGATTTAAGTACTCTACCCCAATATAATTGTCATTAAGCCTTAGATGATGACGATGATTATGACTCACAAATGTAAAAGTTTCGTTATGTTGTAGCTATGGTTTATTAACAATGACTAAAAATTCCATTAACCAACAACAATTCTAGTGTAATTATGTAAGACTTTCAAATAATGGAATGCATAAATAGAGAATTCAGTAGACTTTTTCACTCAATTTCTATCAACCACTTATGAGCATTGTAAAGTTCATTAAAACTCCTTGGCAACAAATGCATAATTGACAATTTGACCACTACATTAATTGTCAAAGCCTGCAACTTACACTTGTTCAATCACATTCCTAAATCCCTTACCTCCTTCCCAAAGAAGAAATCAACCCAAAAGCTAATGGTTTAGGAAGTCAATGAATGGTCGTGTAAGCATCGAATGGAAGAGGGAAAAATCACACCAATATGGATAGCTAATGCTAACTGTTTCT
Organism: Alisma plantago-aquatica; assembly: GCA_963693085.1. Lineage (NCBI taxonomy): Eukaryota > Viridiplantae > Streptophyta > Magnoliopsida > Alismatales > Alismataceae > Alisma > Alisma plantago-aquatica. Next base: position 159,197,886 of record OY856414.1, on the reverse strand, counting down.
TTTGAACACGTGCAAAGCATGCTAGCAAATACACCAATTTAGAGTGACGGCATCGGGTCAAACACAGTAAAGTTGAAACATGCACACTAAATCAAGAAGAGGAGAGCTTATGATGAGAAATTTGACTTCATTACATCTTGAGGAGAAAAACAACATAAAACTAACTCAAAGCACATAAAGGATTTAAACACTCTACCCCAACATAGTCGTCATTAAGGCTTCGATGATGACTATGATTGTAATTCACAAACACAAAGGTTGCATTATGTTTTAACTATGGTTTTATTAACAATAACTACAAAGATCCCATCCACCAACGATGATTCTAGTGTAATTGTGCATGACTTTCAAATAATGGAATGCACAAATAGAGAGTTTGATAGATTATTCTACTCAATTTCTGTGAACCACTTAGGAGCTTTTTAAACTTCTTCAAAACCCCTTGGCAACTAATGCATAATTGACAATTTGACCACTACATTAATCGTCAAATTATGTGGATTTTGCAGGTTACACGTCTTCAGTCGCATTCCTGAATCCCTTACCTCCTTCCCAAAGAAGAAATCAACCCAAAATTTAGTGGTTTACGAAGTCAATGAATGGTCGTGTAAGCATCAGATGGAAGACGGAAAAAATTGTGTATGACTTTCAACTAATGGAATGCACAAATAGAGAGTTTGATAGATTATTCTACTCAATTTCTCTGAACCACTTAGGAGCTTTTTAAACTTCTTCAAAACCCCTTGGCAACTAATGCATAATCGATAATTTGACTACTACATTAATCGTCAAATTATGTGGATTTTGCGGCTTACACTTCTTCAGTCGCATTCCTGAATCCCTTACCTCCTTCCCAAAGAAGAAATCAACCCAAAATTTAATGGTTTACGAAGTCAATGAATGGTTGTGTAGGCATCAGATGGAAGTCGGAAAAAATCACACCAATATGGGGTACCTAATGCTAATTGTTTCTTTAGAGCTGATTTGGCTAAGTGCTTTTGGTGTGTGTCCAAGAAACTAAAGTCACGTGTTAAACATGGACCAGGCATATTGTATTGCTCTAGTCAACAAATTGGACCAAGTTATTACATAGAAACGTACAAAAACATGAAATACAAGTGGACATTCATGCTGAAAGCGCAGATAATACATTATAGAAAAATCTTCAGATGACGGATCAGCCTTTTTATATTTGAAACACACAGCCAAATAATATGTGGCACTAAGTAGTAGTGATTATGAGGCAGCTCGGCTGTGCATAACCTGCGGCAACATCGTAATTGCATGTTCCATATTGATAAAAGAAGAGAGAATTCCACCTATTATTTTTCTTTGCACTGTACCAAGTGGATGTTTATCGTACCAAGATCATTTATTACTTGGTTCAACCGATAAATCTATCAGCTTGCTAGTCGCAAATTGTGGGTTTGATACCCACAGGGGCACAAAGGAAGAAATTAAAAGCAACAACTGTCCTGCATTGTATATGCAGTGGATCTGACCCCCATCTATAACGGAATATTTTTTTAAAAGCCGTACCAAGTAGCTAGAAAATAATGTATGCAGTGAAGAGTATACCAAGAAATTGGAAAAGTAAGGATGATGCTTCTCTTAGAATTTTTTGATAAGGTAGATAAAACATAAACCAAGAACTACTGAGAATACGCGTTGTAGGGTACCAAATATATGTGTATTTTTATTATATTGTATGAAGCAATACCACTGTACCAAGCAGCCGGAAAAGAAACACATGCAGTTAGGAGTTTGCCGAGCAGCTGAGAAAGCAGGCACGCCATAACAAACTAGTAAACAGAACGGTACCAAGCAGATGTGTTGCAAGATACCAAATAGAGGTGCATTTTTATTATATACTATATCATGATGTACCATTGTGACAAGCAGCTATGCGTTGCCAATCAGCTGGAAAAGCAGGAACGACATTTCTTCTTTATAGGGGTGTGTGTGTGTATATATATATATGGGATTAAGAAAAAAAGATTTTTCTCCCCCCACTTCCATTGTCTGTGGTGGAGGCCGAACGCCCGGGAGGGTGGTAAATCAAAAAATACTTCTCTTTATATGGATATATATGTATATGTATATGTATATATATATATGTATATGTATATGTATATGTATATGTATTTATATATATGTGTATGTATGTGTGTATACACATACATATATATACATATATATGTATATATATACATGTATATGTATATCCACCTTGATTCACCACCCTCCCAGGCGTTCGGCCTCCGCCACGGGCGTGGGAGGAGGGGGGGAATCTTTCTCTCTTAATCCCATACATGTATATGTGTGTGTGTGTATAAATATATATATATATATATATATATATATATATATATATATATATATATATAGGGTAGCGATCCAGTGAGAAACATCCTACGGTGAGAGCATGAGAGGCATTTGAATAAATACAAATTCAGAATTGTTTTTCAAAATCCAAGTCGTATAACTTGAAAAGGAATCATTTCATTTACCTTCTCATAAAATTCATTGCAATCTTGTCCATATGTACAATATACACTTTTTACATCCAACGATCAGGCTGAAATTCAATGTAGAGCATCGAAAAGTATTTTGTTGTTGTGAATGATCTACAAATCGAATGGTGATGAAATTTGGTAGGAAGGTAAATATTAAGGTATACTTGTAATCTATACAGTTGGATTATGAAAAGTTGATACATGTGGAGAGTTTTTCAAATGCCTCTCATGCTCTCACCAAGATATATATATATATATATATATATATATATATATAGGTGATGATTGAAAATACGCAACCGTGATGGCCCCATTATAGAAATGAGTCAACAAAGAAACGTTAAAGAAAGCTCTTCAAGTATGTGTGTATATAAACACACAGATATATATATACATATACGTGTGTGTGTGTGTGTGTGTGTGTGTGTGTATAGAGAGAGAGGTTAGGAAGTGTGTATCGGTCATTAAAATGGAATGTGGCCCCTTTAATAAAATCCAACCATATGGATTGATTCTACAATATATAGATTATATGTGTTTAAAAAATCATTACTATATCTCATATAGATCATGAGACAGAGCAATATACCATTCGACGACTTCTACAATTTCTGTAACTTACCGTTAGTTAGAAAATATATGCGTTCTTTCATTGGATGATCTATGATCATTTGATTATGGTCACATCTTATCTAATGGGTATAGATCACATCCATAAGGTTGTATTGTTCATTAGAATTTTACAATCATCACAAATGAAGATGGGTACATGTATGGTACAAGTACTCAAGTATGTGTGTGTGTATATATATATATAGTCAGGCTAGTGTACACTCGAGTGTATCGGAGGCACCGTACACCTCAGTCATTTTTGAAAATGCAGTAACTTTTTAAAAAATCTAAACTGTTGATCTTCTTAATTATCTTAAGAACATACTATATAACAAATTTTAGCTCATTTGGACACTTATATGTCGTGCATCTAAACGAGGCAAAAATCATGTATTTCAAATTAGTTTTGTGTGTCGATTTTGTTGTCCTTGGATGAGTGACTTACACTCATCCAAATGAGTTCAAATTTTGTATGTGACCTATTATTATTGTAACCATGAAGATCAATGGATTAGATTTTAGAAAAACATAGTCTAGATAGGCAAACACCATTAGGGTGTACGGCGTGATCTATACACTTGAGTGTATTCTAGCCTGACTATATATATATATATATATATATATATATATATATATATATATATATATATATATATATATATATATATATATATATATATATATATATATATATTGATGATGATTGAAAATCCACAACCGTGATGACCTGTTTATAGCAATGAGCCAGTAGAGAAACGTTAGAGAAAGCTCTTCAAGAACAACACTGCAGCCTAAACGGATTCAGATGGGGGTTAGGTTTCTCAAACAAATTTAGCACTATGAATTGTTCATGTTCAGTTCATTCTGCAGAGGTTGATCAATTCTGGTAGTGTGGATGCTATATATATAATCAACGGCAGTTTGACCTATATAGGAAGAACGGTATATTAAGATTATAGTTTTAAGTAAATGATGTCAAAGTGCTACAATCAACCATGTTGTTAAAATGGAAAGGCCACGCAAATTAAACATGCAGCTAAGATATTGAGATAACTTTCAAAGAGTGTTCATCATTTAAGATCTATTCCTTAAGGTTTAAAGTATGCATTGTATGAAAACGATCGATCGAAAATCTATTAGAGTAATGCATTAGTAGTTACCTTATTAGCTCATGTCAGATGCAAGTGCCGCTTGGCAGGTTTTGACGACGATGCAGCCTTTATCATAGCCGAACAATGAGTGAATGACCAGGGGGAGTGATTGACCTGAACCAAGTGGTTGGAAAGAGAATGATAATGCGGCAAGGTCCACCTCATGCTGGCAATCAGTCGATGCTATATACGCATAAGCGGCCTGAATTGTAGCAGATCTGGAGGAGAATGCCCGTATGAATTAGCTTTTGAGAGAGGCTTGTGAAGGCGTGCATGAAAGCGCCGACTGCTTGATTTTGCTGCCTATGGAATTTGCTGGAGAAGTATGCACTCCGAATGTGGGCGGCGGCGGCGAGTCTTCTGATTTCTTTCCCTTTTTAGAATATGATACTTATCAGCTCATGTCAGATGCAAGTGCCGCTTGGCAGGTTTTGACGACGATGCAGCCTTTATCATAGCCGAACAATGAGTGAATGACCAGGGGGAGTGATTGACCTGAACCAAGTGGTTGAAAAGAGAATGATAATGCGGCAAGGTCCACCTCATGCTGGCAATCAGTCGATGCTATATGCGCATAAGCGGCCTGAATTGGAGCAGATCTGGAGGAGAATGCCCGTATGAATTAGCTTTTGAGAGAGGCTCGTGAAGGCGTGCATGAAAGCGCCGACTGCTTGATTTTGCTGCCTATGGAATTTGCTGGAGAAGTATGCACTCCGAATGTGGGCGGCGGCGGCGAGTCTTCTTATTTCTTTCCCTTTTTAGAATATATATGATCTGATATGATATATATGATGATGATGATGATGATGATGATAAGCGTCGTACACATGTCAGTCTGACCTACTAGAGCCTATTTTAGTCATTCAGCGAAGGCTGTGGTATTTTTCCCTAGGCAAACAAAAACTCGCGTGTTTCGCGACTCAAAATTATATACCGGCAAATTTACAATAGGGGTCGATTTGTTTACAGATATAACTTCTTTATCACCACGATACATGTTTTTTCTATAACTCATTCATATCTACACGTAAAAATCCCGGTGGAAAAGTTAAGTGTAATTTTTCCTTTTTTTAGAATTTCAAAATAATCTTTGTGTGTAAACCATATGTTTGTCTTTGCTTTCTAAAATGTATCCCGTAAAAGAAGATCCATCTATGTTGTATAAGAAAGTCTACGAAGGGGCTAGGTGTAATTTTTTTTTTTGAAATACAAATTGGTCCATGTGTGTATAAATTATACGTTTATCTTGTTTTTTAAAAGTATATACTACATAAGAAGACTCATCTATACTACATAGAAAAGTATATGGTGGGGGCTAAGTATGATTTTTTGTATTGTCAATTAGAATTACAAATTGGTCAGTGTGTATAAACGACACTTTTTGCCTTTACTTTTAAAAATATATATACTATATATGAGGACTTATCTAAAGTTCATCGTGGGGGCATAGTGTAATTTTTCCCATTATACTTTGGAATTACAAACTAGTCCTTGTGTGTGCTACAATTTTGTTTTTACTTTTTAAAATTATATACTATAAAGGAAGATTCGTCTATACTTTATATAAGAATGCATATCAAGGGGCTATATGTAATTTTTTCAATTATTTTTGGAATTCCAAACTGGTTATTGTATGTGTAAAGCATACTCTCTGTCTTTACTTTTAAAAGTTACATAATATATAAGAAGACTCGTCAAAGGCCTAGGGAGTACGAAGTGCAATTTTTTTCCTAAGTGTGAGTTGGATGCAATTTTCAAAGAATATGGATGGAGTTCGTAGAGATACTTGTATTTGTGTTCATAGCAAATTGGTCATGTAATTAAATGCCTATCTATACTATGAATGAAAAATTATGGAGGAAGTTGGATGATTTTTTCTTCATTTACTACGTTACAAATTGATTTTATTTTTTTAATTAAAGCAGATGTACATAGCACATGTTTATGCCTACTTATAAGCTAAAAGTTGAAGATATAGTCAGTGTATGATTGCACATACACAACATAGGGAAAAGAACCAGATATGCCCTTCAACATCGTACACTTTACAAAAAAATAAAAGGTTATAAGTCCATAGCCTTAGAACGGGAAGAAAAATCATATGGACAATGTAGGCCCCAACCAAGTGAGCCTAATGCCACAACAATTAAGTCAAAGTTCCAAGTATGTGGGGGTACGCCCCCTCTGCCCACCATCACTAGAGTAGAGAGAAAAAAATGATCATGAACAACAATGACAGGTAGGTGGGATACTACTTTCATGAGGTCATATTGGAAAGCCTACCAACAACCATATCAATGTCAGCAAGCGGGTGGAATACAAGGTGGCTTTAGGGATCCACAATCTCTCTAGGGGCTAGAACATGCCTGCGACCTCCTCAAAGTTGATAATACCGATTTGGATTGAAGCATCATCATCATTGTATATGAATGGAAGCAAATCGGCATCACATATTGATACTATTTTTTAATTCTAAAAACTAAAAAAGAGTACATATTTGGTATGATTATGTATATATGGTTACTCTTAGAGTCAAAGATCATATTGTGTCTTTCTACCAGTATATTCTAGAATATGATGCAATTAATTCACAACCTCAATCTTAAGCTAGAATCTCGACAAGAGTCATAATTATACAAATGGAAAAGTGTGGTATCATTATGAAGTGGTAATATTGGGCAAATTATAATATAAGTATTCCAAACAACGTATGGGAAATCAAACAAAAAATGACCAGTTATCATTTTTTAAAGCAAAAAAAGCATATAAAAGCCCTATGGAAACATCTTTTCATGCATTCCAACCATGTGAAGATTTTTTTTTGTGTCCAATCAACTATATTAAAACTTGATTTTTTTTTAAACTTAATTTCCCAAAAAGTGACTCATAGAAACTATTGATACCATGTGTGATTAAGAATTTATAAGATTTGTTGGATGTATTATTAGGAACCCAGATGCACCTCAGAGATGGTTTATTTTGTGGCAAGTATGGAAAGATTTTGATATCCTCGATATAATTTTTGAGTCCGAGAATTTCGGGATGTCTTTTTAATGCATTTTGTCTACTTCAAACCAGTAGAAGAGGGCTTCGTCAAGAGTTATGTTTTTATACTCTATGGGATGGTGTGACCAATGTTGTATTGGTTAAGACAATCCAAGTGTGACCAATTGCCAATCCCAAACAACATAGAATCCCAACAATACAAAAGGAGTATTCATAGTATCCCATATTAGGTATCTCCAAGAAATGATATAAGCTTTTTATATTGTAGATGATATTCCATGGTGGTTTTTTTATAGTATTTTTGTTATGAACTAGCACCATGTTGTACACTTATGTTTTATTAGATTGAACAAATTGTAAGATTGCCGACTTTGATTTTGGGGTGACCCTATTTGTTTGGCTTAAGTAAGTTGCTTATAACCTTGCTCTAATCTTTTGAGATGTAATTAGGGCTTTTAGAGAGCTTAAGTTTCAAGTTTGAGCTTGTTTGGATGTTGTTTGTGCTTTATGTGCTAGTATTGGTGCAAATTGCAATTTACCCAACGCAGGGGGTTGATGTGCAATTTTTCACCTATAGGGTGTTCCTTATCTTTCTTGACATCATCTAGAGGATAGAGAAAGAAGTAGGTGCCTTGTTTAAGCCTTGGTTGAGGAGTTTCACCCTTAGTGGTGATTAGGGTTTCTATGAGTGTTGTGTCTCGACCTATGTATATATAGTGTGTTGTCTCGACCTAGGTCGTGACTTAGGGTTGGTTTGGTGGATGTCATAGTCAAGACACCCCTCTAGATGGCAGGGTTGCTACTAGGGTGGTCTTGGGTCGAGATGGTTGCCCTCTCATAGGATATCTTGACTTAGGGTTTGAGGTTGCCCCTTGTCTTGACCAAGTGGTGATGTGGTGTGTGTGTAGGGATGTGGTGACCAATGTGTTCGAGACCCAACCTAGAGTGTACCACCATGTCTTGCATGCTAGGATAGAGTGGTTTCATGTTGGTCTTTTGAGTGGACAAGTGTCCCTTTGGTACCTTGGAGTGTTGACACATCATCCCTTACCTTCTCTCTCATCTTCCACCTATATAACCCCTATCTCTCCATGTTTGTAACCCTTTCGGCCCTCAATCTTCTTCCTTCTCTTTTGCTTATTTTTGGAGCTTGGTGAATCAAGGAGATCTGACCTTAGAGCTTGGTGATCAAACTCTTCTTGGATGTGGTGCTTGTGGTGACCATAGCCCATATTCAACCCTTGGTAAGTGTTTATCTTCCTTGATGGCATTTCTTTTGATGTCCTACCTCCATTTTTGTAAAGACCAGGCCCACTACCCAAGGTTAGAGTTTCAGGAATGACAACTGGCCTCACAGACCACCCCTAGCCATGTACACGCAGCTCCTGATCACGACTACCAATGCAAGGGCGGCTCCATCAACTCGGATAGCCCTTTCGAACATGTCTGGACATTGTCAGTGCATGGGCAGCTCCATCAACTCAGATAGACCTTTCCAACATGCATGGACGACATGGCTCAAAGATTGGCATGCCACAGGCCCATGTGGGCCCCACCTATTTGAGGGGAATTGGCTCTGATACCATTTGTAACGACCGGGGCCACTGCCCAAGGCTCTACTAGAGTTTTAGGAATGAAGACTAGCCCCACAGACCACTACTAGCCTTAACTGTATGCTTTATCCTCACTCACACACAAGCCAGGATAAACTTCATGACTGGTCACCCATCCTAGTACTACTCCAAGCCAAGCACGCTTAACTATGGAGTCCTTTAGTGATGGGCTCCCTGAAAAGGAGGTGCACCTTGGTGATATGGGTACTCCAATCATTCCTTTTAAGATCATCTTATTCAAGGCCTCAAATCATGGGATGTTACAATCATCCTCTCTTTTCTAGGACCTAGACCATGGTTCCTCCATGGTGGTCATTTTGGGAGAGAAACTCCTCATCACAAGGGTCATAGACTGTAACATACCAGATCTTGGATCCTAACCTAGAACTTTGATCTTTTGGGTTTGGCCAAACAAGGTTTGAGGTTAGACTTAAAGGAAGTTTAAAATGATCTTAATGAGCTGATGCATGTAATATCCACTTGATGAACCTAATTGAATAAAGTAATTAAGTTGATGGGCCTCTAATGGGCCAGATGACATAACACATGTAAGAAAGTCTCAAAAGTGGCAATAGACTCCAAATTCATAATGTACATATCAAAGTAAGCCTACATGTCAATTTTCATCTAATTCGGAAAACCTTGAAATAATAAGGTAAGTTTAAGAGAGAGAAAGTTGATAAAAGGCAATAATGCTCAATAATGTGTGTAATAACTTTAAAAGATGGAAATAATTCCAAATTCATATTCAACACACTCAAGTTATCTTGTGAATGAAGTTTCACCTAATTTGGATAATCTTAAAGTCATTAATGCATGAGGAAAGAGAAAATAGGATTTGGTTTAGTTAACACACCAAAAGTTCTCAAAAGGCAAATCTAATTATACAATCAAAATCTACAAGCCTTAATTGGCCTCTGTGACAAATTTTGTTTAATTTGGTTAATGTTTGAGCCCTCAATTTAAGAGAGAGAAAATGGTAAATGATTAATTACATCACTTTATCTGATTTCGTTTCCAAATATGATTTCTGGTTTATTTTCTGTCACACCGTGTTATTTCTAGTTCACTTCCTTTTATTTGCAAATGCAAATTCTATCCTGATTTTGATCCAACGACACATGTACTCTCTCCAACCTACGCCCCTCTTCTCCCTTTTGCAAATAGGAAACCAATATGTTTCTGATTCTCTTTCTCACATCTCTCTCTCAATTCTCAGTTTCCTTCTTCAATTCTTTTTTTCCACACTTTCCCTTCACCTCCCTGCACTCTCTGATCCTAACTTATGAGGTATTTATACCCCCGGTACTCCAAACCTCTAGCGCCGCTTCGACGCTCTGTTCTCGCCTTGTTCATCCCCTATATCCTTCTTCTTCTCTTCCCTCTTGCCTCTTGGGTCTGATGCGACCCTGGTTTTGTACTCCCTAACCTTCATGAGACTGATAGGAATCAGTACTTGGTCCTTTCTCTCCCCCTCCAGCACCCGACAGTGTTTCCCCACATCGGCCTAGCTCCAACGTGGTCCTGGAGATGAGGTTGGGCTCGTCAGTGAGGCTCTCTCCAACTCATCACCTGGAGAAGGCTCGTTCACACTCTTATACGATCCTTGAGGCCACCGTTATCTACAATTGGACTCAAAGGCCAGCATAGATCATTTCCTTTATTTTGATTTTGGTCTATTGTTTCTGAACCCGGGTGCTACCATGATTGTTCTTTGGCTGTGTGTTTTGGATTTTGCTCGATCTGAATTCTTTGAGTTTCTGCTAGTGACATCTAGACTTAGGTTTGCTTCTCTTTGCTCATTTTATTTTGATTTCCCTAGATTACTTGATATCAGCCATCTTAATAGCTTCTTGCTGGCGACCATGGCATGGGCCTTCAGGATGGATGGATCTTTGTGAACAAAACCCTATTATGCCCTTAGTTTATACATCATTCTTGCTTTTCTTCTCAGGGGCATTTATGTCCTTTGCTTTATGTTTCTTTCTGCTTGGGGCGGGTCAGCGCACTGCTGACTGGGTAGTTCAATTATTTGTGATTGGGCCATGTCTGGTCGGGCCCCGCTCTCTCTATCTCACTCTCTCGCTCTCTTTTGCAGTCAATCACTTACGTGACTTTTTCCTTGTTTTCTATTGGTCAGTTTTATAAAATTAATAACTAATTAATCAATGATAAAAAAAAAATGCAAAAATAGTTGTTGGATTTAGAAAAATACAAGCTTTTTAATGGTACTGGTATTGATGCCAAAATCTAATGTCTAAAATATGTGATATTTAATGGATCTTCTTATTTGATTATAACTTGTAAAATTCATAGCTAAATATTTATAAGTCAGAAAAATATAATAAAATATGTTTTGAACTCAGGAAATGATAACCTAAAATGTGGAATAGTTTTGAAAAAAAGATGATTTTTAGGGTTTTGAATAATTAATGTAAACCTAACCCTAATTCTAGATATATGCTTAATAGGTGCTTTGGAGACCTAGACTTGGATCTTGATCTATCTTGGACTTGTATAGACTCTGAAGTTGAGGTATGTTTACATCCCTGATTATTCTTTTGAGTAATTAACATATATTTATTCTTTCTCTTGGTTCTATGGAAATTAGCCTATACACATTGCTCTTGTCTTTTGATATCATGGTTCGTGTGAACTATCTTACTTATTATGGACTTGGATATTCTCTTGATATCTTTCTTGTACCTTGGTACATGTTGATCTTATATAATGATATGTTCCCACTTTGAAGTGGATGTTTATATATTTGTTTTGTCCATTTTGTGATGGCAACATTGTATAATTCTGACTATACTTTTCTACTTGCATCTACATTTTACATGCTATGTGATTCAGTAGCACTAGAGTAGTGTAATTGCATTGATTTTTGAGAGTGTGCCCCTATTTTTGGAATGGAGGTGGTGGTGCCCCATACCCGAGTATCAAGGATGTGAATCCTTGTCTCAACTTCATGCATTGGGAGATTGGCAATATTCTTTTCTCTATCAGGTTTCAAGTTTATGAGGCTTGGCCGCCATTGTTAGTTATATTGTTCTAGGGCTATGCTTATCTCACATGCATGCAGGTTGATGATGTTCATGATGGGTTGTGTCCAAATCGATGATGGGTTATGTGCCCAAAAATCTTGATGGGTTATGTGCCCAAATCTTGATATGTGCTTATGTGGCACTACTTTATTGTTTTGACTATGGCAAGTATCTTCTTTTTATATATGTTTATAATTCTTATCTTTTATGCTCTCTTTGGGTAGTCCTTATCTCTTGCAAGGGAATCCTTTTATTTTGACGTCCCTTATTTTTATAAATTGCTCAATTTGCTTTTTAGTATGCACATACTAGCCTTTGCTAATGTCTTCCATTTTTCCCTTATTGTTGGGGTATGCTTCCAACCCTAAGTGAAGGATATGGAGGTCATGGCATAAAGATATGGACTTAGATTGAGATGTTAAAGCTTGAAAACAATCTTGATGTGGTTTAGATTTCCTCTACATGGATCCTTATGATGTAAGTTTAAGATGTTCTTTTGTATCCCTATGTGTAATTGAATATAGTCATGTTTTTATTCCGCTGCTATACTTTGGTTGTTTTGTATACCATTAATAAAGATTTGAAAATTTTACACCCACTCCAAGATACCTTAGAGGTGTGTTTGGACTGGAGGTTTTATTCTTCAAACTTTTAGTAGAGAGGTGATTTAACTTCTTTACAACATGGTATCAGAGTCCATGGTAGTCGGAATCTGACTATTTCAATTTTGCCTCCCTTTTGAAACCCTTGACTTGGATAGTGACTCCTAGGTCATATGTTCACCCTAGATTTGATCTATGATGATATTTTTCTATAATAAGGTTTGATTCGAGGATAAATTTAGGCTGTGGAGAGATCTTAACATGGATAAATTTTGTGACTCGGTTTCCACAATTGAATTTGGATCCATATTTTGTTTCATCTCAAAAAGTTTTCATCGCCAATTTTTTTTTTCAAATATACTATTATAAGTACAACTTTTTTGGATTTCATTGAAGTTTTCTTGAACTAAGTCACAATGAAGAGAAACCCTAGAAATAGTCAATTAGAATCTAACCCTAGTTTTGTGACTAGGTTTGATATAAAGGTATAGTTGACCTACCTTATGACTTTTGAATGTTCATGTAGGGTTGATAGGTTAGAGACATAAGGACCTAGAACTCAACCCTAGATGTTGACTTAATAGTTGGATACATGAGAAATATAAATCTCTAAAACTTTTACAACTAAGATATGTGGGTAACCCTAATAGTTGTTTAGTTTGACTTGTTAGGTTGAGCCTTTTCAGGGGTGGAGAGTAGTTGGTTGTTGATGTTTGGATTAATAGATTTCGAGGTAGAAATCTTTTTAAGGGGTGGAGTGCGATAACATACTGAATCTTGGACCCTACCATAGAACTTTTATCTTTTAGGTTTGGTCAAACAAGGTTTGAGGTTAGACTTAAAGGATGTTTAGAATGATCTTAATGAGCTAATGCATGTAATATCACCCTGATGAACCTAATTGAATAAATTAATTAAGCTAATGGGCCTCTAATGGTCCAGATGACATAACACATGTAAGAAAGTATCAAAAGTGGTAATAGACTCCAAATTCATAATCCACATGTCAAAGTAAACCTACATGTCAATTTTCATCTAATTTGGGCAACCTTGAAATAATAAGGTAAGTTTAGGAGAGAGAAAGTTGATAAAAGGCATTAATGCTCACCAATGTGTGTAATAACTCCAAAAGATGGAAATAATGCCAAATTCATATTCAACACACTTAAGTTAGCTTGTGAATGAAGATTCACCTAATTTGGATAATCTTAAAGTCACTAATGCATGAGGAAAGAAAAAATAGGATCTATTTTATTTAACACACTAAAAGTTGTGAAAAGGCAAATCTAATCACACAATCAGAATCTATATGCCTTAATTGGCCTCTGTGCCAAATTTCATTTAATTTGGTTAATGTTTGAGCCCTCAATTTAAGAGAGAGAAAAAGGTAAATGATTAAATACATCACTTTATTCAATTTTGTTTATGAATATGACTTTCGATTTATTTTCTATCACACATTTATTTCTGGTTCACTTTTTTTTATTTGCAAATGTGGATTCTATCCTGACTGTTGGATTTTGATCCAATGACACCTGTACTCTCTCCAACCTACGCCCCTCTTCTCCCTTTTGTGAACAGAAACCAGTTTGTTTCTGATTCTTTTTCTCCCATCTCTCTCTCAATTCTCAGTTTCCTTCTTTGATTCTTTTTTTCCACATTTTCCCTTCACCTCCCCACACCCTCTGGTCCTAAGTTCTGAGGTATTGATACCCCTAGTACTCCCAACCTCTAGCGCCACTTCGACGCTCTGTTCTCGCACGGTTCATTCCATTGTCCTTCTTCTCTTCCCTCTCACCTCTTGGGTCTACCGTGACCCTAGTTTTGTACTCCCTAACCTTCATGAGACTCATAGGTGTAAGGACCCTGACCTTTGTTTAGGGCTTACCCTGTTTTCTTTGCTTTACTTGGTGCTTTGATGCCTGCTAATCACCTTTTAGTGGTGATTAGGGTTTGGTTGTGCTTTGTTGAGAGTTGAAGGTGCTACTTGCAAATAACCCAAGTCTAGGGTTTTGTGAGCAAGTTTGACACCTTGTGAGGTGTTCCTCTATCTCTTTGCTTCCTCTAAGGGTGAGAGGAAGGCTTGGGCTTGTTGCTTGAATTCTTTGGGCCTTGTTTGAGCTCGTTTGGGCCTTGAGGTGCCTTGTTTTGGCTTGGTTGAGCCTTGTGTCGCCCAAGGTGAGGTGTGTGTCAGCTTAAGAGTGTTTGTGTCAGCCAAGTGGAGTGTGTCGCCCAGGAGCAACATGTGGTTGTGTCACCCATGCTCTTTGACCCAACCTTGACCTTGTTTAGTGGACACTTGGTGCATATCTTGGACAAGTGTATAAGGCTTGCTAGGGTAGGTGGCTTGAGCTTTTGGACAAGTGTCCTTTGGGTGGACGACACCTTGCCATGTTTCACCTTGTTTTCTCCTCCCTTTCCTTCTATATAGGCGTGTCCTTCCCTTAGCTAGGAGTTCCTTTGGTCCTTCTTCACCTTGAGTGCACGACACTCCCTTCCTCCTTGCTTGTGTTGGCCAATGCACCCCTTGAAGGAGTAGCTTTGTGGTCGACACACCTTGGAGAAGAAGAAGTGGTGGCCGATACACCCTTGGAGGAGCATGTGGTGGTCGACATCCCTTGGAACTTGGATCTTAAGGCGGGTTGCATAACTTCTAACCCTAGCTACATTATCTCTTACTTTGATCTTGTTTTCATGTTAGTAGCTTAGTTTCTTGATTTTCTCTCTTGTTGGCTGATCCATGTGAGTTAGGGTTTAGGGAGCAACACTCCTTTCTCCCCTTTGGTCTAGAAGAATGAGTTTGAGCTACTAGTGCCATGAGCAACACCCCTCCTTCCTAGTCAATTGAGGTGAGCTTGTGTCCTAGTTGCTTAAGCAACACCTTCTTCTCACCTTGGGCTAGAAGGTGAGCTCGGTTTGGTGGTGAGCCATCTTCCTAGGGTTTTCGGGTGTTATGATGTTTGAGGAAGAAGATGACCTTGTGGACAATATCCCTTGTCTTGGTGTGTTGGACGACATGGGTGTTTTTGTGTTGGCCGATAGGCTTGTGTTGGGTGAGATGGAGTGGTGACGGGCGACACCCCTTGGGCTTGTGACGGGCGTCACGCCCATTCTTTTGTTGTATGTCGGCCGTTAAGGGTATGATCATAATGTGCACATTTTGTGGATGAGTTGTCTATCCTTTCTCTCTCTTGGTTGTTGGAGTTTGGTGGTGACATGGCCGTTATGCTAGCCTTGTATCGGGCATTGTTGGTTGGGTGTGTGATGGGTGTCGCGTCTCTCTTGTGTCGGTTGATAACGTCGGATCATAACGGGACCTTGCCCGATAGGAAGTGCCCGACACATCCTCCTCTTGACGCGCATTGCTCCTTCTCCCTTGTAACAACGCAGCGTTGCTGCTCTCCTTCTCTTATGATGTGTGGTGCGTTGTGTTTGGAGTGAGGGCAGGTGGCCGTTGCACCCCCTTTAGTGAGGGTTGCGGTGAGATACAATGAGGGTCTATTATCCTGTTGTGACGGTTCATGAAATAGTCTAGTAGTTGATATCCTTGCTTTCAAACGTGGTAACTCCTTATATAGAAAATGATGCTTGTTATCATAAGATGGTTCATTTATCTTAGTCTGGCTAAACATATGGAAGTGATCATCATGCTTATCTGTTAATGATAAGGAGAATAGTGGTAGTCACACTAGTAGATGATGATGGTAATAGTAACAATAATGATGATGGTAGTAGTAGTGATAATGATGATGATAATAGTAATGATAATGGTAAGTGGCTTATATAACGAATGATGACAATAATGGTAGTGGTAATGATAACGCTTGTTTTGTATATCCAACTTGACTACATGCATCAAGTAATCATCTTGATTATCTATATAATGATGAGATAAGGATAAGTACATAAATAGTTGCTTAATAATGTGTCTTATGCACATGATCACCAGTTGACATATAATTGATAAGTATAGCATCTTGGATGCCATTGCATAATGGTAAGCATAGTTTTTATGTTGAAGCTGTGGTTATTGTATACTCTAACCATGCAGGTGATGATTAGCCATAAAAAGGCTATGAGGAATATGTGATGGGTAACATCACTCTGGTTGATGAAATTGCATGTATGATGTGTTTGTCCCATGATGATGATGCAAGCCTTGAACGGTAGTGATAATACATGATGAGGGATTGAGATCCCATGGTATGTGGTGATCCTTGAGATGGATCTAGATGATTGGCAAGAGGCCAAGTGATAACATGTGATGTTGGATCCTTGAGATGGATCAGGTTGATGTGATTATAATAATAACATAATGTTGATTCCATGTTGTTTATTTTCTGTTATAGCTTGCATGTTATACAACTTGGTTGAATCTTGCAATCCATATAAAAGATACTAATTAATCACAGTGAAATATATCATGTAGTTTGCCCTGGCCATAGATCCATCATCGTCAGGACTTGGTGATGGTGAAACGGGTTCTCCTGCGGGTTAACCCAGAGTGTATATTTTTGAATATGCAAGGTTTCTCCTAACCTCAAATAGAGAGGTAAACAAGTGCAGCTGCGGTTGCAGACTCAGATATGTGATGAGCATGGTGAACACAACCCATGGCTCCAGATATGTGATATGATGAGCATGAATGCGTTCATGGCTCAGAGCATGGTGATTAGGCCCGTGGCTCAGTTTTACTAGCGCCGTGACCTGTACTGAGGCGGGCTAGAGGAAGGGTAGCCTGAGGAGCTGACCCTGTGGCTAAAGGCCACTTGAGCATGAGACTGTGATCCTGCTATGTTTCTCGTGTACTGACCACGAGGGGTGAGGTCGTGGATTCCGACTCTTCCATTGACCTTGTATGGCACCGGCTATGGGCTTCACAGTCGAAAGTTGGATTTGAACGGTACAGTTCACTTCCTCAGGGCATAATAAAATGTAATCCAACCATTTAGTCTTTGTTGATTAAGACAAACACGAAACATTGGTTGAGGCCTTGTTTGTATAGTTACACTCTTTATATCTTGCAGTTATTTATATGTTCTTCATATGTATTAGAATTTGGATATCCTGGCTTGTTACTCATGATTTACTGGATTTTATCTGGTAAGATTAGATAGCTCTATTTCATAAGATTGTTCTTACTATACTTCTCATCAGTTAACTTCTTATGTATATGCTCATCTGAGGTTTTGTAGTTTTGGCGGGGAGTTATGCCTCTCGCTGGGACAATGTTCAATTGTCTCACTCCGCTGAGTTACACCCTTTTTAGGTGGTCGAGCTAGGAAGCGTGATGGTGGTCGTGGTTTCGCGGTCGAGCAGCTTGACAAGCAGTAGAAGGCAAGCGATAGATATGCTACTGTTTTGGATGCTTTGTAGTATAGTCTAGAGTCATCCCTGTACTCTCAGGTCCTTGGTGGTGTTTTGACGTTGTTTCACGATGTACATCTGTAGATGTTTTGTATATCCTATTGCTGGCCGGATGTGGGCTTTATATATGTATAAACAGGTGATGAACTCATGTTATGACAGGACAACTGTTGCTCTAAGCTGTGGACATGTATCCAGGCTTGTATGGATATGTAAATAACCTATTTTCTTGCAGGATATGGACTCGAATGTAAAAGTTTCTCAGTTTATCAGTTTTCCGCAATCAGTTTTAATTAACCTGTGTTTTGGTAATCTGTGGTTATGGTAATTCTGCACATTTTCGTGTAACACCTCGCTGTCTGTGTGATAGTGGGATGTGTTGCCACAAGTTTTGGTATCAGATCTCTAGGTTCGCTGAGTCTACAGGGATTTAGGACTAGGTTGAGTCTGTTCTTGTGAGTTTTCCAGGTTTTCTTACAATATCTTCTGCCCTCAGCAGAAGAAAATCCAAGATGTCTGGAAACCACGAAGAACACGCTGCTGAGAATAGTGATGCTGCATCGGTTGATGGAGCAGATGGACAGGCACATGAAGATCGGGTGCCTGAGGTCTCCCAACCTAACCCAACCATTCTTGAACATCCTGCTTACCAACAGCTTATGGGGCAGATAATGGCTACGATGAATCTCATGGTTGAGCGATTACCAGTGCCTCCTCCCGAGCACAGGTTCCCCATGGAGAAGCATCGGGAATTGGGAAGACCTTCGAGCGGCTTCACCGAGTCGGAGCTTCGGATTATGCTGGAACGACTGATCCAGTGGATGCGGATCTGTGGCTGACAAGTCTTGAGAAGGCTTTCCGGATCCTCGACATCCCTAAAGCAGACAAGGTAAAGAACGCTGTCTACCTTTTGAAGGGTAGTGCTGGTCACTGGTGGACCATCGAGGAAGAGAAGCGGCCTGGTGAGGTGATCTGTTGGGAAGTATTCCGGTGTGAGTTCGTCAGCCGATATTTTCCAAAGACGTATCTGGATGAGAAGATCCGTCAGTTCGAGAGTTTGCGGAAGGGAACGATGAACATCACCGAGTATGAAGCCAAGTTTATGGATCTGTTGAGGTTTTGTCCTCACATGGCAGTGACTGACGAGGAACGGATCAAACGTTTCGAGAAGGGTTTGAGTGCTGAGCTGACAACACCAGTTTTTGCGTTGGAAAACCGGGAGCAGTTTGCGATGTTTGTGGAATCTGTCCGAAGGATCGAACGATCAGTTAGGGAGAAGAGAGAATCTATGTCTAAGAGAGACCTGCTCAGTTTCAGAGACAGAGGTATGGTGTATTTAAGAAGCCCAGGTTTTCAGCACCATCAACGATGAGAGGTTCTGGTGGACCGTCTCAGTGGTCTCCGAGTAAAGGAAGAGGTTATGTTTCTTCACCATCTAAGGCACAAAGTTCAGCTTCTGTGGCAGTGACAGGGCCATCTAGGCCACGAGTCGATGTTAGGACATGCTATGTCTGCAGTTAGATAGGGCATGTCAAGTCAAGTTGTCCCTACAAAGATGATGAGGTGACACAACAGCCGAGATAGAATCTTCAAGGATCGGACCGACAACATCCTAGTGGTAGCATAGGACGAGGACGCGGTCAAGCGTCTCAAGCCGGATTGTCTACTCAAGGAAGAAGAGGCCGTGGACAGCAAGCAACGGCTCGATTCTATGCTATGAATCAGCCGGAGGCGATAGTCAACCCGCGAGTAGTGACAGGTCAGATGGAGTTATTTCATTCTGATATGTCTTCTTCTTGCCATATATCTGTTCTGGTTGACCCGGGTGCTACGCACTCTTTTATCGCCTATAGTATGCTTGAGAACTATTGTTTACCTGTTAGTCGTGAGAAGGATAGTTTATTGTTGGAAACCCCTCTTGATGGTTCCTCTTTGCTTCGAGAAGAGTGTCCATCTTGTGTCTTGTCCTTTTCCGGACACCACATTCAAGTGGATCTCATACCTCTTGATATGCATGGTTTTGATGTTATCCTTGGGATGGATACCTTAGAGAGGTATAAGGTTGTTCTGGATTGCGGTACCAAGCAGGCGGTGTTTGATGATGCTGGAGAGAAGTGGATCTTCCAGGGAGATAGGAAGATTCTTCTGACATGTCTGGTATCGGCTTTGGTGGCAGATAGGTTGCTACGCCAAGGATGTGAGGCGTTCTTAGCTCATGTGGTGCATACCGTTGTGGTTGCCAAGGCAAAAGGTCCTAGTCTTGAGGAGGTGCCAGTTGTCCGGGAGTTTTTAGACGTGTATCCTGAGGAGTTTCCTGGTGTTCCTCCACCCCGAGAGATTGATTTTGAGATCAATCTGGTACCAGGAACGCAGCCAGTGGCACAAACACCCTATAGAATGGCTCCAGTGGAGATGGCAGAGTTGAAGAAGCAGTTACAAGAGTTGCTGGACAAAGGTTTCATCCGACCAAGCACATCGCCTTGGGGTGCTCCCGTGTTGTTTGTTAAGAAGAAGGATGGTTCGATGCGGCTGTGTATAGATTACCGGCAGTTGAACAAGGTCACGATCAAGAACAAGTACTCGTTGCCGAGGATAGATGACCTGTTCGATTAGTTGCGTGGTGCTATAGTGTTTTCGAAGATCGATCTATGGTCCGGATATCATCAATTGAGGATTAAGGAGGATGACATACCAAAAATCATCTTTCAGGACGAGGTATGGTCACTATGAATTCATGGTTATGCCGTTTGGGTTAACCAATGCACCTGCTGCTTTCATGGACTTGATGAACAGAGTGTTCCGTCCGTTCTTAGATTAGTTTGTTGTAGTCTTTATAGACAACATCCTGATCTATAGTCGGGACAGGCTAGAGCATGAGCAACATCTTCGTCGAGCGTTGACTCTTCTACGCCAACATCAGTTGTATGCCAAGTTTAGTAAGTGTGAGTTCTAGTTGGAAGAGGTGACTTTCTTGGGTCACGTGATATCTGCGGAAGGAGTCAAAGTAGATCCAAAGAAGGTGAAATCTGTTGTGGATTGGGAACAACCGAAGACGCCGACGGAAGTTCATAGTTTCCTTGGTTTAGCAGGATACTACCAGAGGTTTATCAAGGATTTCAGTTCGATAGCCTTACCGATGACAAAGTTGACAAGGAAGGACATACCTTTTGTTTGGGATGATCGATGTCAGCAAGCTTTCCAGAGTTTGAAAGAGAAGCTGACCAGTGCTCCAGTGTTGATATTGCCAGAGCCTGGGAAGGGCTATGTAGTTTTCTGTGATGCTTCCAAGAAAGGCTTAGGTTGTGTACTGATGCAGGAAGATCATGTGGTTTCTTTTGCCTCGCGACAGCTTAAGAAACACGAGGAGAACTATCCGACTCATGACTTGGAGTTGGCAGCAGTGGTTCATGCGTTAAAGATTTGGAGACATTATCTGTATGGAGAGGTATGTCAAATCTTTACGGATCATAAGAATCTGAAGTACATCTTTACGCAGCAAGAGTTGAACATGCGACAACGACGATGGATGGAGTTGATCAATGATTACGAATGCACTGTCGAGTATCACCCTGGTAAGGCGAACGTGGTAGCTGATGCACTTAGCAGAAAGTCTTCTTCTCTTTCTTTAAAGAAGGCACAGTTGAGTTTCGTGGTATGCCATAGACGAGATATGTTTGTTTCTCTGCGACAGATGAATGTGTAGATGGAAGTTTCTTTGTTGTCTCGTCTTTTCGTGTAGATGCAAGTCAAGCCTACGTTGAGACAACAGATCAAGGATGCACAACAGATAGATGATGAGGTACAGTTGATCAGATCAGAGTTCGACAGTGAAAAGCATGATGGGTTTCATGAGTCCGAGGATGGGCTAGTTTTCTATCGTGATAGGATGGTGGTTCCAGATGCTGATGATCTGAGGAAGTTGGTGCTTGAGGAAGCACACACATCGATGTATGCTGTGCATCCAGGTGTCACCAAGATGTACCATAGTCTGAAGGACTTGTATTGGTGGCCCGACTTGAAGAAAGATGTAGCTGAGTTTGTGGCAAGATGTGCAGTGTGTCAACAAGTGAAGGCTGAACATCAGAAGCCGGCAGGTACGTTGCAACCTTTGCCGATACCGCAGTGGAAATGGGATCATATAACCATGGATTTCGTAGTTGGTCTACCCAAGACAACTAGGAATCATGATTCCATTTGGGTGATAGTGGACAGATTGACGAAGTCTGCCCATTTCCTACCTGTGAAGATGACGTATACAGCTGAGAAGCTCGCTAGAGTATATGTGGATACATGGTGTGCCAGCGATGATAGTTTCTGACAGAGGTCCTCAGTTCACGAGTCGTTTCTGGGAACAGTTGCACAGAGCATTGGGAACGCAGTTGAGGTTCAGTACCGCTTTCCACCCACAGACCGATGGACAGTCTGAAAGGACTATTCAGATTTTGGAGGATCTCCTTCGAGCCTGTGTTTTGCAGTTCCTAGGCAGTTGGGATGTGCATCTGAGTTTGATAGAGTTTTCTTATAACAACAGTTATCAGCGAAGCATCGACATGGCTCCTTATGAGGCTTTGTATGGGAGGAAGTGTAGATCTCCCTTGTGTTGGTATGAGTCTAGTGAGTATCAGTTGTTGGGCCCTGAGCTAGTGCAGCAGACGACGGAAAAGATCAAGGTGATACAACAACAGTTGAAAATGGTACAAGATAGGCAGAAGTTTTATACAGACAATCGTCGACAACCTTTGGAGTTCCAGGTATGAGACAAGGTATATCTTAAAGTCTCACCGTGGAAAGGTGTGCTGAGGTTTGGCCGGAGGGGTAAGTTGTCACCCAGGTATATGGGGCCTTACCAGTCATAGCATGTGTTGGAAAGGTAGCTTATGAGATAGAGTTACCTCCTGAGTTGCACAGGTTACATCCAGTGTTCCATGTCAGTATGCTGAAGAAAAGTCATCCAGATTTGGGAACAATGATACAGCCAGCTGAGGTTGAGCTGGATGAAGATGTGACCTACAAGGAAGGTCCTGTGGCGATCCTTGACAGAAGAGTCAAGAAGCTGAAGAGGAAGGACCTGGTTCTTGTGAAGGTTCTTTGGCAACATCGTGGCATTGAGGAAGCCACGTGGGAGCTTGAGGAAGAGATGAGGAGGAAGTATCCCTCACTTTTCTCTTCGGATTTTGGGGACAAAATCCCTTAAAGGGGGTTAGATTGTAAGGACCCTGACCTTCGTTTAGGGCTTACCCTGTTTGCTTTGCTTTACCTGGTGCTTTGATGCCTGCTAATCACCTTTTAGTGGTGATTAGAGTTTGGTTGTGCTTTGTTGAGAGTTGAAGGTGCTACTTGCAAATAACCCAAGTCTAGGGTTTTGTGAGCAAGTTTGCCACCTTATGAGGTGTTCCTCTCTCTCTTTGCTTCCTCTAATGGTGAGAGGAAGGCTTGGGCTTGTTGCTTGAGTTCTTTGGGCCTTGGTTGAGCTCGTTTGGGCCTTGAGGTGCCTTGTTTTGGCTTGGTTGAGCCTTGTGTCGCCCAAGGTGAGGTGTGTGTCGGCCTAAGAGTGTTTGTGTCAGCCAAGTGGAGTGTGTCGCCCAGGAGCAACATGTGGTTGTGTCGCCCATGCTCTTTGACCCAACCTTGACCTTGTTTAGTGGACACTTGGTGCATATCTTGGACAAGTGTATAAGGCTTGCTAGGGTAGGTGGCTTGAGCTTTTGGACAAGTGTCCTTTGGGTGGACAACACCTTGCCATGTTTCACCTTTTTTTCTCCTCCCTTTCCTTCTATATAGGCGTGTCCTTCCCTTAGCTAGGAGTTCCTTTGGTCCTTTGGTCCTTCTTCACCTTGAGTGCACGACACTCCCTTCCTCCTTGCTTGTCTTGGCCGATACACCCCTTGAAGGAGCAGCTTGGTGGCCGACACACCTTGGAGAAGAAGAAGTGGTGGCCGATACACCCTTGGAGGAGCAAGTGGTGGTCGACATCCCTTGGAGCTTGGAGTTCTTCTTCTTCCTTGGAGCTTGGAGCTTAAGGCGGGTTGCATAACTTCTAACCCTAGCTACATTATCTCTTGCTTTGATCTTGTTTTCATGTTAGTAGCTTAGTTTCTTGATTTGCTCTCTTGTTGGCCGATCCATGTGAGTTAGGGTTTAGGGAGCAACACTCCTTTCTCCCCTTTGGTCTAGAAGAATGAGTTTGAGCTACTAGTGCCATGAGAAACACCCCTCCTTCCTAGTTGATTAAGGTGAGCTTGTGTCCTAGTTGCATAAGCAACACCTTTTTCTCACCTTGGGCTAGAAGGTGAGCTCGGTTTGGTGGTGAGCCATCTTCCTAGGGTTTTTGGGTGTTATGGTGTTTGAGGAAAAAGATGACCTTGTGGACAATATCCCATGTCTTGGTGTGTTGGACGACATGGGTGTTTTTGTGTTGGCCGATAGGCTTGTGTTGGGCGAGATGGAGTGGTGACGAGCGACACCCCTTGGGCTTGTGACGGGCGGCACACCCATTCTTTTGCTGTATGTCGGCCGTTAAGGCTATGATCATAATGTGCACGTTTTGTGGATGAGTTGTCTATCCTTTCTCTGTCTTGGTTGTTGGAGTTTGGTGGTGACCTGGTCGTTATGCTAGCCTTGTATCGGGCATTGTTGGTTGGGTGTGTGACGGGCGTCACGTCTCTCTTGTGTCGGCCGATAACGTCGGATCATAACAGGACGTTGCCCAATAGGAAGTGCCCGACACATCCCCCTCCTGACGTGCGTTGCTCCTTCTCCCTTGTAACAACGCAGCGTTGCTGCTCTCCTTCTCTTATGATGTGTGGTGCGTTGTGTTTGGAGTGAGGGCAGGTGGCCGTTGCACCCCCTTTAGTGAGGGTTGCGGTGAGCTACAGTGAGGGTCTATTATCCTGTTGTGACGGTTCATGAAATAGTCTAGTAGTTGATATCCTTGCTTTCAAACGTGGTAACTCCTTATATAGAAAATGATGCTTGTTATCATAAGATGGTTCATTTATCTTAGTCTGGCTAAACTTATGGAAGTGATCATCATGCATATCTGTTAATGATAAAGAGAATAGTGGTAGTCACACTAGTAGATGATGATGGTAATAGTAACAATAATGATGATGGCAGTAGTAATGATAATGATGATGATAATAGTAATGATAATGGTAAGTGGCTTATATAATGAATGATGACAGTAATGGTAGTGGTAATGATAATGCTTGTTCTGTATATCCAACTTGACTACATGCATCAATTAATCATCTTGATTATCTATATAATGATGAGATAAGGATAAGTACATAAATAGTTGCTTAATAATGTGTCTTATGCACATGATCACCAGTTGACATATAATTGATAAGTATAACATCTTGGATGCCGTTGCATAATGGTAAGCATAGTTTTTATGTTGAATCTATGATTATTGTATACTCTAACCATGCAGGTGATGATTAGCCATAAAAAGGCTATGAGGAATATGTGATGGGTAACATCACTCTGGTTGATGAAATTGCATGTATGATGTGTTTGTCCCATGATGATGATGCAAGCCTTGAATGGTAGTGATAATACATGATGAGGGATTGAGATCCCATGGTATGTGGTGATCCTTGAGATGGATCTAAATGGCTGGAAAGAGGCCAAGTGATAACATGTGATGTTGGATCAGGTTGATGTGATTATAATAATAACATAATGTTGATTCCATGTTGTTTATTTTCTGTTATAGCTTGCATGTTATACAACTTGGTTGAATCTTGCAATCCATCTAAAAGATACTAATTAATCATAGTGAAATATATCATGTAGTTTGCCCTGGACATAGATCCATCATCGTCAGGACTTGGTGATGGTGAAACGGGTTCTCCTACAGGTTAACCCAGAGTGCATATTTTTGAATATGTGGGGTTTCTCATAGCCTCAAATAGAGAGGTAAACGAGTGCAGTTGCAGTTGCAGACTCAGATATGTGATGAGCATGGTGAACACAGCCCATGGCTCCAGATATGTGATATGATGAGCATGAATGCGTTCATGGCTCAGAGCACGGTGATTAGGCCTGTGGCTCAGTTTTACTAGCGCTGTGACCTGTACCAAGGCGGGCTAGAGGAAGGGTAGCATGAGGAGCTGACCCTATGGCTAAAGGCCACTTGAGCATGAGACTGTGGTCCTGCTATGTTTCTCATGTACTGACCACGAGGGGTGAGGTCATGGATTCCGACTCTTCCATTGACCTTGTATGGCACCGGCTATGGGCTTCGCAGCCGAAGGTTGGATTTGAACGGTACGGTTCACTTCCTCAGGGCATAATAAAACATAATCCAGTCGTTTAGTCTTTGTTGATTAAGACAAACACGAAACATTGGTTGAGGCCTTGTTTGTATAGTTACACTCTTTATATCTTGCAGTTATTTATATGTTCTTCATATGTATTAGAATTTGGATATCCTGGCTTGTTACTCATGATTTACTGGATTTTATCTGGGAAGATTAGATAGCTATATTTCATAAGATTGTTCTTACTATACTTCTCATCAGTTAACTGCTTATGTATATGCTCATCTGAGGTTTTGTAGTTTTTGTGGGGAGTTATGCCTCCCGCTGGGACAATGTTCAATTGTCTCACTCCGCTGAGTTACACCCTTTTTAGGTGGTCAAGCTAGGAAGTGTGGTGGTGGTCGTGGTGTTGCGGCCGAGCAGCTTGACGAGCAGTAGAAGGCAAGCGATAGATATGCTACTGTTTTGGATGTTTTGTAGTAGAGTCTAGAGTCATTCCTGTACTCTCAGGTCCTTGGCGTTGTTTCACGATGTACATCTGTAGATGTTTTGTATATCCTGTTGTTGGTCGGATGTTGGCTTTATATATGTATAAACAGGTGATGAACTCATGTTATGACTGGACAGCTGTTGCTCTAAGTTGTGGACATGTATCCAAGCTTGTATGGATATGTAAATAACCTGTTTTCTTGCAGGATATGGACTCGAATGTAAAAGTTTCTCAGTTTATCAGTTTTCCGCAATCGGTTTTAATTAACCCGTGTTTTGGTAATCTGTGGTTATGGTAATTCCGCACATTTTTGCGTAACACCTCACTGTCTGTGTGATAGTGGGATGTGTTGCCACAATAGGAATCGATATCTGGTCCTTTCTCACCCCCTCCAACACCCAGTAGTGTTTCCCCACATCGGCCTAGCTCTGACGTGTTCCTGGAGATGATGTTGGGCTCGTCGATGAGGTTCTCTCCAACACATCGCCTGGAGAAGGCTTGTTCACACTCTTGTATGATCCTTGAGTCTGTCGTTATCTTCAATTGGACTCAAAGGCAAGCATAGATCATTTCCCCCTTTTCGATTTTGGTCTACTATTTTTGACCTTGGGTGCTACCATGATTGTTCTTTGGCTGTGTGTTTTGGATTTTGCTTGATTTGGATTCTCAGAGTTTCCGTGAGTGACATCTAGACTTGGGTTTGCTTCTTCTTTGCTATTTTGATTTTGGTTTCCCTGGATTCCTTGATCTCGATTGTCGCAGCAGCTTCCTACTAGCGACCATGGCATGGGCCTTCTGGATGAATGGATTTTTTTGAATGAACCCCTATTATGCCCTTAGTTTATACCTCATTCTCACTTTTCTTCTCAGGGGCATTTATGTCCTTTTGCTTTTTATTTCTTTGTTCTTGGGGCGGGTCAGCGCACTTCTGACTGGGTAGTTCAATCGTTTTTTATTAGGCCATGTATGGTCGGGCCCCACTCTCTCTCTCTCTCTCTCACTCTCTTTTACAGTCAATCGCTTACGTGGCTTTTTCCTCGTCTTCTATTGGTCGGTTGTATAAAATTAATAACTAATTAATCAATGATCAGAAAAAATGGAAAAATAGTCATTAGATTTAGAAAAATACAAGCCTTCTAATAGTACTGGTTTTGATGCCAAAATTTAATGTCTAAAATATTTGATATTTAATGGATCTTCTTAATTGATTATAACTTGTAAAATTCATAACTAAATATTTATAAGTCAGAAAAATATAATAAAATATGTTTTGAACTCAAAAAAATATAACCTAAAACATGGCATCGTTTTTATAACCTGATTCACTAATAATAGAAAGGCAATTTTTAGGGTTTTGAATAATTATGTAGACCTAACCCTAATTCTACATATATGCTTAATAGGTGCTTTGGAGACCTAGACTTGGATCTAGATCTATCTTGGACTTTTATAGACTCTAAAGTTGAGGTATATTTGCATCCCCGATTATTCTTTTGAGCAATTAACCTATGTTTATTCTTTCTCTTGGTCCTATGGACAATAGCCTATACACATTGCTCTTATCTTTTGATATCATGGTTCATGTGAACTATCTTACTTGTTATGGACTTGGATATTCTCTTGATATCTTTCTTGTGCCTTGGTGCATGTTGGTCTTATAATATGATATGTGCCCACTTTGAAGTGGATGTTTATATATTTGTGTTGTCCATTGTGTGATGGCAACATTGTATAATTCTGACTATACTTTTCTAGTTGCCTCTACATTTTACATGCTATGTGATTCAGTAACACTATAGTAGTGTAATTGCATTGGTTTTTGGGCATGTTCCCCTATTTTTGGGATGGAGGTGGTGGTGCCCTGATGGAGCCTCCACTTACGTGGAGTTGCGTGCACCACTAAAAATCCTAGAGATAGTAAGTCTCTAAGTTTAGCCTTGTGTATGCTATAATAAGATCTCCACCCACGTATGCTAAGATACATGGAAGTCTTATCATAGTATAGTTAAGGGTCGAATCCATGAGACAACGGTCTTGTTAAGAGTTTAACAAGATGGAAAATGTATTCTACTTATCTACTTAAAAGTTGATATTTAGATCCAAGAGTTGGTTTGGTGATTAAACTAATGTGCAAAAGGAAGTAAATAGCAAGAAAGTAAACTTAAGGTTGTAAACGATGTTTGGGAAACCACTAGGATGTGACCAAGTTTCACCACCACTACACATGGATCAAAACATTCATCATATTAACATGGCTTGCAAGGAAAAGGGTCTAAATAGTTAGTATCTTTGTAGAGTTAGCTTCCTTTCGGATAACTAACTACGAGAAATGCGGGGGTATTGCAATGCCTGCCATTCTCGAATGAATGGTCACTTACTTTGCATTACTCCCTCCATAAAGTGTATTCCTCAACCCATCAAAGTTGTACTTTCGCACGTCAACTGATTCCATTTCATAGTATGGAAGTACAACGATGGGGGTGAGTTTAGTCCACTCCATGAAAGATGTTCCTAGATACCGAAATAGATGTATGGTAACTACATACATCATGAACTAACATGCAATCAGTAATCAAATCTAAAAGCACAAATGTAGACAATTCGTACTGATAGATAAAAGATAACACAAGTTGGTGATCAAGCAACAAGCATTCATTAAACGATTGATGTTAAACTAAAAAGATTGTATTTCTCTATTGAAAACTCATGAATTACAATGCATGAGATGAAAACATGGGTAGCGGGGCTACTCCCCACATCCTAGTGTATGAGACTACTCGCTCATGGCAAGAACAAAGAAGGAGGCAGGAAGAGAGAGAGAAAGCATCATCTCCGGGTAGGAGAGAGGAAGGTCGACCCCTTGGAGGAGAGAGCAACTATATTCACTCCACGTGGTTGTTTTGATGAATAATCCTCCACTTCCCACCTTCTTATGTTAGTGAGAGATGAAATAGCTTGAAGATGGAGTATGGATCTTGAACCGGCGGCCTTTGGGTGAAGGATGAAGGTGGAACAGCTCTGGAGTGATTGGGGCAGCCTCTGAGCGTCCAAGAAGTTGATGCCTAATGAGAACTCCTTCGGTTCTATTTATAGGATTCTAAGGACTCCCAAACGGTCTTGGGACCATTTGGGTCTTTAATGGTTTGGGGATCGTATGGCATCATGCGGTCTCAGGACCGTTTGGCTTCAAATGGTCTCATGACCGTTTGGCTACATATGGTCTTGGGTCCGTTTGACTTCATGCGGTCTTCCAGACCTTTTGCTTTTATTCGGTCATGGGACCGTTTGGGTTCATTCAGTCTTGGGACCGTTTGGACTTCATTTGGTCTTGGGACCGTTTGCCTTTATTCGGTCTTGGGATCGTTTGAGTTCATTCGGTCTTGGGACCGTTTGGACTTCATTCGGTCTTGGGACCATTTGAGTTCATTCGGTCTTGGGACCGTTTGGACTTCATTCGGTCTTGAGACCGTTTGAGTTCACTCGGTATTGGGACCGTTTGAGTTCATTCGATCTTGGGACTATTTGGACTTCATTCGGTCTTGCGACTATTTGAGTTCATTCGGTCTTGGGACGGTTTGGACTTCATTCGGTCTTGGGACCGTTTGAGTTCATTTGGTCTTGGGACCGTTTGAGTTCATTCGGTCTTGGGACCGTTTGGACTTCATTCAGTCTTGGGACCATTTTGGGGATTTTGCAATTTTTTTGGGTTTTTCTGTAAGAAGAAAAAGATAAATTTTAGTTTAATGGTGAATTCATAATAATGTAGAATGTTAAGGATTATATGTAATTTATCTAAGAAAGAGTATGGAAAATTAAGAAAAACTAGTAAGATAACATCACAAAATGGGAGGTTATCACCCCCCTAACTTAGAGTCTAGCTTGTCCTCAAGCTAGACAGAGCTAAGGCACGTAGTGGCGAGGCAATTTTGTTTAGTGAAGATTTCTATACTCTTGCTTCAATTCTAAACCAGAGATCTCCTAGAGTTTTATCGGGGCTTCCTCTTGCACTAACTCTTTCAGGTATCTGGAGTTGCGTGGATCTCAGGTTTCTTCCGTATCATGTAACTCGCACTGGGACCACCTTTTCCTCGATTGCATTCGATGCATGTCTTCGACTCTAAGCAGTTTTATACTTCTTTGAAATTCCTACCGAAAGCTAAGATAGGCATGAGGGTTGGCTAAAGGATACTGTGTAACTCCCCCTTTCGGTGGGGGAGGGTTTATCTAAGCTTTTAGGATCTCACTACCGGGCGCGACACATCTGCCTTTGTGAGGGCAGCTAAATGTACCGTCCGGACGAGTCATTTATCAACTTTTTCATATACTTGGAGACCTTAGGATCTCACTACCGGGCACGACACATATGCCTTTGTGAGGGAAGCTGGATGTACCAGCCGGGCATAATCTTTATTGGTTCTTCAGATAAGTCCTTATGCATGACACAACTCTCATGTTTTTATTCAACACTCAGGCTTTTATTCATATGCTCACAGGCTTAGGAATTTGGTATTTAGGATTTTATTTGGGCTGCCAAGCCTCTTTTTTTGAAAAGAAGAAAATTGTTTCTTAGGGTTTCCTGACATGCACTTATTACGGTTTTGTACTTGGTGGTCCACTTGCGAGGCTCCTTGATTTGGATTTCGCCTGGTTCCCTACCGTCCTTGAGAGTGTTTTAGCTTATTTCAGCCGGGATGTTAACCTATGGAGAGTCTGATGCAGAATTGAAGCAAAAGTATAGAAATCGAGTATGAAAGTGATTTATTAATTCGCCATTACATGCTTAGATGCTACTTATGTAGTTGCGTTTGAGGACTACTTTGTCTCTAAATTATCTAGGGGTGACTCTTTTCTGAAACAAAATTGTTTTATATGCAAGAGTTATTCTATCAAAGAATTTACTGAAAAATCTAAGTATCAAAGGAAAGGAAAAATATGTATAGAAGAATAGAGGTGAAAGAAGGAGTAAAGAGAAAAGGGGTTTGAATATGATACCTCGCCCTTGCCCAGTGCACCCCCCCAACTTAATTATCACTCACTCTGTCCTCAGGGTGTCAAAGTGATAGGTTGAGAAGTACATGGGCAAGGGTATTAAGGTTCTGTTAATCCCTTGTTTGCTCCATGAGATCGTAGGAGATTAGCTGCAAATTTTCCAAGTAAAGTGTGGTAATACACGTCCTTCATGTCCTCCACTTGTTTTCCAAGAACAATGATGGTATACATCCAATATAGGACGTGGAAACCGCAGTCATTTGTTTCTCTGATCTGCTGGGGACATCTGTGGCTGAAGGCTGGGTGATGGAAATGTTCTTTGTCATATGCCTTTGTGTTTTTGCCCAAGAGGTCGTGTAGTCGTTCAGCACAATCCTTATCCACTTCCTCTGTGGGCGTCTGTAACGACCCCACCTCCCGGTAACCCCCAATTAAGGGAGACCCGAAGGTCAGAGTCGTTATTCAATTAACAGGATCAAAGGTTCGACAAATAATCAATAATAATTAAATAAACTTTACCAACTAAAGCTAAAAACTGGTATAAAATAAAACTTTGTTTACCTTTTTAAAAGATGGGATTTCTAAACTTCTATCCATGAAGATGCTACTCTAACTAATCCTCCTGTGCACGTTAATTCTCATTTAATTTCCACATCTGCCACTTTACTGTTTGTTCTTTTCATTGTACCTAAAACGCTGAAAAACAAAACTTCGGTCAGTATATCGAAATATACTGGTATGTGGGGTCAACCAAAAGTTTGCACATATGACTAACAATTTAATAATCACAAGCAAATTATTTAACAATCCAGTTTACACTTTTCAATATGACATTCTCCACCGCTTTTGCCCTAACCCTGGCATACCCACCTTAGGGTGCCCTTTTGCCAATGACTTAAGGCCACCTTCTCAATCCCGAGCTTGGTGCCTGGGGGTCACCACTCATGGTGCCCACTAGTCATGCAATATCATAGGCCACCTTCTTGGTGCCTGGGGTCACCACTCAAGGTTTCCATTGGTCTACCCATCTAGGCCTGACCTTTGGCATCATCCATCAGGGTGGCATGTAGGTGCGAGAATCCATAATTCTATTATTAATGTGATAATCATAGTGACTTTATAATTTGCAAATATGAATCATCCAACCAGTTTAATTGCAATAAATGTGATTAACCATCCGACAAACATGCGGGAAACTAATGCGGTTATTCATAAGCGTAACCACATACCTGATCCAGAGCAACTTGTTGTCCAAGCAATAATGATAAAGAACAAGCAACAAGCAATCAACAAGTATCCTGAAATTAATGCATGACATCCAAGTGTTATAATTTATCCAGAACATTCTAAAGCTAGACTTGGATTCCATCTTAGGTTTTCTAAACCACATTAGGGTTTTATTAGGGTTTTTGCCTCCATAACGCTTTTATCATATTAAATGCTCTCTTAGTTCATAAACCCTAATTTCAACACCATAAGCCCAATTAAAGTTGATTATTTCTCTTTTATACCAAAACTACCTTCTTTATCCTTTTAATCTATTTCAAGGTTATTAGACTCAATTATCACCTTTAGTTTCTTTCGGATTATCAACTCATAATTCATGATGGTCTAAATCCCATATGAACTCTATATAGTATTAACTCTACCTTGATTCAATCGAAAACCCTAATTTCTATATTAAGGTTATCTTTCCACAAATTAAGAACTTAATGCTCGAATTAGTTTAGATTAAGCATATCCCAACTTTAATCATGAAATTAGTCAATTAAAGCATTTAAGATTCGAATTTATCAACATTAGGGTTTCAAGGCCCATTAAAGTATTATTCATGCACATTAAACTCACAATTAAACTAATTACATGCAAATTCATCTTTTCCAATCTTAATGATCCTTTTTATCATTAACAGGCTAATATAAACATTAATCATCAATTGAACCCTACTAATCACATTAACCTTATCCAAATAGGGTTTCTTAATCATCATTACACTAAAATTAATAACTTACACTACTTTTCAAATTTCAATAGGAATTAGGCTCCAATTATATTTTATTTAGATTCCTCTCGATTTTTTTAGCAAGATTCATATATTATTTGCCTTTATCCGAGCTACGGTTTACGAGATATGAATTTAATAAAAATCACTTACTCAGGACCAATCGGAGAGTGCCACATCATCTCCTCATGCAACGTAGGCGCGGCTCTT
The DNA here is from genome assembly GCA_963693085.1 of Alisma plantago-aquatica. Lineage (NCBI taxonomy): Eukaryota > Viridiplantae > Streptophyta > Magnoliopsida > Alismatales > Alismataceae > Alisma > Alisma plantago-aquatica. Next base: position 159,164,014 of record OY856414.1, on the reverse strand, counting down.
TTTGGGAAACATTTCGAAATTACATCATTACCCCCGCATAAGTTGGCTATGCTTTCAGCCCGCAGAGATCATAACCGTCCAACTACTGTTCGGTCGTCTTCTTCCTTGCGGCGCACGATCTGGCCGCCGATAACCCTCCTTTCGCGGCCTGCCCTTCCTTCTCAGAGAACCAAGGACCCCCGCCACCCGTTCCATTATCTCCACCACGCCCTGACGTACCTAGGGCTCCTCCAAAACGTTGCTAAGATGGCTATTCCTTCGCAAGGGAAGCACGTGACTGCTGCCGTGGTTGCAGCAGGTCGGCAGACTTTGGGTCGGAGTTGCGTGAAGATGTCAGCGTAGTTATGGTGGAAGGTCCTTCTTGGTTGACCGTGGCTGCCTCCTGCATCAATCACGACCACAAACACCCCCCGGTCACTCCAAGAACAGGGCCTTATGCTCAAGGTTAGGGTTTTAGCGAAGAAGGTGAAGAAAGAATAGGAGACAGGGGTGCATGGGGTCCTTCTTCAACTCGCCCCTGTGCTTTAGCCCTTTATAAAGGGTTGGGCAACGAAGCCCTAAGGTATCCTATTCACAACTCATAGAGTTATTTCCAAAAAGAAACATATTCCTTTAAGGATATGTAAACCTTCTCTTTCTTCTTAAACCTCTTGATATTCTCTAATATTTGATTATTTAGGAATTTCGAAAACACTTTCCTTTATTCTTTTTATTCTTGGCCTTTAGCCCATTAGCCACTAACTTAAGTTTTCCTTAAGTAGAAATACCACTTTATTAACAAAACCACAACATTCATTAATTTTATATTCTTCTTTTTTTTTACTTTATTGGTATTTCCTCTTTCCTCTCTCTTTATTGGGGCTCCTTGGACCCCAAGAAACTCAAATAATTTCGAAATTCCTTTTTAAGGAATACTCATTATCCTTAAATGCATCATTTTGCATTATTTTTCATTATCTTGCTTATTTCTTATTAAGATAGCTCTTTTTGGGGTTTTCTTCTTATTTCTCTTTTATTTTTCTCATTGGCATTCCTTTTATTATTAGCAACCTCATGAATACGAAATTTCCTCAAGGAATCTCATTTATTCCTCTTTTCACATATTTTTCACATTTCATCAATGTTTTCAATTTCTTTATTAACAAGGAAATACTTAATTGATATTTTCTTTTCTTATTGCCCTTTCTTTGCAACCTTGGACTCCTTGCAACCCAAGGAATCTAAGAGGCACGAAATCCTCTTTGGATTTGCCTTCTAGAGGTTTCCACACCTTTCTTATCTCAAATTCTCATTTATTCATTAATAAATTGAATATCCTTGTTATTGGGCCCAATAGCCAATAAAGCCCACAAATCAAACAACAAGGCTATTGTAAATGAAATCCATGCATTCATCCATTATTTGTTCATTTATCTTTATTATGAGAAATTAAATTTCTCAACAAATGAACCCAAAATTTGGGGTTGTAACATCCTTCCCTTCTTATAAGAATTTTGTCCTCAAAATTCCAGCATGCAAGCAAACAAACAGGATAATCCATTCTTATGTCCATCAGGGCTACCATGTGGCTTTACCCTATCCATGGTGCTTTCCAAGAACCTTCATCATCTCATATTCTTCCATCTGAGTTCTTTCTTACCTTGGTATATCGTACCCTCATAGGTGACTCAGGACATTTCAGCCTTTCAAAAGCTGAATAGGTTCAAGGCTCAACACATGGCTTGGGTACCTCACATAGTGCTCTAGATCGGACTCATGTAACACATTATACATTAATAAATCGAATATCCTTGTTATTGGGCCCAATAGCCAATAAAGCCCACAAATCAAACAACAAGGCTATTGTAAATGAAATCCATGCATTCATCCATTATTTGTTCATTTATCTTTATTATGAGAAATTAAATTTCTCAACAAATGAACCCAAAATTTGGGGTTGTAACAACGTCTTTGCTGTAACATCATACTATTTTTGTTTTGGATCAAACTGGCTGTCGGAACTATTGTAGATTATTGTGGTTCCTTTGTGTAGGTTTGTTTCCAGTAGCATCTAGTGTTTGGAATGAAGAAAGGGAAGCATAATGAACTTTAGAGTTGTGTGTTGAAAATATGAGATAAGTTCCTCCGTGGTTCCGAAGTTCTTCGACCCTAATAGATCATCCTTCATGTATGCTGACGCCATATAAACCATAGGGTGGTCCCATGCTAGAAGGAACTGGTACGCAGCCATCACACTCATGGATAAAGAACCTTTAATTTGTACGGTTTCACGGAGAGAATCTACCATTACCAGAATATCTTCTTGCAAGAAAACTAGCTCATCGTTTTCTACGTATAGCCTAGACATGATGAGTCAGAGTTCGTTGTCGGAAAGGCTCTTGCATGCATTAAGGTCAAAATTTGGAAATGTTGGTTCTATGACAGATAGGGGCACCATTGGATGGAATGCTCTGTTGATGGTGACCCCTGTTATTAAGTTGATGTCCCCTTTGTCCTTCACCATATCAAAAGCATAAGGGTTTCACTGGCGTTGTTCCGGGACCTTGGCGGTTTGTTGTTGCTTTTTCTGTAACTCCTTTAGAATTGTCCTGTATGGATGCTTTGCGGATGTTGGATAGCAGAGAAGAGATATCGAGGTACGTCGTCTTGTGCCATTGTCAGATCCTTAAAGAATCATTTGTCGTAGATGAGTTCCATGGCATAACGTCCCCGTAAAGAGTGCATATCCTCTGCTGCTAACTCGATAAAGGGGATTCGTCGATTTAATGCTTCTGTGTGTCTTATTGTACAGAAAGCACAATCACCTGAACCCTCAAATGTTTGGATTGGTGGGTTGATGATTAGGAACCAGGGTTGATTCCAACCATGTCTAAGCGATGGGCAGGCATCCCATATTATTTTGAGAAGCCTGAAAGGAATGCATCGTGCTTCCCCGGCTTCTAACCCTGCAAAGTTGATCTGTCCGTCTTTTAGTTCACTAGCGTAGAAGTTGTATACCTTGGCGTCGCGTGCCTCAATGTCGACGATCATGAGAAGCCAGTGTCCGGAAACTTTAAAGGGCACGGTGATGTAGTGTGCCCTCCTTGCTAGACCAATCTGCAGCCGCTCTATGGACTTTTCCTATAAATCCTTGTGTAGTAGAGATAGAGATAGGGCGGGTGAAGCGTTGAAAATAGGCTACGCTTTCTTGGAGCTTCGGAATTCTTCTATAGCATTGGCAAGTAGGATGCAGAAGATAGCCATCGTCACCGCCGATTGTGGTCGAAGGAGAATACAAAAATATTCACAGGTCAACTTGCGCTTTGTCTTTGTATTGTTTTATATGATGTCCCCTCCGTTCTTGGCGTCGTCTAAAATAGTGTTTAGGATAAAGATGTCTTGAACATCCAGTGTAGAGATGGCCGCCATGTCTAGATCTTTCATCATGTGAGGTAGAGGTGGCGGCGGGGGTAGGTCCTGTGGAGGGAGTGGAGTTTGTGCACTATCATCTAAGAACAGAGGTAGAGCTTCTTCTTTGTCCGAGTCATAGCTGGAGTCAAGTCTATCTTCTGTGTCGAGACTCACTCTATCGGGTTCTTCTTGTTCTCGGGGGAAGTTTGTAGATTTTTGTATTGCTGTTGTAGTTGGGCTTATGCTGGTTTCCATTATACATTGTTGAAATTCAGCAAAAGTGGCTTCTTTAGCAGCTTCCCCCAGTGATCCCATGGTTGAGAAATTAAAGAACTGGTCCCCATATGACATTGTGACGTTGTCATTATTATTGGGGGACTTGGTATCTTTGGTTCCACCTTCTTGGTGGCCTCTATCCTGTCCTTTTTTTGCGGGGTCTGCCCCTCGGCTGGTGCCCTCCCCAGCATTTCCTGGGTCATCGGGTTGATCTTATGAGGAGGATCTATCATTGTTAGAGTTAGCTGAGGAATCATAATCCTCATATTTGTCTTCTCTTTCATCGTCATCATCATCCGCTACTTTAGCTGCTGCCTTCGTGATCTACTTCTTCTTGCACTGCCGATGGATTGCTTGCAGCTCGTTGAGTGCCACTTGCACATGCTCGTGGGTTTCAAGTAGTGCGGCGTGGCTATCTTTAAGATCCGCATATAGTTTCGGTAGAGCGGAGTCGTGTAGATAGATCAAGTATTTATGTGCACAGGTCGTTGAGTTATTTGTTGGAGTTCTCTTCTTGGCGGAGGATGAGTTGTACTATGTTGTTGTTGATGTCGTCCAAGCGTGTGCTTTGAGAAATTTGCTGTTGCTGAAGCTCGCAGAGGGTCTCAAGAAAAGGTTGAGTTTGCATAGAGACCCTATCGACTTGCTGGGCCAATGCCTCTTGCTGGCCCTTCATCTCGAGTACCAACTCCGGCAGGTTTTGTAAGCGGCTGTCGATGCGGTCGACTTACTGGGCCACTACTTCCTACCATTGTTGGATGCTTGCGATGATGCCTGGTAAGGTATTGTTTTTCTCGTAGGTCATGGAGACCTGTGAAGCGATATCCTGCACATAAGAAAAAATAGATAATAATATGTTAGAAGGGTCGGTGAGGAGATTTCGAATGGCGTCAAATTGTCATCCGAATTCCTCACCGACTTGTGAAAAGGGGACCCCAGAGATGGAAGGGTGAGGTGGTTGGGGTCGGGGTGGAAGGGTGGTAGTGCCTTGCGAAAGAGACACTAGTGATGGACCCACGGATTGCATGGTGACCGTGGATGGAGTCACTAGTGGTATTGGGATGGTGGTGGTAGATGAGGTAGTGGATGGGAATGGGGATGTTGAGGGGAAAGTGGTTGAAGTGAAGGGGAGATCGGGCGTTGAGGTGGAGAATGGAATGCCCGAAGAGAAAAAGAGTGTGGCGGAGTGTGCGGTTGATGTTGTGGATGTGGATGAAGAAATTGTGGTGGGCATTATTGTGGAGAAAGGGGGGGAGAGTGATGGATGGTGGAATGGTAGAAGGTGGTGGAGTGGTGGAAGGTGGTGGTGGTTGTAGAGGTGAACTCAACATCTAAATCGAAGATGAAAGGTTCTGGTGTTGGGGTTACTATGTTTTCGGCGTTGTGTGGTGGCTCCGCCTCTGGGTTGATCTTTGATGTGGGCATCTCTTATTGTTGTTGTTTTTGTTTGCGCAGCTTTGAAGACCGTGTTACTAGAATTTTCTGTGGCCTTGCTACGGGGGCAGTGACATGATGCTCTGCCTACCCTGCCTTTGCTTTAACTGAGGTGATAAGGTTGGCAAGCTCCTCTTCGGTGAAGAGAAGCTTTTCTTTGTCATAATCTTCCATTTCTGGAAGCGGCAACAATGTCCTAAATGCTTTGACAGTGGGGTAGAAGATGTAGTGGAGTTTTGCATCCTTCTCCTTTATGATGTATGAGTTCTTTAAACTCTTCTCATTTATAAGGATGTCACCCTTTATCATCATGCACTTGGGTAGTGGTCTGTCCATTTTGAGAAATTTCAAGATTGATGTTATGTGACCTCCCATGCAAATTTCTTTCGGGAGGGCATAAGCTAAGTGCTTTTGAATCAGATGCCATCCGATGTTGACTGGAAACCCTTTGAGGATGGACTAGAGAATAAAGAGATCAGAAATACTAACATTTCCACCCTCTGTCCTTGGGAAAAGAGTGCCTGTAATAATTTTGTGCAGTGTGCGCACTAGGCCAGAATGTATGTTAGAGGCCTTGCAAGTTTTCACTTCATAGTTTGGAATCCCCATCGGAGGTTTCCAGTAGGTATGTCTATTAAACTTGGGAGGGTCTAGGCTTTCCTCCTTAGCCTTTTTTATCTGATCTTGGTCGATGAATATCTCATTCAGCATATTCTCAGTCAAGATGACCTTGTTGAAGTGAGGTTACCAACCTGCAGTCACCTCTATCTTTCCATTTGTCCAGTACATCCACAGTTTCTTTGTGGAGGTGTGTGAAGAACTCTATCATGGGTTCGACATAAGAATTCTCTGCAACAATGCAGAGTTTTGATAGGTTTGCGCTGTCGAGCAGGGTGAGGATTCTGTCATCAATCCCCATCTTCTTCAGTACGTTGGAGAAGACGTACTTTGTCGGTCGCATCACCTTGTCACCAACTGGGAGGTGTTGGATGTATAGGTCAGCTGGTTCAGGTTCTGTGGTGGTGGTGGTGGTGGGATTTGCAACAATAGGGATAGCGTGTCCTGCCAAGATCTATTCCCTTGCGGTCGAGGGCCAGACTTGCTTCCTTGCCCTTTTCTTTGATGGTTGTCCCTTGGCTTCTCCAGTCTTCCTCTTGCCTTTGGACTTTAGGCCTGTGGATTCGTTCTCGGAGTTTGGTGCGTACTCCGAACCTTCGTCACTGAAGGAACTATCTTCCGCTTCTTCAATGGGTTCCTCGGTTAGGCATATGTTGACTCGGTCAAGTTCATTCATGACCTTGATCAAGTCAACCTTTGGTGGGACCTTTTCGGTCTTTTTGTAGGTGTCCACGATTTGCTGGAGCTTTGTGCGGTCCTCCAGTAATTGCTCCCTTGTCCAGAAGGGAGCATTAGCAGTTCCTGTGGCTTGTTTTGTAGGTGATACCATTTCGTAATAAAAAAAATTATATATGTTAAAGAGCAAGAAATGTTAAAGGAATTGCAATATATTTAGGGATGAAATTGTTTTAAGGATGAAATTATGTTTTCCAAGACCGTTTGGCTCCACGCGGTTTCAAGACCGTTTGGGTCCAAATGGTTTTCACTCCAAACAGTTTCTCGACCATTTGGGTCCAAACAGTTTCTCGACCTTTTGGCCCCAAATGGTTTCAAGACCGTTTGGCGCCAACAGTTTCTCGACCATTTGTCTCCAAACGGTTTTACGACCGTTTGGGTCCAAATGGTTTTATGACCGTTTGGGTCCAAACGGTTTTACGACCGTTTGGGTCAAATGGTTTCAAGATCGTTTGGCACCAACAATTTCAAGACCGTTTGGTTCCAAACAGTTTCTCGATCATTTGGCCCCAAATGGTTTCACGACCGTTTGGGTCAAAACCACTAGGGAGAAGAAATGGCAGGGATGAAGAGCAATGAAAGGTTGGTGAAAACGGCAAAAACGGTGCCGTCGATGAAGGTGTTAATGGTGGTGATAGCGTCGGCGCCAACAGATGAAAGCGTTGTTTGCGTTAGGGAAGGCAGCGACATCGGTGGTGAAGGAGACGGTCGTGTCAATCTACCTCGCTGTCAGAGTGCGAAAAGCATCACGGCAGTGGGAATGTCGGAGAAAGGTGCACGAAGGAACGGATGAGCAGCTTTCTTGGTTGCGTACAGAGACGACGAAGGTGGTTTTGAAATGGGGCAGTGAGGGAGAGGGTATGGATGGGTCGTGCGTGAGCAAAGAATTGCGGGAATGGAACATGGATTTTATGCGAGAGAGAAAGTTCGAGAAACCAAAGGAAAGAAAAGAGGAGGGGATGAAGCTATATTTATAGAAAATGAGGGATGACGTTATAAATTCTCAAGGGTGAACGGTTTTGAGACCGTTTGGATTCAAACAGTTACGAGACCATAAGGGTCCAAACGGTTTTGAGACCGAAAGGATCCAAATAGTTTCGAGACCGAAAGGATCCAAATGGTTTCGAGACCGTATGGAGCCCAAATGGTTTCGAGACCGTGTGGATCCAAACAGTTTCGAGACTGTGTGGATCCCAACAGTTTTGAGACCGTAAGGATCCAAACAGTTTCAAAGCCGTTTGGATCCAAACAATTTCAACACGATTAGGATAGGATTAAATTGGTTTTTGGTTTTTATATTTTTTTATTTGTTTTGTATGCTGTGTAAATTTTTATATTTTATGGATAAAGGTGATAGGTCTAAAATAAGAAATTAGAAAATTGTCAAAAGTAAATAAAATAAAATAAAAGGTGATACTCAGTTCTTGAGTTGTCTCCCAAGTAGCGCTTGGGTTTTACGTCACTGGCTCAATGAAGTTCTGACTTGGTTAGATTGATGTAGCATGATCATGAATCTCAATAGTTTGTCTTGGAATTTTATCAGCTGGGGTAAAATATTTCTTCAATCTATGGCCATTAACAGTTCTCTCCCCTCCATTATCATCAATAATGATGATTGCTCCGGTTGGGTAGATGTGCTTGATGGTGAATGGCCCAGACCACTTTGTGCAAAGTTTTTTGGGGAACATCTTAAGTCTAGAGTTGAAAAGAAGGACTTTATCTCCAATGGCGATATCTCTCCTTTTGAGATGTCCATCGTGCCACATCTTAGTTTGTTCTTTGTAGATCCTAGCGCTTTGGTAGGCGGTCATTCGTAGTTCCTCAAGTTCTTGTAATTGCAGTTGTCTATACTCGCCAGTGCTTTTGAAATCAAAATTCAATTGTTTGATGGCCCACCAAGCTTTGTGTTCCAGTTCAACTGGAAGATGACATGACTTTCTGACACGAATTTACCATGCATATAACGCAAGTGCATGCGTCAAAGTAATATAGGCCTTTGTGAGGCCCGAGTCGAACACAGGGACACTGAAATGTCGGTAGACTACTTACTAACTACTTGCAATCAGCTAGACCAATTGAAAGGTTTTGAGAGTTGATTGAAAAAGAAAATAAAATAAAAGAAAACAAAGCAATCGATTAAATGTTAAGTTTAATCAATTTAGATGGGAATCTTTAGGATTGCGGTTTCACCGCAAGTTCTCATTGTATTCATTTCTACATAATTAATCAAATCTGTCTCTCATTCCGGGTAGTGGCCTGTATTCAGAATTGCTCACTGTCGTGATACAATTCACTACCTAAATCTAGGTCGGTTCCACGGTAGTAGTAACCTATACCCTAAACTAGGTGCATGAAGACCAAACCCTGGGTTTCCACCATTAACCTTGTTCAAAGGATTTATTAGTTAATGTGAATTTCGTCTCTTTTCAACCGTTAATTCATCTTTCAAAGCAATTAAAGTCATTAGATTATCATTAGGGTGTTCAATCATAGTGATATATAGGAGAAAATGAAATCATACCATGGATTTAAGAGACAAAATATGAATTACTATGGTAAAAATGTCATACAATGATTACTCGGGCTACTCCCGGTCCTAAAGACAAAGGGGATTAGCCCCGCATGTTTATCTCAATGAAAGACATGATGATAGAAAGGGAAAACATGGAGAAAACATGAATAAAAGTGATGTAAACCCCTGGACGGAGGAGATCTGGGCATTCCTTGATGTAGAGTGCGCGATCTACAACCTTCTGGCGGTGGAAAACGTTTTCTGCAGCTCTCGGAACGATCGAGGCATGATTCTGGGCTCCGTTCTTCTCTCCACCTCTCCTCAAGACTTGTGCAATGACTAATGACGTGATACCCTGCTTAGGGCCACCGAAATTAGGTATATGGACCACTTTAGGTCGCCAAAAGATCACCACCGTCTGATTAGAATCGATCTGAAACAAAACCTATCCTGACGACGTTGATACCATCGACGCGGGTCGATGGTATCGACCTGCCATAATATCGAAAAGTTGTCTTTTCCTCTGACGTTCCCACTGATGCAGACTCGATACCATCAACTTTAGTGTCGATGGTATCGACACTTTTTAGCGTCAATTTTATCACCAATCTGATGCTGAAGCTGGGCAATGTCGATAGTATCGACTTTGTGTCGATGGTATCGACAGGTTGATTGCTGGCTCACTGTAGGTATCTCACTACCATCGACTCATCTTGGCTCCTTGCGACTGTCTCACTATGACTGTGTCAATACTATCGACGAATGTCGATGGTATCGACAACTGTGTATATCCGTTCTTCCTAAAATTTCAAGATAAAGCCAAATCATCTATGATAAAACATATCAATATGATCATTTATAATAAAAAAGATAAAATATGAGAGATTTGATACAAAATGAGATTATAGACTAAAGTGAATGAATCATGCGATACTAACCACAAAAGTGACTAATAAACACATAAAACGCATGTAAAACAAGTCTATATAAGAGACTCAAAATCCTCACATCAAACTCCCCTAAGCTTAAACATTGCTCGTCCTCGAGCAGCAGAGCTATAGAATAAAGTTGCGAGGGTCAACTAAAGAACATATTATCACAACAAACATTGCCATATGATCCCCACCAGACATTCACATACCGACCCTCACTAACCACAAAATGATAATTACCCGCTAGGCGACAATGATCATCCATAAGAGATATCCACCCCAAGATTAGTGAACACTATCAAATAAGGCAGTTAATATAATAAAATCTTCTGGTTCATGCTTGGTGCATCTTTGTGATCTCCTATCTACGTTGCTCATTTCCTAACTACCATCTAAATGGAAGCAGATCTCCTGATATTAATGAATGAGGAGATAATCATGGGTGGCCTACTAATTAGAGAAACGGGTGGATGGAATAGGTGGCTGTGGAAGAAATGGAAGCACATAATAGTCAATCATGCAACACAAAAATTAATGACCAATCATGATGCAAAATGCACGTGAAAATGTCCTATTGCTACATTTTAGGTGGAATGTTGCATGCACTATCATTCTATTCTAATGAGATACATAATATCTACAAAACTACACATGTGCTTGTTCTTCTTATTATGCATGTGAACAAGTTCCTTCCTCTGCCTGGTTTTCACTTACTTATTATTTTTTTTTCTTTCTCTTTTTTTTTCAGCCCTCACTTTTCTTCATGAACTAAGATGAAATTCGCACATCTTTGTCTTCGGCTTATTTTCATAACTACTATATATATATATTATACCTTCAGAAATTATGAGACAAGTATATTGTCATCCTTTTGAGATTTGATGCAACTTAGATGATCAGCAATGACATTTTCGACCCCGCTCTTGTCCTTTATTTCTAAGTCAAATTCTTGAAGCATCAATACCCAGCAGATGAGTTTGGGTTTTGCATCTTTTTTGTGAATTAGGTATTTGATGGCTGAGTGGTCCATGTATACTTTGACTTTCGATCCAATTAGATAGGAATGAAATTTCTCAAAGGCGTAGATGACGGCCATGAACTCCTTTTCAGTAGTTGTATAATTCTTTTGCGCCTCATTTAGCATCTTTGATGCATAGTATATCACATGGGGATTTTTGTCTATTCTTTGCCCTCGCACCGCTCCTATAGCATAGTCACTGGCGTCACACATTGTCTCGAATGGTTGTGACCAGTCGGGTGCTCTCAAAATAGGTGTAGATATTAGAGCATTCTTTAAGGTTGTGAAACTATTTATGCATTCATGGTCAAAATTGAAATCAGCATCCTTGGTTAATAAGTAGGTCATGGGTTTTGCTATTTTCGAGAAGTCTTTAATAAATCTTCCATAGAATCCAGCATGACCTAGAAATGCTCGCACTCCCCTTATGTCCTTTGGTGGTGAAAGCTTTGAGATGACATCGATCTTCATTTTATCTACTTCAATTCCTCTTTCACTTACTCGATGTATGAGGACAACACCTTCGGTCACCATAAAGTGGCACTTTTCCCAATTCAGGATAAGGTTTGTTTCCTCACATCTTTGTAAAACTTTCCTGAGGTTGAGTAGACAATTGTCAAAAGAATATACGTAACCTGAAAAGTCATCCATAAATACTTCCATTATGGACTCGGTTAATCCCGCGAAAATTGCTGACATACACCTTTGGAAGGTTGCGGGTGCATTACACAGCCCAAAAGGCATCCTTCTGAAAGCGTAGGTTCCAAAGGGATAAGTAAAGGTTGTTTTTTCTTGGTCTTCTGGGTATATTGGAATTTGATAGAACCCAGAATAACCATCAAGGTAGCAGAAGAACTTTTGGTGGGCCAAGCATTCAAGGACTTTGTCAAGGAAAGGTAGAGGGAAGTGATAGTTTCTTGTTGCTTTGTTTAGTTTTCTGTAATCGATACACATCCTCCATCCTGTGATAGTCCTTGTGGGTACTAGCTCATTTTTATCATTCAGAATGACAATGGTCCCCCCTTTTTGGGGACCACTTAGACTGGGCTGACCCATTGAGAATCAGAAATGGGATATATGATACCAACTTTTAGGAGTTTAAGGACCTCAAGACGAACCACTTCTTTGAGGTTTGGGTTTAGTTTCCTCTGGTGTTCCCTCGATGGTTTGAATTCTTCTACCATAGGTAGTCTGTGCATGCACAGAGCTCGATTTATTCCCGTTAGGTCAGTCATTTTATATCTGATAGCTTTATTATGTTTCCTTAGCTCAGCAAGAAGTCTTTCTTCTTGATCATCTATTAAAGTAGAGCTGGTTATAACTAGGCACAATTTTTCTTCATCTAGGATGACATGTTTGAGCCCTATTAGTAAGGCATTCATTTCAGGGGCCTTGAGTACTTCGGTAGTTTCAAAAGTGGTGACAAATTTCAATTCCTCAAAAGTGGCTGCCGGAGCTTCTTTGGCTTGGTCTAAGTATCACAGACATTGCTGTACTAGTTCGCTGGCTGAAAATGCAACTTCAGGGTTTGTCAAGACATTCTCCAGATCATCAGATGGTTCGACTATTTTTGGCTATAATTGAGACATTTTTTCTATTGCCTCGAGAAGGAAAACTTCTTCTTGGATACTGGGACCTTTTAGGCTGTTAAGGACTCTGAATTAGATGGATTCCTTTCCTAGTCTTAAGATAATTGTGCTTGTTGCAACATCGATAAGTGCTCTTGCGGTAGCAAGGAAAGGTCTTCCGAATATTATTGGATATCTTAGATCTTCCTTTATATCCATAATAACAAAGTCGCAAAGGACATAAGAGTCCCTCCCTATCCTGACTAGGATATCTTCAATGATCCCCAACGGTGCAATGATGGTAGAATCAACCAGCTGTATTGTCATTGTTGTTGGTAACAACTCGGTAAAACCCAACCTTTTGCACATTGAGAAGGGCATAATAGATATACTAGCTCCTAGATCAGCTAATCTTTTTTGCTAGGGGTGTTCCCGATGGAACATTGGATACCAAAGGAACCAGGATCTTTTTGTTTCCTTGGCATTTTGTTAAAAATAATATCATAAGTTGTGTAAGCCAGTTTAACAGTCTCTTGTTCTCCAGTCATACATTTCCTTGATAACAAGATCTTCAGGTATTTGGCCCAAGCTGATATTTCAGAGAGAGAATCAAGGAACGAGATATCAATATATAGGTTTTTCATCGCTTCCTTAAAATTTTGGAATCTGGTATCCAGATTAGTCCCTCTCAACCTGCCTGGGTATGGTATTCTGGGCTTATATGGTGGGACTTCAGGTTCTTTAAAATATAGTCTTTTTTCCTATTCCTTCTTGCATTCTACGATCTTTTTAGTTTCTTGGTTTGTGCCCACAATTGGGTTGATGACAGCTAAATCTTCATCTTCCTGAATGATTTTTGTGGCTTCAGTAAGGACCCGAACCGACCTTTTGGTGATGGATTTCAATTTTTCTTGTCTGGGTTGATCGTGTCTTGGGTTTATCTCTGGTTGACCAGCAAAAGTTCCCACCGGAGGTTTTTGTTGAGCTGCGATTCGTGCTAACTAAGTTTCAACAGCTTTTTGTTGGGCTTGCTGGTTGGCAAGCATGGTTTGTTGCGATTGTAGCATTTGTCTTATCAATGACAGTTCATCTGTTGGTGGAGGTGGATTATTCTTTTGTGGATTTTGTTGATACTGTTGTGGTTGCTGCTGCTAAGGCACGGCGGATAATTGGGGTTGTTGAATTTGTGGTTGTTGCAGCTGGGGTTGCTGCAATTGCGGGTGCAACAACAGATGATTATATTGGTAATATGTAGATGGGTTTCTTGGTTGTGTGAATCCTTGCAATCCTCCTCTAAAGTTTCCCTGGTTTTGATTATAATTGTTCTGGAAACCTGGTGGCGATCTATTAAAAACTCCTCCTTGGGTCTGGTGTTGCAGGTTGGCAGTTCCCACAGGATTCCCATATTGAAACCCAGGATGGTTTCTTGGTTGATTTGGGTTATAGTAAGCTTGTCCTAGTATAGTGTGGATGTAATTTATTTGTTCTGGTGACAGATCCTCAGGCTGTTCGATGATAGGTTCATACTATGGCTGTGGTGTCTACATGTCCATCATCACATTGTATATGAGACCACATGATAATGTGGGATGATCGGATGCATGACATGCCTCGCAAGTCACAGTAGCTGCCTTGACCTGTTGGGGGCTCTTCTTTTCTTTGAGTGCCGTTTCAAGAACTTGTTGCTGATGAGCGATACTTTTTAGGGCTTCAGCGATGGCTTTCATTTCCATTGATTCTTCAGCCTTACAAAATTTTAGAATTCCCCCGGTGGACGACCTTCCCCAATTAGATTGGTTCTCAGCCCCAAGTGTAACAATCCTCCAGGCATATTTTTAGTTCTTTCGCATGAAATTCCCCCAGATGAGGAATCCAAAAATTTCTTAATGTCATCACTTACTCCTCTACAGAATGTCTCAATTAGCTGGTTTTGAGAGATTCTATGATGCAGACATTTCCTCAAAAGTTCCTTAAATCTCTCCCATGATTCTGCCAGTGATTTCCCAGGGAGTTGAGAGAAGTGATTAATTTGTCCCCTAATCTCATAAGTCAACGAAGGTGGAAAGAACTTCTCTAGAAACTTTTCTTCCAAAGGAGCCTAGGTGGTGATTGGCTCCCCATCTAGTGCGTTATACCAGCTCAATGCCCTTCCGGACAAAGTGAAGTGAAAAAGGTGTATCATGATTGCTTCAAAAGGAACTCCAGCATGTGGTACTAGCTGACAAAGAGACTTGAATCGCTTTAGGTGATCCATGCAACCATCCCCAACACCTCTAGAAAATGAAATGCCTTGTATAATCTGGATCCATTGCATGCGGATCTTAAAGTTAGGAACATTGATGAGCGGGGGCCTAACTGGGTGATTATCTTCAAAGTTCTTAGGAATGGCATAATCCTGAAGTTGCTTGTTTCGCAACACTATCTGAGCAGCAGCTGTGGCTGCTTCATTCTCAGCTTGAATGCGGGCCTGTTCTTCAGCTCGGACCTCAACTTGAATCTGAGCACGTGTGTCAACAATAAGTTGTGCTCTTTGAGCTGCTATGGCCGCGTTGACTCTTTCCATAACCAAAGTGGCTTGGCATTGTTCGTCAATCATTTGTCTGGCTCGTTGGCGGTTGAGTCGGATGTGTCAGTGGAAGCTTCGTTCTACCTCAGAGTCGTACTCTGGTTCAGGGGAGAATCTGATGTCATGCAAAGGTTTCATACACATTTTCTACCTGGGTAGAAGAAGAAACACACTTTAGATAATGCAGAGAAATGATGAAATCAAGATGATATGAATTATGGTTAAAGAAAAGTGTAAAATCCTAATCAACTAGAAAGTTAACAAGTAAAATAAGAACGTTCCGTTGTCCCCGACAATGATGCCAATTTTTGATGGAGACTCCACTTACGTGGAGTTGCATGCACCACTAAAAATCCTAGAGATAGTAAGTCTCTAAGTTTAGCCTTGCGTATGCTATAATAAGATCTCCACCCACATATCCTATGATACGTGGAAGTATTATTTTAGTATAGTTAAGGGTCGAATCCATGAGACAACGATCTTCTTAAGAGTTTAACAAGATGAAAAACGTAGTAATTCTACTTATCTACTTAAAAGTTGATATTTAGATCTAAGAGTTGGTTTGGTGATTAAACTAATGTGCAAAAGCAAGTAAATAGAAAGAAAGTAAACTTAAGGTTGTAAATGATGTTTGGGTAACCACTAGGATGTGACTGAGTTTCACCACCACCACACATGGATCAAAACATTCATAATATTAACATGGCTTGCAAAGAAAAGGGTCTAAATAGTTAGTATCTTTGTAGACTTAGCTTCCTTTCGGATAACTAACTATGAAAAATGCGGGGGCATTGCAATGCCAACCATTCCCGAACGAATGGTCACTTACTTTGCATTACTCCCTCCATAAAGTGTGTTCCTTGACCCATCAAAGTTGTACTTTCACACGTCAACTGATTCCATTTCATAGTATGGAAGTACAACGATGGGGGTGAGTTTACTCCACTCCATGAAAGACGTTCATAGATACTGAAACAGATGTATGGTGACTACATACATCAAGAACTAACATGCAATCGGTAATCAAATCTAAAAACACAAACATAGACAATTCGTACTGATAGATAAAAGATAACACAAGTTGGTGATCAAGAAACAAGCATTCATTAAACGATTGATGTTAAACTAAAAAGATAGTATTTCTCTATTGCAAACTCATGAATTACAATGCATGAGATGAAAACATGGGTAGCGGGGCTACTCCCCGCACCCTAGTGTATGAGACTACTCGCTCATGGCACGAACAAAGAAGGAGGCGGGAAGAGAGAGAGAGAGAGAAAACATCATCTCCACATAGGAGGGAGGAAGGTTGACCTCTTGGAGGAGAGAGAAACTATCTTCATGCCGCGTGGTTGTCTTGATGAAGAATCCTCCACTTCCCACCTTCTTATGTTGATGATAGAGGAAATAGCTTGAAGATGGAGTATGAATTTTGAACCGGCGGCCTTTGGGCAAAGGATGAAGGTGGGATAGCTCTGGAGTGATTGGGGCAGCCTTTGGGCGTCCAAGAAGTTGATGCCTAATGAGAACTCCTTCGGTTCTATTTATAGGCTTCCAAGGAGTCCTAAACGGTCTTAGGACCGTTTGGGTCTTTAACAGTTTGGGGATCGTATGGCATCATGCGGTCTTGGGACCGTTTGGCTTCAAATGTTCTCGAGACCGTTTGGCTACATACGGTCTTTGGGTCTGTTTGACTTCATGCAGTCTTCCAGACCTTTTGCTTTTATTTAGTCTTGGGACCGTTTGGGTTCATTCGGTCTTGGGACCGTTTGGACTTCATTCAGTCTTGGGACCATTTGCCCTTATTCAGTCTTGGGATCGTTTGAGTTCATTCGGTCTTGGGACCATTTGGAATTCATTCGGTCTTGGGACCATTTGAGTTCATTCGGTCTTGGAACCATTTGGACTTCATTCGGTCTTGGGACCGTTTGAGTTCACTCGGTCTTGGGACTGTTTGAGTTCATTCGGTCTTGGGACCATTTGGACTTCATTCGGTCTTAGGATCGTTTGAGTTCATTCAGTCTTGGGACTGTTTGGACTTCATTCGGTCTTAGGACCATTTGAGTTCATTCGGTCTTGGGACCGTTTGAGTTCATTCGGTCTTGGGACCATTTGGACTTCATTCAGTCTTGGGATCGTTTTGGGGCTTTTGCAATTTTTTTGGGGTTTTTCTGTAAGAAGAAAAAGATAAATGTTAGTTTAATGGTGAATTCATAATAACGTAGAAAGTTAAGGATTATATCTAATTTATCTAAGAAAGAGTATGAAAAATTAAGAAAAATTAGTAAGATAACATCACAAAATGTGAGGTTATCATGCCCCATACCCGACTTTCAAGGATGTGAAGCCTTGGCTCAACTTTAGATATTGGGAGATTGACAATATTCCTTTCTCTATCATGTTTCAAGTTTATGAGGCTTGGCCACCATTGTTAATTATATTGTTCTAGGACTATGCTTATCTCACATGCATGCATGTTGATGATGTTTATAATGGGTTATGTGCCCAAATTGATGATGGGTTATGTACCCAAAAATCTTGATGGGTTATGTGCCCAAATCTTGATATGTGCTTATGTGGCACTACTTTATTGCTTTGATTGTGGAAAGTATATTCTTTTTATATGTGTTGATGATTCTTATCTTCTATGCCCTCTTTGGGTAGTCTTTATCTCTGGCATGGGAAGCCTTTTATTTTGATATCCCTTATTCTTTATAATTTGCTCAATTTGCTTTTTAGTATGCATATACCAGCCTTTGCTGATGTATTCCATTTTTCTCATATTGCTGGGGTATGCTTCCAACCCTAGGTGAGGGATATTGAGGTCATGGCATAAAGATATGGACTTAGATTGAGAAGTTAAAGCTTGGAGACAATCTTGATGTGGTTTAGATTTCCTCTACATGGATCCTTATGATGTAATTTTAAGATGTTCATTTGTATCCCTATGTGAAATTGAATATAGTCATGTTTTTATTCCGCTGCTATACTTTGGTTGTTCTGTATATCATTAATAAAGATTTGAAGATTTTACACACACTCTAAGATACCTTAGAGGTGTGTTTGGACTGGAGGTTTTATTCTTCAAATTTTTAGTAGAGATGTGATTTCACTTCTTTACAACATGGTACCAGAGCCCATGGTAGTCGGAATCTGATTATTTCAATTTTGTCTCCCTTTTGAAACCCTTGACTTGGATAGTGACTCTTAGGTCATATGTTCACCCTAGATTTGATCTATGATGATCTTTTTATGCAATAAGGTTTGATTTGAGGATAAATTTAGGATGTGGAGAGATCTTAACACGGATAAATTGTGACTTGGTTTCCGCAATTGAATTTGGATCCATATTTTGTTTCATCTCAAAAAGTTTTCATCGCCAAAATATATATATATATATATATTCAATTATACTATTATAAGTACGAAATTTTCTGTATTTCATTGAAGTTTTCTTGAACTAAGTCACAATGAAGAGAAACTCTAGAAATAGTCGATTAGAATCTAACCCTAGTTTTGTGACTGGGTTTGATATAAAGGTATAGTTGACCTACCTTATGACTTTTGGATGTTCATGTATGGTTGATATGTTAGAGACACAAGGACCTAAAATTCAACCATAGATGGTGACTTAATAGTTGGATACATGAGAAATATAAATCTCTAAAACTTTTACAACTAAGAAATGTGGGTAACCCTAATAGTTGTTTAGTTTGACTTGTTAGGTTGAGCCTTTTAAGGGGTGGAGAGTAGTTGGTTGTTGATGTTTGGATTAATAGATTTTGAGGAAAAAGTCCTTTAAGGGGTGGAGTGTTGTAACATATCAGATCTTAGACCCTACCCTAGAACTTTGATCTCTTGTGTTTGGCCAAACAAGGTTTGAGGTTAGACTTAAAGGATGTATAGAATGATCTTAATGAGCTAATGCATGTAATATCACCCTAGTGAACCTAATTGAATAAAGTAATTAAGCTAATGGGCCTCTAATGGGCCAAATGACATAAAACATGTAAGAAAGTCTCAAAAGTGTCAATAGACTCCAAATTCATAATCTACATATCAAAGTAAGCCTACATGTCAATTTTCATCTAATTTGGGCAACCTTGAAATAATAAGGCAAGTTTAGGAGAGAGAAAGTTGATAAAAGGCATTACTGCTCAATAATGTGTGTAATAACTCCAAAAGATGGAAATAATGCCAAATTTGTATTCAACACACTTAAGTTAACTTGTGAATGAAGTTTCACATAATTTGGATAATCTTAAAGTCATTAATGCATGAGGGAAGAGAAATTTGAATTTGGTTTATTTAACACACCAAAAGTTCTCAAAAGGAAAATCTAATTACACAATCAAAATCTACATGCCTTAATTGGCCTCTATGCGAAATTTCATTTAATTTAGTTAATGTTTGAGCCCTCAATTTAAGAGAGAGAAAAAGGTAAATGATTAAATACGTCACTTTATTCGATTTCATTTCTGAATATGATATCTGATTTATTTTCTGTCACGTGGTTATTTCTGGTTCACTTCCTTTTATTTGCAAATGCAGATTCTATCCTAACCATTGGATTTT
This sequence comes from Alisma plantago-aquatica, assembly GCA_963693085.1. NCBI lineage: Eukaryota > Viridiplantae > Streptophyta > Magnoliopsida > Alismatales > Alismataceae > Alisma > Alisma plantago-aquatica. The sequence goes on along the minus strand of OY856414.1, from coordinate 159,144,390 downwards.
GATCCAACGACATCTGTACTCTCTCCAACCTACACCCCTCTTCTCCCTTTTGCAAACAGGAAACCAGTCTATTTCTGATTCTCTTTCTCCCATCTCTCTCTCAATTCTCAATTTTCTTCTTCGATTCTTTTTTTTCCACACTTTCCATTCACCTCCCCGCACCCTATGATCCTAACTTCTGAGGTATTTATGCCCCCAATACTCCCAACCTCTAGCGCTGCTTTGATGCTCTTTTCTCACCCTATTCATCCCCTATATCCTTCTTCTTCTCTTCCCTCTCGCTTCTTAGATCTGCCGCGACCCTAGTTTTGTACTCCCTAACCTTCGTGAGGCTGATAGGAATCAGTACCTGGTACTTGCTCACCCCCTCTAGCATCCAATAGTGTTTCCCCACATTGGCCTAGATCTGGCGTGGTCCTGGAGATGAGGTTGGGCTCGTCGGTGAGGTTCTCTCCAACACATCGTCTAGAGAAGGCTCGTTCACACTCTTGTATGATCCTTGAGGCCGCCATTATCTTCAATTGGACTCAAAGTCAAGCATAGATTATTTCCCCCTTTTCGATTTTGGCCCACTATTTCCAACCTCCGGTGCTACCACGATTGTTCTTTGGCTGTGTGTTTTGGATTTTGCTCGATTTGAATTCTCTGAGTTTCCGCGAGTGGCATCTAGACTTGGGTTTGCTTCTTCTTTTCTCATTTGATTTCAATTTCCCTAGATTCCTTGATCTCAACTGTTGCAGTAGCTTCCTACTGGCAACCATGGCATCAGCCTTCAAGATGGATGGATCTTTGTATATGAAACCCTGTTATTCCCTTAGTTTATAACTCATTCTCGCTTTTCTTCTCATGGGCATTTATGTCCTTTTGCCTTTTGTTTCTTTGTGCTTGGGGTGGGTCAACGAACTACTGACTGGGTAGTTCAATCTTTTGTGACTGGGCCATGTCTAGCTGGGGCCCACTCTCTCTCTCTCTCTCTCGCTCTCTTTTGCAGTCAATCACTTACGTGGCTTTTTCCTTATTTTCTATTGGTCGGTTCTAAAAAATTAATAACTAATTAATCAATGATTAGAAAAATATCAAAAAATAGTCTTTGGATTCAGAAAAATACAAGCTTTCTAATGGAACTAGTTTTGATGCCAAAATCTAATGTCTAAAATATGTGATATTTAATGGATCTTATTAATTGATTATAACTCGTAAAATTCATAACTAAATATTTATAAGTCAGAAAAATATAATTAAAAAATATAATTAAATATGTTTTGAACTCAGGAAAATATAAGCTAAAACATGGATTATTTTTGATAAACTAATTCATTAATAATAAAAAGGTGATTTTTAGGGTTTTGAATAATTAATGTAAACCTAACCCTAATTCTACATATATGCTTAATAGGTACTTTGGAGACCTAGACTTGGATCTAGATCTATCTTGGACTTTTATAGACTCTAAAGTTGAGGTATATTTGCATCCCCAGTTATTCTTTTGAGCAATTAACCTATATTTATTCTTTCTCTTGGTCCTATGGACAATAGCCTATACACATTGCTCTTATCTTTTGATATCATGGTTCGTGTGAACTATCTTACTTGTTATGGACTTGGATATTCTATTGATATCTTTCTTGTGCCTTGGTGCATGTTGGTCTTATATAATGATATGTGCCCACTTTGAAGTGGATGTTTATATATTTGTGTCGTCCGTTGTGTGATGGCAACATTGTATAATTCTGACTATACTTTTGTACTTGACTCTATATTTTACATGTTATGTGATTCAATAGCACTAGAGTAGTACAATTTCATTGGTTTTTGGGCATGTGCCCCTATTTTTGGGATGGAGATGGTGGTGCCCCATACCTGAGTTTCGAGGATGTGAAGCCTTCGCTCAACTTTATATATTGGGAGATCGACATTATTCCTTTCTCTATCAGGTTTCAAGTTTATGAGGCTTGGCTGCCATTGTTAGTTATATTGTTGCAGGGTTATGCTTATCTCACATGCATGTAGGTTGATGATGTTTATGATGGGTTACGTGCCCAATGATGATGGGTTATGTGCCCAAAAATCTTAATGGGTTATGTGCCCAAATCTTGATATGTGCTTATGTGGCACTGCTTTATTATTTTGATTATGGCAAGTATCTTCTTTTTATATGTGTTGATGATTCTTATATGCCCTCTTTGGATGTTCCTTATCTCTTGCATGGGAATCCTTTTACTTTGATGTCCCTTATTATTTATAAATTGCTCAGTTTGCTTTATAGTATGCACATACCAGCCTTTATTGATGTCTTCCATTTTTCTCTTATTGCTGGGGTATGCTTCCAACCCTAGGTGAAGGATATGGAGGTCATTTCATAAATATATGGACTTAGATTGAGAAGTTAAATCTTGGAGACAATCTTGATGTGGTTTAGATTTCCTCTACATGGATCCTTATGATGTAAGTTTAAGATGTTCTTTTATATCCCTATGTGAAATTGAATATAGTCATGTTTTAATTCCGTTGCTATACTTTGGTTGTTTCGAATACCATTAATAAAAATTTAAAAATTTTACACCCACTCAAAGATACCTTAGAGGTGTTTTTGGACTGGAGGTTTTATTCTTCAAATTTTTAGTATAGAGGTGATTTCACTTCTTTACATAGTCCTTGTTTTAATAGGGTAGACCCAAGTGTGAGGAGGTTTTCTTCTCTCTTTCTTCCTTTCTCTTTTGGCTAGGCCTAGAGCTTTTTGGCTCTCTTTTCTTGGATGATCTTTGACCTTGGTGTATTCTCCTTCTTATGGTGATCTTGTGGCTGAGAGTGGAGCTTTTGGCGAAGCTTCTTCAGCCCTTGGATTGTGTGCTTGGACCTCTTGATCTTGGAATCCTTGGTGATGATCTTCTTAAGGCGGGTTATATAACACTTAATCGAATATATTATTACACTCTTTTATTCATGATTTCTACTATCTTCTCTCTCTAAAATGATCCCTTATCATGCTAGTAGAAAATGATAATCTCCAGAACTTGTTTGGTGGAGATATCTTGCTTGGTTTGATAGAACTCCGAAACCCTAATCTACATGCACCTATTTTTGTGGCTGATATGGTATGGAAGTTCTTCCCTATCTTTTGACCTTGTCTTGCTCTCATGAATGGTTTTCGTGTACCTAGATGTTGAAGGGAGGTTAGGTTCTATTTTGGATACCTTGATCGTAGTTTTCTCTCCCTTGGATGAGATCCTTTCTTGGTGGTTTCATGATCCATGACCTAGGGTTTTTTTTGTGATCGTTTTGCATGGGCTTTCTCCTTCATGTTGATCATTATTTTACTTGGTCTTGTCTTTTATTTTGGGATCAAGACATCACTCTTAGTGATGGTTGAGACTTCTACCCTATGTTGGTCGTGACCATGGTTAGTCTTGGTCGAGATGCTTCCCTTTTTTATGGGTTGGACCTAGTGTTGTTTGAGGTCGCCACACTTGGAGTTGATGGCCAAGTTGATCCCTATTTTTGGTTGGGTTGTTGACCTAGTTTTTGGGTCTCAATATTTCTCTTGTATCATTCATGACATGTCCCTTGAGGGAGGTTGTGACATGTTGGCCTTGGGTCGCGACATGCTGCTTTGGTTTGAAGACAAGACAACCATGTTCCTTGGGGTTGTGACCATTTTGTGGGGGGTTGAAACCATAACCCTAGATGGGTCGAGACACCCTAGATGTTGTGGTCACAACATGTTCTAGGTGGTGTGGTCACAACCTAGTGGCTTGGTAGTGGTCGAGACACATGATGATGATAGTGGTTGAGAGGTAAGCTTGGATACATAATGTTACTCTTGTATTAGTAATGTATAAGCTATATATATTGTTTGAATAAATATCATATAATTATAATGATGTTCCTTAACCATGATATACTCCATGATGATGGGAGGTGGTGAATCTAGGGTTGATGGTTGAACCTAGCTGTGTAAACCCTAATCGGCTGAGAAGGAACCCCAACCCTAATAGTGTGCAATGATCATGCTTGTTTATCTTTCATGGAATGTATATGGTGTGTGATGTTATCTATCTTGTTTATGAACTTCTAACTATGAATGTGTTGTGAGCTTGATAATCATAATTAGTGTATGCTGTGGTTACTATGATATGACACAAGTTGAATGAGCCTTCAAGAGGAACATTGAAACACTTGTGATATAGTAATGATGTGTACAAGTTCGATGACCTAGAAACTACTGATGGCCTTGTGAATGGAAGCGTTATAGGTTTCATGTGGTAATAGTGTGACAAGTTCACACCTTATACACTTTTATATTCTGGAGTTGTATCATGCCCGTATCTTTGCAGAACTTGTTATGGCTTTATATGCTGTAACTTGATCGATGCTAAAAGACACCTAATTGACTTAACTAATTAAGTGGAACATAATCATGTAGTTTTTCCCTGTGCCACATATCCATCTCAGTGTCAACACTTTCTAGATGGTGAAACAGGTTGGAGTCATATACTGTTGAGTATATGCATTCATAGGATTGGCTGCGGGCCATACCTTGGCAGGAGTATGGCTTGGAGTTGTAGCTCAGTGATTTGATTTTTATGAGGTTTCACAGGATTGGATGCAGGACATACCATGGAAGGGAGTGCGGATGTGGGCCTTAGATCATATTCACTAGTACTGTGACATGTACCAAGGTGGTCTAGAACTTTTACAGTTTGACTATATTTCACAAGTTGCAGTTGACTGGTATGTCTTCGTTGTGTACTCGTGTAGTGACCATGAGGATTGGCAAGGTCGTAGATCCCAACTCTTCATAGACCTTTTATGGCACCAATTTTGACTTAGTAGTGGTCGGTTGGATTTAAGTGGTACGACTCAAATCCTCATGGCATAATAAAATACACAATCAGTCATGGAGATACTTGCTTAGGTTCAAAATACAAAAAAACATTAGATGAGGCCTTGCCTTGTTTTTGGTACAATATAGTTGGTATAGATATACATGTTATTCATATTCCTTCTGAATTGTTAGATGATAATAACCGCCTTGCTGGTATCATTAGCTAGATCTATTTACCATAGTTGTAGCTTTACTTTTGTTCTTTAGTTATCTTATTTTTGTTAATAATAGTTTGTGTTAACAATAGTGTTGATGGAGAGTTATATGTCCCACAGAGATTTAGATCTCACCTTGTGGTAGAGATCGTAAAACTGAGGGTTGAATAGCATCAAGAACAATACCATATAAGGTTGGATGTACTGCTAGTCTTTTGGTGTATAGTCCTAGATTCGTCCTTGTACACTCAAGTCTTTGGGATGGTTTTTGGGTGTGTTTTGTAGACATGTTGTCGATACATGGTTTTGGTTTGTGTTTTCTTTAAATGTAAATATATGGCAGATGTTTGTATATGTATATGGGACATATTTTCTTGTAGTAGGATGATGGCATATGTGATTAGAATATGTTGCTGTAAGCACCTTCTGATTTATGATATCTAATGCAGGTGTCTTGTGAGGACTTATGCGTAAAGGTTTTTGCAGCTTTGGTGCTTAATGAAATCATTTTTAATTTTTAGTGTTTTCTGGAAATCCTCTTGTTTAGTTTTGTTTCTGCATTTATTTGGAGTTATCTTGTTGTTTTTTTGGCACGGGGAGTCACACAAATTCTATTGAGAAGATATTAGGAGTGGAGACAGATGTAATGCTCCACCCTCCATGTGACTTGCACTTACTTATGGTCTCTCGATTTACCAAGTGTATTTTGTTATTATCATATTTGATTCCCCAAAGGAAGTGTTTTTATCATGTATGTCAGAGGGTGCAACTATGAAAATATGAGGAGGTGCCAAACCTAGAGGCATTTAGAAGTGCAAGACAACCACATTTGTTAAGGCAAGCCTTCCTCCAAGAGTCCAATTTATTTTTCATTTTATCCAAAATAGGCTTTCACAAAAATACATTAGTTTGTATGGAGATCATGTCAAACCTAAGTATTTAAGAGGAAATGATGCAATTTTTCATTATATTATATGATTGTATCTCTTCATATTTCCATTATCTATGTGTGTCCAAGCTAGGATGGATTTTTAAAAAATGACTTTTAGATACAAGAGATGCTGCAAAACACCAAGACTTCTGATAGTCGTAACTAGATTTTCAAATTTTGATTTGATAAAAGTAATGGCGTCATTTGTGAACTAGATAATATTTCTGTTATACATGTTTTAAATGTGGATGACATTTTTGTTAAACATCAAGGGTGGAATGGAGGTTACTATGTCAAGAAAATATGGTGATAAATGGTCCTTTTGTCTAAGTCCATTCATACACATGAAATCCAAAAGGTGAAACATTTATGACCATAGATAAATGTCCTAATTAGGGGCAACTTTCAATCCAATGTACCAACTTTCTAGGGAAATGGTACCCTTTAAGATACATAATAAAAAAAATCCCAAATTACTTTGTTGAATGCTTTCTAAAGATAAAGTCTTAGGGTGACCATTAGTATATTCTTCAAATGGTTCACATTCAAGATCTCATTAGCATTATATGCATATTGGATCTTGTGGCATTTGATAAAGGAACTTTATTCTAATGATGTGGTTGATATGTTGTTTCATTCTAGTGCTAAGAACTTTCTCTATAATTTGGAATAGGAGTTATTTGACAAGCTGATCATTCTAAATGTTTTTATCTTAATGGGATTATCTATTTCTTGATCAAAATAATGAATGTATTGTTTATGTGGTTGTTTTTTGTGTCATCCTAAAAAAATCCTCAATAATATTAAGAAGTAATTTTTTAACTTGTAATTGTGCCTATAAAAAGAAATATCAAAATCTTTGAGTCCTAGGGATTTTTGATGCCAAGATTAAAAGACATCCCTTAATATTTTCACATGTAAAGTCTATCAAAAGTTTATGGCGTTGTGAGACTTTTTTGGTGCATATCTTGTCTCGACCAATGTTTATGTTCTTTGATTAAGTGCCCTTATGATTCGAAAGACTTTGATAATATGATGGGATACATTGAATAATATCTTATCTGTAATTGGTGTGACCCCCATCAAAATCAAGGGAGTGACTGGAGGAATTTCTTTTGTGGCCAGTACATATTTTGTGGAAGAATCGCCATTTTATTACCTTCTTGCAACCATTTTTGTTTCAACCTTTTTTCCAGAAAATCTCTTGGTATACTGGTAATTATTGTATATGAGTTTTGGTGTTGTCTATCTCTAACTTATCATGAATTAATTGTGTCATCAATGAAAAGATTCTCTTTCAAAACAAATTTTAATTATTATTGTTACAAAATTTTATCTGATGTCTCATGAATTTGAGGTTATAAATATTTTTTTCATATCTCTCCCATTGATATAAAATTTCCAGTTGGTATTGAAAATATATTTGTAGCTTTAGTTGGGTAACGTGCAATAGTGAATCAAGATTGACCGCAAGGAATGTATCTGGTGTTTAATATCACATATATATGGTTTGAAGTGATTTTTGATCCAACCAATGATGTGCTTATCAAATTGCAATCCTCCTAGAGGTTATTACATAAGAATCTATATAGGACAACCCATGAATTTTGTGTACTATGTGTGTAACGTCCCAGGATTTGAGGCCTTGGATAAAATGATCTTATAAGGAATGATTGGACTACCCATACCACCAAGGTGCACCTCCTTTTCAGGGAGCCCATTACTAAAGAACTCCATAGTTAAGTGTGCTCAGCTTGGAGTAGTACTAGGATGGGTGACCATTCGGAAAATTGATCCTAGCTTGTGCGTGAGTGAGGAAAAAGTGTGCAATTAAGGCTAGTGGTGGTCTGTGGGGCCACTCGTCATTCTTGAAACTCTACTAGAGCCATGGGCAGTGGGCCCAGACATTACAAATGGTATCAGAGCCATAACCCCTCTAGTAGGTGGGGCCCACATGGGAATGTGGCATGCCAGTCTTGAGCCATATGATCTAGGCATGTTGGAAAGGGCTGTCCATGGTGATGTAGCCACCCTTGCGCTGGCTGGATGCCCATGGGCCATTTGGGCCTGCACTGAGATGGGGATAGATTATGAGGCCATATTGTTGAGCCTTGACAATGACGTCAAGAGTCTAACTGGGGGAGATTGTAACATCCCAGGATTTGAGGCCTTGGATAAAATGATCTTATAAGAAATGATTGGACTACGCATATCACCAAGGTGCATCTCCTTTTTAGGGAGCCCATCACTAAAGAAATCCATAGTTAAGGTTACTCATCTTGGAGTAGTACTAGGATGGGTGACCAGTCAGGAAGTTGATCCTAGCTTGTGCGTGAGTGAGGAAAAAGCGTGCAGTTAAGGCTAGTGGTGGTTTGTGGGGCCAGTCGTCATTCCTAAAACTCTACTAGAGCCATGGGCAGTGGGCCTAGGTGTTACAATATGTGTATCTGGAGCTGCCAACATTAGAATCAATCAATCATGTAGTGCCTATACACTCATTTAATCTTTTTGGATTGTTTTATTGTGACTTGTGTCTTCAGATTTTGACCTCTTATGGTTGTATCTAGTGCAGCTAATAACTTCCAAAATTAATCATGGCTTATATTTATGATTATCATCCAAGTTATACAATTTCACAGAGAAATGATTTTTGTTGTGTATTGGTTCCCCATATACCCCAAAGAAAACCCCTTTTTTATTATTTGTGTTTGTAAATTCTATAGTGATAGAATAATCACTTGTTGTGTGACTATTATGTAAGATATATATTTCATTCCATCCCATAAGCATGACTCCATCAAGACCGACATTTGACTTTTGTATCCAATTATTGATCACATTTCATCCTATCGCTTTGAGATGTTGTAAACTTAGAATACTCTTGTTTCTTGATTTGCAATAAGTCAATTTTCCCCCAAAAAAGTGTTTAAGATTTTTCCTTTTAGTAGAGACCATTCCACAAACATTCTATGTTGTAATTATCCTATTTTTTTAAGCTACACCAATTGTGACGATGAACAAATTCATCAACAAAATGATGAACGATTCTCATCAACAAGTGTGTGTTGCTTTATTTGGACCATCCCACTTTTGTTTCCTTTTGAGGGAGGGAACTTGCAACTTAAATCATCTATAAATGTTATACCTAAATTATTGGTGAACTCCATAAAATATGTATGAATTTCCATGCATTTTTTTAGGGTCAAGGCCTACCGAGTCATCTTAGCAATTCTCATCAAAATGTTCTAAATAAAATTACATGTTTTTCTCATCACGAGTTTTGATCATCAACTCTGCATCGTTGTCATTATATTCCTTTTCATGTGATTGTTCTTCATGTTGATATAGATTTGTAAGGGTTCAATTTAAAATCTAGAGCGATGCAAATATGAAAGCTATTATCTCAAATTTTAACTCTAGTGTTTTGTTTGGAAGATTTTATTTCTCCATGTCTTGGTATTGTAACAGTAGGTCTGCATCTGCCTATGTTGTGGAGCATGTTTTTGCTAATATTAGGTTTTTGGTTTTTCAACACTCTAAAATTGGGCGACAAGGTGTTGAGCCTAGGTCTTTTGTGGGAATTTTGGGCGTTTTCCTCCTTTCGAACCAATTGTCACATTTTCATGTATCTCCACCACATCAAGGTGGATGCACATGATTATATTTGTCATGGGATTTGAACCTTGGTATTGCTTATCACAATGTCCTTAGGTAAACCTAGATTAAGGGTGTTGGTAGTATGCCATGAGAGTCAAAAATATTATTATTTTCATGGCATACTTTATAATTGATTTAATTATTCATAAATGCAATTCTAATTGTTATGTTTATTTTGAATATAAGATAATGAATAGATATAATAATGTACTGAGCATGAATTACCCAATGTCATGTGATTCTGGGTTGAGGACTTGAACATGAGATCATAGGTATGCTAAGAGTATCCATTCTTATATATGTCCCTATTAGGATATTATTATGGAAACTAGGACAATAATAATAATTCAAACTAGTCTGTTTGTTGACTTGTGATTAAATATGATTAGTCATGAAATTTAATATCAATTCATAAACGTAGGTACTTATTATGAACAAGTTACTGGACATACCCAACTTCGGTATGATACATAGAAGTCATAAGTGATAGTCAGAATCATATCTCAACATGACAGTGGTGATTGTGGATTGTGGTCCTCATTTATGAAATCACTACAATGATCACATGTTGTTTGACTTGAACATTACTCAACGTGACTTTAAATAACAATTTTCATACAAGTAGTTCTTGGGTGCTCTGCGACATATGTGGATTAGTATGAGTGATGTATATGGAATTTGTCCCTTATATTGGAGTTATATCATGTCAAAATGATAAGTGATACTGTGGGATGCATCACCATGCTCATGTGAGTCAACATATGATCATGGCTCATATATATATATATATATATATATATATATATATATATATATATATATATATATATATATATATATATATATATATATATATATATATATATATATATATATATCACAGACAAAGGGATCACACAATCGATGTAACAATAATCACAATAATAAGTCAAAGTTCTTTTAATTCTCCAGATACTTAGGTGGTAATGAAGTCTTTCTAAATACCAATTATTGTTTGTGAATTCATAATATGACTGTAAATATAACTAGCAATCTAATTTGGAGTCTGTAGGGTCACATAGATAGATGCATAAGAAAGAGGAGAATAATAACATACACATGATTGTTGGTTACTAAAATGTTTAATGGACTTAATGAGGCACATCCGGTTGATTACAAAGTCCATCTACTTGACTAGATAGATTGTTCACTCATATTAAATCCAATTGATTGATCTAGACAAGATCAACCCAACTAATTGACTAGAAAAGATTGGTCAATCGGTCAACTTGGCAGTCCAATCGATTGATTGGACTAGATCAATCAATCGGTCGATCATATACAATAGGTTTTGACCCAGTCCAGTCAGTTGAATGGATTGGACGATCACTTAGCTAAATATGTCAGACATGTCATTATAAAGCAACCCACCTAGGTCAATCAATCAACTGGACTAAGCCAGTCGACTGAGCAACTGTCTGCAAGTGAGATGCTAGAAGGTGACCGATGTCTTTTTGTTCCTCAAGGTTTATTAGAAATAGTACATCCTAACCTCTACTATAAATAGGGACATGCCAACCATGGTTTTGGTTACACCTCTAGACTAGCCATCATTACCTACAAAGAGAGAGACACATAGAGAGAGAGAAGGTGATCTTGTGCAATGCTAGTACATTGAACAGAGAGACAGAGAAGGTGAGCCTGTGCAATGCCAACACATTGCAAATGAAAAAACTACTCCTTCTTTGACGTCTCTTGGAGTGTGAAGTAGAGTTTTGGTCATTCACGTGGACTACCTAGAGACATAGATGCCTACACAATTGCATTAGGAGAATGTCATCAAAATCCTCCTCTATCTTCTTTCTTATGAGCACCTTCAACAGATCTACTCCATGAAAAAGATATATCTCACATCCCTCCCGTGTTCTTATGAGCACCTTTGACAGATCTACTCCATGAAAAAGATATATCTCACACCCTTCCCTTTCTAATATACTATTCACTATTACAAAATTGACCTTTAGTGTCAATTATTTAAGGCCTTTGGCGTCAGTTTCAAAGCGACACCCAAGTGGGCACCGTTAAAGTTGAAACCTTCGATGTCGGTTTTAACATCGACGCCATCACCTTTCTGCCACCAAAAATGTGCCAGCAAAGGCTCTATAGGCGTCGGTTATTTAATGAAACCGACACTATATCCGGGTCAAAGCCATCAACGTTTCACAAAAATCGACGTCATAACCCTTCCCGCCACCAATAAAACATGCTAGCAAGGGCACCATCGACGTCAGTTTTTATATATAACCAACACTATCAATCTTTGTTGTCAATCTGTACAAATAACCAACACCTATGTTCTGATTTTTTTTATCAGTTTGTAGGCCTACTGTATGGCTGGTCAGTAGGATGCAAAACCTGCAGTTCAGATCTGAACTGCAAGTTTACAACATCCATTGATATCAGCCAACAACATGCCACAAACCTACAAAATTAACAATATGGACAATATTATATATGGATCATGTGATTCACACACATGTATAAGTATATTTAATTCATATTATTTTTCATCACACACATGTAGAAACCAATAGTTCCATTTCCTCCATTTTCATACACATTTAGTAACCTGCAGTTCCATTCATTTCATCTCTTTTTACATTCAGACACGTGTAGAAATATTCATGTATTGATCATCTTCACATTCACACATATGACAATTCAGAAAAATTGATTCACATTCACACAAAAATAATTATGCGAACAAAGTTTAGAAATATCATTATTTATTCATCATCGCCATTATCGCCATCACTATCCCAATCATATTTAAAAATTCCCACTACTTGTTGGGATTTTGCCCATTGTTTTCTTACATCATCTAAGCCTTCCTTCGTATAGGGAGTATGTACATCTAATAACTTTTGACCTGTAGTGAAGTCAGTTTTAAACACCTGCAAAGAGAATGATGTATATATATAATTAATAATATATAATAATATTGATATATTTCATATTATCTAATGAGACTATATATAATACCCGATGTATGGTATTGATGAATACATATTCATCATGATTTTCAGTTGCCTCTCTGGGACCAATTCGATTCAATACTTTCGATTTCATCTCCTTAATCTCATAAAATGCAAGATTTCTTAACTGATTCAATTATCAAGATTATTAACCAGATTCATATTGATTTTGTGTAGGTCTTGACTAGGTTCAACAATCGAATGGAATTCTCTTGAGATTCTCTCAACTTTGGTCTTGACCAATCGGTCTTGACCAAACAGTTTGCCGTAACAGTCTACCCATGCGGTTTTGACCTCTCGGTCTTAGATATTCACCTATACGGTCCTCCACTCACTACTCTACCCAAACGGTCTCAAGACCGTATTGTTGGGTTTTGTGGAGAAAACATGTGCGGCGGAAGCGATAAATCCACGCAACCCGTAACATGATCTTGTCGATAACAGCATATTCGGAAATAGGTTTGCGGGATATACCTTATCGCGGAGCAAGTCCGGCGATGTCCCGCTGCACGACGGTGCAACGCTGCTTGTCAAACACGGATGGATCTTCTCTCCCGTTCGTTGTCACAGGTTGATCCGGCGATGCTCCTTTGCGGCAGTGGCGTACGTTGCTCGCAACACGTACAGGTGGTCGTCGACGTCCTCCGAACGCAGGCGTCAAGGCGTCTGCGTCTCTACTTTGTCCACGCGGATGGATGGAACTCCACGTCGCGCTTCTCAAGCCAGCGGGAAGGAGCGTGTCTCTGCGGCGGCGTGCTAGCGGCGCGTTGCTCTCCTTTCTCTCCTAAGGACGGCGACGGCTAGGTTTACGTACGTGAGCGTGACCTAAAAGCGTCTCTCTATATCTTATATAGATATCGGCCGTCTATCCTCCTATAAATAGGATAAGAAGAGAAGTAGGGTTTCCTAAACCCATCGGTAAACAGAATCGTTGCGTTAATTAAAACGCTCGTGGATTAATTAGAATATTTCGGAATTCATTAATTAACCAAATAATCGCATTAATTGATTAATTAATATCCGACTCCATGCAATCGCTTGGGATGGCTCTACGGGCATACATATACCAACAGACTCCCACTTGCACTTAGAGCCAGTCACTCCAATATTATTCTAATCGATTACATAAACATTTTAGTAATCAATGTGATTCGAAGCAATTTCAATCAAATCCACAATTATACTCCTATTCCAACACATCCTGTGCGTGTGACCCGGTAGGCTCCAAATTACGTTGGCAGTGATATCCATAATCATATTATGATTTCACAAGCAATGATTGGTATCTAGCAAGACTTCGTTGCTACCCAAGTAATTGGAGAAGTTGGAGAACAACTTAACCTATCATACATGACTGGTGTTACAGTGATTGTACAGTTCCTTTGTCGCTGATATCCAGATTGAACTCAAGTCATGGAATTGTTATCCTCTTCAATGTTCAATCCATGTTCCTTGAACTAGAGCAGACTGTCTGAGATATATGTAAGCTCAATATCACATATTGACTCACATCAGCATGGCCATGCATTTCTCAGTCTCGCTTATCAAGTGGCCGGAATATCAAACTCCCGTAGGAAGGACAAATTCCATCTACATCACTCACAGTCATCCCCATGTGTCACAGTGCACCCAAGCACCATCTTTATAGCAATCCTTATTCAGGACCACGATGGATGATGTCAAAGTACACCGAACGTCATGTGATAAGTGTAGTGACTTCAGGTCTAAGAACCACAATCACCACCATCATTATGAGATGTGACTCTAACTACCAATCATGGTATCCATGTGTCACTCTCAAGGTGGGTCTATCCGATACACTGTTCTCTAACAAGTATCTATGTATTTGGTTTGATATCTGCATATCATGGATAATGAGATTCTTCCATCAACCAACATACATTCTAATCTTATGTGTTATTGATGTCTATGGATATTTCCACAATAACAACCGATTAGGGACAAAACAAGAATACATACTCCTAGCATACATATGATCTCACTGTTCAGGTCATCAACCCGAAGACATATGTCATTGAGTATATTATTCTATAGACATCTATAAGTTTTATGGTCATCTCACAATATAAAACACAAACATATAGATTGGAAACTTGCCTTTATTGATATGATCAATATAGTATTACAAATCGTTTACATAGTATCCCATTACAATCATCGAATGATAGTCTCTATGGGCATACATACCAACAGATTCCCACTTGCACTTATACCCAATCACCCATGAATCGCAATCCAAGTGATCGAACATGCCCGTCATGTTTCTGCTGTGAAAGTGCTTTTGTGAGCGGGTCAGCCACATTGCTTTCTGTAGGTACTCTGCAAATATTCACATCTCCTCGTTGTACGATCTCTTGTATGAGATGGAACCGCCGTAGAATATGTTTAGAACGTTGGTGCGATCTTGGTTCTTTAGCTTGTGCAATTGCTCCATTGTTGTCGCAAAACAACTCAATTGCATCACCAGCGCTTGGAACCACTCCAAGTTCAGAAATGAACTTCTTGATCCACACAGCTTCCTTTGCAGCATTAGATGCGGCAATATATTCGGCCTCTGTTGTAGAATCTGCAACCGTCTCTTACTTGGAACTCTTCCAGCTCATAGCTCCGTTGTTCAGGCAAAACACAAATCCAGATTGTGATCTGTAGTCATCTTTGTCAGTTTGGAAGCTAGCATCGGTGTAACCCTTTACTATGAGCTCTTCCTCACCACCGTATACCAAGAATTGATCCTTAGTCCTTCTCAAGTACTTTAGGATGTTCTTTACGGCTGTCCAGTGACATTCACCTGGATCTGACTGATACCGGCTCGTCATGCTCAAAGCATACGATACATCAGGACGAGTACATAACATCGCGTACATGATAGATCCAATTGCTGATGCATATGGAATCTTACTCATGCATGCCCGTTCATCACATGAACTAGGACATTGGGATTTAGAGATTGTAACCCCATGGGACATGGGCAAGTTACCTCTCTTAGAACCCTCCATGCTAAACCTCTTTAGCACCTTGTCAATGTATGTGCTCTGGCTTAGGCCTAGAAGCCTTCTAGATCTATCTCTATAGATCTTGATCCCTAGTATATAGGATGCTTCACCTAAATCCTTCATAGAGAAAGTCTTCCCTAGCCAACCTTTTACTGTCTGAAGAGTAGGGATGTCATTTCCCATCAATAGTATGTCATCCACATACAATATGAGAAATACGACTGTGCTCCCACTAACCTTTTTGTAAACACAAGGTTCATCTTCATTTTGACTAAAGCCAAACTTTTTGACTACTTCATCAAAACGTAGATTCCATCTCCGAGATGCTTGCTTCAATCCATATATTGACCTTTGTAGCTTACAGACTTTATTGGCTTCCTTTGGATCGATAAAACCCTCAGGTTGTGTCATGTACACATCCTCGAGTAAATTCCCATTAAGGAATGCTGTTTTAACATCCATCTGCCAAATCTCATAGTCATGATAAGCTGCAATGGCAAGCATGATCCTGATGGATTTAACCATGGCAACTGGTGAGAAGGTCTCGTCATAATCAACACCTTGAATTTGACGGAATCCTTTCGCAACCAATCTACCTTTATAGGTTTGAACATTTCCATCCATGTCAGTCTTCTTCTTGAAGACCCACTTGCACCCTATGGGTCTTACCCCTTCGGGTGGATCCACCAAGGTCCATACCTTGTTGGTGTACATGGATTCCATCTCAGATCTCATGGCTTCGAGCCATTTCTCAGATTCTGGTCCCTTAGTAGCTTCTAGATAGGAAGTTGGCTCATCTGCTATGCCCAATTCGTCACTGTCTTGAGTTACGAGAAATCCAAATCTCTCAGGCTCAATTCGTGTCCTACTAGACCTACGAGGTTCCTGTGTTACATTTGGAACTTGAAATTCCACAACAACTTGTGAGTCCTCATGTTCCTTATGTACCTCCTCAGGTTCTCTGCTTTCTTGTTGGTCTCCAACTTCTTCGAACTCTACATTCCTCCCACTAATTCCTTTGGAAATAAATTCCTTTTCAAGAAATACAGCAGTCCTAGCAACAAACACTTTGTTGTCAGTTGGTGTGTAGAAGTAGTATCCCCGAGTTTCCTTGGGGTATCCAACAAAATAGCATTTTTCCGATTTGGGTCCAAGCTTTTCAGGAAATTGTTTCCTAACATAAGCTTCACATCCCCAAATCTTTAACATAGACAAATTGGGACGATTCCCATTCCATATCTCATATGGTGTCTTTTGAACCGATTTGGAAGGTACACGGTTAAGTGTAAATGCTGCAGTTTCAAGAGCATATCCCCAGAACGATATTGGAAGTTCGGCTGAACTCATCATTGATCGTACCATGTCTAATAATGTACGATTCCTTCTTTCTGACACACCATTATGTTGTGGTGTACCAGGTGGAGTCCATTGTGATACAATACCACGGTCTCTCAGAATGTCCTCAAACTCTTGGCTTAAGTATTCACCACCTCGATCTGAACGGAGTGCTTTAATACTCTTACCAAGTTGCTTCTCCACTTCATTCATGAAAGTCTTGAACATTTCAAGAGTTTCTGACTTGTGTTTCATAAGATATACATAGCCATACCTACTGAGGTCATCAGTGAAGGTAATGAAGTATTGATAGCCTCCTCTAGCATTTGATCTAAAAGGTCCACATACATCAGTATGTATGAGCCCTAGCAGATCACTGGCTCTCTCACTGTGTCCAGTGAAAGGAGTCTTGGTCATCTTCCCTAATAAACATGCCTCACATGTCTCTAATGATTCAAAATCAAAAGAGTCTAGATAACCATCCTTATGGAGTCTAGATATGCGCTTCTCGTTTATGTGCCCAAGACGACAATGCCATAAGAATGTTTTGTTTGAGCTGTCAAGTTTTAGCCTTTTAGTATTTACGTTATATATGCTAGTCTCAAGTTCTAACAAGTAGATGCCATAAGACATAGGGGCATTGCCATAAAAGATCTCATCTTTAGAAATAGAAATAATTCCATTCTTAATGTGAAATTCAAATCCACTCTTGTCCATACAAGATATAGAAATAATATTTCTATTAATGGCAGGTACATAATAGCAATTCTCTAATTCTATTACAAGGCCCGTAGGCAAAGATAAACTAATAACTCCAACTGCGGTGGCAGCAACTCTTGCTCCATTAGCGACCCGCAGCTCGACTTGGCCCTTTCGTAAAGGCTTACTTCTTATCAGATCCTGCATATTAGAACATATGTGAGATCCACATCCAGTATCCAGTACCCATGATGAAGAAGTATTTAAGTTTATCTCAATAACGTATATACCTGAAGTGGAGATCTCTATCCCCTGCTTCTTCTTCCTTAGTTCCTCCAGGTAGAGAGGACAGTTTCTTTTCCAATGTCCAGGCTGGTGACAATGGTGACAACTGCCTTCTTTGGAGATCCCACCTTTAGCTTTGAGCGCGGATGACTTTGGCTTCTGCCCGGCTTTAGAACTTTTCTTAGCCTTGCCTTTGCCTTTTGACTTTCCCTTTGTCTTACTGATCATCATCACAGACTTGGGCTTGTCTTTCTTCATCTGTGCTTCGGCTGTCCTCAACATGCCCAACAATTCTGACAACGGCTTGTCAAAATTGTTCATGTTGTAGTTCATGACAAAATGATTATATGATTCAGGCAACGATTGTAGAATCACATCAGTGGCCAACTCTTGACCTAGGGGAAATCCCAGCTTGGATAGGCTTTCCACGTACCCAATCAAGGTGAGTATATGGGTGCCAACTGAGTCTCCCTCTTTCATCTTGCTTTTGAACAACGCCTTTGAGACATCATATCTCTCCTGTCTTGCTTGATGTTGATACATGTTCTTGAGATGTGTTACCATCTCCATGACATTCATGTTCTCATGTTGCTCTTGCAACTCATAGTTCATTGAGCACAACATTAGGCACTTGACATCCACGGCATCATCAAGGTGCTTCTTGTAAGCATCCTTTTCAGCCTTGGGTGCATTTACGGTGGGCTCCTCTGGCTCTGGTGTTTCAAGGACATAGAGCTTACGCTCATGTGTGAGAACAATTCTCAACGTCCTAAACCAGTTTTGAAAGTTGGTTCCGGTAAGTTTGTCCTTCTCAAGGACCGATTGCAACGAGAACGTGTGAGTGTTGTTTGCCATTTGATTGCTACAAAAGAAAAATTTGCATTTAGTCCAAAACATTTTGACTTGTAAAGATTTGATAAACGAGATTAATTAGGCCTTTAATTAATTATGCTCCCACTATTTTATTCAAATTGATAGCCCTCACTATCAACTCGGAAGATTGCAACGCACAACCTTCTAGTGAGCCAAGATCCAAAATAATTGGATCAATGCCCAGCCAACGCCGGCGTCAAAGACCAAATACTAAGGTAGGCAACTTTTGCCAATTGCATCATATGCAACTCTTGGATAGATGATCATGCACAAATACTTGCCATGATGCATCTGTGTGCCTCTAGGTACTTGATCCTATCAAGGTTCCCTAGTTAAGTCCAACCCATAAGCCAACACGATGAGTGTGCACCCTGCGGAGGCAGACCCACACACCCACCATCACACTTCCACGAGATAGACAGTGTACCACGCGGAGGCGTGCCCACACATAGTCGATCAAGCTTTTCATGTGTGTTGCTTTATGGAAGGCAACTAAAACTTAATATTATTAATTGAGGGATTTTATTAATACATATATATATATATGTATATCCAAATACCACATACTTATAGTACGTATCATATACTACTATATCCACAACCACAAACGATAGACATGCAATCACAAAAACATCGGTTATGGCCATACTATTGTAATCCTTTGGAGCAACAAAGGATTACGGTCCACCTATGGTCTTATGCATCTCATGCAACACCTGTGAAAACAACCTGTAAGCCTGCAATGATCAACATTACAATAAACAACTTCATGGATGCTTCATGAGGTTGGAATGTCAAGTTGCTTCTTGGAATGGGATCTTCTTGTTGCTTCTCCATGGATGCTCCTTGGAGTGGGATCTTCAGGTTGCTTCTTGGAATTAGATCTTCATGGTGCTTCTCCATGGACACTCCTTGGAGTTGGATCTTCAAGTGGCCTCCTTACATCAAGATTACAAAGACTAAAACTAATCCTATCTTTATTACATCATATGATTACAAATATAAAGAGAAAGAATTAATTACACTTTGAAATAAGAGATGAGGCTCGGCATGCAAGCCGAATACATTATACAAAGGATCCATATGCAACGATTATACATCCATAACATTCACAAACAACCATATCCACAAGATCAACATCCACATCCATTCACAACATTCACAAAAGGGGATATTAGGCCATAACCGTGCATGCACTCACCACATAAAATAGATTTTAAAGGCGACGTGTATGCTATCATAGGTATATCTACATATACGTATATACATATTAAAATTGCAGTACTTTTAATGCGGGACATTCCCCATTAAATGAATTTTGACTCCCACGCAGACAATGCGGGGTACACAGGGGCAGCGCCCCTGTGCAGGGATCCTGTCCAAAATGTCAAAAACAATAGCCTGCGACGTATGTGAAATTAGGTTTAGATTTGCACATTAACAGGTTTAATTCGCATCGTATGCAACATAAAACAGTATACATCGATTTGATCATATCGAAACGAATCCAAATACGCCGTAGATCGACGCTGCTCTGATACCACTGTTGGGTTTTGTGGAGAAAACATGTGCGGCGGAAGCGATAAATCCACGCAACCCGTAACAGGATCTTGTCGATAACAGCGTATTCGGAAATAGGTGTGCGGGATATACCTTATCGCGGAGCAAGTCCGGCGATGTCCCGCTGCACGACGGTGCAACGCTGCTTGTCAAACACGGACGGATCTTCTCTCCCGTTCGTTGTCGCAGGTTGATCCGGCGATGCTCCTTTGCGGCAGTGGCGTACGTTGCTCGCAACACGTACAGGTGGTCGTCGACGTCCTCCGAACGCAGGCGTCAAGGCGTCTGCGTCTCTACTTTGTCCACGTGGATGGATGGAACTCCACGTCGCGCTTCTCAAGCCGGCGGGAAGGAGCGTGTCTCTGCGGCGGCGTGCTAGCGGCGCGTTACTCTCCTTTCTCTCCTAAGGACGGCGACGACTAGGTTTACGTACGTGAGCGTGACCCAAAAGCGTCTCTCTATATCTTATATAGATATCGGCCGTCTATCCTCCTATAAATAGGATAAGAAGAGAAGTAGGGTTTCCTAAACCCATCGGTAAACAGAAACATTGCGTTAATTAAAACGCTCGTGGATTAATTAGAATATTTCGGAATTCATTAATTAACCAAATAATCACATTAATTGATTAATTAATATCCGACTCCATGCAATCGCTTGGGATGGCTCTACGGGCATACATATACCAACACGTATGACACTTGATGGGTTCAAAACCATTTGGACCAAGGACCGATTGGATATTGAAGATCGTTTGGAGGCCATCGATCCTCAAGACTGTTTGGACGACGAAGATCGTTTGGCGCCATACGGTCTCAAAACCGATCATGCACCTACAAGACCGTTCAGGCGCCAAGATTGTTTCATCCGTAAGACCGTGCAAGCCCCATCGGTCCTCAAGACCATTTGGACCAAAGACCGTTCAGACGATGAAGACCATTTGGTGCCAAGAGAATTTGATCAGCGAGACCGTGTAAGACCCATCAGTCCTCAAGACCGTTTGGATCCCATCGGTCTTCAAGACTGTTTTCATCTCCAGAACGTTTGGAAGCAATACCGGTTGGGGTGCAAAACCGACCAGATGTAAGACCGATAGAGCAAAGAACTCAAGACCGTATGGTCAGTCCAAATGGTCTTTTCGTCAGTCCAATCGGTCTTGAAAACCATTCAGTGAAGACTGATTGCCTGAGACAGTTTGGATCTTTTTGGTCTTCAAGACCGTTTGGACAGAGACTCGAGACTGATCAGAGGTAGAGACCAATAGAAGCCAAGACCGTTTGGATGTCAAACGGTCTCCAAAACCGTTTGCTCCAGACCGTTCAAGCAAACCATTTGCTCCGAACTGTTTGGAGCAAACTCACAACAAAAATGTGAGGAACCCATCCAATCCTATAAATAGGACCATAAGGGTCGTCATTTGGGGGGGGATTCGAGGACGCCGAAAGGCTGCTTGAGCAAAGGATCGGTCTGCCTTCCACACCGCCGCCACTCCACCATCTTCACACCATTGTCAAGCCACCCACACCTCCTCTTGCTGCGAGCAAGGAGGGTGAGAAGAGAAAGAAGGTGGAGAAGAAGGTCTACCCTACCTTCCTTGGTGGTTCTTCCTCCTCATCCAGATCTTCCCCGATACGACGTAGAAGACCACATCATCTTCACCGAGCTGCGACTACCTTCTGCATCATGCTCATGGCAGAATCTTCCTTCTCCCTTGTTCTTCTTGTTTCTCGCACCATGAGTGAGTAGTTCCTTTTCACTGGGGTGTGGGGACTAGCCCCGCTGCCCATGCTTTCATGTATTTTCATTTGACATTCCAAGGCAATGCATATAACTTTTCATTTCATTATTAATTGATAGCGTTTGTAGTTTGATTACCTACTTGCTTTCATCTTATTATTCCTGATGTTGTGAGAACTTCTATATGTAGGGAAGAATGTCGATTAATGAGGTAAACTCCCAAACTAGAAATAGAATGGGATTCCTTGAGGTAGTAAGTGTATGATCCGTAAGGGGACGAGCCATCTAGCCTTCGGTGACGCTTATATGTGCCTACCTGCAAGGGGGGCCCACAACTTCAGTTGGATATTGTATCTTCTTTGTTTATCGTCGATGTTTACTTGCAGACTAATCACCTACCTGCTTGTTGGTTAGCACATTTGACTCCTTGATGAGACTTCTGATAGGGTTACTTAAGGTCATAAGTGTGTGATCTGTGAGGGGACGAGCCATCTAGCCCACGGTGATGCTTCTGTGTGCGTACCCACGAGGGGGGCCCTCAGCCTCAGTTGGATGTTGTATCTTCGGGTCCTTAAGTGAAAGATCCAGAGGGTGATGAGAAATCTGATGCCTAAGGTGACGCTTACGTGAGCTTATCCTCGTGGAGGGTTCACAACAGCTCCATTTGGATAGTTAAATTCTTGCGTGGATGTTATATGTTTGGATGTGTTTGCATGCATAGTGGTGGTGAAACTCGGTACCATCCCAATGTTTCCATATCATTAATCTAGAACAAACTTTAATTATGCTCTTTTACTTTCTTGCAATTAGTCTAATTGACCACAAACCAATCAATCGTTCTAAACATTAGTCTTACTTGTGTTAGATTCGACTGACAAAGATTCTTAAAAATTTTGTCCTTTGGGATTCGATCCTTAACTATACTACGATAAGACCTGTTCGCTTGTGGGTGGTATCATTGCACGAGGTTTTGGTAAAATCTTGGGGATTTCAACCCTGAGTGATTTGTTAGTGCGATAATATTCCACGTCAAATTCTGGCACTGTTACCGGGGACAACGGAATCAATTAGTCCAATCTAGTTCTTTTAAGACTAATATAGGATTTTTTTTCTTTTGATACAATCGATCATCTACTTGAATTCCACTCCCTTCATCAATCTCACTTCAGATCTTTTTGTTTCAGGTACCCCCAAGACTGGTGTATGCACCGTTTGAACAGTCCCAGACTCACTACCAGCTTTGATCCGGAGATTGATAGAACCTTTCATCGTCAATACAGAGAGAACCAAGCGAGAATGGCTCAAGAAGAGGAGATAAGCTGAAGGGTGGCTCAAGCCATCAATGCACAAAGAGAGAGGCTCATGTAAGAAGCCAGAGCCGCAGTTCAAGAAGAAATCCTAGCAGAACAAGCAATACCACAAGCAGTAGAACTACAAAAGGATATTAGGGAGTTCTCAATCCCTAAAGTTGCCGATATTCATCACCCAGTTCAACCTCCTGCCATCCATGCTCCAAATTTCGAGATATGAGCACATTGGATCACCCTGCTTCAAAACAACCCATTCTATGGTAAACAAGGAGAAGATGGTCAAGAACATCTTTTGAGGTTCATTGATATATGTGCCATGACAAAGCTAAATGGAGTGTCCGACAATGCCATTAGACTCTATCTTTTCAAGTGTTTGCTTGCTGATAGAGCTATAAGTTGGTACAATTCCTTGCAATGCGAGCCAATCATTACATGGGAACAACTACAAAATGTTTTTTTGGAAAAAATTTACCCTCCTTCACTCACCTATGAAATTAGGGGTCAAATAACAATGTTCGCTCAAGCCCCTGGAGAAACCCTTGCAGAAGCATGGGAAAGGTACAAAGATCTTATATGCAAATGTCCACACCATGGAATCCCTAAGAGTCAGCTTATTGAAATCTTCTATAGGGGTGTGGAAGATGATATCAAATGGTTTTTAGATTCCTCATCCGGAGGAAATTTCATGCATCAGAGTTATGACAGCGCATGGAGGGTTGTCACCCTTGGAGCTGAAAGTCAAGCTAATTGGGGTAGGTATGTAGGTAAGGGAGTGTTGAAGGTAGATATGGCTGAAGTTATTCCAGAATACAAGTCTATCGCCGAAACCCTCAAACTCCTTGTCGCCAAGAAAGACCATATCAAATCATCCCTTGCTACATTTGGAAGAGGACGTTCACCCCCTCAACAACAAGAATAGATCAAGTCAGCTTCACTGTTCTATGAAGCATGTAAAGGTACCGATCATTCCACTTTAGCATGCAATGTTCTATATGATGTGGTTCTAAGAAATGCATGTGGCCAAGGAGATAATAGTCAAATGGAAAATCTTAATGTTGTTAACACCATTCCTGGTCAAGGATATCATAATAGGAACAATCCAGGCTTTCAATATGAATTCTTCAGGAGCAGAAAACTTGCGACAACTTGGTTTAACTAATCAACAAAGAGGACCACCAGGATTCCAGTATAACCAACAACATAATTTTGGGAATCAAGGAAACCTTAGGGGTAACTTTCAGAATAGGAACTACAACCAGTATCAGAACAACCCTTAGTTCCAGAATCTCAACCAAGTTCCTTATCAACAACAAGGACAACAAGCCGGTCCCATCTCTCTGGATGACAAACTAACAACCATTGAGAAGATTGCAGTCACAACAGACTATGATAGCTAATCAACAAGCCCATCAAAAGGCTATTGAATCTCAACTAGCTCAACTTGCAGCTAGCATTAAGCCACCTGCTGGAGCCTTTGCTGGCCAACCCAAGAACAACCCTAAGCATCCCGAACAATTGAAGGCTGTCACCACCAGGTCTAGAAAAGACTATTCTAATCCTCATGTCAAGACACCTGTGGTTATTACAGATGAGGATGAACTGATGATTGTTAAAGACTCTAAAACACCTGAGTCTCAACCAAAAGAACCAGTGACTGATAAGACAAATGAGGAAAGTTCTGAAAAACCTACTACAGAAAAGGAAGAAGCAACACCAGAACCTGATATCCCTGTATACAAGCCTTGTATACCTTTTCCAGCTCGTCTAAGGCAAACGAAGCTTGATACCCGATTCAACAAGTTCAAGGAATCCATGAAAAAGCTTCATGTTGATATACCTTTTCTAGAATCACTGGCTGAGATACCAGCCTAGACAAAGTACTTGAAATTACTTCTCACTAGAAAATATATAACTAAGGAATATGAGACAGTCAAGTTAGCAACAACTACTTCAGACATCATCCAGAGTAAGATGCCCAAGAAGCAGAAAGATCCAGGATCTTTGGGGATATCTTTCCATATCAATGATTCTTCATGTAAGAAAGGATTAGAAGATCTTGGTGCTAGCATTTCCATCATGCCACTTAGCCTCTGCAAAAGGCTAGGGTTTGCTGAACTTCTCCCAATCGGCATGACAATACAACTTATAGATAACACTGTGACTCTACCCTTGGGAATCATTGAGGATGTCCCTGTCAAGGTTGGCAAAGATTCCTATGTCCCTTGTGACTTTGTCATCATGGACATAAAAGAAGACACTAGATACCCCCTCATCTTTAGACGTCCATTCCCTGCCACTACAAGAGCCCTAATTGATGTTGAAGTAGGAACCCTACTGCTCAGAGTAGGTAAAGAAACTCTCAAATTCAAAGTTTTTGAAAGCATGCAAAGATCAAGTATGCAAGAGGAAGTCTACTTGATTGAGTGCATAGAGCAGATGTCACTCCTCACACAGGAGGATTATGAACAAGAAGATCCTTTAGGGACGACTCTTACTAATCTGAATGCAAAAAGTTCAGATGACGAACAAGTGAAAAGTTGTGTTTCCCACCTCGATGCTGCTAAAGAAGATCCTGAAGCCAAGGTTGAGGAACTAAAAGCAGTGGATGTTACTGAAGAAGCATGTGAAAAGCCACAAGCTCCTGAAATGAAGCCCCTACCGGAAGGATTAAAATACATGTTTCTAGATGAACTCAAGGTCTGCCCTGTCATCATAAATTCAGATCTAACGACAGAACAAGAAGATAAACTTTTAAAGGAATTGAAGGAAAGAAGGAAAGCAATAGGCTACAAGATGAGCGACCTCACCGGGGTTAGTCACGCACTGTGCATGCAAAAAAATCCCCATGATGGAAGATCACAATCCAACTATTGAACATCAATGCAAATTGAATCCAAATATGAAGGAAGTAGTCCGTTGTGAAGTCATTAAACTGCTCATTGCTAGGATAATCTATCCGATATCAGATTCACCATGGATGAGTCCCGTGCATGTGGTCTGAAAGAAAGGTGGAACTACTGTGATACAAAATGAAAACAATGAACTCATTCCCACTCGAATGGTTACAGGGTGGAGGATGTGCATTGATTATAAGAAGTTAAACAAGGAAACTCGAAAGGATCTTTTCCCAATGCCTTTTCTTGATCAAGTATTAGAACGGTTGGCTCATCAAGAATATTTCTGTTATCTCGATGGTTACTATGGATTATATCAAATACCCATACATCCAAATGACCAAGAGAAAACTACTTTCACCTGCCCATTCGGAACATCTTGTGTTAAACTGGGAGAAGTGTCACTTTATGGTAAAGGAAGCATTGTCCTCGGCCATAGGGTCAAAAATCAAGGAATTGAAGTAGACAAGGCCAAGATCAAAGTAATTTCCAAGCTCTCTATCCCTATCAATGTAAGGGAGGTATGCACATTCCTAGGTCATGCAGGCTTTTACTGACTCTTTATAAAGGATTTCTCAAAGATAACCAAGACAATGACAAATTTTCTACTAAAGGATGCTGAGTTCAATTTTGACGAAGGATGTGCTAAAAGTTTCAACCATCTAAAGCATGCTCTCACAACAACACCCATTATCAGAGCCCATGATTGGGATCACCCTTTTGAAATTATGTTTGATGCCAATGATTATGCTGTGGGTGCTGTCTTGGGCCAATGTATTGAAAAGAAACATTATGTGGTCTACTATGCATCGAAAACCCTCGATGAAGCTCAAAGGAATTATGCAACTACCGAGAAAGAACTCCTTGCAGTCGTGTATGCCTTTGGAAAGTTTAGATATTACCTCATTGGTTCAAAAGTCATTGTCTACATAGATCATGCTGTCATCCGTTACCTCCTAGATAAGAAGGATGCTAAACCCAGGTTAATAAGATGGATTCTCCTCCTACAAGAATTTGATCTAGAGATAAGAGATAAGAAAGGTACAGAGAATGTGGTGGCAGACCACCTCAGTCGCATCCACACCCTGGAAACTAAGAAGATCTTGATTAATGATTCTCTTCTAGATGACCAATTAATGAAAACTTCAGAAGCTACCCCTTGGTACTCAGACTATGTAAATTACCTCGCCGCTGGTGTCATCCACCCCGAATGCACCAGAAATGCACTGAAGAAATTCCCGCATGATGTGAAGCAATATCACTGGGATAAGCCTTGCCTCTTCAAGCTCTGTGCTGATGGCCTATACAGATGATGTATCACTAAAGAAGAAGCTCAACTTATTTTGGAGCAATGTCACTCAGGCCCAGTTGGAGGCCATATGAGCCCTAAGAAAACTACCTTGAGAGTCTTGCAGTGTGGATTCTTTTGGCCAACCATATCCACCGATTCCTACAACTTTGTTTTATCATGTGACAAGTGCCATAGAATGGGTAACATAACAAAAAGAGATGAGATGCCACTGAATTTGTGGCAAGAAGTCAAGATATTTGATGTTTGGGGTGTGGACTACATGGGTCCATTCCCATCTTCTCATGGATTTTCGTACATCCTAGTGGTGGTAGATTACGTCTCAAAATGGGTTGAAGCCATACTGACTGTCAATAGTGATTTTAAACCTGTCATCAAGGTGTTCAAAGATATTATCTTCCCCCGATTTGGAGTCCCACACACTATGATTTCCGACGGAGGTTCTCATTTCCTCGAAAGAAGCTTTGAAGCATTGTTGAGGAAATATGGTGTAACTCACAAGGTAGCCTCACCCTACCATCCACAAACTAGGGGACACGTAGAGGTTTCTAACCGTAAACTCAAGGCTATTTTAGAAAAGACTATAGGCCGCAATCGGAAATATTGGTCAGTAAAAATCAATGACGCCTTGTGGGCCTATTGAACTGCTTTTAAAACTCCCCTTGGGACTACACCTTTTCAACTAATCTATGGAAAGTCATGCCACCTGCCGTTAGAAATGGAACACAAGGCATAGTGGGCAATAAAACAACTGAATTTTGATATGAAAGAAGAAGGCTAAGCCAAGATTCTGCAACTCCAGGAGCTGGAAGAACTCCGAATGACAGCTTATGAGAATGCTCGAATCTATAAAGAACACACAAAGTTGTGGCACGATGGTCATTGCAAGAGGAAGGACATTGAAGTGGGAGACCAAGTCCCATTGATCAACTCAAAACTGAGGTTATTCCCAGGGAAACTCTGTTCTCATTGGACCGGACCATACATTGTTAAGAGCATCTACTCGCAAGGTTCTTTCATTTTATGGAAAGTCAGGAGATGTTGTGGCTAATGGCCAATGTTTGAAAAGATATTTCACCTCAGCCGACACAGACATTAATGCATCACTGGAACTCTCCAAACCAGATTACATCCACCATAAAAGTTGAAGAAATAAAGTTGAGCCATCGACGTAAAACAAAGGCGCTTGTCGGGAGGCAACCCGATCAATAAATTCGTATTTAGTTTCAATTTTGAATTTTGCCTAATTTTGTTTTTACTTTTTAGATATTTTTGCACCAAATAAAAATTGCATCGCAAAATGCTATCTTGAGTTTTGATTGGTTTTTATTTTTGAGATTTTCAGATGGAGGACGCACGCTGATTGGAATGCAACCACATTTGATGGTCCAAACGACATGAACTTTCCCCTCCATCTCAGATTTAGAGTTTGCTAAGGATGAGAAAATTTCTAAGTTTGGGGTGGAGGGTGGATGGTACGTATCTTCATTTCCACCTTCACCCATGTAATTCAGACTTAAGATTACATCGTTGCATTTTGACCAAAATTTCAAAATTTTCAAAATTTGTAAAGTTTTCCAATTGAACAGGTACTGGATGAAGTTTTGACAATTTTTGTTTCAATCTCTATGCATTTTGATCATTATACCCTCCTTATTCAAAGCATATCCTCAAGAGGACCTTCTTCTGAAAACAAGCCTTTTGATTGAAATCATCTTGTGAAGCTTATGAACCCTAACATCATGATCCTTATGTAAAAATGGCAAGCATATGTCGAACTGATAGGGATCAAACACGTCGTTCTTCCTGACTGACTAGTGGAACAACAACATGGAATCCCCTCCGGATCCTCATCAAGTCATTATTTGAGCAGAGTACGATAAAGAGAACAACCCAGTGCACATAATTGTAAATCAAGTTGCATTCTGATCTGAACTCTCTTATACACTTCTTCTATCATCTTCGTACCCCTCCATCCATAAAAAAGAAACAAAAAAAGCCAAAATAGTGCCAAACCCTAAGTTTGGGGTGGCATGCCACTTCCCTCTATATCCACTTCTTCCATACCCCTTGCAAATTTATAAGGGCGTATCACCAAGAAAAGATGCCAAATCGCACACAAAAAATGCAATCTCGAGTCGAATAGAGGAGAGATTCATACAAAAAAATGCAATAAATGAAATTCCAAATAATATAATAAAAATCTTGAGTCGAATAGAGGAGAGATTTGTCCCTTCCGTCCATACCACCCTTCACTCCCTTTTCTACCTAAAAGGCACAATAAATGCCTCCACTACCCTGAAATATAACAGTGTCAGATCAGATGCACACTTGTTGTTCTGCGGGTACCTCTGGACTCTTACGAAACTCTTTGACATGCTTGTTGTTGGAAAAAGTGAGGAGGAAGTGAAGTTGGAAAGCAAACTCAGGAACGAAGATATGGTAAGATGTGTTCAGTGGTCTCAGGAAGTTGAGATGCTTAGTCATACTGAGCAGAAAAGAAACAATCACGATGTGAAGAGGAGGCAATCACATGATCGGAAAGTATTCATTTGGCGACTGTTTCAGATTTTGTGTTACTCGAAGACGAGCAACATTTAAGTTCGAGGTATTCTGATGAATGCATGTTCATCATGATTTTCAGTCGCCTCTCTGGGACCAATTCGATTCAATACTTTCGATTTCATCTCCTTAATCTCACAAAATGCAAGATTTCTTAACTAATTCAATTATCAAGATTATTAACCAGATTTTATATTGATTTTGTGCAGGTCTTGACTAGGTTCAACCATCGAATGGAATTCGCTCGAGATTCTCTCAACTTTGGTCTTGACCAAACAGTTTTCCCTAACAGTCTACCCATGCGGTTTTGACCTCTCGGCCTCAGATATTCACCAACACGGTCCTCCACTCACTACTCTACCCAAACGGTCTCAAGACCATATGACACTTAACGGGTTCAAAACCAGTTGGACCAAGGAACGATTGGATGTTGAAGACCATTTGGAGGCCATCAGTCCTTAAGACCATTTGGACAACAAAGACCATTTGGCGCCATACGGTCTCAAGACCGATAGGCCAGTCACCCATAAGACCATTTGGGTGCCAAGATCGTTTGATCAGTGAGACCATGCAAGCCTCATCGGTCCTCAAGACCGTTTGGACCAAAGGCTGTTCAGACGACGATGACCGTTTGGCACTAAGATCATTTGGTTAGCGAGACCGTGTAAGCCCCATCGGTCCTCAAGACCGTTTGGATCCCATCGGTCTTTAAGACCATTTGCATCTCCATACCGTTTGGAAGCAAGACCAGTTGGGGCATAAAACTGATCAGATACAAGACCGATAGAGAAAAGAACTCAAGACCGTATGGTCAGTCCAAACGGTCTTCAAGACCGTTTGGTCAGTCCAATCGGTCTCCAAAACCGTTCAGTGCAGTCCGATTTCTCGAGACCGTTTGGATCTGTTCGGTCTTCAAGACCGTTTGGACAGAGACTCGAGACCGATTAGAGGCAGAGATCGATAGAAGCCAAGACCATTTGGATGTCAAACAGTCTCCAAAACTGTTTTCTCTAGACCGTTCATGCAAACCATTTTCTCCAAACTATTTGGAGCAAACTCACAACAAAAATGTGAGGACCCCATCCAAGCCTATAAATAGGACCACAAGGGTGCTCATTTGGGGGGGGGATTCGAGGACGCCAAAAGGATGCTTGAGAAAAGGCTCGGTCTGCCTTCCACACCGCCGCCACTCCACCATCTTCACGCCATTGTCAAGCCGCCCACACCTCCTCTTGCTGCGAGCAAGGAGGCCGAGAAGAGAAAGAAGGTGGAGAAGAAGGTCTGCCCTGCCTACCTTGGTGGTTCTTCCTTCTTGTCCAGATCTACCCCGACACGACGTAGAAGACCACATCATCTTCACCAAGCTGCGACTACCTTCTGCATCATTCTCATGGCGGAATCTTCCTTCTCCCTTGTTCTTCTTGTTTCTTGCACTATGAGCGAGTAGTTCCTTTTCGTTGGGGTGTGGGGACTAGCTCTGCTGCCCATGCGTTCATGTCTTTTCATTTGACATTCCAAGGCAATGTATATAAGTTTTCATTTCGTTGTTAATTGGTAACATTTGTAGTTTGATTATCTGCTTGCTTTCATCTTGTTCTTCCCGATGTTGTGATAACTTCTATATGTAGGGAAGAATGTCGATTAATGAGGTAGACTCCCAAACTAAAAATAGAATGGGATTCCTTGAGGTAGTAAGTGTATGATCCATAAGGGGACGAGCCATCTAGACTTCGGTGACGCTTCTGTGTGCCTACCAGCAAGGGGGGCCCACAACTTTAGTTGAATATTGTATCTTCTTTGTTTATCGTCGATGTTTGCTTGCAGACTAATCACCTACCTACTTGTTGGTTAACATGACTGACTCCTTGATGTGACTTCTGATAGGGTTCCTTGAGGTCGTAAGTGTGTGATCCATGAGGGGACAAGCCATCTAGCCCACGGTGACACTTCTATGTGCCTACCCACTAGGGGGGCTCTCAACCTCAGTTGGATGTTGTATCTTTGGGGCCGTAAGTGAGAGATCCGAAGGGTGACGAGAAATCCGACGCCTAAGGTGATGCTTACATGATCTTATCCTCACAGAGGGTTCACATCAGCTCCATTTGGATAGTTAGATTCTTTCCTAGATGTTATATGTTTGGATGTGTTTGCATGCACAGTGGTGGTGAAACTCGGTACCATCCCAACATTTCCATATCATTAATCTAGAACAAACTTTAATTCTACTCTTTTAGTTTCTTGCAATTAGTTTAATTAACCACAAACCAATCAATCATTCTAAACATTAGTCTTACTTCTGCCAGATTTGACTGACAAAGATTCTTAAAAACATTGTCCTTTGGGACTCGATCCTTAACTATACTGCGATAAGACCCGTTTACTTGCGGGTGGTATTATTGCACGAAGTTTTGGTAAAAGCTTGGGGATTTCAACCCGAGTGAATTTGTTAGTGCAATAATATTCCACGTCAGGTATCGATTTCCATTGCGGCATGTTTGATAATTAGGTTCATAAATCGCATCACATAATATGCATATGCCCATCCATTGTCTTGTGTAGCACACTATAAATTGAAACATACAAAATATTCAAAAATACAAATAAGCACAGTTCACATAAATAATATATACATTGGAGTCGGGAAATTACTTTCACATTCTCCCAAATTAGTGGCTGTTTCTTTTTCTTGGGGACCTTTCCTCCAACTTTTTTGAACTCATGTAAAGCCCTACATGTTAATGTAACACATTAAATTGCATAATTAAATAGTAATGTAATAACAGATGTTAACGGATATAAAAAATATGAAATATTTCTCACGGGAATAATGGCCTTTTCATTATGTGTCCATATAATGTATTCAATTCCTTCCCCGTAGGATCTAGATAATAGACAGTGAACGTCTTGGGGACAATAGCTAGTAACTCCCAATGGCTACCACTAGAGGTAAGAAAGTTAAAAATTAATAACTCAAAATCCACAATAAAAATGTGATTTTCTTAAGTCCACATTATAAGCAAAGTAAACTTACTCGACATTGAATGGAGCTATTATCACCGTCTTCTTTTTTCACCAAAATATTTAAAAGTAGTACAATAGTATGAAGTAACTGATGAAGGGTCTTTATCTACAAGACTAATCAAAGATGGAACCTAAAATCCCACATGGGAAAATGAAAAATCTATACATATCGTGTATAAGTGGCTGTAAAAAATGGATTACGTATGCATTAATATATAAGAATCTAGGTCACCGTATATAAAAAAGGTATATGGATGTATAAATAAGATCTCACCATATCTATAGCTCTATCATAGATGTATTTAGCCAATCATAATGAAACAACTCTAAAATATCTTGTATAAGTAGATTGTTATGGTTTGATTGACCTATAGCATCCTCCGGAATAGAAACATTTATGGGGAATTTGGATCATGTTTGCCTATCCATACTGCCATACCCCTACAATTAGGACCTAACGAGGTGTGTAGGTCCCTTGGAAACTAACTTGGTACTTCAGGAGGTGGAGGCGGAGGCCAAGATGTAGCGGGTGTCTTCTTTTTGACATGTATATATAATTTTAGATCAATTGACTCATATATACACACTAACAAATTAACGTAATGTAAATTTATCATACAATATTAGTATAGACGACATCCTATTTGGGCCACAATATCACTCCGCCTTCTGCCTCACCAAGCATTTCATAATCTGGGTGGGCATATGGCAATGGAAGATCCCCTCCAATTGGGGAGTACATGTATTGGGCTCACACAAACCACACATGTTTCGCCTGTGATGCTAATATGAATGGTTCACCCTTCTCGCCAATCTTTTCAAAGTTCACTAATGTGAAGCCCAATTCATCCACTATAACTCCTTTGGTGTTATCAACCCAATTACATTTTAAGAGCAGAATTCTAAAATCTACATAGTCAAACTCCCATACAGAATTCTGATATCTATGTATTAAAACTCCCATATGTCTTCAATGACACCGTAATATGACATTTTAGCTTCACGTGGACTCTTATCCTTTGCACTTGCAAAAAACAATGAAGATGCTTGAAGGGTGACCCCACTGTTTTGGATGAAACTCTTATCATCTTGACACTTTGTGTAATATGAGAATCCATTTATGTCAAACCCTTCATAAGACATAACATTCAATTTTGGTTTAAAGGCGAGGCATTTGATAGTTTCAGTAAGATTATCTGGTGATTGAGATAGTTGATGTAAGACTTTATCTTCAAACCACTTAATAAATGTCTTGTTATGCTCTCTAGCAAGCCACATTGAATTTGCTCGAGGATATTGTCTCTTGATGAAATTGGTATGTTCCTCGATATAAACACTCACTTCATCGATGTTGTGTAAAATATACAAGTGACCTTGTTCCAACTGCTCACAGATGATTACTTTCATCTGTGATCCAAAAATTCCTTTGCCGGAATACTCCTCAATATTCTTTTCATTAATAGGAGCGTCATTAGAACTCAGAAAGTCATTGCAAAAATCCATAACCTCTCTCGCCACATAACCCTCAATAATACTCCCTTTAGGTCGATAACAGTTCCGAACATCACCTTGAAAAACACCCATAAATATATGCAAATCAACAACAAGTCAAGAACACCTGTAATAACACAAATGTATGATTCAATTATGTTATAATGTATTAATTAGGGGTCAATCTTGAATTTTAACTAGATCTTCATATATCAACATACATAGTAGGTCATATTTCAAGTTAAGATTTAGGCATTTAATCACCTTAGGGCGCATACATGATTCACATGGTATTTGGTGCATAAAAATATATGTTACTGATTTAGGAGTTCACATAATCATTTTAGAAATAGAAGACCCACATGTGAGTTAAGTTTGAGATTCAAAATCAATGTATCTTTAATACACATGTTTCAAGGTTCAAAGCACATAATCAAGTCAAATTAGGATGCTAGAATGGACAAGTTTGAATCTTATTTCAACATGCATCAAAATTTATCGAATTAGGTCAAGCATGAGGATTAGAAGCACAAATATATGCAAGCACAAGATTTGTTCATATCCTAGGTTGATTTATAATAGAAACATCTTGTAGTCTTAATCATACCCTAGTCTAGGTATCATAATCTCTAACATTGATTTCAACATCTCCAATGTACATGCATGTTCATCATCAAGATAATCATTACACACAAATGTAGGTATGCTATCATTCATAATTGAGAAATATAGTTAATACAAGATTAGGGTGAAATGTGTACAAGATTAGGTCTCAAATATAGCAACATGCACATTAGGTCACATTTCATTTGGATTAGTTAATCAAGAGAGAAAGCAAACATTATCATCATCAATCTATATCATACAATATGGATTCATAGCACAAAATCAGCCACCACGGCCGTGCTGCCTAG
This sequence comes from Alisma plantago-aquatica, assembly GCA_963693085.1. Classification (NCBI taxonomy): domain Eukaryota; kingdom Viridiplantae; phylum Streptophyta; class Magnoliopsida; order Alismatales; family Alismataceae; genus Alisma; species Alisma plantago-aquatica. The sequence goes on along the minus strand of OY856414.1, from coordinate 159,108,744 downwards.
CACGTCCGTGCCAATGAATGAAGCATCGCCAGTGTCAGTTTCACTCCTAAGGTCTCAAATAAGTAAATGATGCACGATACAGAGGCTTGTATCCTCGTTTATCAGGAGGAGAAGCATAGTTAGGGTAGGTGACACCGGAAAGGAGACAATCAGGGAAGGAAGGGAGGAGGAAAGAGGTTGTTATCTACCTCTTTACGCACAATGGTGGTGCTGGGTACATGTGAGATAGAAGAAGAGACTGGTGGCGCTCCTTGTGGCGGCAACGTCAGCAGACGGCGGGGGGCGGTGAGCAAATCGACAGAGACCTAGCAGGGAAGAGTCTGAAATCATGATGAATTAGATAATGGGGAATAGTCTGTATTGTGGGGGCTATTAAGTTAATCATCGTCGTCGGTTGTTTCAGAAACTGACACCTAAGATCCAAAAGCGTCGGCCATAAAAAAAAACCGACACCTATGTTCAATCATATTCATCGGTTTCAACTAAAAAATTGACGTCTATCTACATATGCTGATAAAAAGTGTTCTTGAATTATGACCATAGTCGTCGGTTGCCATAAAAACTGACGCCAATTTGGCAACCTAAACCCAAAAAAATTTCGTAGGGACAGCACGTGAAATCATATCAGTGTTGGTTATTTCAAGAAAACTGACGAAAAAATTGGGCCCGATTTCTGTCTCACAAAAAATATTTAGTCGTCGGGTTTTTGGTAAACAACCGACGTCGTATGTGAAACTTTGAAGGTAATTTTTTTGCACTGGAAAAATTGGATTCAGCGGGCGATTTTAGGCGTCAGTTTCTTATTGCACAACCAACGCTAAGTAGAAAGTGATACCCGTGTCTGGCCGGTCTTCACATATAGATGTCGGTTTGTGTCTTCAGCTGACGTTGTAGGATTTAGGTGTCAATTTTTTGGATACAACCGACGCCTCTAAATGTGATGTTATAAGCTATTTCTGTAGTAGTGATTGCTGATGAGATCTGGTAGAGGGAAATTGGATTATACACATATATAGTTTCTTCCATTGTGCCTGTCACATCTATGGATGCCTATAGTGGTATGAGAGACACGTTAACCTATAATATATCAGATTTACAATTGACATTATTGTTTTTGTTTTGTGTGGTTTATGTTGTTTCATGTGATGTGAATGATAAAACCAACATGCATATCCTATTTAATTCCACATGCACATAAATCTATATGTTTGATATGGAAGATGGATTTGACTATGGACTAATCTGATTTTTCCTAATGCGGTGAGATCCCCTCATAGAGGTGTGGTTCTTACATACCCTACCTTGTTGGTGTGGATGTAAAAAAAAATTCATGGGTTATTTTCCCATATAAAAAGGATGTAATTTTTAATATATATGTATATGCATAATGTAACGACCCACACTTTTGAGTGTCTAAAAGACCTTAAAGTCGCAAATCGTTAATCATAATTTCCAGGATCAGATTCATGAAATAATACAAAATAGTAAACAATTTCCATTAATGAAAAAATATTTACATGTTTAGATAAAAAGCTCCTCTAAGGAGTTACATAACTTTTAAACAAAATTAACTTTTACAGTTGTGAAGATATACCATTAAGACTAAACCTTCATGATTAAACTGTAGTGTCTTCAACATCTTTATCTGTACCCTCATGTCCACGAATCAAGTATATCTGATACCTAAAACGCCGACAAACAAATACACGATCAGTATATTTCTATACTGGTACGTGGATTCAAACAATAATCACAAGTACAGATATAAGCAAACATCTTTATCTTGAATATAAACTCATTTTCATATTCTAACCGATATCTAGTCAACTACCTCAGGTGTAATCACTGTCCCTCTAGGGCTCGTGTGGATTACCCTTAAGATCAGTCTAACCCAGGGTTCAGAATACTATTATTTACTTTACATGATACTCATATGCACTTTATATTCTGCAAGAACTAAATAAACAAGCAAGCAGTTTATTTATCGTTCAATCTCATCGAGAAACATCGGCAATCTCAGAATTCGATATGCATATTCATAAGCGTAACCACATACCTTATGCCATCACAGAAACCATGCAGAACATCTTATGTACTTTAGGAATGCAATCCAAACATCCAATCAACTAAGCACGTAATCAACACGTATCTGAAATAAAGCATACTACATGTGTGTCACCATGTATTCACATTACATTATTTACATCTAGATTCACTCCTAAACTAGGGTTTAGGGCTATCTCGTGTTTGGAACTGATATTAGGGATACCAATCCTAATTATATCATATCACGGTTTCACAGATTACAAATCTAGTTAAGCATATTAGGTGAAACCCTAATCTTCAACTTAAGCATATTAAACTATTCATGACATCTAGGTTACATTATCAGCATAGATCATAGCAAGATGTTGACAATGATTTTAACACCCTAAATAGCATGAATACAATTACTAATCTAGAATCCTCAATTATATGGATATTAGAAATATGAAAATCCATTTTCTAATTCTATTTAAACTTGCCTTTTAAACTATTGGCCACAAATATATATGTATATCTCCTTTAGGAAAATACTCCCTTTTATCAAAATTACGTAATTGATGGATCGTGTATTCCCATTATTTCTTTATTTTGTAATTACATATTTTCTCTTTCTTCTCCCTTATTGGGGATCCTTGGCACCCAAGAAACCTTAAGAATTCGAAATTCCTTTTAAAGGAACACTCATTATCCTTAAATGCATCAATATGCATTATTCTCATTATTTTGCTTATTTCTTTTTAAAATAATTCCTTTTTGAAGATCTCTCTCTTATTTCTCTTTTATTTTCCTCATTAGTATTCCTTCTATCATCAGGAATCCTTGGGATACGAAATCCCACCAAGGATTACCCAATTATACCTCTTTTCACATGTTTTCCATATTTCATCAATGTTTTCAATTTCTTTATTAACAAGGAAATACTTAATTGATATTTTCTTTTCTTACTGCCTTTTCTTTGCAACTTTGGACTCCTTGGAACCCAAGGAATCTAAGAGGCACGAAATCCTTTTTGGATTTGCCTTCCAGAGGTTTCCACACCTTTCTTATCTCAAATTCTCAGTTATTCATTAATTAATTGAATATCCTTATTATTGGGCCCAATAGCCAATAAAGCCCTCAAATCAAACAACAAGGCTATTGTAAATGAAATCCATTTATTCAAAATAGATTATATCATTTATTCGTTAAAAAATCTTTAATATGAGAAATTATATTTCTCAGCAAAAGAACCCAAAATTGGGGTTGTAACACATAACATATTTTATATTTATGCATAACATATTTTAATATATCACAAATGTATCATCAAAATACAATTTTTTTATTGGACCTGTCCATGGTTATGGACAAACACCCTTTTGTGTGTGCATGATGTTTATGTGAATGGATCATTTTGGTTGATAAGTATTTGACTTGTATGCCAAGCCTCATATTTTATCCTTTATGTAATGGTTTGCATTCCTTCTTACTCCCCTCAAATTTAACTTGAGGTTTCTACATATAATGTAACAGAGATAGGAATAAAATTCATTTTGGATGAATTGGCATGACGAGGCAACCATGAAGATCCAAGGAGCGTCTATGGAGCCATTTATGTAATGCATCAGAAATGCGGCTTCAACAGATGATGATACATATGATTCAATGAACTTTAAATGTATTTTCATTCTTTTTGGCTCTAAAGGACTACACTAGTATGTCCACAACCAATGTTGTATGGTTGTGGACTATGTTTGTGGATTATTGATATAATGTGTAAATGATACATATTATAAGTATGAGGTGTTTGGATATCCATATGTATATAAATAAAATCTCTCAAATAATATTAAGTCTAACATTCTTTCCAATGTGCAACACATGAAAAACTTGATTGATAAATTGTGGACACACCAAAGTATGGTGCATTGTCTATACTGTGGAAGTGTGAGAATAGATATGAGGGTCAGATAAAGTACGATGCATTTATGTTGTCCTTTGGTTCAGACTCAACTAGGTTATCTTAGTAGAATTAAGCACCTAAAGGCATATAGATGGTTATGTGTAACATACCAAAAACTTGCTTCTTGACTTTGGAAGTCCTAATTCCTTGGATGCAAATCTTATATGCGTATACCTTTACGATTGGTTAAACAAGGATACACATAAACCCCAATACACTCATTTGTACCTTATTGAACATTAAATACATGCGTAATGATGTAACTTGTGTATAAACCCTAAGTTGTAATCATTAAACACTAACCTATATATGTTTTATGCCACAAATGATACATTAGTAACATTAGGTGTTTAATAGTATAATATATCAATAAAAAAGTATGGAATTTATAACCTAGATAAGGTGCAATATGTAAGATGAGATCACAAATATGTAACATATGTCACCTTGTTCATTAATACACACATAATTAGTTGAATATGCTCAACTAGTAATTTGATGTCAAGGAAAGATTCATACTAAATATAATATGATAGATGTATTGTGATAATAGTTGGATGTTTAAAATTAGTTTAAATAACTAATGTGGCATCATCTAAGTTAATATTGAGTTAATGGAATTAATATGTTAAATAAGTAACATGAAAATTCAAGCAATGTAATTTACCATAACTCTATTTATAACTATATAAAATTAATAAGGCCCGATGTAATGAATGTTGATGATAATTGGGTAATATAATAATAAATACCAAGATAATAGATTCAACCCAAAATTGTATTATAATTCATAAAAGGTTCAAAAGTGAAATCTGATACCAGAATCGTGTTCTTTAGGTCCCTATTAGCATAGGTGCCAAGCATTATATCATTCAGAGAACCCTATATATCCTAATTTTAAATAGGAACGAAAATATAAGATAAGACCTAAAAATTAAATAAATATTGAATGAATCCAAATGTAGAAATTAATGTCTAAATAGGATTCTACACATTATAATTTGTCTAGGTGTAAAATTTGGATTTATAGAACCTTGTTTGAACCCTAAACTAAAATAGGAAAGAGAAGTAGTTTTTGAATGCTTGAAAATATAATTTTTAACCAATGTACTCAATTTCATATATTTTGGATATGTCCATGTCACATTCGATTTATATCATCATGATATGATTTAAAGCCATGAGTCCAGAAACTTTTGGATTTGATGCCGACCCTCAGATCTTGATCAGACTATAATTAGCTTATCTCCTACAATAGGTAGGAGGATGACTTGCCGTGTAACTTACATAGTTCAATAATCCCGCCGTATTTTCTCCCTTTTCCTTCAAACTTTCTATAATGTTTCTTTTTTTAGATTCCTTGTTTATTGTGCATAGTCTGATCCCAAATCTTCTAGGGTTAGGTTTCCCCTATCTCTCATCTTGGAACCCTCACTTCCCCTTTCCCCTATGTCTTCCTCCAACCTAGAATCCCAACATTTATGACATTGGAACCTATAAATACAATTCCATTCATCATCTTTGATCTCCTAGAAGTCTTCTTCAATACCTAGTTGGTCTCTAACCAATGTGAATCCATATCTCCCAACTTCACTTTTCTTTGTCACCATGTTTGAGATCGTCAGTGTGTTGCTGTTTGCCATCTTCGTGAGGCCATGAAATCATTCAGAGATGTCTTGTGGATCCTCATAGAGTTTATACTGCATTGGTCTATCCAATTCCAAGTGGATTCATGGTTTCCACTTTTGATGTCATTACTTCATGTGATCATTTTGAAACGTAAATTGGGTGTTTCTTCCTTCCACCTCACTTATTTCTATTGTTGTTCTCTTCTCCATGAGTCTGTTTAACCCCACAATTTCTTTCTTTTCTCGATGCATTCCAAATTACCCATCTTCCTCCATATGGTTCCAATCATGCCATGACAGATTGAGATGTGGATATTCTAGGACTCCTCCTAGATATAATGCATGTTGTTTAAGTCTGGAATAGAGTAAAAAACTCAATATTGAGGTCATCTTTTGCTATTTATTGTCAAATTTAGTGATGAGGTTTTGGGTTTTTGACATTTAAGCTCCGATGATTGATTATGTGTTTTTGTTGCATGAGAAACTAAATGAAGAAAATGACCTCAAAACCTTGTAAGATTTTTCCCTTCATATTATTTTATTTCTTCATGCACACCTTTGTCATTTGTGTCCTTGACTGATTTATTTCAATGCACTATTCACGGATATATAAGTTGGCAATTTTACAATATAGCACTATAACACATTAAAATCTTGATGCCTGATGCGGGGGCTTGCTGATCTTTTTCCCAATTTTGTTATATAAATAATTAAATTATAGTACCATCTAAGATAATTCATATCTAATGATAGGAACGTCATACAAATACAAATAAATACTCATTGAAATAAAATCTACCTAATGAAATTGAAATCAGAACCAAAATCCAATGAAAATAACATTTGATTATTTAGGTATGAATAATACATATAATTAATGAAATGTATGAATTCCATGTGTAAATAGGTGCATAATCCTTGACAATATCTAGGTCTTGTAGCTTGACTGTTGACATGCATCTTTGAGGTATATCAGATGCCCTTAATCACATTGAGAAATTAATCTTAATTTTCTCTCTCTTGATGTATGTTGCATCCCCTTACTTCTATATTTAAAAATTACCCATGATTAAAACTCTCTTGGTCCTTTGGGATATGCTACCCTATACACTTCTCTCTCATTTGTAAGGTTGACCCATGTGACTAAGATGATATGGATCTTTTTTGGATATTTTTATTGAATCTACATTGTATTGAGCTTCTTGATGAAACCATAATTATGGAATTGAGCTGAATTGTTACACATTATGAGATGAAACCTAATTTTCCCATATTTTCATATTATCCATTTGTGTGATGAAGATACCATTAATTCTATATTTGTGACTATGATTTCACTTGCCTCTACATTATTATTGCATTCTAGTTGATTCAACATGCCAAAGTTATATAATGCTTTGGTTTTTGGGTTTTATTTCCCTTTGTGATATTATTTGGCATTTAGGTTTTAGTACTTCTATCATGCACTGAGGGTTTAGTCATCGTGAACTTCTATATATTGAGATGGGGGATTGTATACCCCTTATCCCATCTTGTACTTCATAGGAGTTTGGTTGTGTGTCTTTCTCTGTTAGGTTTTGGGTTATTGGCCCTAACTACCATTGACATTATATTTTCACTACTAAATGTTTATCTCACTTGCATTTTGGTTGGTATTTTTGATGATGGGTTATGTGTGCCCTAACTTATTTGATTGTGCTTATGTGTTGTTATGTTGATATATGGAAAATGTTTCTTTCATTACATTTTAACTTTCTCTTTGATATCCAGTTAGATGTTCACTTTACCTCTTTGATTCTAGCCATCATAATGTTTATTGATGTACCTTTCTATAATGTTTCTTAATCCCCATTTATATGCACATACTAACATTTTTTGCTAACAACTTCCATTTTGTCTTCCATTGCGGGGCATGCTTCCAACCCCTTGGGTGAAGGACATGGAGGACTTGACATAATGACTTCTACATGGTATAGTGGATCTGAATCGTGGGAGATAAACTTGAGATAGTATGGATACCCCTATACTTAGATCTTGAAGATTTTATGTAAACCCCTAGTGGGAGATTATTATGTAACATTATAGAATTGAATATACTCATTACATTTATTTCGATTGCTATACTTTGGTCTTTGTGATATCCATTTGTAAAAAGAAAAAATAAAAGTCATTCATACTATTGTGATTTTTTTACATGTTTTTATAGATGATGACTCTTATTTAATATAGTAAGGAGTGGGTCACCTCTTGGGTCACAATCCTTATAATATAATATTAGAGCCGTGGCGGTCAGATTTTGACTGTTTTAATTTTATCTCCCTAAGTAGGATCATTACCTTGAATAGTCACCCTCTAAGTGATATGTTTACCCTATAATATACTTAAGATGCCTATGATATGAGGGAATAAAGTTTTGGGATCATATGAGGTGCACTTAAGAATTTAAATGAGTAAACCCTACCAAATGAAAATTTAGGTGCTCTTACCCCTGTAATGTTGGTTAGTTGTGATATATCTCTTTGGACGTTAAGATTAGACTTTGGGATGATGTTAGATTATGAGGATGGTTGAGTAGTAGGATTTGGAAATCTTAATATGAAAAACTTGTGACATGGTTCTCACATTGAATTTGGCCACCCTGTTTGTTTAACATTGCATAGTTTTATACCATCAAAAATTATTTTCCATTACATTGCTTTATGTACAAAGAAAAATTATGGATTTTGACTATGTTTTCTTGAGCCAAGTCACAAATAATAGATGTATGAAATCTTGATAGGAAAACCCTATAACATGTTAGAGTATAAATCTCAATCCCTAGTTTTGTGTATGGAGTATTGACTAATAAAATCATGTCTCATGGTAAAGATTTAGTTGAAATACTTTTTTCTGCCATACGATGTTTTATTTATCATGTTAACCTTAGGGTTGTTATGTTAGAAAGACAAGTACCTAACATTCAACCCTATGTGGATATGGCATGTTAGTTGGATGCTTGACCTATAAGAAACATAAACATCCAAAGTATTCATGACTAAAAGATGTATATGTAACCCTAATATCTCTAAGAGTTCTATTGCTTGACTTATAAGGATAAATATTTTAAGGAGAGGAGATCAGTTGGTTGATAGTGTATCGATGATTAGATTTTGAGGACGAGATAAATATTTGAAGGAGAGGAGATTAGTTGGTTGATTGTGTATCGATGATTAGATTTTGAGGATGAAATCCCTTTAAGGGGTGGAGTGTTATAGCATATCGAAACCTACCTTCTTCACTCCAGAATTCCTAGTTCCTTGGATCTAAATCTTGTATGCTCAGACATTTAATTTCGTCTAAAAAAGGATACACATAAACCCAATGCACTCATTTGTACCTTAATGAACATTAAATACCCATGTAATGATGGAACTCGTGTATAAACCCCAAGTTTTATATATCTAACCCTAACCTTTATATGTTTTATTCCACACATGATACATTAGTAATATTAGGAGTATAATAGATAATATCTCCATAGACATAGTATGGACCTAATAACCTAACTAAGGACCAATATGTAAGATGAGATCCTATATATATGTAATATATGTCACTTGGTGCATTAATACACACAAAATTACTTGAATATGTTCAATTAATAATTTTATATCAAGGAAAAATTATGTGTAATATAATATGACTGATAACACCCACTTTATGGCTATTTAGGGCCTATATTTTGTAGTCAAACCTCCCTTCTAAACCATTTTCCTCCCTGTTTTATCTTGTTATAGCATAGAAACAACCCACACTATGCTCCTGACTCTTTTCCCATCTTTTGTAGAGATTTCTCTCATTTTTCCAACCAAAGTTCGCTAATGGGCCCGTCCCGACCCATCTACAACGAGCATATGCACCAGCCCTTATACTGGCCACACGACACACCCCTTCTACTCATCGTGGTCGCTGCATGTCATGCCAGCAACCCAACACAGGCATGTCGCGCGAGGGCTCTGACGAGCGACATGCTACTTACCCGACATGGAGTCTTGCCCGCCACGATCTGTCGACTTGATGAAGTCTATCACGTGACAAGGTCTCCTATCGGTGCAATATCCCGACAAGACCTTTACCCGACAATGACCAATTGTGACTCACTCGCAACCCGGCATGCATTGAACTACATAAGCCGTACCGGGTGATGGACGTATCAGCCTTCTCCCCAAAGCCAGAAAGACAAGGTAGGAAAAGGACACGTGGCTCAACAAGGGATGCAACCCCTCTCAGCCGCTGCCTATAAATAGCAGCTACATGACTTCAATGGGATGGGTCGAAACCCTACAGAGCTAACTTTGGAAGCGGAGCTAGTGCGTCGAGTTCCCAGGTATACCGAGCAATACTAGGTGAGCAAATCCCAACCCGAGAGGGGCGGGAGGAGTTTACTTAGGACCCGTCCCGGTAGTCGTAACATCACGTCACGACCAAGAAGGCATCCCCAATGTGCCGGGTTCCTAGAGGGGTCTCAACCCAAGACGGCTCACCCTTCTACACCCGATACAAAGAACCCGAGAGCCTAAGTGATTCCTAACCCGACACGATACTGAACCCGATATGGACCAACCGTCAAGGCATGTCGCCCGACAAGGTTGGCAATCTGACATAGCCATATCGGACAGGGAGTCCCTCTTGATATGCCCTAGCCATCGCGGCTCAAAACCCAACATAGTCTAGAACCCAATATGGGCGTATCGGGAAGAGCTCCTGCCGGGTACCAGGTTACTGAAACCTTAGGGGTCTGCTGCTGTATATCGACCTCCTAAATCAAGGAGGTTGATACCTATCTTCCCTTTTTCAGCATTTTTACTTTCTTTTACTTATGCATTGTAACTAAAACCTCATCGTATATCTATGCTTATTGGAATCTTTGGAGTTTATCTCATGTTGTTATGTGTATGGTTCATTTTTGTTGGATGATTTCTTTGTAGCATCTGAACTCCTGTTTCTTCTATTGGATCACACTTTTGACTAACTATCGAATCGTGTTTCCCATTTCGATGCCCTTGACAGGGGGCTATCACAACTCTAGAGTTTGGTTTGATCTGGGTATACGAGAGTACCTAGGATCAGGGCTGCCCTAGCTTTCCTTTTTACTCTGACCCATGACCACTACTCTCGAGAGAGGGAATTTGTGCATGGTTATAGACATTCTCTTTGAGAGAAGAGAATGTTGGAAGTCTTCCGCTGCCACTTGTTATGCCCAAGTTTTCATCCTTCGTGCTTTACCTCAATGACAGTTTTATCTCCTTCGACTCTGATATATAAAACTTCCATAAAAATTGCTAAACCCTAAAATCATAATCTTTCTAGTAACTCCAGTTGGAGATAGTCTTTTAGTTTAGTTTCTTCATGGTGCTTTCTTGTTACAAACAAACCCATCCTTTTACCTATTTGACGTGCTCAGACAAGTGAAACTCAAGTTCCAAAGCACCATTCTTCCTATCCCTGCGTTCGAACTTGAACTACTTCGACCCTGTGCTAGTTGCAGGTGTCTTAAACATTCAGGTTTTATAAATTTCTAAAGTCTGATAACCTGGACATGTTTCCATCCTTTGGACCCACGTTTAAGGCTCGTCAACTTTTTGGCGCCGTTGTCAGAAATAGGCAATGAAAACCATTCTACGAACTTGAGTTTTGCTTGTACTTTGTCAAAATCTTATACATATACATATAATATTGCAAATATTTACTGCACATAGTATTTACTGTTCATAATTTATACGACATACTGGTACTCTTACACCTTTGCTTCTTACCAGGTACTTCTCTCCTTTCTTGCAGGTCATCCTTTCCCTTAGCGAGTCATGACTGATGCACTTCCTATAGCCCTCTCTCTTCGCTCATTTGTCCAAGTTTGGGCAAATGAGGAAAAAAATCCAGTTGTCACACAACCCCTCAATGTCACCAACTTTGAGCAGAAGCCTGGTTTTCTCCAGCTCCTGCAACACAATAGGTTTGGTGGGAACACCTCTGAGGAGAACCCTCACAACCATCTAATGAAATTAAAGAGGACATGCAACACCTTCAAGATCAACAGAGTCCCGTTGTCACATATCTACATCCAGTGCTTCCCGTTCTCTCTAAGGGATAAGGCACTGGAATGGTACACCAGCCTACACGACGGAAGCCTTCCTAATTGGGAGCAACTTGCCAATGCTTTCATCTCCAAGTTCTTCCCCATCGAGAGGACAATCAAATGTCAGAACAAGATCATGATGTATTCTCAGAATCCCTCAGAGAATCTTAATGTGACTTGGGAAAGGTTTCTGAGCTATCAATGAGAATGCCCGCGTCATGGTTTTTCAGAACCGAAGCTAATCACCACATTTTACAATGGGGTGTGTCCCACTGAGAGGAAGTCCTTGAACGCTATAGCTAGCAGCGACTTCTTGGGACTTAGTGCTGAAAGGGCCAGGTATATTATTGAAAACATGGCCACAAACTAGCAGGATGGTGAGTACGACCACGAGTTGATGAGCCACACCACTCTAGGCAAGTCCAAGGTGATGGAAGCCCTAGCAGCGAAGCTTGACAAGATAGTTATGGATGTCCAGACCCTCAAGGAGCAAGGGTACAAAGGGAAGGTTAAATAGGAGGTCGTGAGGAGTTGTGTCACATGTGGAAAGCCTGACCATCTGTCGGATTTCTGCCCACACACAACACCCCAAGAAGATCTCGAAGGGGACAATACAGAGAATGTGAGTTATATTCAATACCGATGACCCGACCATCCTGGCTTCTCTTATGGGAACACCAGTGCTATTGAGAACTCCCACCAGCTGGTGGGCAGAAATCCTTCGAGAGGATCGTCGAATCAGCAACGACATATTGGGTTTCAGTAGTAGAGGACCTTCCAATAGAACCAGCAGCAAAGACCATCCATGATGATGGAGTTAATGTTCTTCGCTAAGAGATATAATGACCTCAATGAAAATATGCACAAGAGCTAAGTGGATAGAATAGTGCTTCTTAAACTGATGCAACAATAGATGGGGGGCTTCTCAACCTAGATGGGGGAGCTCCAACAGCATAATAAACAGATTGATCAACAACTGGAGAGCCTCACCCAAACCATCAACCATCAAGTGGGGCGTTTCCCCTCCAATACTAAAGCCAATCCCCGAGGACATGAGACAGTGAAAATGACCATTTTGAGGTCAGGAATGATAGTTTCACCGGCCATTGAGAAGATAGTATTGTCAGCAATAGAGCATGCTGAAGAAGTCAACCCAGGGAAAGTCGAGGAAGAAGTTTTGCTAAAGTCAAGAAAAGTAACCAAAGACAAGGTTAACGATGTTTCTTCTAAAGAGTGTCTAGATAAGTACACACCCTGCATACCATTCCTGCATAAGCTGGTGAAAGCCCAGCTGAAAAAGAGGTATGAAAAGTTTATGGCCGCAATAAAGAAGCTACACGTGGACATCCCATTTATGGATGCCATTGAAGAGATGCCTACCTATGCAAAGTTTCTAAAGGATCTGATATCGAGAAAGAAGAGAGGTGAAGATGTAGAGACTATGAAACTCGCCAAGATGTCTAGTTCTTTCTTCAAAGCCAGTATGCCATCAAAGAAGAAAGATCCTGGGGCCTTCATAATCCCCTTCCAAGTAGGAGATAATGCAACCCAAAAAGGTCTAGCAGACCTAGGGGCCATCATCAGTCTGATGCCTCAGTCCCTTGCCAAGAGAGTGGGGCTCACCGATACGGTGAGCACCAACATGAGGATACAAGTAGATAATCACACCTTTACCAGGCTAGTTGGGGTTGTTGAAGATGTACCCATTCGAGTGGGGCGATTCTTTATCCCTTGCACTATTGTTTTGATCTATACCATAGAAGATCCGAGCTGCTTCGAGCGGCCTTTCCTTGCGACTGGATGAGCCCTTATCGACATCGAGGTAGGAATGCTTACAATCTGGGTTGGAGGAGATCGTATCGAATTCAACATCAGCGATTGTATGAGCACCCCCTCGTTCTTTGAATCTTCCTATTTTGTTGAAAGTTATCAGCAACTTTGCGATGAAGTACAAGAGGAGAAGGCCATGGTAGACCCGCTTATGCATGCCTTATCCAGCAAAGCACAAGAGGTCAATGATCCCGAGGTCAAGGAATTGCTGGCCTATCTGGATGCTGAAGATACAACCGAGAATGAAGAACCTATCAAGACAGTCATGTATGCTGCTCTCTGCCAAGACCCTACTGAAGAATAGAGAAAAGAAACCTCGCCATAATTAAAAGTTTTGCCAAAAGGCCTTGAATACCGATTAGGAGAAGATGCACCCGATAATCATCAACTCGGAGTTAACCGATTGCCAAAAAGATCAGCTGCTCAAAGAATTAAGGCAGTGGCGGAAATCCCTAGGTTACTCAATCAAAGACCTGAGAGGGATAAGTCCTTCTGTGTGCATGCACAGAATTCATCTAGAGGAAGACTCTAGGTCATATGCCCAGCCACAGAGAAAGTTGAATGAGAAGCTTCGAGAAGTTGTTAGCAAAGAGGTAGTGAAGCTCCGAGATGTTGGAATTATCTATGCTATCAGCGATAGCACGTTGGTGAGCCCAATTTAGGTGGTCCCGAAGAAGGGAGGTATGACCTTGGTCAAGGGAGATGACGAATTCAAAGTCTCCACCAAGACGGTGACAGGTTGGCAGATGTGCATCGATTATCAGAAACTCAATACCGCCACCCCCAAAGACCACTTTCCCCTTCCATTCATCGATCAGATGCTGGAATGCCTGGCATGCCATTACTACTTATGTTGGTTAGATGGGTATTCGGGTTTCTATCAGATCCCCATCCACCCGATGACCAAGAAAAGATGTCTTTCACCTGCATTTATGAGAGTTTTTCCTTCAGAAGAATGCCCTATGGGCTTTGCAATGCACCTGCTACCTTCCAGAGGTGTATGAATGCCATCTTTGTAGATCTGCTTGAGGACAAAATGGAAGTGTTCATGGAAAATTTTAGCATTTATGGTAGTTCCTTTGATGACTACCTAAACAATCTATCGCTTGTAATGAGAAGATGTGAGGAACAAAGCCTCACTCTCAATTGGGAAAAGTGCCATTTCATGGTACAAGAGGGGATAGTTCTGGGGAACAAGGTGTCCGAAAAAGGTATTGAAGTCAACCTGTCTAAGGTCGAGGCAATTGCAAGGCTCCCTCTGCCCACTTCAGTTATAGGTATCTGCAATTTTCTGGGTCATGCCGGTTACTACCGACGGTTTATGAAAGATTTCTCAAAGATATCAAAGCCACTCTCTAACCTTTTGATGAAAGACGTGAAGTTAGACTTCACGGATGAGTGTAGGAAGGAATTCTCCACTCTGAAGGATGCTTTAGTATCTACACCCATTCTCCAGTCCCCTGATTGGAGTCTTCCATTTGAACTTATGTGCGATGCCAGTGATTTTTCTATAGGGGCCGTGCTCGACCAAAAGAAAGACAAGAAGCATCATGTCATTTTCTACACGAGCAAGACTCTGGATGAAGCTCAACCGAATTACACGACTACCGAAAAGGAAATGCTTTCTATCTTTTTTGCTTTTGATAAGTTTCGATTATACCTCATGGGTTCAAAGATGATAGTTCACACCGACCACGGGGCCATTAAATACTTGATGCAGAAAAAGGATGCAAAGCCCAGACTGCTATGTTGGGCGTTGTTGTTGCAAGAGTTTGACCATGAAATAAAAGACAAGAAAGGCTCGGCGAATGTATTCACGGACCAACTCTCAAAAATTCGGATGGAAGACGATCACCCACTACCCGTCAATGAAAGCTATCCCGATGAATCCATCTACATAGTCCAGTCAGCCAACCCTGAGGGGCCGTGGTATGTAGACTTTTACAACTATCTGGCATGTAAATAGCTACCCCCGTATATGTCCTATAATTAGAAGAAGAAATTCTTTCTGATTTGAAGAACTATTTTTGGGATGACCCTTTCTTGTATAGGCATTGTGCCAATGGGTTATATAGAAGATGCATACCAGAGGAGGAAGTTTCAAAAATTTTGATTGAGTGCCATTCCTATCCATATGGGGGACATCTAGGAGGCAAAAGGACTGCCACTAAGATCCTCCAATCAGGCTTTTACTGGCCAACCCTATTCAAGGATGCTCATGCTTTGGTGAAGTCCTGTAATGAAGGCCATCAAACTGGGAACATTTCTCGTCGTAATGAGATGCCGTTATTAGATTGGGTCGAGGTTGAGATTTTTGACGTGTGGGGCATTGATTATATGGGACCATTCCCTTCATCCTATGGTTTTAAATATATTCTAGTTGCGGTCGACTATGTCTCTATGTGGGTAGAGGCAATACCCATAGCAACGTATGATGCAAGGGCAGTAATCAAGCTCTTTACTAAGATTATCTTTCCAAGGTTTGGGGTTTCGAGGACTGTCATCAGTGATGGTGGCTCTCACTTCGCAGAAAGACAGTTTGAATCACTTTTACGTAAGTATGACATTGGCCACAAGGTTGAAATGCCATATCATCCACAGACGTCTGGGAAGGTGGAAGTCTCCAATCGGCAGATCAAGTAGATCTTGGAGAAGACAATTGGCAAGTCCCACAAGGATTGGTTGGCTAAGTTAGATGACGCTCTCTGGGAATACATTGTTGGGTTTTAGGGGAGGCAGAGAAGGCAGCGGAAACAAAAATTTTCTCCCCCAAACCCAGCATGAGGAAACACGTCAACATCTATATAATATGAAAGGATGGTTTGTGGAATCATACCTTGTCCCGAGGATTGCTCGGCGACAATACCTCGCGCCTTACGCGGTCTTCAACTCCGGTCTTAGACGGTGTCTGTGCAGCTCCTGGTCACACCGGGACTGATGACTCCTCCTCTCACCGGACTGTCGGATGAAAGTTGTCCTCCTGAGCGGCAATGACCTCCTGCCTCTGAAGTAGTCCACACAGACCACCTAGAACTCCACACTCCTTGTCCCATAAGGAAGTGGAAGGAGTCGCACCCTCCTATTGACGTACTAGTCACCAACACACTCTCCTGCCTCCAGTTGCAACTGTAGTTGTCTTTCCCTTGCTGCACCTCCCTTTGTGGGAAGCATTTGCTCGGGCTCTTTCTTGGTTACCAAAACCAGAGAGAACGACACCTTTCCAGAGCAACTGGTTGCACTGAGTTGTTCTCTGAGAAGCCCCCAATACCCCTATATATAGGAGGGTCATGGGATAAGGTTCTCTATCCCAGGCAATACGGGACTAAAAGCAGGAGTAGAATGGTTCAAGATTTTCCACAAAAGCAACCAACTCGCAACCTGAACCGGTCGGTTGACACCTCAACCGATCGGTTGGGACACCTCATCCGGTCGGTTCACAAGTGAACCGGTCGGTTGGTGGTCCTGGTCGGTTCCTGATTGACTTTCCTTCTATTGTTCCTAATTGGTATCGAATACCAATCCTATTTCCCAAACAAATTGGGCAATTTGAAACGAAAGGAAAATTCTCACCAATCCTATTTTCCCAAGTTGCTCGGTGGCACCAGTTGAATCGATCGTTTCAACACTTGAAGCAATCAGTTCACCCTGGGCTTGAGCCGATCAGCTCAACACTTGAGATGACCGGTTCAGCAACCTCAGCCGACCGGTTCATCCCATGAACCAATCAGTTGGGAGTATAGGTTGTGCAGAATCAGTCAATTGCGATTTCAATCAATCCGATACTCCAATCAATGTGTCCAACACCTTGAACAATATGATATTGAGCTATCAACTGATTGAGTGTTTAATTGAACTATTAAACTCCTTTAGTAATCAATCTAAACATTGCTTGTGGACAAAACTCCTCTTCCAGGTTAAATCCTATGTGTGTGACCCTGCAGGTCCATTTCACATTGGCAGTGAAAGTCCATAACACTTATGACTTCACAAGCAAAGAGCGGTGCCTAGTCACACATCAGTGCTACCCAAGTGAAAGTATAAAGTTGGAGAACAACTTTCAATCCTACAATCCTTGAATGGTGTTATAGTGAATGTATAATTCCTTTGTCACTGATATCCCGAATGAACTCGAGGCATGGAACAGTCATCCTGTCAACGTTCATTCACTTTCTTGATCTCAGAGTAGATTGAAGGAGATATGTATGACATCAATCTCACATACTGATTCACACATGCATGCACACGCCTATCTCAATCCTACTCATCAAGTGGCATTGGATATCAAACTCCCTCAGGAGGGACAAATCCCATATCTATCACTCACCCCTCAGAAGCCCCATGTGTCAAAGCCACCCAATCATCACCTTTATAACAACCCATGTTTCAGGACTGCGTTTGATGATGTCAAAGTGTGCCCAATGACATGTGTTGAGTGCAGTGATTTCAGGTCAAAGAATCACACTCACCACCATCACTGTGAGTAGTGACTGTGACTACCATGTCATGGTTCCATGTGTCAAACTCACGGTGGGTCTGTCCGGTACACTTGTTCTCTAACAAGTACCTATGTGTTTGGTTTGATATCTCTATATCATGACTAATGAGATTCTGTCATCAACCAACACCACAATCTAGTCTTGTGTGTCATTACTGTCTATCTACCTTCCACAATGACATCCGACTAGGGACATAACAAGAATGCACAAACTCTTAGCATCCGTATGATCTCATCGTTCATGTCA
Organism: Alisma plantago-aquatica; assembly: GCA_963693085.1. Classification (NCBI taxonomy): domain Eukaryota; kingdom Viridiplantae; phylum Streptophyta; class Magnoliopsida; order Alismatales; family Alismataceae; genus Alisma; species Alisma plantago-aquatica. Next base: position 159,090,441 of record OY856414.1, on the reverse strand, counting down.
TGAACCTGAAGGCATACATTATTGAGTGCTGTCATTCTTTAGACATTCAATCTATTCTATCACTATCTCATATGACTGAACCAGAAAGAATTGGAAGCTTGCCTTTGATGTTTATCAAAACAATCTTAATGTATCCCACCAATCATCCCATGATTGGCTCTCAGGGCATACACACCAACAGACTCCTACTTGCACTGTGAGCCAATCACCCTTGAATCATATTCATAGTGATTTTCAAACATGTCCCACATGTCACTCTACTCTAGTGCCAACATAGTGAGTAATGGCAACACTTTGCCAAAGTCAGTATAAATTGCATGTATCACATCTCTTCGCTGTACGTCACACGTATGAGATGGAGTTGCCATAATTTGTGATCTAGTATTCCTTTGCTAACATTTAGCCACATTGTATGATCAAGGATTTCAGACTTGTCATCAATTAGTGGAATATTTATAAGTTCATCTTATGAACTTCCAGATCCATATAGTATCCATTGATGTTCTCTAACGCATAGATTCTCAGCATTTCCTTTTAAATGGTTTTATTGGAACACTTCCAATTATCAACAAACTTTCACTTTTATATATCCTATATATATTTTGTGATTAATTTTCTGTCCTTTCGGAAGTTCGCATCAATGTAACTCTTTTAATTGAACTCTTCCTTATCTCCATAGAACTAGTAATTCACAAGTACTTATCAAGTTCTCATGGTATTCCAGTAACCCTTACTGGAAGTAGGCAGACATCCACTCGTTATGTCCCACATACGAGTTATCAGGATGAGCACATCATATTGCCATGTCCTACATACAAGATGATGAATGCATTTTGTTCTTGCCATGTCAATACATGCAAGATAATGGGATGATTACATACATGATAGATCCATATCTATTCTTAGTGTTCCTATTCTTCATAAGAATTGGACACTTGGCCTTGGGATACTAACTCCATGGAACATGGACAAGTTTTCTCCCACTGAATCTGTGTATACTGAACCCTTCAGTACAGATTGCCAATGTATGCTTTCTCTTTTCAGGTCAAGAGGTTTTTGAGAACTATCTCTATATATCTCTATTCCTATCACATAGGAAACATCTCTATCTTCCTTAAAGATAATTTCCACTTTTGGATTTCCAATCTAGAACATTTCCATTTCACATCAACATGTGGAATGTGAACACGCTCCCACTAAATCGCAGATCCCTTCTTTATCTTTGACATATCAGTCAAACCCTTTGACTACATCATCAAAGTAAAGATCCAATTCTGAGTTGCTTGTACTTAATCAATCACATTGATTAGTCCATTGTAACTTATAGACTTCATTTGCATTAGTGGATTCATAAACCTTATAGGTTGTGTCACGTACACATCCTGGTTTTATTCCTCATAGGAATGCGGTTTTAGTATCCATATGCCAAATGTCTTAGTCATTAAGTTGCAATCAATAAGCATCATCCTTCTCAAATGTTATCCATGTGTCTTAACACTTAAGACTCATTTGCACTTATGGATTTCATCCAATGGGTGCTACCATCAAGGTCATACCTTATGGTTTACATGGATGCCATTTAGGATGTAATGGTCATAAACCATAACTCAAAATTTGGTTCCTCAAATTCATCTAGATAGTTGACTCATCACATGAACAACTCATCAGAAAGATAATTGAGGTGTATCTGTTAAGAATATAAGAACTCACAACCCTTGTGATTCTTAATTCTTTTATTAGTGTGGGGTATTCTATTATTAAGAAAAATTCAGTTATTTGATAATCATTCTCTAACTCCTTAGAATATGATTCCTTCTTGATTTAGACATCACCATGCCTTAATCATCAGTTTACTATGATACACTATCATAATCACTCATAAGGATCTCAAACATTTGGTGCAAGTATTTCATTCATTGATCTCATCAAGAATTAACACTTTACCAAATTTGCACTCCATCTATGATAATCTTGAACACTTCAAGATATTCATATTGGTATTTCTCTAAACACCATTTGAAGTATTAACATTTGTTCCAATAGGTATGTAAATACATCACATGTATTATACCTAATAGGATAATCACTCTCCCACTGCATTAGTGAAGATTGATTAATCATGTCTAAGATATTCATATCTCTTACTGGTTTTCTAACCAAGAGAGCCTAGATTTATCCATCACATGGAAACTACAAATGAATTTCTCATGATTTATGCTAATTTGATTGTTTGAGTTATCTATAACTTTTAGGTATCATTTTATCTTATGCATATCAAATACCACAAGATAAACAAGGCATTGCCACAAAGATCATATCTTTAAGATCAAAAACTCAACTTTATTAATTGCCATCATTGTCATACAATATGCAAAAATAAAGTGTTTCTATTTATTGTCAAAAATGAAATAGCAGTTCATAACTGTATTACATGCCTTATAGGCTGAAATAAACTAAAGTACTCCTATCTATGGCGGAAACACTTGCCCCAATTATGAGTGCTTTACACTTTACATCTTGGTATCATATACCTAAAAAGTGTTACAAGTTTACTTTCATGACACCTTTAAGTAGAGACATCAGTCCCCTCCTTCTTCTTTTGTTCTTCCAGATAGAGAGGACAATTCCTTTTCCAATGTCCTGGCTTTTGACAATGGTGGCAATTTCCTTTCTTGGTCACGCCTCCCTTGGCCTTGAGAGCTGAAGACGTCTTGGGCTCCTGGCTAGCATCAGAACCTTTCTTAGCTTTGCCCTTGCCCTTGCCCTTGCGCTTGGACTTGCTTTTCTTGCCCGTGATCACCATCACAGACTTAGGCTTGTCCTTCTTCATCTGTATCTCAGGTGTCCTCAACATGCCCAACAACTCTGACAGTGGCCTATCAAAGTTGTTCATGTTGTAGTTCATCACAAACTGACTGTAGGATTCTGGCAACGATTGCAGTATCACGTCAGTAGCCAACTCTTGGCTCAGTGGAAATCCCAGTTTCTGCAGGTTCTCCACATACCCAATCATCTTGAGTGTGTGAGGACCAACTAGATCTCCTTCTGTCATGACGCACTTGAACAGTGCCCTAGAAACATTGTATCTCTCTTGCCATTCCTGATCTTCATACATGTTCGTGAGATGCTGAATCATCTCAATGACACCAATGTTCTCATGCTGTCTTTGCAACTCATGGTTCATAGAACATAACATCAAGCACTTTGCATCATTGACATCATCAAAATGCTTCTTGTAAGAATCTCTTTCTGCCTTTGGTGCATTAGGAGCGGGTTCCTCTGGAATTGGAGTATCCAGGACATAGAGCTTACACTCTTGAGTGAGAACAATTCTCAATGTCCGATACCAGTCGTGGAAGTTTGTCCCATTTAGTTTGTCTTTGTCAAGGACCGATCACAAAGAAAAGTTGTTGTTGTTTGTTGCCATTTGAACTACAAAAGGAAAATATGCAATTTTAGTCCAAAAACTCATTTTTGACTTATTTGATTGATTTGAAAGTTTGACGATATAATTAGGCCTTTAATTAATTATTGCTCCCACTATTTTACTACAAATTGATAGCCCTCACCATCAATTCGGAAGATTGCAGTGTACAACCTTCTAGTGGGCAAGATCCTGAAATCCTCTAAGTTATGGACCAGCTAGGGCTGTCACGCACAACATAGATCTCTCAGGTAGGCAACTTTTGCCAATTGCATCATATGAAACTCTTGATAAGATGTCATATGAAACTCCTTGCAATGATCATCTCCATGCCTCAAGGTGCTAGATCCTATCTAGGTCACCTTGTTAAGTTCGACCCAAAACCAACACGATGAATATGCACCCTGCTTGGGCAGACCCACACATTCATCCTTCACGCTTCCATAGGATAGACGGTGCACCACGCTTGGGCGTGCCCACACTTGGTCGATCAAGCTTTTCATGTGTGTCGCATTTGGAAGGCATATGAAACTTAATATTTTAATGAGGGATTTGGTTTGTATATACATATACATATCCAATCACCATAATACATAGTACATATCATATACATGCTATATCCCATAGAAAACATGCAAAACGATAAAAGCGATGATTATGGCCATCCTAATGTGATTCCTCGAGCCAAGAGGAATCACGGTCATCTAGATCTACATCACATGCAACATGTACAAGATGAACTCTGTGCTTTGCCTTTGGAGAAGATCAACTCATCACATGATTGTCTTGCTCGTTCTAGCCCAACCGTCTTGGTGCCACCAGCCGATCGGTTGGCTTCTCCAACCGATCGGTTCGCCTGGTCATCATGCATCTCATCATGGCCGCCACCCGCTCGTCTCGCTCCTCGAACCGGTCATCTACCGATCGATTCACTCCTTGAACCGATCGTCTGGAACGTCAACCGATCGGTTCATGCCTTGTACCGATCGTTTCAGCTATCGTCTCGATGTCTGCCGGTCTTCGACATAACAGAAAATAAAATCTATCCTAATTTTACATTTCTTAAAAGGGAAACCCCAAGTTACATTTGGGGGGAGAAAAGGTAGGAAAGAATCTCGAATTATTTTGAGTTACATCAGAAATAGGAGAAGGAAGATCGGTGCGCAGACCGAGATGCAAGCAACCACATACAACCAATAATAGATAGGGTTTATTGGCCATAACCACGCTATACATCCACCACAAAACTCATTTAAGGGCGACGCGTATCGAGTGCATTAATAATACATATCATATATGTAATAGGGATTTGTGGATTTAGGATTGGACATGCGTAAAGCCAATTTTATTCGCATCGTATGCAATAAATAAAGGCGACAAACCAAAATCGATCATATCGATTTTCCTAAAATATAGAGCAGTTGACGTGGCTCTGATACCACTGTTGGGTTTTAGGGGAGGCAGAGAAGGCAGCAGAAACAAAAAATTTCTCCCCCAAACCCAGCACGAGGAAACACGTCACGTCTATATAATAGGAAAGGATGGTTTGTGGAATCATACCTTGTCCCGAGGCTTGCTCAGCGACAATACCTCGTGCCTTGCACGATCTTCAACTATGGTCTTGGACGGTGTCTGTGCAGCTCCTGGTCGCACCGGGACTGATGACTCCTCCTCTCACCGAACTGTCGGATGAGAGTTGTCCTCCTGAGCGGCAGTGACCTCCCGCCTCTGAAGTAGTCCACACGGACCATCTGGAACTCCACACTCCTTGTCCCACAAGGAAGTGGAAGGAGTCACACCCTCCTATTGACATACTAGTTGCCAACACACTCTCCTGCCTCCAGTTGCAACTGCAGTTGTCTTTCCCTTGCTGCACCTCCCTTTGCGGGAAGCACTTGCTCGGGCTCTCTCTTGGTTACCAAAACCAGAGAGAACGACAACTTTCCAGAGCAACTGGTTGCACTGAGTTGTTCTCTGAGAAGCCCCCAATACCACTATATATATATATGAGGGTCACGGGACATGGTTCTCTATCCCGGGCAATACGGGACTAAAAGCAGGAGTAGAAGGGTTCGAGATTTTCCACAAAAGCAACCAACTCGCAACCTGAACTGATCGTTTCACAAGTGAAACGGTCGGTTGGGGACCTGAACCGGTCGGTTGACACCTCAACCGATCAGTTCACAAGTGAACCGATCGGTTGGTGGTCCTGGTCGGTTCCCGATTGACTTTCCTTCTTTTGTTCCTAATTGGTATCAAATACCAATCCTACTTCCCAATCAAATTGAGAAATTTGAAACGAAAGGAAAATTCTCACCAATCCTATTTCCCCAAGTTGATCGGTTGCACCACTTGAATCGATTGTTTCAACACTTGAAGCAATCAGTTCACCCTGGGCTTGAGCTGATCGGATCAACACTTGAGCCAACCGGTTCAACAACCTCAGTCGACCGGTTCATTCCATGAACCGATCGGTTGGGAGTACAAGTTGTGCAGAATCAGTCATTTGCGATTTCAATCAATCCGATACTCCAATCAATGTGTCCAACACCTTGAACAATATGATATTGAGCTATCAACTGATTGAGTGTTTAATTGAACTATTAAACTCCTTTAGTAATCAATCTAAACATTGCTTGTGGACAAAACTCCTCTTCCAGGTTAAATCCTATGTGTGTGACCCTGTAGGTCCATTTCACGTTGGCAGTGAAAGTCCATAACACTTATGACTTCACAAGCAAAGAGCGGGGCCTAGTCACACATCAGTGCTACCCAAGTGAAAGTAGAAAGTTGGAGAACAACTTTCAATCCTACAATCCGTGAATGGTGTTATAGTGAATGTATAATTCCTTTGTCACTGATATCTCGAATGAACTCGAGGCATGGAACAGTCATCCTGTCAACGTTCATTCACTTTCTTGATCTCATAGTAGATTGAAGGAAATATGTATGACATCAATATCACATACCGATGCATACATGCGTGCGCACACCTATCTCAATCCTACTCATCAAGTGGCCTTGGATATCAAACACCCTCAGGAGGGACAAATCCCATATCTATCACTCACCCCTCAAAAGCCCCATGTGTCAAAGCCACCCAATCATCACCTTTATAACAACCCATGTTTCAGGACTGTGTTTGATGATGTCAAAGTGTGCCCAATGACATGTGTTGAGTGCAGTGATTTTAGGTCAAAGAATCACACTCACCACCATCACTGTGAGTACTGACTGTGACTACCATGTCATGGTTCCATGTGTCACACTCACTGTGGGTCTGTCCGGTACACTTGTTCTCTAACAAGTACCTATGTGTTTGGTTTGATATCTCTATGTCATGACTAATGAGATTCTATCATCAACCAACACCACAATCTAGTCTTCTGTGTCATTGCTATCTATCTACCTTCCACAATGACATCCGACTAGGGACCTAACAAGAATGCACAAACTCTTAGCATCCGTATGATCTCATCGTTCAGGTCATAAACCTGAAGGCATACGTTATTGAGTGCTGTCATTCTTTAGACATTCAATCTGTTCTATCACTATCTCATATGACTGAACCAGAAATAATTGTAAGCTTGCCTTTGATGTTTATCAAAACAATCTTAATATATCCCACCAATCATCCCATGATTGGCTCTCAGGGCATACACACCAACATACATGACTACTTTTAAAACGTCGTTAGGCACCACACCTTACCGCTTGATTTATGGAAAAGCCTGCCATCTTCCCTTTGAATTGGAGCATATAGCGTTCTGGGCGATCAAGTGACTCAATATGGACCGGACGCTGGCTGGGAAGAAAAGGTTTCTTCAACTTCAAGAGCTTGAAGAATTGAGACTCCATGCCTATGAAAATGCGAGGATATATAAGTTGAGAACCAAGATTTGGAATGATTCACATTTGAGGAAGAAGGATGTAAATGAATGTGACAAGGTTTTATTATTTAAATATTCTATCCACCTCTTTCCAAGAAAGCTACAAACCCGATGGTCCGGGCCTTTCATCGTTGCAAAGATCTACCTGTCCGGAATGATGGAGCTCTATGAAAAAGAAGATCCGGAGAAAGTTTTTCCAGTGAACGGGCATATAGTCAAGAGGTTTTATGAAGACAAATCTTTTGTGAGAAGATCAGAGATACCTCTATAGGATATTGAAGCTACAACTGCCGAGGCAGTGTAGAAGGATTTGAAACTATCGAGCTAACGACGCAAACCACAATGCTCTTCGGGAGGCAACCCGAATCTTTACTTTTCTAGCATAGGACGTTATTTCCTTTCCTACAAAAGAACATTGTGAACATTATCATTGTAATAAGGATTGAGTCAGTGCATGCACCACATGCACAAACTCTCTTGTTTTAGGGGCCACTGACTTAGTTTTTATAGCTTGGTGAGTAATACCATCTGAGGCTGAAAGTTACTCTTGAGCCAATGATGTTTTACCCATCAAATGCTTTCTGATTTTAGTTTTCCTACTTTTTTTTGCTTTAGCCTTAGATGTTGCATATCAGGCATGCATGCTGAATGCACCCTTTTTCTCTAAACGACGCGCCCTGTGAATGTTGTATCACCCATCTAATTCTCATGTATCGAGTGAACAGTCTGGGTGTATCTGGAAGGAATAAGCATCACTGCGCGATAAGCGTATCGGGTCAAACCTTTACCTTTGCATGATACCAAGAGTAATGTGAAAAGGAGCCCATATCAGGTGAGTGTGTTGGCTGACACATATTGCGCAATGCAGCACGACTCCGATATCAGGCAAAGATGAGTAGAAGGAAGGTGCGTATCGGTCGACACAAAGTTGTCGCGTGACATGCGCTAAGCATGCCCGGGAAGGTGAATCGCTTCCTAACACGACGTATTAGACTGATCTTATCATGTTACAGAAAACGATGCACCTTATCGAGTGATGTGTGTCCTGGTTTTTCCCGTTTTACCCCACTCACCATGACTATATATGGCAACATGCGTTTAACCGTGTTAGGCATAAAATTTACTTTCACCTACTCCCGTATCGTGCATCCTCGTATTTACTCCAGCTCTCGTGTCGGCCATCCTCTTCCCAACACCCGTGTCACACATCGACCATCTCCCGCCCGATACATGTATAAACCCAATATGCACAATCGTGTGGTTCAAACATTCATATCGTGCTGACCATATCAGCCAGGAGTTATCACGCGATATCTTTTCCTTGGTAAGGCCCATGTCGGGCAAAAGTCTTTAGCTTTTGTATCGAGTCTGTATACCGCACAGACCATGTTGGCCAAAAGTGCGTATCGCGTGATATGCTTTTTACACGGAACCCGTGTAGGGCAAGACCTTCGCCTTGTATTGTGATTTGTTTATCGAGCGATAGGTTTTCTTCGCCCCTTTGATTAACGTATTGGTCTTTTGCCTCTATCGGGCGACACCCGTGTCACACGATATGTATGCCCAAGAGACACGACCTCAAGCACCCGTTTCGGGCAGGATTCACATGTTCATGACTGGTGACCCTTATCACCCTAATTGTTTTACGAAAGGATTGGCTTGTGCCAGGCGACACAAGTTGTTGTCCGACACGATGGTGTATCGCGCAGAACCCTTACCGGGCATCCATATCGGGGAAGGCCTGCTTTTGATTAAAGAGACCCAATATCGGCCTGCCCTATCGTTCAGACCTCATATCGGGCGACAAGATGTGTTTTGCCTCCGCCCGATACCAACTCACTTATATCGGGTATTCTTATATCGTGTAACATTTTCAAAAAAAATTATAGGCTCTAACCCGATATCAATTTTTTGAATGTCACCTAAACCTGTGTCGGGCGACACGATTCTCTTGGTCTGCCACCCGATATCGGGCAAAGTCATCTAATTGGTAAATTTGTCACTTACCCCACACTTGTTTAAAAATTACAGAAATGGCCCACACCAAGCAGACCGTGGTCCAGGTCGATGAGCAAGGCCAGAGAATCAATCCCAAGGCCGAATCCGAAGACACCACAACTGGGTAGAAGTGCCCAAACCCCGATACAGTGGGGCCGTTTGAGGCTGAGAAGCGGCCCAAGGTAGAAGAACCAACCCCAGCAAAAGCCTCAAAAACTGCGGCAGAACCAAAGCCTTTGGATCATTCACCAGGCCGGTTCGCGCCAAGAGACGAGGAGCACCAGAGGCAGTATACAAAATTGGCAACAAAAGTATACCGGCCAACACGCTTCTACCACCAAGCATCTTTCCAGCAAATAGGCGTCTTTCACAGACTGGCCAATGTCCTAGAGGCTCGAGATGAAGAAGATCTGCTTTAGCTACACCACCTCTTACATAGAACTCACCAGAGATTTCATGTCATCTCTTCATCGTGTACCGAATGCACTAGAAGAGGCCAAGAGATTTGGCAGAGCGGACAAATTACAGGGCCGTCTGTACAATGCTGACCATGATATCTCCGAGAGACTGCTCAATGAGATCTTCTCCTCCATCTAAGCTAAAAGAGACCTTCTCAACAACGGTGTCAGAATCACCGTAGGCGATGGGTTCAACCCAGTCACACTCTGGAGGAGGCTGACCGATGAGTCATCATTCAAGCCGGGAAGCAAAGTGGCGGAAGTACACTCCTACTTCTAGAGAATGGTCCACAAGATCGTGGCGAGCCTACTTTTCAATAAGTACGAAACAAGCAACCTATACACTAAAGAGCTCCACCTCATGTGGTACATGATGGAGGGCCGCACAATCATCCTGGGGCGGTTACTGCTCAACATGCTATATCCCATTAAGGATGCCACTAAGGAATACAACATGGGAGGGCTGGTCAATCTGATCGCGGTAGGGTTGGGATACCCCTGAGAGCCGCACAACCTATCAAGAACAAGGGGCTACGACAAGATGGATTTGAAATTCCTCACGAGGGCCAACATTATAAAGAAGGAGAGGAGCCTCTTCTTCTACAGATTCACGGAGGACAATTCTGCTCCTGCCCCTCCCACTCTGCGCCAACTATGATGCTAGAAAAGGTGGTCTTCACAAAGGAAGAGATTCAAGCAGCCATAGTTGAAGCTAGCTACGCTGCTACCAGAATAATATAAGAGAGGGTGGTGGCTGTAGGAAGACCACTCCCCTTTGGCGCTCTGCAAGACAAGTCATCGGTAGTCATCATCGATGAATCTCTGGTTGTTGCCCCCACCGAGCCATCTACTGCCACCACGCAACCAGCGACAGCTGCCCCCGAAGGCACTGTTACTGCTCCCGAACCAGCCGTGGAAACCACAACAACAACTGTCGTGGTTACTGAGGAAACTAAAATGATCATTGGAATCGTCGACACCACCGGGGCAGAAACAATGATGATAGCCCCTGAGGACGCTTCCGCGAAAGAGACAGCCACAACTCTTGAAGATTCAGTAGCACCTATGTTGGCAGAAGTAGTGGTGCAACCGAACGCCAGTGACGACCTATTCGTTGAGCTCTTGGAGGCAGAGCTCTGAGCTGTGCAACTGACACCGCCGCCGCCGCCAATGACGACGGTAATGGCTGCGGAGCAGGACGCTGAGAGTCGGATGGTGGATCGGCATCCGCCTACTCGGTGCCCTTCCCCATCACTCCAAACTGATGAGGATGAGGCAGCCACAAAGGTGCCAACGCCCCGCCATGAAGCCACACCCACACAAACAGTTCAGATGGACTCGTCCCCAATCGAGGATGCACACTCTTCGGGCCGAGCTCCTCGCACGAGGAGCGTTACACGAACTGGAAGCCAATCAGCTGCAACCCCTTCATCATTGGGGAAAATATTCGGCTTCGTGTTCGACAATTTGCAGGAGGTAACAAGAAATCACTCAACTACATTTTCTTCCCTAACCCATAAGTTTAATGTTTTTTAGAGGAGGCTAAGTGAGCAGGAGCACCAAATACTAACCCTAGTTGGCCTACCCGACCAACTAGAGGCACTGAATAATACGTTGTAGACGACACTCCAATGCTTTGACGTCATCGAAGAGAGGCTGAACCGGAGGGATGACCACCCCGCTCAAGACGTCCTAGGAGATCCCCATCACCTTTAGGATCCAGATCTCAACCTTCTTCGTCAGCGTCCTCTATGGGTCATCTTCTTGCTCCTCCAGCGGGCCCTCCATAATGCTTGAAGAAGAGACGACGGACAAAACTGCCGATGGGGCTCCAACAAGATAGGAGAGCACCCACAACGTCGACATAGATGCTCCCTTGCCCTCCCAAGATGAAGCTGGAGACACAGACATATCCACCAGCCTAGCAGAGGGCTCTTCTGAAGAATCAGAGGGAGAAGGGGGCGATATATACTTCGCCATCGACATACACCCCCTAGAGCAAGGAATTCGACGGGAGATGCATTTTCTGCACCGTCAGAGATTCCCTCCTTTGAGATGGCCGACTTTGATCGACGAGCCATCGACTACCTGACGATCAGAGACCAGAAGCTTCTGAATGCGGTCCTAAGGTCGCAGGCAGATGAAAAGGACGTCGTATGGAGCAACGGTTACTTCTCTGTATGATAGGAAGCACTAAAAAGCATGTTCTCTTCCCCAGCCGTCATAGGGAAGGTTCTCTTCTGGTTCTGGAAAGTGTCATGATCGAGAACATAGGCATCAGGACAGGATGATAGCCAATTTACAATGCCACCCCAGCCTTGGCAAGAAGATTAATGAAGGGGGCGTGCGACTCCATCCAGGTGGCCAACATGCTACAACACATTGAAGAGCACAACCCAATCTTGGTGTTAGCCCCCTACAAGCATAGAAGAAACTGGTTCCTCTGCATGGCAGACCTCCGCAACCACGATCTCCAAATCCTCAGTTGCTGCACCAAGGAGTTCCCACGCTCAGGACATATTTTTGTATGCCCAGAAGATAAGCATCTCAGGCTTCTTCCACTGCATCTTCTCCGTGCCATCAAGCAAGGAGTCCAATGCCACAACGACATTTGGAACTTCTTCTCCCTCAGAGACTTCCCAGTCCAAGAAGTGCCGGGAAGCAAAAATAATGCCTTCATCGTCCTACGCGCCATGGAGCTACTCAACATCTTTGGATATATAAGGCATCTCCAGGGAAAAGATTGCTTTCAGCTCAGAAGCACATACCCGTTGCTGCTGATCAAGGACAAACACTATTTCTGAGATGCAAGCGTACTAGAGAAGCTGCTGGAAAGTGACTAAGAAGATGAATCTTCCCAACCCGACAGCCCTCCAGGAGAAGAAGCCCATATGGCCACTGACGTCTACGGGACAAGCAAGCAAATCAAAATCCTTCAGAGTGTACTGATAAATGAAGGCTCCGCTTCACCTACTGCATCTAAAGCATTGATCAGCAACTTCGACCGCTCCGCATGCACTACTCTACCATAGGATCAGGTCAATGAAGTTCTTCTCAAACTTGCTAATTCTATTCTCGTAGACGTAATCTATCAGACAAGGAGTGTAATAGTCCCCCTCGACAACCTTCAGGACTTAGTCAAGGTAGGAGGATGCCTAGCGCTGTCAGTAGCGTCAGCTTACATCCCACTTATAGAGAAGAAGTTTCAACATGCCTACATTGCCCATCCGATGCTATTCAACAACCTCTACCTAGCTGATGAGTCAGGAGTGAAAGTACTATTTTTGCACAAGATATAGAAAAGCATGCCGCACATCATCTACCTTCCAATGTTGCATGACAACCATTGGATGCTCCTGATGGTGTACACTCGCTCGTGAGCATCCACCTTCTACAACAGCTCCGATGCCAAAAAAGACTATCTGGCATAGTGTACAACAACCCCGCTGACGTCCCTCGAGTTCTTAGCTAGGAAATACTACATCGAGGTGGTGACATTGCTCCAGCCACACCTGGAGGACCTGGTGGCCAAGTGGTACGAGCTTCAATTCTGCCACCACAGTCCTCAACAAGCTCCATAATAAAATGACTGCAACATCTACGTGCTAGAATGGATCTATAGCTCGGTGGTGCTAAAACAAACACTCGAAAAGCTCCACCACATTGACTATCACAACAAACAAGGAGAGTATGTGATGGAGCTTCTATCAGATGATGGCGCACACACCAGCTAAACCCTCACTGACTTATCACTACCCTACCTTATCTATCTCACAACTCTGGGACAGAGTGTGGGGTAAGTTTGGGGGGGGGATAGTATATATCAGTGAGGGAGGTACTAAAAATTTCCTCTCCTTTTTTTGCCTTTCTTCTTTTCCTCATCATGCCCTGTGTACATATATATACATGTCTGATACAAAATAGTGCATATACAACTGCCTGCCTCTCAACGATTGTACAAAGACACTTTATAGTAAAAACTTGATACAACTTCTCCCAGCTTGTTTTCTCTGTATCTAAGGTGGTGCACATTTTTGTTATGTTCTTTTCGAAAATGCAGTCTCAACGACAAAAACTACACCTTTTCTGTGCCAATTTTGAAAAATAATCTCGCAATAGCTAAGAGATGTGTATGTGAAGGAAAAAGTTACCCAAACAACAAACTTTTTTTGCTTCCCCTACCCACCAAAAACCCCAAAAAGAGAGAAAAGCCTTATGAGAGAATAAAAACATGAGATTTGTGCTAAATGAAAAAAAAACACACTTTTCTTTCTAAAAGTACCCATCTTTAGGCATGGTAGATCTGGGGTAGTGGTATGTAGGATGTGAAATCACTACTCTAAAGCCAACTGGCTTGGACTGCAGGGACCACTTGCCCATTAACGGACCCGTACCTGGATGGACTGATGGGAAATAAGAAAAACCCAAAAAGCCTTGAGCCTACCCAAATACCCAACTTCTTACTCCAAAGCTGTTTAGTGAGAAAGCTAACTTCAAAATCATGCACCACAATCTCGCTGACCTGAAGAGAATTTTTTTGTTTGAAACAAGGCAAGGAAAATAAAGTCTGTTGTTTGTAGTCAGATGTAATATAAACCCCTTTGTATGAAGACTATGTCTGTTTATGAAGAAGTATCACAAAAAAAGTTTAAAAATAAGTACATATTGATTGAGGACAATCAAAATGCTAAGTTTGGGGGAGTTGATAACACCCACTTTATGGCTATTTAGGGCCTATATTTTGTAGTCAAACCTCCCTTATAAATTGTTTTCTTCCCTATTTTATCTTGTTATTGCATAGAAACAACGCACACTATGCTCCTGACTCTTTTCCCATCTTTTGCAGATATTCCTCTCATTTTTCCAACCAAAGTTCGCTGATGGGCCAATCCCGACCCATCTACAATGAGCATATGCACTGACCCTTCTACTGGCCGCACGACACACCCCTTCTACCTATCGCGGTTGCTTCCCGTCACGCCAACAATCCGGCACAGGCATGTTGCGCGAGGACTCTGATGAGCGGCACACTACTTACGCGACATGGAGTCTTGCCTGCCATGATCTGTCGACTTGATGAAGTCTACCACACAACAAGGTCTCCTATCGGTGCAGCAGCCCGACAGGACCTTTACTCAACAACGACCAATTGTGACTCACTCGCAACTCACACGCATCGGCCTCCGCCAGCCATACCAGGTGATGGACGTATCAGCCTTCCTCCCAAAGCTAGAAAGATAAGGCAGGCAAAGGACACATGGCTCAACGAGGGCCACAACCCCTCTCAGCCGCTGCCTATAAATAACAACTACATGACTTTGATGGGATGGGTCGGAACCCTACAGAGCTAACTTTGGAAGCGGAGCTAGTGCGTCGAGTTCCCAGGCGTGCCAGGTGATACTAGGTGATCACACCCCCAACCCGAGAGGGGCAGGAAGAGTTCACTTATGACCCATCCCGATAGCCGCAATAGCACATCACGACCAAGAAGGCATCCCCAATGTGCCAGGAACCTAGAGGGGTCTCAACCCGAGATGGATCACCCTTCTACACCCGATATAAGGAACTCAAGAGCCTAAGTGATTCCTAACCCAGCATGATACTGAACCCGATACGGACCAACCGTCAAGGCATGTCACCCTACAAGGTTGGCAACCTGACACAGTCGTATCGGACAGGGAGTCCCTCCCGATACACCCCAACCATCGCGGCTCAAAACCTGACACGGTCTAGAACCCGACACGGGCATATCGGGCAGAGCTCTTGCCCGGTACCGGGTTAGGGAAAACTTAGGGGTCCGTTGCTGTATATCGACCTCCTAAATCAAGGAGGCCGATACCTATCTTCCCTTTTCAGCATTTTTACTTTCTTTTACTGATGCATTGTAACTAAAACCTCATCATATATCTATGCTTATTAGAATCTTTGGAGTTTATCTCATGATGTTATGTGTATGGTTCCTTTTTGTTGGATGTTTTATTTATAGCATCTAAACTCCAATCTCTTCTATTAGATCACACTTTTGACTAGCTATCGAATCGTGTTTCTCATTTCGATGCCCTTGAGAGGGGGCCATCGCAACTCTAGAATTTGGTCTGATCTGGGTGTATGAGAGTACCCAAGATCAGGGCTGCCACGACTTTCCTTTCCACTCCGACCCATGACCACTACTCTCGAGAGAAGGAATTGGTGCATGGTTAGAGACATTCTCTTTGAGAGAAGAGAATGTTGGAAGTCTTCCTCTATCACTTGTTATGCCCAAGTTTTCATCCTTTGTGCTTTACCTCAACGACAATTTTATCTCCTCGGTCTTTGATATATAAAACTTCCATAAAAATTGCTAAACTGTAAAATCATAATCTTTCTAGTAACTCCAGTTGGAGATAGTCTTTTAGTTTAGTTTCTTCATGGTGCTTTCTTGTTACAAACAAACCCATCCTTTTACTATTTGACGTGCTGAGACAAGTGAAACTCAAGTTCTGAAGCGTCGTTCTTCCTATCCCTGCGTTCGACCCCAAACTACTTCGACCCTGTGCTAGTTGCAGGTGTCTTAAACATTCAAGTTTTATAAATTTCTAAAGTCTAATAACCTGGACATTTTCCATCCTTTGGACCCACGTTTAAGGCTCGTCATTGACTCATAGATGTAATGAGATAATATTTGATTTTTAATATGAATTGGATAACTAATGTGGCATCATCTAAGTTAATATTGATTAATGAACTTAACAATTATTTTGTAAAATATGGAAGTTTGTGCAATATAATTTACCATGATTATATTAATAACTGTATGAAGTTAATGAGACTCAATTTGATGATATTTGGGCAATATAATAATAAATACTAAAATAATCAATTTAAGCCCTTATTTATTAGGACTCATAAAAGGAGGTTTAAAAAGTGAAATTTAATACTAAAATTGTATTCCATGGGTCCCAATTAGCTTGGGTGCTAAGTCTAAGTCTAATCAGAGAACTCTAGATATCCTAATTCTAAGGAGGAAAGAAAGTATAAGATAAGAACTAAAAATATTAAAATAGTGAATGACGCGAAAGGTATAAATTAGTGGAAAAAATCAGGTTCTACACATCATAATGTGTCTAGGTGTAAAGTTTGGATTCATTCAAACCTTATTTGAAGAGAAGTATATTAAATGCCTAAAAGTCTAGTTATTTAATCAATGTACTTGATTTCATATAGTTTCGAATACTCCCTACCACATTCGATTTTAAACCTCTTGCTATGATCTGGAGCCCCAGGTCCCTGAAATTTCCAAACTTGATGATGACCATTTGATCTTGATTAGATGATAATCAGATCATATCCTACCTTGGGTGGGAGGCTAACTTGTTGTGTGCTGTACACAGTTCAACAATGATTTTCTCTCCACATTTTCTCCATCGTCCTTCAACATTTTGACAAAGTTTCTTTTCCTTTAGCTTCTTTTTTTATTCTGCATGGTTTGGTTGCCCCTACCTATCAACCGAGCCATCTCTTCCCCTTTCTCCATGTTTCCTCTTCCAACCAAAAATCCTAGTGTTTATGGACTTCACACCTATAAATATTGGTCCCTTCATCACCTTTAATATCATCTAAGTCTTTTCAATACCTACTTGGTCACCAACCAGTTTGTATCCATCTCTCCCAACTTCAATTTTCTTTGCCACCATGTTTGAGTCTATTAATGTGTTGTTGGTGACACTGAGGTGATAAAAGCATTCAAATTGTCTTGTGGATCCTCAAAAAGCTTGTAATTACCTTGTCTTATCCTATTCTAGGTAGATTCATCTTATCCCCTTTTTATGACCTCATTTCCTGGGATCAATATAAAATGGTGATTAGTGTTTCTACTTCCACCTCACTTATTGCCATCATTGTTGTCTTCTCCGCTAGTCCATTTAACCTATAGGTGCTTGCTTTTATCAATGAGTTCAAGTTTACTCATCTTCCTCCATATAGTTCCTTTTTTTCCATGGAGGATGGAGCTGTAGTTGTTTTGGGAATCCTCCCAGATATGGTGCATGTTGTTTGAGTCTGATATAAAGTAGAAAACTTAGTTTTGAGGTAATCTTTTGTCATTTATCATTGAAGTTAATGATCATGTTTTGTATTTTTTTGCATTAAAGCTCTATTAACCAATTCAATATTTTCATCATGTGAGGGAACCATGTGAAGAAGATGACCTTCAATCATTTTACGCTCTTGACTTTCATATTATTGCATTCCCTTGCTTATTTGTGTCTTTTATTGGTATATTTCGATGCGCTATCATGGGTTATATAAGTTGGAACTTTACAACATAGCCCCATCATGCATCAAGAATATTGATGTGTGATGTTTGTTGGTCTTTATTCTCAATTTTGTTTTAAAAATCAATAATCTTTGATAATTCACATTTAGCGATAGGAATGTCCTTAAAAACATATAAATACTTGTTGGAATAAGAGAAAAATCTCTACCTAAGTAAATATAAATCAAAACTTCAATCCAATGATAATAATTGTGGTGATTGAGAACATGAATAATACACATTAATTAATGATGTGTATATATTTCATGTGTTAATAGGTGAAGAATACCTTGATGGGATCTAGGGTTTGGAGCTTGACTATTGACATGTGTCTTCAAGGTATGTTGCATGCCCTTAATATCATTGATCAATTAATATTCATTTTCTCTCTCTTTATGTATGTTGCATCCCTTACTTCAATATTGAGTAGATATCCATGTTTACCACTCTATTAGTCCTTTGGGACATGCTACCCTATACACTCCTCTCTCTTTTTATAGGTTGACTTATGTGAGTAATATGATATGGATTTTTTGTTGGGTATTCTTATTGACTCTAAGTTGTATTGTGCTTAATGATTAAACCCTAATTGTGAATTAAACTATATTATTTCTCATCGTGATATGGAACCCTAATTTTCCCACTTTTTGGTAGATATTTTAAAATCTCATTAATTATATTTTTGTGACTATATCTTCACTTTCCTCTACATGATTATTGCATGCTTGTTGGTTCAGTAACCCTAATTTTATATAATCTTTGGTTTTTGGATTTTGTTCCTCTTTGTGATATTATTAGGAAATGAGGTTTTAGTCCTCATGCACTTTTACATATTGGGATGGGGACTTGTATGCCCCATTCCTTAGATTGTATTCCATGGGAGTTTGGTTGTGCACCATTCTCTATCAAGTTTTGACATCTGTGTCCTAACCATCACTAACTTTATATTTTCACTAGTGTTATGTTTATATCTGTTATAACCTCAATTTGTTCCTAATTCAAAATTAAAATGTAATTTCTCCTTTTAAGGATATATGAACAAATAATTGTGTGATTTGATTTAAATGAGTGGATTTCCTTGCTAATAGCCTTGCTATTTGATTTCGTGGGCTTTATTGGCTATTGGGCCCAATAACAAGAAAAGGAAATAAAAAGGAAAAAGAAATTCAGTTAATAAAAGACTAATTAAGAAAAGGAGAAAAGAAAAGAGGTAGAAGCCTCGAGAAGGCTAGGTGGTAGCCTCTAAAGGTATATTTCTTGTCTTTGGGAATTCTTGGGTTCCAAGGAGCCCAAGTTGCTAAGATAATAAGAAAGGAAAGAGAAAATACCAATTAAATTAATTTTATTAAAAAATAAATTGCTTATGAAGGAAATATCCTTTTCCTTTGGAATTCGGATCTCAAATTTAATACACAAGTATATAATACCAATCTAGAGTTTCCTTTAAAATTTGGATGGAAAAGGATAAACGAGGAGAGAGTTATGGATTTTGCAATTTTTCAATGCATTGAATTAAATATTACAAGTTTTTCTCGATTTAAAGAAAAATCGAATATCGGGAGCGATGGAAGTCATCGGATCCCCACATGGTCCAGATGACCACAAATCTAATGATGGTTTTGCATCATCAACCCTGAGTCATAGAAGGAAAGGGAGAGCGGAAAATCGAGATTTCACATCCATTTTTCTTGCACCTCTTGACACCAGACCAGAATCTAAGACCACCAGGGTCTTTGGGAGGGGATTCCATACGCATCAAGCCTGGGTTTTGGGTGGTTTCAAAGGATCTAGAGGAAACATCCAATTCACCTGAAGGTTTAGGTGGTGGCGGGTTTGGGGAAACCCTAGATGGACCCCCAATGCTATAAATAGGACCCCTCTTGACTCCTCACAACCTCACAAACCTAACCGACTATCTCGTGACCTCTAGCTCCCTATCTCTCTCCCAATTGGTTTCACTTTGGCAAGGATGCCTCCACAGTGCCACCGCGGGCTAAGAACTGAGGAAGGAGTAAGAACAACAACAACCATTCGATTAAGGTCTAGCGTGGACTCACGAGGAGATCCAGCGGTTCAACGATTTGTCAGCGTGCACGAGTGAGTTAGTGGAGGCACACATCGTAGATCGTCCGATCCCACATGGTCTAGTGGACCACTGATCGAGCGGCTGAGGTTTTGGTGATTTCCTAATTTCCGATAAATAACTCCTCTCTGCCAAAAAATTCAAGAAAACACTTTTCTTTGCAAAAATCATAACTAATGCCAGGATGGTTGGATTAGAACTTTATATGGAAATTGATCAGAAAATTATGTAGAAGCCATTAAAAATAGATACAAGGCCTGAAACTTCTTGCAATTCAAAAAGTATGCAAAGTCATCATCTTTAATGAGTTCATCAATACAAAACCCTAAATCTTAATGATAAATGAATCGAATGATGATTTTTGTATACTTTGAGTTGGAACTTCCTATTAATAAAAGAGTAGTTAGGTCAAAAAGTGTAATCTTTATGTTTAATTGCCTTGGTTCAGGGCACCATATGTATGGAAGTACTTAAATGGATCTAAAAGCTCTAATTTTGGTAAAAATCATAGAAATTTATAGGAAGTTTGTATGAGGAAACTTTATATATGAAAGTTGATTAGAAAATCATGGGGAATATGTTAAAATGTTAGTAAAGCCCGATTTTTTTTCTAAATTCAAAAGTGCTTAAGATTGATCATATGATGCATGAAACTTGGATTAGAAACCCTAATTTAAGGTAGAAAGGGTGATTAGCATAATTAATTTGAGATTCCATGGAATAATGTAATTATGAGTTGATCCTAAGCCTGTTAGGAGGAATATAACAAGTAATTAGGGTTTATACTTAGATTTGCTGATTTAGGGTTTATGGTATCAATGATGAGGATGAACCCCAATGAAACCCTAAAAGGAAGTAGGAAACCCTAGGAAGCGAGTTCATATGAGTGTAATCCGAGAAAGTGAATAGTAAGGACAAAACCCTAAGAGACGGCAATCCAGGGTTTAGGGCAAAAGCGGTTGAGAATGTCACATTGAGAATGTAATTTGGATTGTTAATAACTTTTTTGTGATAATAAGGTTGTTAGAAACTATTTGTGAAGATTTTGATTGTCCCCCACATACCAATATAGAAATATACTGATCGACGTTTTGTTTTTTGGCATTTTAGGTACAAATATGAAAATGAACAAATAGTAAATTGAAATATTGTGAAGATACAATTAACCTATACAAGGAGGATTAGTTAGCTTAGACTTTTACTGTGGATATATAGATCCGAATTTTACAAGGTATGTAAAAGATTTATTTTATTCCGGCTTTTCTGTTTAGTAATAATAGAATTTGATAATTATTTTTGATTAAATGTCAAACCATGGATCCTGTAATATTGGGATAACATCTCCGACCTTTCCATCTCCTTTAATTGGGGGTTACCAGGAGGTGGTGTCATTAGAATATCACTTTCACGTAGGTTGATATTGTTGATGATGGGTTATGTGCCCTAAATTATTTGATTGTGCTATTATGTTGATATATGTCAAGTGTTTCTTTTGTTACCTTTTGAATGTTCTTTTTGTTATCCACTTAGATGTTCACTTTCCCACTTTGATGGGTGCCTTGATAATATTTATTGACATACCTTTCCCTAATGTTTCTCAATCCCTATTTACATGCACATACTGGTATTTTTGTGGTGACAAATTCCATTTCATCCCCTTAAGTGTAGGGCATGGAGGAATTGGCACGATGACTTGGGTTTGGCTTAGTGGGGCTGAATCTTGGGAGATAGACTTGAGATAGTTTGAATATCCTTATACCTAGATCTTAGAGTTGTTTCTTTAATTTAAGCCCCTATTGGAGATTATTATGTAATCTTGCACACGTGAATAGTCATTACATTTATTTCCTCTGCTATACTTTGTTCTTTATAATATCTATTTATGAAAAGATCAAATAAAAGTTATTCATAAAATCATGAATTTTTTTATGTGTGTTATTATGGATGACTCTTATTTTATTGAGTGGGGAGTGGATACTTGTAAAGAAGTGAAAACACCTCCTTACTAAAAATTTGAACAACAAAACCTCCAGTCCAAACACACTCAGAATGTATGATGGAGTGGGTGTAAAATTTTCAAATCTTTATATACTGGTAATCAAAAGACCAAAGTATAGAAGCAAAATAACAACATGACTATATTCAATTATAAATAGGGGAACATCTTAAACTTGCATCATAAGGATCCATGTAGAGGAAATCTAAACCACCTCAAGATTGTATCCAAGCACTAACTTCACAATCTAAGTCCAGGTCAACAAGCCTTGTCATCCAAGTCCTCCACCTAGGGTTGGAAGCATACCCCAACAAAAGAGAAACAAAAGAAGATATAAGCAAGGGCTGGTATGTGCACACTAGATAGCAAATTGAGGAATTTATTAAGAATAAGAGACATCAAAATAAAACCTTCCCATGCAAGAGATAAGGACTACCCAAAGAGGACATAAAAGATAGGAAATATCATCACATAACAAAAGAAGATACTTGCCATAATCAAAACAATAAGGATTCTGCCACATAAGCACATATCAAGATTTGGGCACATAACCCATCAAGATTTTTGGGCACATAACCCATCATCAATTTGGGCACATAACCCATCATCAATTTGGGCACATAACCCATCGTAAACATCATCAACCTGCATGGACGTGAGATAAACATAGCGCTAGAACAATATAAAGACATGGCGGCCAACCCTCATAAAGTTGAAGCCTGATAGAGAATGGCACATAACCAAACTCCCAAATATATAAAAATTTGGCCAACCCCCAAAAAGTTGAAACCTGGGTATGGGGCACATAACCTCCACCCCGAAAGCATAAAGGGAACATAACCCTAAAACCAATGCAATTTCACTACTCTAGTGCTACTGAATCACATATCATGTTTAATGTAGAGGCAAGTAAAAAGTATAGTCAGATTATACCAAAGTAGTCACCACATAAGTGGCCAATATATACAACCACCACATAAGTGGGAAAAAGATATCACATAAACATCCACATCATAGTGGGCATATCCAATCATGCACCATGGCAACAAGATCAGATTTAAGAGAATATCCATGATCATAATTATCAATAACAAATAAGATAGTTCACAAGAACTATGATATCAAAAGTAAAGACATTGTGTATAGGATAATGTCCATAGGACCAAGAGAAAGAATAAAATAGGATAATTGCTTAACAAGAATAATAGGAGATGCAAACATACCTCAACTTCAGAGTCTAAATAGTCCAAAGTTGCTTCTAGGTCCAAGCCTAGACCTCCAAAGAACCTATTAAGCATATCGGTAGATTTTGAGTTAATTTCACATTGATTATTAAACCCTAAAAGCCACCTTTTTATTAATATGTGAATTAGGTATGAAAATTATGCGGTATCTTTCATTATCTTTTACTGAGTCCAAAACATATTTTCTTATTTTTTTGACTTATAAATAATTAGTTATGAATTTTACAAGTTATTATCCAATTGGATTAATTCCAAGAAAATCACATATTTTTATCATTGGCTTTAGGTTATCAAACTAGTACCATTGGATAGCTTACTATTTTCTAATTCCAACACATAATTTCCTTTATTTTTATGAGTTATGGATTAATTATTATGAATTTTACAAAAACAGACCAATCAGATAATAGCAATAATCCAAGTCATCGAACAGTCCCAGTCACCGGGTCAACCAGGCCGAGTTGGACCAATCAAGGTGACCAACCAGTCAGGGACCAACGCCAACAGGGCACAGGAGCACAACACGAGAAAAGAACTTGGTATGATGTGAAAAGACCATTTTACCCCTGAGGAAAAAACAAAAGTGTGATAGAAAATGAAGGGCACACCAAACCGTTGTTCATCAATCCTTCAATACAAACATAAGAGACCCGTGAGAACAAACAACAACAAAGAGACAAACACCATATCAGATGATGTTACTCACACATCCTCTGCCCAAGAGTCCATGCCTAGTGATCTCAGGGAAGCAAACCAAAGTCATAGAGCCAAGAAGCCGAGGAGGCAATGAACCAACCCGAGAAAATGATCAAAATGATAGGTTCATATGACTTAAAGGGGGAAAATAAGAACTACCTTAAACGGGGTCAAACTGGGATAAGGAGAAGCTTCATTAGTCCACACATAACCTACTAGCACCGAATCCTTATCTGGCGATGACCCAAATCATCAGCTTGGCTTCGACACCTTCTCTAAAAGTAGCCAGAGTAGGGAAGCCATGCCCAAAGCCTGATGGGGCCAAACCGTGGCAAGAAAGATGGAGCTTCCCAACGAAGGTGAGGGAAATGTCCTTCGTGGTCCGATGGTCCAAGGCGACGAGGAGATGAGAAGAAGTGGGAAACAGGGGAGGAAACAGAGCACAAGGGCGGCACTAGCGGTTTGGGTATCTCAGGGTATAAATACCCTAGAAAGTAGGATTAGTGAGTGTGGGAGAAGAAAGGGAAGGTGAGGGTGAAGAAATTAGGAAGGAAGGTGAAGAGGGAAGAGAGGAATCAGAGAAGGAAACTAGGGAGAGAAGCCCCCCACCCCCATCGCTGTGTGCAAAAATGGAAAGAAGAAAGGAAGAAGAGAATCCAGCTGTCACTGGATCTAAATCTAAGGGTCAGGATTGAACCCGAGAAAACTAAAATAGGAAAGCAAGCGTGACATATGAAAATAAATGAAACCTTATTCGATCAGAAATCCAATTAAGGTGATGCATTAATTTAATTTCCTTTTTCTCTTTCCTCTTTTGAAGGCTCAAACGAACCCCAAATTATGTGAAAATTTTGCCTAGAGGCTAATTAAGACATGTAGATTCCAAATATGAAATTATATATTTTCCTTTTGAGAACTTTTAATGCATTTATTAATAAAAACTTAATTTCTCTTTCTTCAAGCATTAATGACATTAGGATTATCCAAATTAGGTGAAACTTCATCCACAAGTTAACTTAAGTGTGTTGAACACAAACTTGTCATTCTTTCCATATTTTAGAATTATATTTTACTTTATTGAGAATTAATGCCTTTTATCAACTTTGTCTCTCCTAAACTTACCTTATTATTTCAAGGTTGTCCAAATTAGATGAAGATTGACATGTAGGCTTATTTTGGTGTGTATATTACGAATTTGAAGTCTATTTTCTCTTTTAAGACTTTCTTACATGGGTTTTGTCATCTGGCCCATTAGAGGCCCATTAACCGCATTAATCATTCAATTAAATTATTTATCATATTATTATCACTAAATGAATTATATGACATATTAGATCACATTATTCATGTTTTAGATTATTAGGATCACTCTAACCTCAACCTATTTGGTCAAACTTCTAGGGTAGGATCCAAGATCTGATATGTTACAATACCCCTTTGGGTCACACTCCTTACATTATGACAAAGGGTTGTGGATTCATCTATGAAGAGTTGTATTAGATGCAATTGAAAAATGTTACATACATAAATAGTCAAGTTGTGGTTGATCAACCGAAGCTAAATGATGACTTGATGAAATATGAATCTTGTCTCACTAGAAGATTGTACGATGCAAATATTCCAAATTAATAGTGAGGGATATTAATTCAAAAATAGAGAGAGCAATACTTGATTAAGGACAAAATTAATATAAAAAAAACCATCTCAAATCAAATATTAACTACTACAAATAGTTCTTATAAATCAAATGTCAAAGAACAACAACAACTATTTTTTCACTATGATTGGTCCTTGATAAGGAAACATCAAATAAGAATAACTTTGATAATTGGTCCGTGACAACCTCATTGGGCGATGAAACCTAGGGGTCGTCGGGGGTCTGGCAGCACGGGAGGCGACAGGGCGAATCCCGATCCCGAAGTGGATCACGGAGGAGGAAGTTTGATTGTGGAAGATGTTGAGGCAATGCCTTGTGGAGAGGAAGACACGATGTAGGCCAACCAAACTCAGGGCAAGATTCCGATGAGTGGCGTTGTGACATTTGAACGAGGCGGACGGCGCGGAGATGAAGCTGATAGGATGTGCGATGCATCAAAGGCATCCACAGAAACGCGGAGAGCTACTTACAAAGATGGAGGCGTGGGGGAAGAGGTAACCAGCCCGAGACCAGTGAATGGATTGGGCGCTGCAAATCACAAGGAACAGATGCCAAAAACGTTCAGCGAGACAGTCTGCGGAGTCACATCCCAAGGCGGCAGTGACCAATTCTTGGAAAAATTGTTTGAGGAAGGGCTATCTGTAGGAGAGGTCACGCTGGGGGAGGTGGACAATAGACCTGCCATCTCGATTGTCCACGCAACCGAAGAACGACTGGCAAAGCCATGGAAATTTACTGTTGTGGTCAGGATGTTAGGTGCCGACATAGAATATATGACACTCAGAGACCGCCTGAAACTAATGTGGAAGATCACTGGTCGTTTTAACATGTATGAAATGGAATTAGGCCACTTTGTGATTCAATTATCTTGCCGCAGGGATTTTGAAGAAGCTCTGACAGGTGGTCCCTAGAAAATTTTTGGCATGAATCTTCTTGTATGGGAATGGTATCCCACATTCAAACCTAAGCAAGAATATCCTGATGTAATTATCTCATGGGTGAGCATCATGGACATGCCCCTTTACCTGTATGTTTCAACCATATTCGACTATATAGGCCTTGCGTTGGGGAGACTGATTAAAGTAGACATCCACACTATGAGCAGAACTAGGAGCAAATTTGCTCGGCTAGCTATTGAACTGAATACTAAGAAGGAACACAGTCCTTTCATCTTTATTAATGGAGTAGAGTATGCAATCGAATACAAAGGAATGCCCAGGAGGTGTGATATATGCGGAGAAGACAGTCACACATCCAAGGACTATGATCTTCTACACCAGCAGAGCACGGATGACAGTGCCTTTCAGGAGCATCATGAAGGCGGACGGTACAGAAAGCAACAATCCAACCAACAAAATGAATGGCAGATACAAAAATGCAGGGGAAGTGGGAGGAATAATTCACGGAAACAAAAACCTCCATACGAAGCGAGGGACCAGAACAGATTTGAAATACTTGAAGACGGGATGGAAGAACAAACTAAAGCGGGACCAATAGTTGAGGAAGCTGATGAACCTACTGTAGCTTTTGATCAGCAGAGGAAGTCCACCAAAGTATGGAGAAAGAAGAAGAACAGTCCTAATAATGAGGTTAACAAAGAAGGAAACCGTGAAGCCTTGAAGAACATCACGAACATTGCAAAAATAGGAAACATGAAGAAGAACCAGTCCAAGACGGACCACATTGTTGCTACACCAAATATCGATGAGGTGATTGAAGTTATAGCTGTAGAATATGGAGGAAAGGAGGAGGTGATGACTGAAGTTCAGAGACGGCAGAGGAGGATTATAACCACAAAATGCCTACAACTATACAGGACATTAACGAAGCCCTATCTTGCATTCGTATGGGTGGCGGAGGAAGAAAATATAAAGGTAGTGGGTCAAAAATGAAACGGAAATGTTTAGTCTTGCACCTAATTCCGCAGGAGTCCAGAAGGCGCATGTCACACAGAAAAGATATAGGAAGTTCAATTACTGTGCCGCCGGATAAAGAAGATCATAGAAACATCAGCCAAGAAAGCACTGATAGATTGAATAAGGAAGTTTGTCCCGAGAAGGACAAAGAGAATGTAGATCCAGAGGGTGATATTTTATGCAAAGAACCCCCATCTTCTTCTTAATGATGCTGGACATCCTATGTTGGAACATTAGGGGGGTAGGTAAAAAGAATACGCAGTTGAACCTCAAAGAGTTAATGTATGTTTACAAACCGAAGATTGTTACTTTGGTGGAACCATGGCTGAGCGGCACTAGAGCTACTAATACCATTAAGAAGTTGGGGTTTGATCGTTCTTTCAGGGTGGAAGCTCAAGGCTTCGCAGGTGGCATATGGGTTTGTTGGAGGGATCATGAATGTACGGTACAAATTCTGAACTGCCATAGATAGTTTGTTACATGCTCCGTAAACAAATCTACAATCATAACTTTTGTTTATGTGAATCCGCACATCAATATCAGAAAGCTATTCTGGAAGCATATAATTAAGATGGGAGAGACTTATGATCGTTCGTGGTTAGTGTTGGGTGATTTCAACACTACATGCTATCCTCATGAGAAGATGGGCAGTAAACATTACAACCATTCTGAAGCGGCCTTGTTCCAAGAAAGCTTGATTGCTGCTGGTCTAAGCGACCTTGGATTTTCTGGTCCTAAGTTCACGTTTAAACGGGGGATTCTTCAACAAAGATTGGATCGAGTTGTTGCTAACAAAGAGTTCTTACAGAAGTATCCTAACTATCATGTAGAACATCTTCCACGTCTCCAATCCGATCATAGCCCCTTGTTAGTGAGAAACAATGGTCTGTCTCGGGGACCTAGGCAGTTCATAGCCAAAGCCAGCTGGGTGCAAGATGAGAGTTTCAAGATGATGCTCGCAAAGAAGTGGAAAGACGAGGAGGGTTTTTATGAAGCCCTAGAGCTATCCAAGGATGATATGTCTAATTGGGATAGAACCCACGACAACACTAAAAGGAAGTTGAAGACTAAAATCTTGCAGAATATTGACAAACTTGAGAAGGAGCTCGCTGAAAATTACAACCCTATAACGGATGGTATATGCACTGACATGAAGGCCACGTTAGCCAGAATTTTAATTGAGGAAGAGGAGGAATGTAGACTAAAGAGTCATATAGACTGGATGCGGAATGGTGACTATAATACAAAATTTTATAGTGCTTTTGTAAAACAAAGATGTAGGTCCAATACCATTACCATGCTCAAGAACAACGATGGCTGCTAGGTCCATGAGGAAGCCGACATCGTTGAAATGGTGCTCAATCACTTCAAAAATTTGTTGTCCACTACAGGCACAACTGACATTGAGGCGATGAGACAAGTTCTAGCTGAGTTTATGAAACTCTCACGGGCGCAATCATATCTGGTTGCGAGAGAGCCAACTGAAGAGGAATGTCATATGATCATGAAAGCTATGAATCCTTACAAAGCCAGTGGTCCTGATGGGATCAACGGTTTATTTCTTCTGAGTCATTGGGACACTATCAAGAAGTCGGTTGTTTCCACTGCTAAGGGGGCCCTTGCAGGTGAGCCTCTTAGTAACGAGATGTGCAGGTCCTCTATTGTGCTTATTCCTAAGGTTCCGCATCCTACTAGCTGTGACCAGCTGAGGCCGATTTTGTTGAATAATTTCTGCCTAAAGCTCATATCTAAAGTGGTTGTCGAGAGACTTAAGATACATTTACCTACTTGGGTTTCTGGCACGCAAAGCGCTTTTGTGCCCAGACGTCGTATTACTGATAACATTACGGTTGCTCAGGAAGTCATCTATATGATGCGAAAGAAGACTGCAGCCAAAACTATGGCTATTAAAATTGACCTTGCTAAGGCATATGACAGATTATCTTGGGACTTTATTGCGGATACTATACAGAAGATTGAGTTACCGGTGAGGATTATAGCCTACATTATGAATTCTATTCGCACCGGAGAGTGCTCTATTCTGTGGAACGGTAAAGCTACTATTCCGTTTAAGGCTAGCTGAGGGCTCCGACAAGGTGATCCATTATCGCCTTACATTTTTGTACTGTGTATAGAATGGCTCAGCCAACTCATTCTGAGATATGTGGCAGAGGGCAAGTGGAAGCCTGTCAAACTAGGGCGCAAAGGAGGTAATATTTCCCATCTTTGTTTTGCGGATGATCTAATCCTATTTGGTGAAGAAACAACAAACCAGATGAGGCATATCAAACATTGTTTCAGTCTATTCGAGAAAGCTTCAGGACAGACGATTTCTATTTCCAAAACTCAAGTTTTCTATGCAGCGAGTGTCCCTTATTCGACCAGACGGAGAATAAATCGGATAGGAAAATTTAAAGAAACAGATGACCTTGGAAGGTATCTTGGTGTACTGATTATCCACAAGAGGGTTAAGAAGGAAACTTATTCTGACATTCTAAAGAGAATTGACTCTAGAATCAATGGTTGGGCTGCTACATGTTTATCCTTAGCTGGTAGAAGCTGCCTTGCAAAGTCTGTGTTGGAAGCGATCCCTACTTATACTATGCAAACGGTGGCCTTGCCACTAGGATTATGTGATCGTGTTGATGGATGCATCCAACGATACTTGTGGGGAGGAGGACATAAAGATAATCCGATGTCGTTGGTTGCCTGGAACAAAGTCACGTGTCAAAAGGATAATGGAGGTCTAGGCCTCAAATCTATGAGAGACTGGAATATTGCTCTGCTGGTCAAGAATACTTGGGATGTTGCGTCTAACACAAAATCTATATGGAAAGACTTTGTGAGGGACAAATACAGAAGGTACAATGGAGGAAAGATCACGAACTCATCCAATCTTGCGGCTGCTACTTTTAAATGTAAAGAGCTGATCAACAAAAATTCTGTTGTAGTTATTTTGAATGGACAAAATACTCATTTCTGGAAAGAGGATTGGGTGGAACCTAAGATGAAGCTGAGTGAACAGGCAAGGCGGGAAGTGCCTGCTAACTTAAAAGACATGGTAGTAGGAAGTGTAATGCTAGATAATGGGAAGTGGGATATCGAGTTCCTCGAGCATTGGTTTCCTACGACAGTAGTCAGGAAGATCCGGAAGATTGAGCCACCAGATACGTTTCTTGGACCTAATGTGAGAAGTTGGACTGGTACACCTCACGCAAAGTTTACCACCAAATCTGCCTACAACCTCGTAAGGAGGGGGAGAGAAATCCATGCTGAAGGAGAATGGGATTTGTTGTGGAAGACGAATCTGCCAGCGAAGATCAGAATTTTCAGATGGCTTCTTATGCATGGGGCTATCTTAACTAATAGCAGAAGGCATAGAAGGAAGATGTGCCCTACTGCAACTTGCAGAAGATGCCGAGGCCAAGATGAAACCATCTGCCATGCTCTTAGAGACTGCGATCAAGCCAAAGAGATATGGGAATGCGTTCTGAACAGAGGAGAGTTAGATGATTTCTACCAGACGGAGGACAACTCTTGGGTGCATAAGCAGATGAAGACATCAGCTGATTATAGGAAACGTTTCTTGATAACTTGCTGGTTCATTTGGAAGGGGCACAACCAACAAGTTTTTGAAGGAAAGAGCATCCCGGTGGATAAGCTAGTACAGATAATAAGAAACGAAACACAGCTGATCGACACGGCATGGAACATGAATACTATTGCCCGGACACCGAAGAACCAAGAACACTGGAAGTGCCCCGTGCCAGGATATATCAAGATGAATTCAGATGCAGCCTGGAGACCCGACAAAGCAACTGTGGCCATCGTTGCCAGAGACAGTGAGGGTCGGTGGATTGATGGACATGTCAGGAGCATTTATGCAAGCTCTGCACTTCAGGCAAAGATCCAAGGAGTAGATATTGCGGTGGAGATGGCATGTAGCAACCACATATCGAGACTCATCATTGAGACCGATTGTAAGGTGTTGATGGAAATTCTTCAGTCAGACGAGGAGGAGTGTCCAAGGTTTTCTAGAAGCATTACTCGGATCAGGCAGACTCTCAAGGAGCACAGATAGTGAAGTATTCAGTTCATTTTGAGGGACTACAATCTTATGGTTGATAGGTTGGCTAAAGAGTTCCAAAAACAAAAGGAAGGGTGTTTTGAGTTACCTAGACCGCCCGATTGCATCAAAGATATTGTTATTAGTGAAAAATGTAATGGAGGTAGTACCTCCAAATTTAATTTCCAAAATTCCTTAGAAGTTTGTAATATTTTTCCGTATTGGCTTGCAAGAGGAGGGCAAGTTGAATAAAATAGCCTCCTGGCTTCCCTAAGAAAATAATCTCTGTGTCAAGGATACACCAGTACCAAAGGAACTAACTCTGAATGTACCTAGGGTGTAAAGGTAACATTATAAGAAGCATTTCGATGATGTCTGGACATAAAAAATTCCTTATGCTATGCTCCATGAATCATGAGCTTAAGAAGCAACATGAGAATATGAATGTAATTTATTTGATAACACATCTCATTAACATGTATCCAGAACTTGCAAGACAAAAGTGGTATGATGTCTTCAAGGAATTATTTTTATGCAAGATTGCAAAAGGTGATCCATTTGGACCCCATGTAATCAAGTAATTGGATATGTTGAAAGTCTAGATAGACTAGGATTTTCATTAGGCAAAGAGTTGGCTACATATGTTATTTTGCAATCATTTCCAGATTCATACAAACAATTTGTAATAAATTACAATGTGAAATTTTTTGTTAAACCACTGTCAGAGCTACGTAGCATGTTGAGAGAAGTTGAGGGGAAAATGAATTACAAGACCCAATATATGATGATGGTTAGACAAGAAAAAGGAAATTCTAAGGAAAAAGGCAAAACTAATAAGGTTTCTAAGGATAGACAAAAGTATTCTTCACTTAAGGAAAAAGAAGGAGTGGACAAGGGAGGCATCACCAATTGGACACTGGAGGAGAAAGTGTCTGCTCTACCTAGAGAAACTGAAGAATAAGAAGTAGGGGGTAGAGCTCTCCAGACTCCACTTCAGGTATTTGTGTTATAGAATTACATTTATGTAATTCTTCAACATGGGTATTCCATACCATATGTGGATCTCATGTATACTCAAATATGTAGGATCTGAAAAGAAGGAGACCCTTGAAGAAAGGGGAGGTTGGGTTATGCATGGAAGATGGAGCAATAGTTGATGCTACTGTTGTATGCACCTATTGTTATGCCTAGTGGGCTTGTATTAGAGTTAGAGATCTGCTATCATGTACCTACCATAAATAGGAACAACATTTTTGTTTCAAATTTAGAGAAAAATGGTTTTGAATTTCATATAAATTTGTCAATGTTCTATTTCTAAAGATTAGATCCCTATGTCTTATGATTTTTTATTTGTTATATCTTGAGATAAATATCTGTAACATAAATAAGATGATGCTTAAACCTCGACAACTCAAATAACATAATCTATGGCATTATCGTCTAGTCCACATACATGAGTAGCTCATTCATAGACTCTGTAGATATGGATATCTAGACTTATTTGATTTTGGATCAATTGAAATGTGTGAATCTTGTTCATTAGGCGATATGACAAAAGAACCCTTTGAAAGTGATTATAGGCCTCTACATACTAATTTATATGGACCTTTTAACCTAAGTTCCAGAGGTGGGTATTAGTACTTCATAACATTTATTGGTGACCTTAGTATATATGGCTATATATATATATATATATATATATATATATATATATATATATATATATAATGAACCACAAGCCAGAATCCATTGCAAAATTAGAGGAATTCAGGAATAAAGTACATAATCAACTTGGAAAAAGAATTAAAGCACTCCGATTAGATCAATGTGGTGAATAATTGAGGCAAGAGTTTTGAGGCCCTTCTTGGGATTGCAGTATTGTATCATAATGGAGACCTCACCTAGAACACCACAACATAACCATGTATCAAAAAGATGAATCACATCCTGTTGACATGGTTATTGTTCCAACTTCCTTCTAGGAATATGCTTTGGAAACCATAACATGTGCACTTAACCACACACCTTCTAAATTAGTTCAAAAGACTATATATGAGATATGGATTGGGAAACTCTTTAATATGTCTTTTACAAATATTTGGGGATGTGAAGCTTACGTTAAGAATTTTTTAATGAAAGTTTGGACCTAAATCTGAAAACATGATTTTGTTGGATATTCCAAGGAAACCAAGGGATTTTACTTCACAAAGTGTTGTTGCCATATTCATTAAAAAGTAAATTATTTCCAAAGGAACCAGTAGGAGGAAATAAAAACCAACAAACTCCAAGACCAACAAGATAACATTGAACCTATGGAGGTTGATGAGGAACAAAATCAATCACAAACTATAGTGGAATATTAAGTTCCTACTATAACACAAGAAATTTTAAGGTCTAGTAGGGAACATCTTGAGCCATAGAGATTTAGATTTCTTGTGACACAATATGAAGATGTATTGGTCATTGATGTCAATGAACCAAAAACCTACAATGAGGCTACTGAGGGACCCAATTCTAAGAAATGTCTTAAAGCCATGAGAACTTAAATGGACTCCATGTATGCCAACAAGGTATGGAACTTGGTGGATCCACCTAAATGGGTTAAACCAATAGGGTGCAATCGGGTCTTCAAGAAGAAGGCTGACATGAATGATAATGGACAAACCTACTAAGACTGATTGGTAGCAAAAATTTAAAACAAATTCAAGGCGTTGACTGTGACAAAACTTTTCACCAATTTCCATAATTAAATCCATCATGATCATGCTTGCTATTGCATCTTATTATGATAATGAAATATGGCAAATGGACGTTATAACCACATTCC
The DNA here is from genome assembly GCA_963693085.1 of Alisma plantago-aquatica. Taxonomy (NCBI): domain Eukaryota; kingdom Viridiplantae; phylum Streptophyta; class Magnoliopsida; order Alismatales; family Alismataceae; genus Alisma; species Alisma plantago-aquatica. The sequence continues at coordinate 159,055,893 of OY856414.1, read as the reverse complement.
TTAATAGGAAATATCCTTAAGGAAGTGTATATGATACAAATAGAAGGTTTTATTGCTCCAATAACTGGAAAGGGTTGTAAGCTACAAAGTTCTATCTATGGATTGAAGCAAGCATCTCAAAACTGGACTCTTCATTTTTATGAGACAAACAAATAGTGTTTATTATACAAAATTAAGATAAACCTTGTGTTTATAAGAAGGTTTGTGGGAGCATAATTATATTCCTCATATAGTATGTGGATGACATACTATTTATGGGGAATGACATGCCTACTCTACAGTTGGTTAAAACATGTTTGGGAAACACCTTCTACACAAATGACTTATGGAAAGCATCCTATATACTAGGAGTCAATATCTATAGAGTTAGATCTAGAAAGCTTCTTGATCTAAGTCAAAAGTACATACATTGATAGAGTTTTGAAGAAGTTCAACATGAAAGAGTCTAAGAAAGGAAACTTATTCATGTCCCATGGAATAAGTTTGTCTAGAGATCAATGTCCTAGCACTTCTGAAGAGAGGACACACATGTATAAGATTCCATATGCGTCTAAAATTAGATCTATCATGTATGAAATGTTGTGTACACATCCCGATGTCTCATCTTCTTTGAGAATGATGAAAAGGTACCAATTTGATCATGTTGAAGGTCATTGGACTATTTTAAATAACAAATTAATGTACTTGATAAGAACTAAGGATCAATTTCTTATTTACAACGGTGAAGAAGGGTTGGTTGTAGAGGATTACTGTCACAAAATGGTTTATTACTCAAGTTCAACCTCCAAATGACTATAAAGTCAATGATCAAAGCACAGGAGATACATCCCTAGCATGGTAATATCAAAGCACGAATGTGGAAGTGTAAAATATTAGCATGCATGGACAAATAACAAGATAAAGACAACAACATAATCTCCCACATTACTAGCTTAGCATGCATGAACAAATAACAATATTAAGGCACCGACATGATCTCAACAATCAACAAGTATTATTAATAGAAATATTATTTATTACAAGATTTTATTTACATATTTAAGAGTCAAATTATACAAGTTTGTCCATGTACACTAGCTAGAATATTACAACAAATACATCTAAACACAACTCACAATGGCATCAACTGCCTAGCCATCTCTATACCTAAAACATATGTGTAACAAGTGTGGTCAACACATGTGGTTTTGAGTAAATGGTAGAACTATACATATATATATATAATTCACATCATTTTAAAAGATTCAAGTAAGTAAACAAACAAGAATAAACAAATTAAGTGCTTAACAAAACAAGAGCCCTGTTTTATGTCATTTTACTCCAATTATACGAACAATATCATGTATCATAAGGCCTTTAAATAACTTTCCATTGGAAGGGTATGTGAGGGTGCAGAAGAGTAGACAACCTTATTCTATGCGAGGTACCTCAAAGACATCACCAAGAGATAACCCTTTTATCAACATAGTCCACCCGATCTTGACAACTCCAGTAAGACACCCAACCTTGAATCCTTACCCCTAGACTATAGAAATGTGGACAAGATATAATGGAGTTATATATTATGTTTCAAAGTCATAAATTGACAAGATAAACTCATGTACAATAATGGAATACTACATGGTGGTATTTGAGCATTGAAATTAGCATACATGCATATCATAGTTCAACAAGAAATCCATGGTCATATAATTATTAAATTACAAACCTAATTTGGAGATTCATAACATACTGCCTGACCAGCTAGATCACAAGCAACCATTTGGTTGAGAACAAGACTACATACATGTATTAGATTTTCATTTAACCATGATTAGATTCATTTTTAGGATTTTTTCCAAGTTAGTTTTGAGGTTGGTTAATTACATGTTTGGTTATCTTATACTAATTTTTGGTACACTGTGAAGGTGGGCTTCAAGTTTTTTTCATTTTGATGTTCCATATATATTATATGATTTTTATAGGATTTTTTCAAATGTGCAAATTTAGGGTCTAAAGACTCATAACTAGGTGAAAATGATCAAGGATCACCAAGACGTGAGAACCAAACATAAAATATGGTTTACATAAGTAATATAAGAGAGTTGGGTAACCCCTTCCCCTTGTTAGTAATCCCTGGGCAGTGCTGTGTTTTTGGGGAAATATGTTCCCTTTGTGTTATTTTCTTTCCAAGTATTTGACATTCAAGTGAGTCTTATGTCCCTTGATGTGCATGGTTTTGATGTGACCTTGAGAGGGATACTTAGAGAAGTATTAGTTGGTCTTGGACTTTAGTTCCAAGATAGTGACCTCTGTAAATGATGGTGTTTCGTGGATCTTCCAAAGATGATAGGAAGATTCTTATGATGTGTTTGGTATCGATAGCGATAGTTGAAAAGATGATGGGACAAGGATGTGATGTGTTTTTGACACACTTTATGAATACTAAGGTGAGGAATCCTAGTATCCAGGAGGTGTCAGTTGCATGCAAGTTTGAGAATATGTTTCCCGATGAGACTCTAAGTGTTTTTCTTCCTAAAAAATTGACTTTGAGACCAATATGGTTACAGTTACCCAACCTATAGTATGGACATCATATGTTAGGGGTTTATGCACCATATAGGGTTACATTGGGAACAATGTAGGGGATGAAAAGATAGTTGCAAGATTTTCTTGGGAAAAGAGTTACATAATCATCTTTGAAGCATCAAGGAATAGTTTAGGTTAAAGATACCTTGAGTATGAAGTCTTCTTTGATATCAGGGTAGGAACAATTGCACTCTTGAGTGTGACATAGGAGAAACATCTAGTCTTCCTATAACAGGTGAATGTACAAATGGAGGTGTACATGATAGCAGGCTAGTTAGCACAAGTTATAAGTAAAACTGGTGTAGAGTCAGCAGATCAAAGTAATAGAGCAGAAACATAGTAGGCCTTGTAGTCCCAAGTGGACACATGGCGTATCTTTGGGTCTCTCCTTGGAAGAAACATGCTAATATTTGAGAAGGATATGTTAAACTCCTAGTCATGTGAATCATATCATGTAATGTTGTAAGTTGAGAAGATGTCACATAAGTTAGAGTTGCCACCTAAATTGTACAAGGTACGTACAATGTTCCTATGCTAAGGAAATGTTACTTGACATGGATTTTACTCTACAACTAGTAGTGGTAGAGTTTATGACATCACTATGGCATAGAGGACGTCTTGTGGGAGTTTGAGGACGTGATACTTGGGAAGTATATGTTTCTTTTTGTGAGGGATTTTAGGGACAAAATCCTTATTAGGGGTTTAAGGTTGTAAGGCCCCTGACTTATCTTAATGCTAATTTGTGCTTACCTTGCTTAATATGATGCTTATAACTTTAATCTAATCCTTTGAGATGTTTTGTTATCATGTGACATGCTTATGTTTCAAGTTTGGTCATGTTTGATTGTTGTTTGAGCCATGTTTGCTTATTTTGAACCAAAATGCAATTCACCCAAGTTGAGGGGTTATTTTGCAAATTTTCACATGTTCAATGTTCCCTTAGTGCCTTAGAATCATAGGAGATATAAGGATGCTATGGGACACCTTGTGGGACCTTGGTTGATGAGGTTGCATCATGTGGTAAATCTACAGTTTGTAGGGTTTTGAAGGTGTCGACCTTATTGTGTTGCTTGAGTGAAGCAACCATTATCTCAACCTTAAGAGTGTTCCATGTGAGTGTCTCAACCAAGACATCTCCTCTAGGTGGTTTTTTCTTGACCATGATGGACTTGGAGTGTTGGGGTGAGACCGTTTGTCCTATTGTGTTTCAACCTTAGTGTCTTGGTGACCTTTGTTTCGACTAAGGTATATATGGTGCTTTGGTTTCAAACCCCTTGAACCCTATGTGGTTAAACATGAAATCCTAACCCTAAATTGAGAGGACATAGGATGCTTTACTTATATTGCCTAAAGTGTTTAATATGATGAAATATCAATGAGTATTCTCTCTCTATTTGGATAACGTTGATTTTGCAGGTGAGATGATTATCATAGATAATGATTTCTATGGTGTATATGTGATATGTCACATGTAATGCTTATATTCTTGATGAGGCATGAGGTGATGGTTATCATAGATAATGATTGATATGATACATATCTGGTACAATACATGTGATGCTTATATGCCTGATGAGTCATGATGAGATAATAATGAGTTAAAAAAATAATGTGATTGGTCTTATGACCTAGTGAAGGCTTGATTCCTAGCGAGAGGTTATATCCTCCAGTGATGTGATAATAATGATCATCCTGATATGGCACTGTTAACATGTGGTGATGTTGATGACCTCATTTAAAGTAGTAAGATAGGGTTGCCCTAAGATGATGTGACAAGTTCACACCTTATACATTTTATATCTTTTGAAATTGTTTCATAGTTATGCTTGCTAGAATGAATTAGGGTTTCATATGTCCACTTGTATGCTGGATCCTTAATTCACCCAATTAGCATAACTAATAAAGTGAAACCTTAATCATGTAGTTTCCATGTACCATAGATCCATATTCAACATCAGTATCTAGCTAGATGGTGAAATGAGTAACTCCTACGAGAAACTCAAAGTGCATATAGTTGAATACATGGGTACAAGTGGAGATATCTCCCTCTATCATTAAATGGTTGAAATAGTGATATGATGCTTTATTATAGAATGACCATGCATGAGCATGTTCTCTAGCACTGTGCCATGTACCAAGATAGGCTAGTTCTTTTGAAGGACCATAGCTTTGACTATGAGTTACTATCTTTACAGGACTATGGCTTTGACTATAAATTATTGTCTTTGCAGTATGACTATATGTCACCGCATTGCAGACTCAATCTGATTGAGTAGTCCTAGTGATGATCATGGAGTCTGACTCTTCCATCGATCTTATATGGTATTGATTTTGATTTAGAAATGATCGGTTGAATTTGAGTGGAAAGACTCAAATCCTCAAGGCATAATAATTAAAGATGTAACACATCTATGTAGTTCTATTGCTTAGGGTCATATACAAATAACATTGGATGACCCCCTTACTGTATTTCTTATATTGTTTATCTTATAACAGTTATATATGTTCTTCATATTCCTTCTTAAAGTATAACACATTCAACTGCTTAGTTGTAGATACTTGAGCTACTTAAACAGTGATAATTGCCTTGCTTATATCATTTAGTTGAATTTTCTATTCTATTAATAACATAAATTGTTGTTTAGCTTATCTGTGCTTATAATAGATTTTGGTGGAGAGTTATATATCTTTCTAGAACATTTGGTCTCATCCCATGGGTTCCAAAACTTTTTAGGTGGATGTGTAGGCAGAGATAGAGATTGTGTGGTTGCACATAGCAATAAAAGGAGTTGTAGCTTTTGGATAATGGATATGTAGTCAGTGTCTAGCAATAGAGTCATGTGTGCATCCCTATACGCTTAGGTCCTTAGGGGTGATTTGTAAATATTGTACATCAATTTGAATTTTTGGCTTTATTACATGATAGTACATACATGATTTGTATACAAGAACAAGTGATTATATATAATAGGTTGTGGCTAGATAGCCAATGGATATTGTTACGTAACCTCTTTTGGTAATGAATGATATGTAAGTGGAACAAGTTTATAGTTTCAATTGTGGTTATTGAGCTTGACATCATGTCATGAGATCGGTTTTAATTTATCTTGTTTTGTGGTAATATTTTTATTAGTAATAATATCATGCTTTGTTTTGAATAATCTCGCATTGTGTGAAAAAGGGTGTCACAGAATCTTATCAAAAAATGACCCAAGAATTTTTCCCAGGGGGTGTCTTCTCCATTCAAGGTGTTGGGCGACACACCAGCAAACGATAGATCAGGACCCAAGGACCGTTGGGATAGGTCAACACCCCTTTATCAAGCAAGAGTGGTCAAGAGAGGAGGAACCCTGACAGGTGGAGAATAGATGACTAGCGGTTGAGGGAGGATCAATATCATGTTCCATGGTTGAAATCAACATCGTCGCCTCTCTAGAGACTGTGTGCAAAAATGCCCCATGTGATGAGTGCATCTCACAAAGGAGATGTAGGGAAGGTGGAAGACGACCCTTGGATACTACAATGACCCAGGGTGAAAGGGGGGAGGGGGATGGTCAGGTGGTTGACCCTGCCAAAGGAAGGAGGCAATTGGGACACTTGGAGTCCCGTCAGAATGAGCTCTCGACTCCACATCAGTGGCAAACTGCGTGCAGGCCGTGGACAATGTGGTAGCCACACACATCGTGAGGAAGGATAGAGCTTACTCATCGGTGGTACTAGAGATCACAGAGGGGAAGGAGTAGTTTCCAAACCATTCCCCACTCTCTAGGTCTTGGGGCCATGACAATGGACTCGACGGCTGATCAATGTAGTCACTATGAACATACTCCATCACGAGAAGGAAGAGGAGATGTATGGTCCACTACACCCGATGGTTCAGTATTGTTGAACCAGGTCTTTATTGCTAGTTCAAGGGAGAATCGAGAGAGTGAACCACATGCCACTTAAAGGATATGGCACTAGCTCTGACCAATGGGGAAGTGCCACATGGACTGGATTTTAAGGTAAAAGTGTTTTTCTTGTTTAATTCATAGTAATTTCTAGGAATGTCCAACAATAACAAGATTATATATAAAATGATTGGAAAAACGAGAGAATCCAAATCAAATATCAATGAGACCTAAATCTGCTTCCTATCCCAAAAGTAGAATTAATATGTATTAAAGAGGCGATTCAAGCATAAAAACACTATATTTGGGTATTAGCATGTTGAATATGGTAAAAAATCTCTTTTATAACATTAACTGATATGTGGACTATAATGGTAATATAACATGGATAAGATCATAATAATGAGAAACTAAGTTTTCTAGATTAAGTGATCCTTAACATGTGTAATTAAGATTTTGAACATCAATGATGTAACTTGCTATAACCTTAATAAAGTTAATATGATCTACAAGTACATGATGTAATAATATGGTAGATTCGGTAATCATGTCTACACATATTTGAATTAGAGTTATTAAATAATTAAAATGGTGAACATGGGAACTATAGTATAGAAGCATAACTCTAATGATAAGTTGGTAACAAGGAAACCTAAACCCTAGATCAGGACCTGAGTAGGATTTAATCTAATTAATGTGATTAATATGACTGGTGACACTTTAGGATTTATAAACATGCAAATTTCTTGATTTTCCTTCTTGATTTGATGAAACACTTAGAGAATGTTTGCATAATATGCATGCCTCACAATTAAGGTATGTGGTTAGCAAAGAATAATTGCATTAGTTTGTTGATGTTTTCAAGGTTTTTCTCGGAGATCGAACAATTAAAATCTTGGGTGTTTATTTAGTGCTAAATTTTAATTCCACTATGAATATCACATAAAAGAAAGATTATGGGAAGAAAAAGCTAGTTTGTTTTAGCAAATATTTGTTCAAATATGTGTTGTTATTTACTCGCACATTTTGGATGCACAACATGTACCAATATGGCAACATACTGATCGCGTATTTGTTTCATTTTGTTGTAGGAATAAACTTATATACATGAAGATAAAGATGGAAATGTCATGAAATCGTTAAAATTTAAAAGGAGGATTTCACCAGTTGTTTCTTCTTGAAAGTGCAGACCTAATGATATGAAGTTCATGCAAGAATCTTGTTTATAATATTTTGAAATCAATAAAATTATCTACTATTTTATATTGTTTGATTAAAATCTAGATCATTGGTAATTTTTTTGTAGGCAATGGCTCTCATCATTTTGGCCTTCCTTAATTGGGGTTTGCTGAAAAGTGAGGTTGCTACATTTGGTATCAGACTAGTAGATTTTTTAAATAATATTTATTAGTTTATGATTTTAAGTCATCTGTAGAAATATGAGGGAATTATTAGGGTATTTTCTAAAGACTATGGTGTCTATAACGGACCACGACCTGGGGGCTGGAAAAAGTTTCCTCCATACAACTATTCAACTTACAAGGACTCTCAGGCCCGTGCATCCTACCTAGAGAAAGTTGGACAATTTTTCCCAAAGTAAAATACCTTTAGGGTGTCTTCTCATCTTGTTTCATCCATTTCTCATCCTCTATCTTAATTAACCATAAAAGGAATTTCTCTCCTCATCGTTAGTATTTTTGAGAAGTAGGATTTAGGCACCCTTCACCAATTAATGTACATATAATGATGAAATAATAATGGTAGTAATGTACATGTAATTTGGAAAAAAATGTTCACATAGAATGGAAATATTGATAAAGTAAAGAAGGATGTTTTATGGGTTTTTCCTTTGCAATGGTAAACCCTAGATGGAGATAGGGCTAGTCTAGGAAGACCCTTAGTGGGTCAAGATAATCATAAAACCCTAAGATGTAGGGTTTAGGGTGTAGGTTGAGTAGTCCCAAACCCTAACCCAAACCCTAATCTTGGGACATGGGAATAGAATGGGTAAAATAGAAACCCTACCCATATGAACCCAATTAGGGCAAGAGGAAAGAGAGAATATAAATGTTTTTGGTAACCCATGCATGAAGGATGCATGTGAAAGAATATGAATATAAATGGGTTTAGGTGACCCAGTCTCCTATGCATGAGCATGGAGAAATTCATGCATGATGCATGTGAACAAATTTGAATATACATGAGAAGCACAAATGACCAAGGGTTATACATGAAAAAGAAAACATGGATATAACTTTCTCATCACCCTAATGCTATCTCTGTAGGAAGGGATGGAAAAAGAATACCCCCGGTGAGTGGATATGCTACCCTTAGCGAGTGGGTATGATACCCACAGCGAGTGGGTATGCCATTGAGAATACTTCCAGTGAGTGAGTATGAATACCCCCAAAAAGTGGGTATACCATAGAGATTGGGCAAATAAAGGTCGAGAAGTTAAAAAATGAGTTAGGTAACTCAGTCTTCCATGCATATATGTGTTGGTATGTATGCCTAGAGAGCCAATCATATGATGATTACAATGGCATAACTTGTAAATGATTCGATTATTAATAAAGGCAAGCTTCCAATTTATTCTATTTATTCAATTTTGAGATAATTTTCGGGGAGGTAGTAGCTCAGTGGACAAGGCACGAGCTCCCCAGATCAGGGACCTGGGTTCAAATCCTTAGTTGTGCACCTCTGCACTCTTTGGTCCTATCACACAACCCGACATGTGCGTGAGCTTAACTACACCCCCAATGTGCAGGTAGTTGAGGGGGTGCCGAGGGTTTACACTGCTAGCGGGGATCACAATCATGGAACTCGCTTGGGGATGGTTCCTAAGTATCTAAAAAAAGATAATGAAATAACTTAATAAATTTCTAGAGAATGATATTACTCAATGACATATGTCTTCAGGTTGAGGACCTAAAAAATGAGATCATACAGATGTTAAGAGTATATGCATTCTTGTTATGTCCTTGATTGATTGTTATTGTGGAAGGTAAATAGATGGAAATAACACATAAGATCATAGTGTGAGTTGTTTGATGACAAAATCTCATTGGTCATGCCAAGCACACAGATACATGTTAGAGAGTAATGTATCGAACAAACCCACTATAAGAGTGATAGATGAAAACCTTACCAAGGTAAGTCATAATCATGTCTTATAGTGATGGTGGTGTTTGTGGTTCATAGACCTAAAACCACTACATTCATCACATGTCGAGTGGTATGCTTTGACATCATCGAATGCAATCCTGAAACATAGGTTGTTATAAAGGCGATGATTAGGTGACTGTGACACATGGGGAATAACTATGAGTGATAGAGATGGGATTTATCCCTCCTATGGGAGTATGATTGATGAATGCATATTCATCCCATTTTTAGTCGAATTTGTCATTCATATAGATTAGTTTTCATTAGAGTAGCTTTGTTTTGGTCTACTTAGGTTTTTATGTTAATTTGTAGAAATTTGATACTTTTCTTGACTTTCTTTGTAGGTTTTGAATTCTATCACTCCACAACAAGTTTTCCTAGGGGTTGATCGACATACTAATTGACATTAAAACTGACAAAGCAACCAAAAAATACAAGAGGTCGACAGCCTTGTTGACCTCCTTGCTTGACACTTAATCTCTCGACAACCTTGTTAAACTTCCAGGTTGACAGATCCATCGATCTCTCCTTTGAAATCATCATCAGTTTATTCAACCGATAAGAAATCAAGTCATTGACATAACGTTGTCGATGCTCTCGTCGACAACCACAATTTCAACTGACAAACTTGTCAACCCACAAGGTCGTCAGTCCTATCAACCTCCAAGAAGATGTCTGGAAGTCCAAAAACCATCGACCCTCTAGGGAGATATACCCTTCGACTGACAACAATGGTCAAAACCAAAGGAAATAGGTCAATAGTAGTGACCCTATAAATAGACCCATAATGTAGCTGTACAACTCATCTCATATTTTTCTTGGATAGAAATGCCGAAACACTACCGCTGATATCAGAGTAAGGACGAGACATGTCAACCAAGCTAGTTTTATCAACCTAGCTGGTCGACACCTATCAACCTCAAGCACAGATTGACAGATCCTTGCTCATCCACAACTCCAAAGCCATCAATCTCTTTCTCTAAGGCGATCAATCTCTTCCCTGAGCTGCTGTTCCTCCACCTACTACTGCAGCAAGCTAGGGTTAGTTCTTGAAGGAGAAAGAAGGAAGGAAGTCTGCCACCACACACCACACCAAGCCTCTTCCGTTACCATCATGATCATGATGGCGTCCTCTTCCTCTTCTTATGCTATTAATCTAACCATGTTGAAGGAGTAGTCTTTTCACTAGGGTGTGGGGACTAGACACAATGCCCATTTCTTCCAATTTCATTCATGTTGCAACACTTGTATGAACTCATATATTGCCAATCATTTATTACATATTTGTGTATTGATCACTCACTTTACATGATCTATTATAATCTTTTACTATGAGAATTTCAACATTTAACATATGAATACCGATTTGCTTCAGTTGACACCCTGATGAGAACTTCTGATGGAAAGTCTCTAGAGTAGTTGATAGAGAATCTGCAAGTAATAAGACATTGTGTTGGGTTTTATTGGAGGCAGAGAAGGTAGCGGAAACAAAAATTTTCCTCCCCAAACCCGGAACAAGGAAACGCGTCAACGTCTATATAATAGCAAATGATGGTTTGTGGAATCATACCTTGTCACGAGGCTTTCTCGGTGACAATACCTCGCGCCTTGTGCGGTCTTCAACTCCGGTCTTGGACGGTGTCTTTGCAGCTCCTGGTCGCACCGAGACTGACGACTCCTCCTCTCACCGGACTGTCGGGTTGATAGTTGTCCTTTTGAGAGGCAGTAACCTCCCGCCTCTGAAGTAGTCCACACGGACCACCTAGAACTCCACACTCCTTGTCCCACAAGGAGTTGGAAGGAGTCGCACCCTCCTGTTGACGTACTAGTCGCCAACACACTCTCCTCCCTCCAGTTGCAACTGCAGTTGTCTTTCCCTTGCTGCACCTCCCTTTGCGGGTAGCACTTGCTCGGGCTCTCTCTCGATTACCAAATCTAGAGAGAACGACAACTTTCCAGAGCACCTGGTTGCACTGAGTTGTGCTTTGAGAAGCCCCCAATACCCCTATATATAGGAGGGTTATGGGTCAGGGTTCGCTATCCCGGGAAATGCAGGACTAAAAGCAGGTGTAGAAGGGTTCGAGATTTTCCACAAAAGCAACCAACTCTCAACATGAACCGATTGTTTCACAAGTGAAACGGTCGGTTCGGGACCTAAACCGATCGGTTCACAAGTGAACCGGTCGGTTGGGACACCTCAACCGGTCGGTTCACAAGTGAACCAGTCGGTTGGTGGTCCTGGTCGGTTCCCGATTGACTTTCCTTCTTTTGTTCCTAATTGGTATTGAATACCAATCCTATTTCCCAATCAAATTGGGCAATTGAAACGAAAGGAAAATTCTCACCAATCCTATTTTCCGAAGTTGCTCGGTTGCACCAGTTGAATCGATCGTTTCAACACTTGAAGTAATCGGTTCACCCTGATCTTGAGCCAATCGGCTCAACACTTGAGCCGATCGGTTCAACAACCTCAGCCGACCGGTTCATCACATGAACCGATCGGTTGGGAGTGCAGGTTGTGCAGAATTAGTCAATTGCGATTTCAATCAATCCAATACTCCAATCAATGTGTCCAACACCTTGAACAATATGATATTGAGCTATCAATTGATTGAGTGTTTAATTGAACTACTAAACTCCTTTAGTAATCAATCTAAACATTTATGTGGACAAAACTCCTCTTCCAGCTTAAATCCTATGTGTGTGACCCTGCAGGTCCATTTCACGTTGGCAGTGAAAGTCCATAACACTTATGACTTCACAAGCAAAGAACGGTGCCTAGTCACACATCAGTGCTACCTAAGTGAAAGTAGAAAGTTGGAGAACAACTTTCAATCCTACAATCCGTGAATGGTGTTACAACGAATGTATAATTCTTTTGTCACTGATATCTCGAATGAACTCGAGGCATGGAACATTCATCCTGTCAACGTTCATTCACTTTCTTGATCTCAGAGTAGATTGAACGAGATATGTATGACATCAATATCACATACTGATTCACACATGCATGCGCACGCCTATCTCAATGCTACTCATCAAGTGGCCTTGGATATCAAACTCCCTCAGGAGGGACAAATCCCATATCTATCACTCACCCCTCAAAAGCCCCATGTGTCAAAGCCACCCAATCATCACCTTTATAACAACCCATGTTTCAGGACTGCGTTTGATGATGTCAAAGTGTGCCCAATGACATGTGTTGAGTGTTGTGATTTCAGGTCAAAGAATCACACTCACCACCATCACTATGAGTACTGACTGTGACTACCATGTCATGGTTCCATGTGTCAAACTCACGGTGGGTCTGTCCGGTACACTTGTTCTCTAACAAGTACCTATGTGTTTGGTTTGATATCTCTATATCATGACTAATGAGATTCTGTCATCAACCAACACCACAATCTAGTCTTGTGTGTCATTGCTATCTATCTACCTTCCACAATGACATCCGACTAGGGACATACCAAGAATGTACAAACTCTTAGCATCTGTATGATCTCATCGTTCAGGTCATGAACCTGAAGACATACGTCATTCAGTACTATCATTCTCTAGACATTCAATCTGTTCTATCACTATCTCATATGACTGTACCAAAAAGAATTGGAAGCTTGCCTTTGATGTTTATCAAATCAATCTTAATGTATCCCACCAATCATCCCATGATTGGCTCTCAGGGCATACAAACCAACAGACTCCCACTTGCACTGCGAGCCAATCACCCTTGAATCATATTCATAGTGATCTTGAAACATGTCTCACATGTTACTGTGCTCTAGTGTGAACATAGTGAGTAATGGCAACTCCTTGCCAAATTCAGTATAAATTGCATGTCTCTCATCTCTTTGATGTACGTCATACGTATGAGATGGAGTTGCCGTAATATGCGATCTAGTATTCCTTTGCTAACCTTTAGCCACATTGCATGATCAAGGATTCCAGACTTGTCATCAATGAGCAGAATATCTATAAGTTCATCTCATGAACCTCCAGATCCATATAGTATCCATTGTTGTTCTATAACACACGGATACTCGGCATTTCCTTTTAAACGGCTTTATTGGAACACTTCCAATTATCAACAAACTTTCACTTTTATATATCCTATATATATTTTGCGATTAATTTTCTGTCCTTTCGGAAGTTCGCATCAATGTAACTTTTACATTGAACTCTTCCTTATCTCCATAGAACTATCAATTCTCAAGTACTTATCAAGTTCTCATGGTACTCCAGTAACTCTTACTGGAAGTAGACAGACATCCACTCGTCATGTCTCACATATGAGTTATCAGGATGAGCACATCAAATTGCCATGTAATACATACAAAATGATGAATGCATTTCATTCTTGCCATGTCGATACATGCAAGATAATGGGATGATTACATACATCATAGATCCATATCTATTCTTAGTGTTCCCATTCTTCATATAAATTGGACGCTTGGCCTTGGGATACTAACTCCATGTAACATGGACAAGTTTTCTCCCACTTAATCTGTGCATACTGAACCCTTCAGTACATATTTCCAATGTATGCTTTCTCTTTTCAGGTCAAGAGACTTTCGAGAACTATCTCTATAGATCTCTATTCCTATCTCATAGGAAACATCTCTATCTTCCTTAAAGATAATTTCCACTTTCAGATTTCCAATCTAGAACATTTCCATTTCACATCAATATGTGGAATGTGAACACGCTGCCACTAAATCACATATCCTTTCTTTATCTTTGACATATCAGCCAAACCCTTTGACTATATCATCAAAGTAAAGATCCAATTCTGAGTTGCTTGTACTCAATCAATCACATTGATTAGTCCATTGTAACTTATAGACTTCATTTGCATTAGTGGATTTATAAACCTTATAAGTTGTGTCACATACACATCCTTGTTTTATTCCTCATAGGAATGCGGTTTTAGTATCCATATGCCAAATGTCTTAGTCATTAAGTTGCAATCAACAAGCATCATCCTTCTCAAAATGTTATCCATGTGTCTTAACACTTAAAACTTATTTGCACTTATGGATTTGATCCTATGAGTTCTACCATCAAGGTCATACCTTATGGTTCACATGGATGTCATTTAGGATGTAATGGTCATAAACCATAACTCAAAATTCGGTTCCTCAAATTCATATAAATAGTTGACTCATCACATGAACAACTCATCACATAGATAATTGAGGTGTGTCTGTCAAGGATATAAGAACTCACAACTTCTTGTGATTCTTAATGTCCTTTATTAGTGTAGGGTATTCTTTTATTAAGAATAATTCAGTTATTTGATAATCATTCTCTAACTCCTTAGAGTATGATTCCTTCTTTATTTAGACATCACCATGCCTCAATCATGAGTTCACTATGATACACTATCATAATCACTCATAAGGATCTTAAACACTTGGTCCAAGTATTTCATTCATTGATCTCATCAAGAATTAACACTTCACCAAATTTGTACTTCATCTATGATAATCTTGAACACTTCAAGATGCTCATATTGGTATTTCTCTAAACACCATTTGAAGTATTAGCATTTGTTCCAATAGGTATGTAAATACATCACATGTATTATACCTAATAGGATAATCACTCTCCCACTACATTATTGAAGATTGATTAATCATGTCCAAGATATTCATGTCTCTTACTGGTTCTCTAACCAAAAGAGTCTAGATTTATCCATCATATGGAAACTAGAAATGAATTTCTCATGATTGATGCTAATTTGATTGTTTGAGTTATCTATAACTTTTAGGTATCATTTTATCTTATGCATATCAAATACCACAAGATAAACAAGGCATTTCCACAAAGATCATATCTTTAAGATTGAAAACTCAACTTTATTAATTTCCATTATTGTCATACAATATGCAAAAATAAAGTGTTTCTATCTTTTGGCTAATATGGAATAGCAGTTCATAACTGTATTACATGCCTTGTGGGCTGAAAATAAACTAAAGTACTCCTATCTATGGCGGCAACACTTGCCCCAATTATGAGTGCTTTACACTTTACATCTTGGTATCATATACCTCAAAAAGTGTTACAAGTTTACTTTCATGACACCTTTAAGTAGAGACATCAGTCGCCTCCTTCTTCTTTTGTTCTTCCAGATAGAGAGGACAATTCCTTTTCCAATGTCCTGGCTTTTGACAATGGTGGCAATTTCCTTTCTTGGTCACGCCTCCCTTGGCCTTGAGAGCTGAAGACGTCTTGGGCTCCTGGCTAGCATCATAACCTTTCTTAGCTTTTCCCTTGCCCTTGAGCTTGGACTTTCCTTTCTTGCCCGTGATCACCATCACATACTTGGGCTTGTCCTTCTTCATCTGTATCTCGGCTGTCCTCAACATGCCCAACAACTCTGACAGTGGCCTATCAAAGTTGTTCATGTTGTAGTTCATCACAAACTGACTGTAAGATTCTGGCAACGATTGCAGTATCACGTCAGTAGCCAACTCTTGGCTCAGTGGAAATCCCAGTCTCTGCAGGTTCTCCACATACCCAATCATCTTGAGTGTGTGAGGACCAATTGGATCTCCTTCTGTCATGACGCACTTGAACATCGCCCTAGAAACATTGTATCTCTCTTGCCGTGCCTGATCTTCATACATGTTCCTGAGATACTGAATCATCTCAATGACACCCATGTTCTCATGCTGTCTCTGCAACTCATGGTTCATAGAACACAACATCAAGCACTTTGCATCAATGGCATCATCAAAATGCTTCTTGTAAGCATCCCTTTCTGCCTTTGGTGCATTAGGAGCGGGTTCATCTGGAATTGGAGTATCCAGGACATAGAGCTTTCGCTCTTGAGTGAGAACAATTCTCAATGTCCGATACCAGTCATGGAAGTTTGTCCCATTTAGCTTGTCCTTGTCAAGGACCGATCGCAAAGAAAAGTGATTATTGTTTGTTGCCATTTGTACTAAAAAAGGAAAATATGCAATTTTACTCCAAAAACTCATTTTTGACTTATTTGATTGATTTGAAGGTTTGACGATATAATTAGGCCTTTAATTAATTATCGCTCCCACTATTTTACTTCAAATTGATAGCCCTCACCATCAATTCAGAAGATTGCAGCGTACAATCTTCTAGTGGGTAAGATCCTGAAATCCTCTAAGTCATGGACCAGCTAGGGCTGTCACCCACAACATAGATCTATCAGGTAGGCAACTCTTGCCAATTGCATCGTATGCAACTCTTGATAAGATGTCATATGCAACTCCTTGCCATGAGCATCTCCATGCCTCAAGGTGCTAGATCCTATCTAGGTCACCTTGTTAAGTCCGACCCAAAGCCAACACGATGAATATGCACCCTGCTAGGGCAGACCCACACATTCATCCTTCACGCTTCCACGAGATAGACGGTGCACTATTCTAGGGCGTGCCGACACTTGGTTGATCAAGCTTTTCACGTGTGTCGCATTTGGAATGCATCTAAAACTTAATATTTTAATGAGGGATTTGGTTTTTATATACATGTACATATCCAATCACCACAATACATAGTACGTATCATATACATGCTATATCCCACAGAAATCTTGCAAAACGATAAAAGCGATGATTATGGCCATCCTAATGTGATTCCTTGAGCCAAGAGGAATCACGATCATCTAGGTCTACATCACATGCAACCTGTACAAGATGAACTCTGTGCTTTGCCTTTGGAAAAGATCAACTCATCACATGAATCAATAGCTCGTTCTGGCCCGGTTGTCTGTGTGCCACCAGCCGATCGGTTGGCTCCTCCAACCGATCGGTTCGCCTGGTCGTCGTGCATCTCGTCATGGCTGCCACCTGCTCATCTCGCTCCTCGAACCGGTCATCATCCGATCGACTCACTCCTTAAATCGATCGTCTGGAACGTCAACCAATCAGTTCACGCCTTGAACTGATCGTCTTAGCTGTCGTCAGGATGTCCTCCGTTCTTTGACATAACATGAAATAAAATCTATCCTAATTTACATTGCTTAAAAGGGAAAAACCCCGAGTTACATTCGGGGGGAGAAAAGGTAGGAAAGAATCTCGAATTATTTCGAGTTACATCAGGAATAGGAGAAAGAAGATCGGTGTGCAGACCGAGATGCAAGCAACCACAAAACAACCATACACAGATAGGGTTTATTGGCCATAACCACGCTATACATCCACCACAAAACTCATTTAAGGGCGACACATATCAAGTGCATTAATAATACATATCATATACGTAATTTGGGATTTGTGGATTTAGGATTGGACATGCATAAAGCCAATTTCATTCGCATCGTATGCAATAAATAAAGGCGACAAACCAAAATCGATCATATTGATATTTCTAAAATATAGAGCAGTTGACGTGGCTCTGATACCACTGTTGGGTTTTATTGGAGGCAGAGAAGGCAGAGGAAACAAAAATATTCCTCCCCAAACCCGGAACAAGGAAACGCGTCAACATCTATATAATAGGAAAGGATGGTTTGTGGAATCATACCTTGTCCCGAGGCTTGCTCGGCGACAATACCTCACGCCTTGCGCGGTCTTCAACTCTAGTCTTGGACGGTGTCTGTGCAGCTCCTGGTCGCATCGAGACTGACTCCTCCTCCTCTCACTGGACTGTCGGGTTGATAGTTGTCCTCCTGAGCGGAAGTAACCTCCTGCCTCTGAAGTAGTCCACACGGACCACCTGGAACTCCACACTCCTTGTCCCACAAGGAGTTGGAAGGAGTCACACCCTCCTGTTGACGTACTAGTCGCCAACACACTATCCTGCCTCCAGTTGCAACTGCAGTTGTATTTCCCTTGCTGCACCTCCCTTTGCGGGTATCACTTGCTCGGGCTCTCTCTCGGTTACCAAAACCAGAGAGAACGATAACTTTCCAGAGCAAGTGGTTGCCCTGAGTTGTTCTTTGAGAAGCCCCCAATACCCCTATATATAGGAGGGTCATGGGTCAAGGTTCTCTATCCCGGGCAATGCGGGACTAAAAACAGGAGTAGAAGGGTTCGAGATTTTCCACAAAAGCAATCAACTCGCAACCTGAACCAATTGTTTCAAAAGTGAAACGGTCGGTTGGGGACCTGAACCGATCGGTTCACAAGTGAACCGTTCGGTTGGGACACCTCAACCGGTCGGTTCACAAGTGAACCAGTCGGTTGGTGGTCCTGGTCGGTTCCCGATTGACTTTCCTTCTTTTGTTCCTAATTGGTATCGAATACCAATCCTATTTCCCAATCAAATTGGGCAATTGAAACGAAAGGAAAATTCTGACCAATCCTATTTTCCCAAGTTGCTCGGTTGCACCAGTTGAATCAATCGTTTCAACACTTGAAGCAAACGATTCACCCTGATCTTGAGCCGATCGTCTTAACACTTGAGCTGATCGGTTCAACAACCTCAGCCGACCGGTTCATCACATGAACCGATCGGTTGGGAGTGCATGTTGTGCAGAATCAGTCAATTGCGATTTCAATCAATCCGATACTCCAATCAATGTGTCCAACACCTTGAACAATATGATATTGAGCTATCAATTGATGGAGTGTTTAATTGAACTACTAAACTCCTTCAGTAATCAATCTAAACATTGCTTGTGGACAAAACTCCTCTTCCAGGTTAAATCCTATGTGTGTGACCCTGCAGGTCCATTTCACGTTGGCAGTGAAAGTCCATAACACTTATGACTTCACAAGCAAAGAGCGGTGCCTAGTCACACATCAGTGCTACCCAAGTGAAAGTAGAAAGTTGGAGAACAACTTTCAATCCTACAATCCATGAATGGTGTTACAACGAATGTTAATTCTTTTTTTACGAATATCCCGAATGAACTCGAGGCATGGAACAATCATCCTGTCAACGTTCATTCACTTTCTTGATCTTAGAGTAGATTGAACGAGATATGTATGACATCCATATCACATATTGATTCACACATGCGTGTGCACGCCTATCTCAATCCTACTCATCAAGTGGCCTTAGATATCAAACTCCCTCAGGAGGGACAAATCCCATATCTATCACTCACCCCTCAAAGCCCCATGTGTCAAAGCCACCCAATCATCACCTTTATAACAACCCATGTTTCAGGGCTGCGTTTAATGATGTCAAAGTGTGCCCAACGACATGTGTTGAGTGTAGTGATTTCAGGTCAAAGAATCACACTCACCACCATCACTGTGAGTACTGACTGTGACTACCATGTCATGGTTCCATGCGTCAAACTCATGGTGGGTCTGTCCGGTACACTTTTTCTCTAACAAGTACCTATGTGTTTGGTTTGATATCTCTATATCATGACTAATGAGATTCTGTCATCAACCAACACCACAATCTAGTCTTGTGTGTCATTGCTATCTATCTACCTTCTACAATGACATCCGACTAGGGACATAACAAGAATGTACAAACTCTTAGCATCCATATGATCTCATCGTTCAGGTCATGAACCTGAAGGCATACGTCATTAAGTATTATCATTCTCTAGACATTCAATCTGTTATATCACTATCTCATATGACTGAACCAGAAAGAATTAGAAGATTGCCTTTGATGTTTATCAAATCAATCTTAATGTATCCCACCAATCATCCCATGATTGGCTCTCAGGGCATACAGACCAACACATTGAACTTACAGGGATATCTACTCGTGCAAGTTTCTAATGCTAAAAGGGGAAACTTGCATAACTCAAATTATATATTCATACAAGTTTGGATTTGAATGATTGTGCATATTTGAGTAGTGGCGGTGAAACCCAGTTCCACCCTAGTGTTTCCATCCATTGATAATTAGAACCTTAATTTAGTTCTTTTTATTCTTGAAATATGATATTAATCAAACCAATCTCAACTTTTGTGATAAATACTAGTACCTGATAGGTTACTTTGATTAATAAATTCTTAAAAACGTTGTCCCTTGGGATTTGATCCTCAATTATAATGCGATAAGATCCATCCGTTTGTGGGTGGCATTATTGCACTTTGGTTTTGGTAAACTCTAGGAATTATAATACTAATGAATTTTTTGTGTGATAATATTCCACATCAATGATATCCAAGGCCACTTGAGTTAGCAAAACTGAGAAATACATGACCATGTACATGTGAGTCAATATATGATATTGAGCTTACACATATCTCATACCGTCTGCAATAGCAAGAAACATAGATTGAATGTTGAAGAGGATGACAAATCCATGCCTTGAGTTCCATCTGGATATCAGTGAAAAAGGAACTATACAAACACTATAAAACCATGCACAGATTGTAGGTTGAATTTGTTCTCTAACTTTTCATTCACTTGGGTAGAAATGATGTTGACTAGAGACCGCTCATTATTTGTGATGTCATAAGTTGTTATGGACATTCACTTCCAATGTAATATGGGACCTATAGCGTCACACACATATGAACTCATCTAGAATAGGAATTTGATCTTGAATGATGATTGGATTGATTACTAAAGTGTTTAGGTACTCAATTCACACAATAAATAAGCTGAATGGAGTGCCAAATGGTCAATTCAAGTGTTGAGACATTCGTTTAGAGTGTCAGGCTGATTATATTTTGCATTGTCTAGAATTTAGCATGACACAGCCTGCTAGACTAACGTCTCAGGTGGTGCAAGACGTTTGTCTCATATGCACTAAAGGACCATTTTGAGGGTGCATTTCGACTGCATCTAGGATTCGTGCTGACGTCATGACGTTCACTAATTGGAATTGAATTTTCGGCATATGTACAAAATTGGGAAACTACAAAATGATCGTATCACAATGCGGACCATCTCACATGTCAAATGATGCTCAGAGTTTGTCAAACGACCGTTTTGGCTACTGTAGGTTGTGAAGTTTCCATAATTATTGCAAAAATTCTAGATCTTTCAGTCCCTTCCACTCCCCATAGGCTGGGAACCCTGGCCCAAACCCACCTATAATAGAGGGGTATTGGGGTCTTCCCAGAACACAACACAAACAATTGAGAATCAGTTGCTCTAACAATTGTCATCCTCTCTAGTTGTGGTAACCAAGAGAGCGCAAGCAAATCCTACCCGACTAGGGAGGAATAGTTATGGGAGAGAACAATTGAGGATCATTGTTGTGGGAGAGAAGGTTGGTGACTACTACACCAACTGGAGTGACAACTCATTTCTATCCATTCTAGTAGGACGATAGGAGTTGTAATGGGTGTTTGTGTGGACTTCTCTAGAGAAGAAGTGACCTTTGCCCATCGCTAAGGAGGATGACGTTAGCCAACAGTCCATGATGAGAGGAGTTACTGCAGATGATGATGTTTGAGCATGTTATCCATGGAGGAGCAGTCAAATGAGTCCCAATGCAACTAGGAGCTGCACAGACACCATCCAAGATAGAGTGTGCATCTACATCGATGAGGATTGTCACTGGACTTGCTCTAGGACTAGGTATATCTTCATGAAACCACCCGTTTCATTACATAGTTATTGACAAGATCCGCTGGTTAATGGAAAATATGTACGCAATTTTTTATTTCCTCTTCCTATCTGATGACATATTTCCCTACAGTGGTACCAAAGCCACATTAGTTAATTATGTCTTGAAATAATCGATATGATCAGATTTTTGGTTTTATCGACTTTATATATTGCATGCTATGTGAATATTTATACTAGTTGATGTGCATGTCTGAGTAATCACCACATAATATAAATATATAAATATATATATATATATATATATATATATATATATATATATATATATATATATATATATATATAAGACACAGAGAGAGAGGCTAGTGTACCTCAGTCATTTTTAAAGATAGAGTAACTTTTTGAAAAATCTAAACCATTGATCTTCTTAATTATCTTAAGAACCTACTAATATAATAAATTTTATGGACACTTATAGGTCATGCATCTAAAGGAGGCAAAAATCATACATTTCAAATTAATTTTGTTCGTTGATTTTGTTGTCCTTAGATGAGTGACTTATACTCATCCAAATGAGCTCAAATTTCATATGTGGCCTATTATTATTGTAACCATGACGATCAATGGACTAGATCTTGGAAAAACATGGTCTAGATAGGCAAACACCATTGGGGTGTACATCGTGATCGGTACACTCGAGTGTATTCTAGCTTGACTTTCTCTCTCTCTCTCTTCATGTATATATATATATATATATATATATATATATATATATATATATATATATATATATATATATATATATATATATATATATATATATATATATATATATATATGCAATTCACACTCATTATCCTAAAAGTGAGTTTATATATATATATATATATATATATATATATATATATATATATAGGCAATTCACACTCATTATTCTAAAAGTGAGTTTTGATGGTGGATGTGTATCATGGTTATGGCCAATAACCCCTATTATCTTTACATAGTTGTGTGGTTGGTTAATCTTATTTATCTCAGTCTACGAATTGAGTCTCTCTCTTATCTTCCAAATATAAAAGTATTATTCTCTTCTACCTTTGCTCCCCTCAAATGTAACTTGAGGTTTCTCAATAATTATGTCAAAGTAGGATAGTTTACCTTTTTGTTTTGACAAAGAAGAAAAAAGCCAACTGAACACACGGAGGAGCCGAGCTGACTAGCTGGAGGGTCTGAGCCGACTGTCTGGTAGTGCCAAGATGACCACGTGGAAAGCCGAATAGGAGCCTGAAAGACCATACCAAATGACTGTTTGGAGGAGCCAAATGATCGAATACATGAAAACCAACCGATCATTTAGAGGAGCTAGATAATCGAATGGAGGTGACCAACTGATCGGCCAGGAGGCAAACTGACTGGTTAAAAGGTTGAACCAGTCAACCTAGATTGGCAAGCACCAATCTTCATCAACAACATGTTTCTGCATGTGATGTGGGCCTAGGTTGTGGTAATTTCTTGTGGCTCCAACAAATTACATTAGGCTAGCCACCATCACTTTCGTTTATTGCATCTTTTCATTATGAGATATAGCATGTATATGATACATACTATATATGTGGTGATTGGATAAAGTATATGTATTTATACAAACTCCCTCAATTAAAATATTAAGTCTTAGATGCTTTCCAAAAGTGGCACACATGAAAAGCTTGATCGATCAAGCGTAGTTTACACCCAAGAGTGGTCTCGTGGAAGTGTGATGGTAATAATGTAGTTTCCTCCCTAGCGGGTGCATTATTATTGTGTCAACTTTTGGGTCAGGCTTAATTGGTGATTCTTAGAGAGTCTAAGCCTAAAAGCATGCAAATGATTATGGCAAGGGGATGCACATAACATCTATCAAAGAGTTTCATATGATGCAATTAGCATGATTTTCTACCTTGATAATTGACTATGGACGCTGGTGTAGGCCATGTAATAGTTGAATTATTTTGGATCTTGACCCACTAGAATATTATACACTATAACATTCCGAATTGATATTAAGGGCTATCAATTTGAATAAAATAGTGGGAGCAATAGTTAATTAAAGGCCCAATTAAATATGAATTTTGCAAATCAAATCAAATCATAATGATTTTTGACAAATGAAAACATTCTCTTATAGAATAAAATGAAAAACACTCGATCATCACAATCCAACAAGTTAAATGAGATTTATTTCCATAACTGGTTCAGGACCTTGAGAAGTGTTCTGCATGATCCTAAAACACCAGTGCCAATATCCACTCCAAAT
This sequence comes from Alisma plantago-aquatica, assembly GCA_963693085.1. NCBI lineage: Eukaryota > Viridiplantae > Streptophyta > Magnoliopsida > Alismatales > Alismataceae > Alisma > Alisma plantago-aquatica. The sequence continues at coordinate 159,031,563 of OY856414.1, read as the reverse complement.
CCACCTAAGACTAACATGGATGCTTCTCTGAAGCATGCCGTTTGTAACATCCCTGACCTGGGTTATAAGTTAACCCTTGGTGTTTTTCTTAATCATGTAATTAAATACTTGTGATTATTCCCTGGCATGTAATTAAGTTCCTGAGGAACATACATTTTCAATTCTGTCCTCTTTAAACAATGTTATAGTATTGTTTTGTAATGCAGGGACCTATGTGAAAATTACCCAATTAGAAGGGTTAACTTGCAAATTTCACATGTTGAGATGTTCCTTTGGTGATGAGACATCACATGAATGAATATGATGAAGTATGATGGATTCCCCAAGCTTGGGCATCAAGATGCAGCTTGTGGAGCAATCTTTGTGCTTAAAACCCTAATTTTGGAGTAAAGTGCAATTTACCCAAAATGTGGGGTGCAACTTGTAAAATACACCTTCTAGAGTACCTTTTGTGACTGTTGATATCATCTAGAGTAGAAATGATGAAGGGGGCACTTCATCTAAATAATCAGATAAGAAGAATAACCTTTGTACTAGAAGCACCAAGTTATATGTTAGGAAACCCTTATATATGTGCACCATAGTGACAAGATGACTTTCTTTGCCTTTAGTTCTTAGTTTTAGGAAGAGTTTTACCTAGTATATGAGGAGGAGGGACGTGCAAAGAAGAAAGGAGGGATCTAGATGAGAAATGGTTAAACTAGAGGTCCTTATGTTGGAAACTAACCCAAGCTATATAAGCTTCCTTCTTTGCAAACCAAGTAAACGTATTCCCTTCACTTCTTCACTTATCACCTTGCTTGGACCGACTAAGTCAGAGCTTAGGAACAGAGGAGAACGGCTAAGGAGAATCTAGGTAAGCTTGAACCATCTTCTTGCTCGAATTCATGGAGGAAAGTGGATTATAAGGTTGGTTTTATGGTTATCTTACTTAGGTTTCTTGTTCTAGCCGACCTTCCCCAACCTTTTCTTGGAGAATCACCTTTGGCCGACCTGTGGAGCTCAAGACACCATTAGAGGCTTGAAATATTGGGAGCTTGGAGCTCTAGGGACGACCTTTGAGGTGGGTTTTATATCTCTAAACCTCTTGCTTTCTTATGCATATACTTGTTCTTGCATGTAGTAGTTAGTTCTTCTTCTTCCCCATCTTTCCTTGCTTTCTTGCAAGAAAATCCACAAAGTAACCGACCTGTTCTAAGGTTGAAGATGATGGCCGTGATTTCCTAGGTAACTTTACCAAATGACCTTGGACCCTTTGGTCTAAACGGTTTGCAAACCGTTTGAAATCAAACGGTCTCAAGACCGTTTGATCTCATGCGGTCTTTCAAGACCGTTTAGAATCAAACGGTCTCAAGACCGTTTGGAAATTTTTACCAAGGGAAGACCATTTAGAGGTCTGCTGTATACATGTTGAATTTAATATCTACAAAGAATCATGACCTAATTGCAAACCAATCACAAGTTGAAGGCACTTCAATCCTCTAAACCCTAATCGGGTTCAATTGCTGAAATCAATGACCAATTTTGGTGAACTTTGGGTTGAAGGGCCCAAATGGTCTCAAGACCATTTGGGGGTTCACTCAAACGGTCTCAAGACTGTTTGGTGACAACCCAAGACCATTTTGAGGTCTAGGGTTGAGGTAATTTGATCAATTGAGGGTCCAATCACAATAGGTTGATTAATTGATTAAAAGTGCTGATTTTAGAGCTAATTAGGGTTCAACCCTTATCTAATTGACTTAGATTTTGATGAATCTTTGGGCAAACGGTCTCAAGACCGTTTGGAAGATGTCCAAACGATCTCAAGACCGTTTGGGCCAAGTTTGGGCCCAATTGAGTGTCAATTGATAGGTTCAACTTCGATTTGATTCACATTGATGATTGTTGATGGTTATTGTTTACAAACCCTAATTCAATCGGTTTCAACCCTAATTGACTAGAAATTAAGGGACAATTGAGTGTCCAATTGGTTAAGAATAACCCTAATTAGCTCAATTGATAAGTGATTAACAAGGATGTGGCCAATTGAGAGCTTCAACATAGAAGACCCTAATCGATTTTAACCTTTGATGCACCTTTGAGGTCCATGCGATTTTGAGCCCATTTGGACCAAACGGTCTCAAGACCGTTTGGGCTCAAACGATCTCAAGGTCGTTTAGATCCAATCGATCTCAAGGTCGTTTCATGTCATGCGGTTTCAAGGTCGCATAGGCTCATGCGGTTTCAAAGTCAACACTTTCAAACGGTCAACGCACTCATGCGGTCTTGGATCTCATGCAGTCTTTGATCTCATGCGGTCTTGGAGGTCAAAGTGTCCAAACGGTCAACGCCCCCAAACGGTCTCAGGACCGTTTGGAGGTTGAAGTGTGTAATCGTTTGGGGATCTTTTAGGGCTGTGATTGCTTAGTAGTTTGAAGGTTTAATTGGTTCAATGGTTGGCTCATCCAAACCCTAATGGTACCTAAAGACAATAAGGGGCTATGTGATTAATAGATTGACCCATGATGCAATCAATGATGTACATTACCAATGTGCCCTTGAAGGGTTCAAGTATATGATACCTTTGTTTAATCAAAACCCTAATGACATGAAAGTGGTGACTTAGCTTATGTTAATCAATAGTGACTTGACCTATCCTAATCTAGAGTGATGTAATCACCATCTATTAGTAAGAAGAGAGAGAAGGACCCTTTTATGGTTGGAATTCAAGTAAAGTACCTTCAATGTATATGAATGTGCATGATTAGGGTATGATCCACTTGTGTGAGATCATGAAAACACTAATTATTATAATTGATGAATCTTAACCTAACTTGAAGGCATCAAGGATGATGATTTCATGCATGGTGATGCTATGAGCTCAAATCACTATGTAGTGAATGGTAAACCCTAATCCGTGGGCAATAACATGAAATGTGAATAGTAAACCCTAATTGAAACTAATAAAGGAACCTAGCCTTAGTAAAGGCACAAAAATATAACCTTTGAATTGGAACGTTATTCCTGCCTTATGAATTGCTGGTCTGAAGATGAAATGTTATTATTGTCAGTTGAATTGACTATGCAGGTTCTTATAAGAGAATGATCATAACCAGGTAAGGGTTATGATAAAGTATTCATTAAAAGTATGTTTTAGACTTTATGAATAAGTGATGTATGCTATGTTGTCTATGTTATGTGGCAACATATGAAGTTAATGGGCTATGAGAGCCATGAGTAACATCAAGGTCATGATTGATTATATGACTTATGATAAATTGACATCCATTTGATAATTGATAAAATTTAAACTTGATACATTTAGTATTCTTCTGTTATAGCAATGCTTTAATACTTAAATGATTGGAAACATGATTGATGCTAAAAGAATACTGAAATATACCTAAGTAATCAAGTTTAATCATACCATGTAGAGCCCTGATCATAGATCCATCATTGTTAGAATTTAAATGATGGTGAAACAGGTTTTCCTAAGGGAACTCCTGGATCACATACTTTTGAGTATGTGGGGGAATATGGACGCGAATATCCTTACGTCCTAGTATAGGAGTTGATGTAGATGTATCTTAATCTATCAACCCTACACTATGTGATTATGCCAGGATGATGTATCACTAATCACCCGAGGAATCTTTTATGCCACATCGATGAGAGATAAACATGAGATCTTTCGATGGTGAAGAGAGTACAGAATGCCACTGTGACTCTAATAGCAAAGTACCAGAATACCCTGGTGAGCTATAGTAGCAGAGACACTAGATGTCCTGCATGTTGATCCTCACTCTGACTGAGGAAGTTGAGGTCATAAGAATTCGGCTCTTTTGATGACCTAGTATGATACCGATGCGACTTACTAGTGATCGTTTGGAGTATGAGCGGTATACCTCATCTCCGTAGGGCATAACAATGTTTGTAAAACATAATCAGCCGCGTAGTATATCTACTAGGGTTGAACTACGAGATACAATGATTGATGTTATACTGTTCATATTAGTATACATGTTCTTCTTGTTCCTTAATGGAGTTGCTTTACATAATATCCAATCTGCTGTTGAGTAACTTAGATTACTTGCTCATGTTTTCCTTATATGCTATAACAAAGCTTCTGGCGAAGAGTTATAACTCTCACTGGGACAATTATTTAAAATTGTCTCACCCCGTAGATTTCAACTTTTTCGGTGGTCGTCGAGGGCGAAGGAACCAGTCTGCGGGAGAGCAGTATCAGGAGCAGCAACACCAGGGGCAGCAGTGAGTCTCAGGTGGAGATCCTAGCTATCCCATCTTATAGTTAGATAGTCTTATGTTGTCTCTGTACTCTTAGGTCCTTAGAGTTAGTTGATATGAGATTTTGATTGTCAATCTTGAGATTTTGTATCTGGTCGTATATAATCACTCAAGAAGTGATTTAACAGAGATGTAAATTGTTTATCTTTCTTTTATGAAAGAAGTTTCATGTTTTCAAGATCTTGTCTCGAAAAGTTTTAATTTTTCATGATTTTTCGTATTCCGCTGCTAATCGAATGCTTCCGCTGAGTTTATATAATGTTTTGGAGATCGGACCCCAAAATTAAGTGGTATCAGAGCTCTAGGTTCGCTGAGTCTACAGAGACATAGGACTTAGAATGTCGAGTCTATCCTTAGTGTTTCTTTCCTATCTAATAGAGTCATCTTCTCCCTAGGAGAAGAAGATATATAAGGATGTCTAAACCACATGAGGAGTATGTGGCCGAGAGTAGTGTAGCTGCACCCCGAGAAGGTGCAAGAAACCCAGAGATAGAACAACTCGTACCTGAGCCACCTGTGCAGCCACCTCAATTTGACCCAACTGATATGGCAAACCCAGCTGTTCAAACTATGTTCGGGCAGTTTATGACTGCCATGACACACATCACCGACATGATTCCCATGCCTGCACCTAGGGCACCTGCCCAGCATGAAGGACAAGGTATCGGTAAGACGTTCGAGTGACTTCACAGAGTTGGGGCGACCGAATACTTTGGCACAGCCGACCCTACAGATGCTGATCTATGGCTGACCGAGTTGGAGAAAGCCTTCAGAATCTTGAACATCCCTGAAACTGAGAAGGTTAGACACACTGTCTATCTCCTCAAAGGAAGTGCTAGTCACTGGTGGAACATGGAAGAGCAGAAGAGGCCTGGAGTGGAAGTTTCGTGGGAAGATTTTCGACAGGAATTTGTCAATAGATACTTCCCAAAGACATTCTTGGATGAGAAAATCTCTCAGTTTGAGAGATTGAGGCAAGGCATGATGAACATTAGCGAGTACGAAGCTAAGTTCATGGAGTTGTTGTGGTTCTGTCCGCACATGGCTGCCACATAAGAAGAAAGAATCAGAAGGTTTGAGAAGGGTTTGAACGCCGACTTGTCTTCTCCCGTGTCTAGCTTAGAGAACCGGAAGAGGTTCTCTACCTTCGTTGAGTCAGTCTGAAGGATAGAGAGATCCATAATCGAGAAGAGGCAAACCCATAGGAGACATTCGCAGTTCCAGGGCTCTTCATCTAGAGACTTTAAGAAGCCTAGATTCTCTGCACCTACACCTCCACCACCCAGATCTAGTGCTCAGACACAATGGACACCAAGTACAGGTAGAGGACGGAGCCTACCGCCACAAGAGACTCATAGTTGTGCATCGATGTCGGTCACAGGACCACCTAGACCACAACAACAAGACAAAAGCTGCTACAACTGTGGAAAAGTAGGGCATCTGATGAAGGACTGTATGTCTAGGCATGTCAGTGTGACACAACCTCAGAGACAGAGTCAACATGGATCACAGAGAAGGTAGTTTCAAGGAGAAGCTAGAGGACGCGGACAAGCGTCCCAAGCCAGATCGTCAGCACCGACTCAACCTCAGGCGACAGTGAGGTTCTATGCTATGAACTCACCTGATGCAGTGATCAACCCACGGGTTGTGGCAGGTCAGATGGAACTATTATATTCTGATATGTCTAAATCATATGGTGTATCTATTTTGATTGACCCAGGTGCTACACACTCCTTTATCACTCAAAGAGTGATCCGTAACTGTAAAATGACAGTCAATCATAGAGCAGATAGCTTGTTGCTTGAGACTCCGTTGAGAGGGTCTGCTATGTTGCAGGAGGTATGCTCTTCTTGCATCCTCTTCTTTTCTGATCATCACATTCAAGTAGACCTTATACCACTTGAGATGCAAGGATTTGATATAATCCTTGGGATTGATACCTTGGAAAGGTATAGAGTTGTCTTGGATTGTGAATCCAAGGAGGCTGTGTTTGCTGATGATAGCAACACATGGATCTTTCACGGAGAGAGAAAGATTCTACCCACCTGTCTAGTGTCAGCTATGGTTGCTGAGAAGCTGATGAGGCAAGGATGCTATGCATTCTTAGCCCATGTGGTAGATACTACCATTAGGAGTCCCAACCCTGCTGAAGTTCCTATAGTCAGGGAATTCGAAGACGTATTTCCTGAAGAACTTCCACGTAAACCACCGCCATGGGAAATTGATTTTGAAATCAATTTGATCCTCGATACACAAACCATAGCCCAGACACTGTATAGGATGGCGCCTACTGAGATGGTAGAACTTAAGAAACAGCTTCAAGAGTTTCTTGAGAAGGGTTTCATCCGACCGAGCACTTCACCTTGGGGTGCTCCGGTCCTGTTTGTTAAAAAGAAAGATGGATCAATGCGGTTGTGCATTGATTACAGACAACTCAATAAAGTAACAATAAAGAATAAGTACCCTCTGCCGAGAATTGATGATCTCTTTGACCTGTTGCGTGGTGCAACCGTCTTCTCGAAGATAGACTTAAGGTCTGGATATCGTCAACTTCGTATTAAGGATAGTGACATACCCAAGTCTGCCTTTAGGACAAGGTATGGTCACTATGAGTTCACAGTTATGTCGTTTAGACTAACTAATGCACCGGCTACATTCATGGAACTCATGAATAGGATCTTCTGACCTTTCCTCGATCAGTGTGTTGTCATCTTCATAGATGACATTCTGATCTATAGTAGAGATGCTCAGCAGCACGAACAACATCTTTGCCAAGCTTTGACCTTGCTAAGAGAACATAAGTTATACGCTAAGTTCAGCAAGTGTGAGTTTTGGTTGCCAGAGGTGTCTTTTCTTAGACATGTGATATCTGCATCGAGAATTCGTGTTGACCCTAAAAAGGTAGAATCTGTTCTACAGTGGGAACAACTGAAGACACCGACAGAGATTCGTAGTTTCTTAGGGTTAGCTGGCTACTACTAGAAGTTCATTAAGAACTTCAGTTCCATAAACCTACCCTTGACCAAGTTGACTCGGAAAGACGTTCCTTTTGTCTGGAGTGATAAGTGTCAGCAATCTTTCCAGTTGTTGAAAGAGAGGTTGACAAGTGCACCCGTTCTTGTGCTACCTGAGCAAGGCAAGGGCTATGTAGTTTTCTGTGATGCCTCCAAGAATGGACTCAGATGCATGTTGATGCAGGATAAGCAAGTGATTTCTTTTCCTTCCCGACAACTTAAGAAACACGAGGAGAATTATCTAACACACGATCTGGAGTTAGCTGCTGTGGTTCATGCTTTGAAGATCTGGAGACATTATCTCTACGGAGAGACGTTCCAGATTTTCACTGATCACAAGAACCTTAAGTACATCTTCTCTCAGCACGAACTTAACATGAGGCAACGTCGCTGGATGGAGTTAATCAAGGACTACGATTGTACAATTGATTACCATCCAAGGAAGGCCAATGTAGTTGCAGATGCTCTGAGTAGGAAATCAACAACACCATCCTCTTATTGGGCACAACTAAACTCTTTAGTATGCCCCAGGAGAGATATGCTTATCTCCTTAAGGCAAAACAATGTACAGTTGAAGGTGTCGTTGTTAGTCGGGTTGTTAGCTGAGATGCATATTAAACCTACCCTAAGAGAGCAGATTAGAGAGGCACAACAAGTTGATGTTGTGGTTCAGCAGATCAGGTCAGAGTATGGTGATGAGAAGAGAGATGGTTTCCATGACTCAGATGATCAGGTGGCATGTTATCATGGTAGGATGATAGTGCCGGATGTAGATAACTTGAGGAAGTTAGTCCTAGAGGAAGCTCATTCTTCGATGTATGCCATGCATCCAGGGAGCACCAAGATGAATCGAAACTTAAAAGATATGTAGTGGTGGCCTGGAATGAAGAAGGATGTTGCTGAGTTTGTTCTGAGGTGTCCTGTGTGTTAGCAGGTTAAGGCTGAGCACGAGAAGCCTACATGGACAATGCAACCTTTACCCATACCACAGTGGAAGTGGGACCATGTGACCATGGACTTTGTTGTTGGCCTACCCAGGACAAGCAAAGGTGTAACGACCCCGCCTCTCAGTAACCCCCAATTAAGGGAGACCGGAAGGTCGAAATCGTTAACCAATTACATGATCAAAGGTTCAACGAATAATCACTTATAATTATGAAATTCTACTAAACTAAACTGAATATTGGCAGAAAAATTTAAACTTGGTTACCTTTGAAAAACTTGGAGATTCTAAGTATCCATTGCTTGAATCTACTCTATCTAATCCTCTTGGCACTTTACTTTTTATTTTGCAATGTGTCAGTTTACTGTTTGTTCCTTTAGGGTTCATACCTAAAACGCCGACAAACAAAAACACGATCAGCACAAAGCTGGTATGTGGGGGATCACAAAAATTGGTTCAACTATATTAACAATGTAGGTAACCAATTACCATTAAACAATCAAATTACATTTTAAGCAGTACTACTCAATCTCTTCCTATCCCTTATCTCTGTAGTGTCTCTGCAGTGGACATGGATATCACCATCCTCACTTGGTGGATCTTCATTATACCATGCATGATCCTACCTGACAGGTAGACCAATACCTAGGGTTGAGTTGCATGGCACTTCCCGTATAAAGTCCAATCTCTAACTCGATATGACTTGATGGACCTACCTCCTTGGTAGCCATTTACTAAGTCATTTACGGACCTGAAGGCCTACCCCATTGGTAGCCTTTTACTAGGTCACCCATCAAACTACAGAAGGGACTGAGATCTGAGCTAGTAGGCATAACTTATTATGTGATAATCATATTCACTTTACCAATTGCATGAATTAAAACATCCAACAGTTTAATTCAGTTCATGATGAAATCATCGACAAAATCCCGGAAAACTACATCAGTTAGTCATAAGCGTAACCACATACCTCCTATTGAAGTTTCAGATATAGAATCAAGATTGTTGAAAGAGAATATCCAATTAAGCAAGCAAAGGCACAGAAACCCTGAAATAAAAGTACAAATTCACTTTTATTAATATTTATCCAGTATCATTATGTCCCTTAGGGTTTCTATCCAATTTTAGGGTTTTCCTGAAAATTAGGGTTTTACTTTCATTCTCGAATATTATGAACCCTAATTTACCAAAAACACTAAAACCCCTAAATTATCTCCTTTTAACATTCCTAACCGTTTTAGAGTTATTGTTTAGCAAATTACTAGAATAACAAGGTTCCCTTTTCTTTAATCTTAAATTAGGGTTTTTTTGTACATTATCTCCCCTTTAAGACATAAACCCTAATTTTAGGAAAATATTCAATTAAAACGGATTAATACTTCATATTATTAATAAAAAGGTTAATATCCCTCTACTCAACCTATTAGGTTATAAAGAAACACCTTTTCCATGTAATTAGGGTTTCTAATTAATTTGGAATGCATTTTACTAACCATTAAATTACTTTTGCAAAACGAACTGGAATTGGATGCCACAATTATTTTTAACAGATTCCTTGTAATTTTCTACCAATCTTTCATATATAACTTTTCCCTATACGAGATTCCTAGTAATTACTAGGATTTTAGCAAGAAAACTCATTTATCTGTAATTTTGGTTAGAGATAGATTTTTACCAAAAAAACCTGGCCGTTAGATCAGTGCTCCGATGCACCCCGCGTCGATCTGACGCTCTGTGTCGCAAGCCTCCACTAACTCGGTGGCGTGTCCTGCTTCTCGCCCTCAGCCACCGGATCTCGATCGAATGCTCGAAGTCGCGAGCATCCTGACTTATCCGGCCACCGCCAGATCCTGATCCGACGCTGCCCGTTGGGTCGTGCCTCGGTCCATGCTGGTCCAAGATCAGAGGGCTGCTGGTCATCGTCCTCTCCTTCTTCTTCAAAGAATCAGCGGCGGCGCCGCACGGACCTCCTCACCAGAGCTAGGGCAATCAAGAGGGAGAGAGGGCTTCGAGGGGTTATAAGTGGCCGCCTGGATGCGTTAGGGTGAGAGAAACCACCCAAGGCCTATTTATAGGCTAGGGGAGGGTCTGTTCTAGGGTTCCAGACCTCGCTGCCAACACTAGTTCTTGCCCAATTGGGCATTTTTGATATACACAGCCAAAGATGGCAAAACCGGGGTCAAAGCTCTTCGCCTGGGTCTCCCAAACCCGATGGGACTATCATCCCAGGTGCTCATGCACCATGGTGAAAGAAAAATCGAGGGGAAAAACCCCTGTAAACACGCTATTGTTCTTGTCCCTCTGGGACTCTGGGCAATAGACGGGTTAGTTGGATCAAAATCCAACGGCTCTGATCATCCACGTTCAAACCAAAAAGGGAAAGAATTCCCAATAAAACAAGGAAAAATTTATCTTAAGAATAACTTTGGAAATTTAATAACTCTCAATCCATAAGTCCTTTTGGCCTCAAATTTTATAGGAAAGTCATTCTCACGTTTATCTTTCATTGTGCAAAAATAGGAGTCATTATTCAAATGGAAAGAGTCCTTTACTTTAGTTTCAAGTTATCCTTTAATTAATGGTATTTTCCACCTTTTCTTTATTTCCTTGGCCATTATCTAATTATTCTGAGTTCCTTGAACCCCAAGGAACCCATATAACACGAAATTATATTTTTGGAAATTATCTTTTAGCCTTTTAACCATTCTTTCCTCTTTTCTTATATATTCTATTTTCCCATTGAAATTCTTTATTAAAAAGGAACTCCTTTTTCATTTTCTTTTTTATTATTCTTTCAAATGGGCTTAATGGCCAACAAGGCCCATCAAACAACATGCAAGGCTTTCATTCACGAAATTAATCATGCAATCAAACATAATTCTTATTTATGCCTTTAATAAAGATTTACAAATCTCATTACGTTTATTAGAAAAAAAATGAGGTTATAACATCCTCCCCTCCTTATAGGAATTTTGCCCTCAAAATTCAAACAATCAAGCAAACAATTCCGGGTATGTTTTCTCCATGTCTGCCTTCAGCTCCCATGTGGCCTCATCCTCTCCATGATGCTTCCAAAGAACCTTTACCATCTCTATATTCTTGCATCTGAGTTCTTTCACCTTGGTATCTAGAATCTGCAAAGGTGACTCAGGATAGGTCAGCTTCCCTTGAAGCTCAATAGGCTCAATGCTCAGCACATGGCTTGGATCTTGCACATATCGCTTTAGGTTAGACACGTGAAACACATCATGCATCATACTATACTGAGGGGGTAATGCCAAACGGTATGCAGCTTCACCAATCCGTTCTAACACCTCAAACGGACCCACATATCGGGGACTCAACTTTCCTCTGTTCTTAGCTATAGCTCAGAGCGGTCGGATTTTCAAAAACACATGGTCTCCCACAGTGAAATGCACATCAGTCCTCTTTGCATCAGCATATGACTTCTGTCGATCCTGGGCTCTCTTTAGCCTTTGCTTGATCAAAGACACTTTATCAGCATACACTTGGAGCTCATCTGACCTCAACAGTGTCCTCTCACCCACATCATCCCAGTGAAGTGGTGACCGACACGGTCTCCTGTACAAAGCTTCATACGGAGGCATCCCGATACTGGCTTGGTAGCTGTTGTTATAGGCAAACTTTGCTAAAGGTAAGTATTGCTCCCATGAGCCACCCCAATTGAGCACACAAGCTCTCAACAGATCCTCTAAGGTCTGGATCGTCCTTTCTGACTGACCATCTGTTTGGGGATGATATGCGGTACTAAACTTTAACCTTGTACCCAGTTCCTCTTGAACCTGCTTCCACAACTTGGAAGTAAACTTGGGATCTCTATCAGAAATGATCGATCCTGGTACGCCATGCAAACACACTATCTCTCTAATATACAGCTCAGCTAAGTCTGACACCTTAGCTGTGGTCTTCAAGGCAAGGAAGTGTGCTGACTTAGTAAGACGATCTACCACGACCCATATCACATCATGACCTCTCTTGGTCCGGGGTAGACCCACCACAAAATCTATGGTGATCTACTCCCACTTCCACTCTGGAATTTCTATTTACTGTAAAAGTCCGCCGGGTCGCTGGTGTTCAGCCTTCACCATCTGGTAGGTAAGACAACTGGCCACCCATGACGCAATGTCTTTCTTCATTCCTGGCCACCAGAAGAACTATTGTAAGTCCTTGTACATCTTAGTAGTTTCGGGGTGCACTGTGTATTTGGATCCATGAGCCTCTTGCATAATACGCTATTTTATTGGTAAATCTGTCGGTACCCAAATGCGATTCTCAAACTTGATTCCCCCATCTACTCCCACGGATAAACGTGTCTGTGGCTTCGTCATCAAAACTTTCATCTTATCAAGCTCTTCACTGGTCAACTGTGCTGCTACGATCTCACTCAACGACTCAGATTGAATCTAAATATTAGCCAACCTAACTCGGTCCTCTAGAAGTTGCGGAGTCCATTCCACAAGTTCCTCCAGACTTTTCCACTGGCTGGACAGAACAGCTGCACACGTAAGCTGCTTCCGACTCAAAGCATCTGCTACGACATTCACCTTACCAGGATGGTAGGCGATGGTGAAGTCGTAATCCTTCATGTATTCCATCCATCGTCGCTGTCGTAGGTTCAGGTCTCTCTGTGTCAGCAGGTACTTCAAGCTTTTATGGTCGGTTAAGATTTCAAAGGTAGCACCGTACAGGTAGTGCCGCCATATCTTCAAGGCATGAATGATAGCAGCTAACTCCAGGTCATGTATCGGGTAATTCACCTCATTTGGCTTGAGTTGTCGAGAAGCATATGCAACCACATGCCGATCTTGTTCCAACACACAGCCAAGTCCCATCTTGGAAGCATCGGTGAATATCATGAAACCTTCATTACCAGAAGGCAGAGTCAACACAGGAGCGGTAGTCAACTTCTCCTTCAATTCCTGGAATCGATCTTCACATACTTCAGACCACACGAACTTCACATCCTTCCGAGTCAACATGGTCAGCGGTAGAGCTGTCTTGGAGAAATCCTTGATGAAGCGCCGGTAGTATCCGGCCAACCCCAAGAAGTTGCGAATCTTAGAGGGGTTCTTCGGTGCCAGCCAGTCTCGAACGGCCGATACTTTGGCTAGATCTATGGTGATCGTTCCTCCTGAGATGATGTGTCCAAGAAACATGACTCGGTCCAACCAAAACTCACATTTCGAGAACTTTCTGAAAAACTTACGCTTTCTCAGGATATCAAGGACTCTACCCAGGTGGTCACGGTGTTGGGCTAGGCATCCGAATACACTAAGATGTCATCTATGAACACTATCACAAAAGAGTCAAGGAAAGGCTGGAACACACTGTACATGAGGTTCATAAAGACACTAGGTGCATTGGACAATCCAAACGGCATGACCACAAACTCATAGTGGCGATATCGGGTTCTGAAAGCCGTTTTGGGTATATCCTCACTTCTCACTCTCACCTGGTGGTATCCTGACCTCAAATCGATTTTGGAAAAGACTCGAGCTGATTTGAGTTGGTCAAACAGGTCATCTATCCTAGGCAAAGGATACTTGTTCTTGATGGTTGCTTGGTTGATCATCCGATAGTCAATACACATCCAAAGTGACCCATCCTTCTTTTTCACAAAAAGGACTGGAGCACCCCAAGGTGATGTACTGGGTCGGATAAACCCCTTATCCAACAACTCTTGCAACTGGGTTTTCAACTCAAGCAACTCTGACGGGGCCATTCTATAGGGTGCCTTAGATATAGGGTTAGTCCCACGAGCTAATTCAATTGAGAAGTCTACCTCCCGCTCAGGGGGAATCCCTGGTAGATCATCTGGAAAAACATCGGCATACTCCCGTACCACCTCTATGTCCTCTAAGGATTGCCCCTTGACCTCGAGTGTGGTGACTATGGCTAAGTAGGCTCGGAAACCCTTGGATAGCATCCGTTCATCTTTCAAAGCGGACACATAAAGGCTGGTTGTCGCATCTTTCCTTCCTCGAATGGTGAAGTGTGGATAGCCATTTTTCCTAATAAGAATCTTTTTCTCTCTACAGTCAATCTGGGCTCTATAGGTGGAAAGCCAATCCATACTGATAATCACATCAAAATCATTCATATCGAAGAGCATAAAGTCAGTGGGAAGTTCATGGTTCAAATAATTTACTGGCAAGACTGGGGTTTTCAAAAGAGAGGTATAAATACGACCACTCGGAGTTGTGACATCCAACACATAACCCAAATCCTTGATATCCAAACCAAGCATAGTTGCCAGATTTCTTGAAATAAAAGTATTAGTAGAACCAGAATCAAAGAGTGCTTTTACATTTTGTCCCATGACTTCCAACATGCCTACATAGATATTCCAAATTAGAAAACTACTACATGATCTACTGAACTAAAAGGAAAACACTATGAGTTATTACCCTCGATCAACTTGTTAGCATTCGCCTGAGCTTCTTCATTTTTGATGGTGAACACTCTAGCCTGTCTCCTCTCTCCAGCTGGTGGTACTCCGGCTGGGGGTGTTGCAGCTACAGGTTGTGCTGCCACGGGCTGTGCCCCTAAAGGTCCTCTCGGGTCAGGCTGCGGGCAATTGGCGATGATGTGTCCTTCTTGCTGGCACCGGTAGCAGACTCTCTTCTTGAAGCGGCACTCACCGGTGTGCCACCTTCCGCAGGTGCGGCATCGAGGCTGGTTGTTCTCTTGATGAGGTTTCCCTTTCCCTCCAAGTCTTCCTTTGGCCTGGTTACACCCGTGACCTTTCTTGTGGTTGTTCTTCTGACCTTGAGCTCCTTCAGTGAAGCCCAAGTATCCCTTGGATTGATTCTGTGCAGGAATCACCGTCCTTTCCATGTCCAAGGCGGTGTTGTAAGCTTCAGCGAAGGTCTTTGGCTTGCTAGCCATCACATGGGGCTTGATGGTGGGATGTAGACGCTCTATGAAATGGTCCACCCTCCTCTCTTCATCCATCATGTGCCCGAAACGTTCTAGTATACAGAATCTGCGACCAAAGTCTGCCACAGAAGAGCTTCCTTGTGTCATGTTGGTGAACTCTGATGCGATGATTTTGAGTCGCATTTATAGACCTTTTTGATATGTGTTTTGTGCTTTTATTAGTCATTTTTATGGTTAATAATGCATGATTCACTCATTTCGGTCTTTGCCATCATTATATGTCAAATCCCCTTAGTTTTATCATTTTGAGCATTAATTATCACATTATCATAATTTGTGTGGATTTATTTGGTCTTGTCTTGGAATTTCAGGAAAAACAAGTATCTGCTTCCGTCGATACCATCGACGGAAGTCGATACCATCGACAAGGCTACAGGTTGCCATCCGAAAGGAGCAGCACAGAGTCGATACCATCGACACCCAAGTCGATGGCATCGAGATCCCTTCAGGTTGCTGGCGAGGAATCTGTCGATACCATCGACCCAAGTCGATGCCATCGATGCATGAAGGCTACAGCGTCGCTAAACGACAAAAACCGATGCTACAGAGATTCGATACCATCGACCCTAGTCGATGGTATCGAGATGGATACAGACACTCGGACGAAAAGAAAAGAGGGATGTCGCTACTACACCGGGTCGATACCATCGACCCGCGTCGATGGTATCAATGCCGGCATATATGCGTTGGATTCATTTTGATCTCAATCGGACGGCTGGAGTTATTTGACGACCTAATTAGGGACTTATACCTAATGACGACCGCCCAGACGAGAGGAGGATCTCATTTTTGCATTGCACGAGTGCCGAGGAGGATCTCATTTTTGCATTGCACGAGTGCCGAGGAGGATAAAAAGGAGAACGGAGGCCAAAAGCTCATCCCTGTCGTTCCGAACGCTGCCGAAGACGAATTTCACCACCGAGAGGCGGGAAAGCTCATATTCTACGCAAAGGATCTACCGGTTCTTCTCCGTTCAGGGGTTTTCCCACTTAATTCACGTTTTTCTTATGAATTCCCCTATTTATACCATGTATTTGTGCGAGATAAACATGCGAGGCTAAAACCCTCCATCTTTAGGACCGGGAGTAGCCCGGGAATGCATTGTATGACAATTTTATATTAATAATTCATATTTTCTCTCTTAAATCCGTGGTATAGTTTCATTTTCTCCATATATATTGTTATGCTTGATCACCATAATAATAACCTAATGCCATTAATCACTTCAACAGAAGGATTAACGGTTGAAAAGAGACGAAACCTACATTAATCGATAAATCCCTTGACAAAGGAGGTGTAAAATTAATGGTGGAAACTGAGAGATCGTTCATAATGCGCTTAGTTTAGGGGAATGATTACTACGACGGTGGAATCAACCTAAACCTAAGTAGTGAATTACACCACGACAGTGGGTAATTCTATTTTCAGGCCACTACCCGGATAGAGAGAGAAGAGTGAGAAATTATATAAAACCTAATGCAATGTTGACCCGCGGTGAAACCGCAATCCGAAAGATACCCTTTTGAATTGATTAAATTAAACTTTAATCGATTGTTTTCTGTTTCATTTTATTTTCTTTTAATTTCGACAACAAACCCTACTTTGTCATCTGGCCTAGCTGATTGCAATTAATTAGTAGGAGTCTCCAATAATTCACGTATCCCTGTGTTCGACTCGGGCCTCACAAAGGCCTGTACTACTCGACGCGTATACTTGCATTTTAGCGCGTAGTAAAATACACGTCAAGTTTTTGGCGCCGTTGTCGGGGATACGGCGAATTGTTGGCACTTCGAGTGCTACGAGCAGCCACTCTAGGCCACATTTTTTTTATTTTGAAACAACTTCAAATATTTTTAAATTTCTCTATAATTATTTATACTCGTCGGAGCATAGTACTGAACTCGAATTTTCTCATTTCAGGTACTGTGTATGGTGCATACACGTAGTACAGACTACGAAAATCGCACACCCGAGGTTCCATTTCCGGGACCTGAGGACGAGGAGCATTCTGAGCACGAGTACCAAGAAGAGATAGATTCTGAATCTAAACTAGAAGACATGGCCGAGCCACAGACCATATGGGAGAAGATCAAAGCTTCTTCCTCATCAGCTTCAAAGGGGCCTATAAAAAAGCAGGCGATCAATATACCAACGTACAAGATTGATCCGGCTCTAATCAATTTGGTGAAATCTAACGCTTTCCATGGTTTGAAGAATGAGGATCCCGTTGCACACCTGAGTCAATTCGTGGAGAATTGCGATATGGTGAAAATTGACCGATTTCCGCAGACTGCACTCTATTTGAAGCTTTTTCCGAGCTCACTAGCGGGCATTGCACGAGAATGGCTACACAACTTAGATGATGAGTTCGTTGAGTCATGGGACCACATGGTGGAAGTCTTCTTTGAGAGGTTTTTCCCTCCTGAGAAGACTAACGACATGATTAGGAAGATTCACAATTTCACTCAACAGGCAGGTGAAACATATTCTGAGACCTGGGAGCGATTCCAGGTTATGTTGAGGAGGTGCCCACATCATGGGCTGGACAGGGAAACACAAGTGAAAATCTTTTATTTTTCTCTCTCCGAGCACGATCGAAGTAACCTTGATTCAGCTGGATCCAGATTTTTTCTGAATAATATGGATACAAGATGTTGGGAGATATTAAAGAACATGGCTAGGAAACAGTCATGGGGTGACAGAGGTGCCGCAGAATAGGTCAAGGCTGCTGGTGAATCCAGAATAGTTAGGGAGCTGAACGATAAGTTAGATCTTCTAGCCAAGAAGCTGCTAACTAAGGAAGATGCATCTGAAGATGAGGAGGCCCAAGTGAAATTTATGCAACAACAGGGTTATAGAAACAATGACTATGCATGGAGGAAGGATAAAAAGTTCTCATGGAAGGATCCGAATAACTTTCTGCAGGATCCGGATGCCAAACCACAGCAGAGAGCCGAGGATAAGAACACTGCACTATTGAGTCAAATGGTACAGCAGAACCAAGAGATGATGGCCATGTTTGGTGATATTCTAACCAAGTTTGGGCAGACGCTGCAAAGCCATGGAGCACAAATGCGGGCATTGGAAACCATTGTGGCACACATTTCGAGTGAAGTGGTGGCAATCAAGCACGCCAATCAACAGAAACCAGCCGAGAATGCGAACGTGGCCCAAGCACATCACCAGGTCAAGTATATGTATGTGGTAAGGAATGAGGAGGAACCTCAGGTGCAAGAAGCTGTAGAAGAAAGAAAAATGACTTTCAATATGCATGCGACACCGGCAATACCGTATCCACGCACTTACTATGGTTTGCCGGGCGGAAACCCTTTCTTCAGAAAATCAGAGAGAGTTATGAATATTATATCTCCATGTAGGAAAGAAGAAGAATTGCAGGTTGTTTGTGCACGTGCGGAGACAGTGAACGTGAGAGAGAAACCACAACAAGCTGCTACCATTGAGGTTGTCTCACCAAAGCCCACGTCGGAGGGAGTGATTGAAGTAAGCTTGGGGGAGGTACTCCCGAAAAGCTCATATGTGCCACCTCACAGGCGTGTTGATGCATCGGATGTTTCAAATTTTGTCAATCCTAAGTCAAAGAAAGACCATCGTCATTTTAAGAAATTCCTGGAGATATTCTGAAAACTCCACATCAATATTCCATTAGTGGAGATGATCGAGAAAGTACCTGCCTATGGGAGGTTCATCAAGGAAATCATCAATAAGAAGAGGCGGATAAAAGACGATGATATTTGTCGGATGAATGAGACGGTAAGCTCTATGATTCACGAGAGTTCACCAAAGAAGAGAAAAGACCCAGGAGGTTTTTACATTCCGTGCTCAATAGGTAATCGACATTTTCCTAAAGCACAATGTGATTCCGGCGCTAGCATAAATCTCATGCCTTTGGCGACATTTCAAAAGCTTGGGTTAAAAGAGATAAAAAAGTTGGCCGCAACAATTGAATTGGAGGATGGGTCTACCGTGAGACCCTATGGAGTATGTGAAGATGTTCTCGTCAAAGTGGATAGATTCATATTTTCGGTGGACTTTGTGGTCATGGATATGCCACCGCTCCAAAGCTGTGAAATTCTCCTAGGAAGACCGTTTCAAGCAACGGCGGATGTTGTGACTGCCTTAGGGAGAGGTACTTTGTCCTTGGGAATTGGAGGAGATCGAGTTGAATTCAAATTACTGAATGATCCTCTAAGCGTAGTTCCCAAAGTGAAAAGATGATGAGCTTCATACCGTCTAGCCTAAGACGTTAAATAAGGGCGCTTGTTGGGAGGCAACCCAACCATCGGTACATTAGGATAGTTTAATTATAATCATAGGTTGCTTTAATTTCATTCAATTTTTAGTGTAAAGAAGATACCTTGATCCGTTTGTTCATTGTGCAGGCTGAGGCAGAGTCGATACCATCAACACACTGGTCGATGGTATCGACATAGGTTCAGGTTGACAACTGCGGAGTTCGTTCTGAGTCGATACTATCGACGGTCTCGTCGATGGTATCGACATACCTACAGGCAGGTCGCGCAACAACTGTCGATAGTATCGACACAACAGTCGATACCATCGAGATCTCTGGAGAAGTTCAGAACGATTTGTCTCAGTCAACTCGATACCATCGACGGCCTCGTCGATGGTATCGACATGGTCACAGGTTGAAATAAAAAAGTGGCGGTGTCGCAATGAAGTCAAGTCGATACTATCAACATCTGTCGATGGTATCGACATCCACGTCACCGATTCACGCAAAGACATCGACGGCGATCGCGAGTCCACGTCAACAATCCGGGTGCTGCGTCGATACTATCGACTTGCGTCGATGGTATCGACAGGTCAGCAATCTGGGTTACCCGATCTAGCAAACGTCAGCCGTCGATACTCGCGAGGGGGGGGGGCAGATAGCAGTGAGACGTGTCGATACCATCGACCCGCGTCGATGGTATCGACGGGTCAACAGTGGCGCCGACCAAGTCTATATAAGGAGAATTGCAACGTCTTTTGACGTCACACCTTCAGAGCAAACTTCCTCCTTTGCACCGAGCACTCCCCCGAGCCCTCCAAGACTGAAGAGCAGCAACATCGAGCAAGGATCTTCACCGAGTGGAGAATCACTTCTCTACCTTCCCTGATCTCTCTTCTTCCAATCTCATCTTTCTTGCCACAATGGTGCACGTCGCCGGAGCATCGTCCTCTCGCACGAATCCAATGGAGATCGCGGAGTTTGTACCACCCCCTACTGCTTCAGTCTCACATCCGCGCCTAGTTCACCCATCTCCGGAGGTGAGAAAGATCTATGAGGAGATCATGAAGCGGAAGATCGAGCCGACCCGGTATGTGGACCGGGGAATGATCCAAGAGCTTGGATTCGAGGCCAACTTGGCCTATGTGCTGGCCGGACAAGCACGTCACACCAGCAGACAGGACGATGAGTTGGAGTACCATGCGGATGGGCAGCCATTTTTCGGTGAATGGGCCACCTACAAAGAGCTGGTGGCGGAGTTCATGGCGTCCCTTGACGTCTGCGTCGTGCCCAATGACGTGGTTGCATCGGATCGTGAGTGGATCAAGGGCAGGGTGTCCTTCTGGCTGTTCAAAAACAACTACAACATCACGCTGGACCAGTTCAATGCAATCTTCAACTGGAACCACGGTCGAAATGATCACCGGCGCCCAGATGCCCGCACCGACTATGACAAGATCTTCGCCGAGCTAGTGACAGTGCTGGCGGGAAAGACAGTGAGCTACCACAATGCTGCAGTAGCGGATTTCGAGCATCCTTTCGTCCGGGTCCTACACCGGATGTTGAGTTTCACTTTCTTTGCTCGTAGCGATCTAGCATTGAGCAAATTTTAGGAGAGCGACATTTTCTTTCTCTACATGCTCCTGAAGCGACAAGAATGCAACTGGGGTGCGTTCTTCCTGCAGCGTGTCCTGGCGGTAAAGAGGAGTACGAGGAAGGCTCCGATTCATTTCGGCGGGCTCATCACCAAGCTGGCGCACTACCTCGGGCTCAACTTCTCCACCATGACCCCGCTTTCCACGAGGAGTAAGGTGAACGTGCAACATCTGCACCGTTCCAACCTGATTCTTCTACGGGATGGGTTGGCGTACGCACACTGCCACGTCAACCACGCTTACCAGGAATGCGCACTGCCGGACCCCGTCTTCAACATCGAGGGCGCACAGCACTTCCGATGGCCGATCATAGCCATCGAATCTGATGATGAAGAAGGCGGCAACAACGGACAAGAAGGCGAGGCTGAGGAGGAAGAGGAGGCATTCACACCTCTTCGTGCACGGGTAGCACCCCGGAAGCGTCCTCGGATGCATCCGGGTGCGTCTTCATCATCACAGCCCCCGCCGCCATCACCACAGCCCTCGCAGCCAAGCGAGGATGTCTACTCCATGCAGGGAATGTACACGATGCTGCAAGACATACATCAGACACAACAGCAGCATCTAGAGATGTATACCGGTATTCAGGGTACTACGAACCGGTTACTTGACAACTAAAGGGCAATGTTCGAGAATGAACGTCTCCTCCTCGACAACCAACAGCAGATACACAATCGGTTGCAACATATGGAGATGCAACAGGAGGCCTTCTACGACCACTACTGGAGTCAGAGCTACTTTGGAGGCTATCCACAGCCTCCGCCGAGGACCCATTATGATCCGAGCTTCCAGGGGGAGTATCCTTCTTGGGATCCTACGGCCCCACAGTACCCACCTCCGCCTCCACAAGAATGATCAGGGTATCTTTGTTCCACTCTTAAGTTTGTTTTTGACTATGAGGCCATAATCGAATTCAAGCTTAGGGGGGTAGTTGGAACAGCTCTATCTTTTCTTTTGTTGTTTTTTTAGTTTTTTTTTGCATTGTTATTTATTTCTTGCATTTTTAGTTTTGGTAGGATCCACGTGCTATCTAGTGTAACTGTGGATGTCGTAAAAGTTGGTCATCTTGCTGTTAATTCATGGGAAATTTAAGGGAAATTTAAAAATTTTTGTGTCTTTGGATAGCTTGACTTGGTTGTCCTTGGGGAACTTATCCTACGAAAAATGATTGATTATGTCAACTTTAAAACAACATTTCACACCTATACTCCTATTGACTCATGAAAAGTGGATAGTAATGGTTGTTTGAGCCTAACCTAACCAAATGGTAATGAGACCTTAATTGGATGTAAGAGAGAGAACCCTCTAAACTACTACACATGTCAGTAAGGAGGGACACATAATATCTTTCTAAGGTTCAGTCATCTAATCTTGTGATCATTCCACTTCATTTTTCCATAATCCACCTAAGAATTGGAAGTAAAGTGCCGTTTTAATTCCTTCTTGTGTGCATAGCATTTAGATAGGACTTGCATTGATATTTTCCATACGTTTGCATAAAAAGAGAAAAAATATAGGGATTCATGCACATTACCTTTAGGTGCATGCCATGTAGTTGCACTCATGATTTTCATGCATAAAATACACCATGTATCTCAATTTTTCCTCAAAAGTGATCTAAACTGTTCCATACCTTCGAAATATTGCAAAGATTTCCAAGCATGAAGTAAATAGCCCAATACACTTATCTTTAAGCAATGATGGATATGTGGGCGAAAGAAAAGGAAAAAAATTTTCTGAAAATATGAAATAAAGAAAAAAAATTAGAAAAGAAAAAAAAAGAGAATTTAGAAGAAAGTGGAATAAGAGGGAGAAAGGAACATGATATCACTCGCATTACAGGAAAATTGAGTACATGATGTGGCTTAATTAGATTTCCATCTCATTTTGAGGTGGAAGGTTAGTGCATGCATCATTTCACCCAATTTTAGGCATTAGGGCATTTCTAATGTGCATTTGCATCATTTAGGACATTTTGTTTTATGCATATTGAAACTGTGCAATACTTCCAAGTTCTTCCATGAAACACCCATTTCCATCCACCCGTTGCTCGGATTGGTAGGCCACCGTGAATTTCTCCTCACTAATGATTATCAGGAGAACTGCTTCCATGTAGATGGTAGTTAGGGCGAGCAACGTAGTATAGGCGATCACAAGATGCACCAATGCTGAATCGGCGAATTTTATTATGTTAACTGCCTTATGTGATAGTGTTCATCAGTTTGAAGGATAATTTCTCTTATTGATGATTATTGTCACCTTTAGGGTAATTACTGTTCTGTGGTTAGAGAAGGCCGGTTTGAGAATGTTCAGTGGGAGTCACATGGGATGTTGGGTTGGTGTGTTGATTTTTAGTTGACATCTGCAATTCTATTCTAAGGATTAGTTGCTCGAGGGCGAGCAATGTTTAAGCTTAGGGCAGTTTGATGCGATGATTTTGAGTCGCATTTATAGACCTTTTTGATATGTGTTTTGTGCTTTTATTAGTCATTTTTATGGTTAATATTGCATAATTCACTCATTTCGGTCATTGCCATCATTTTATGTCAAATCCCCTTAGTTTTATCATTTTGAGCATTAATTATCACATTATCATAATTTGTGTGGATTTATTTGGTCTTGTCTTGGAATTTCAGGAAAAACAAGTATTTGCTTCCGTCGATACCATCGACGGAAGTCGATACCATCGACGGAAGTCGATACCATCGACAAGGCTACAGGTTGCCAGCCGAAAGGAGCAGCACAGAGTCGATACCATCGACACCCAAGTCGATGGCATCGAGATCCCTTCAGGTTGCTGGCGAGGAATCTGTCGATACCATCGACCCAAGTCGATGCCATCAACGCATGAAGGCTACAACGTCGCTAAACGAAAAAAACCGATGCTACAGAGAGTCGATACCATCGACCCTAGTCGATGGTATCGAGATGGATACAGACACTCGGACGAAAAGAAAAGAAGGATGTCACTACTACACCGGGTCGATACCATCGACCCGCGTCGATGGTATTGATGCCAGCAGATATGCGTTGAATTCATTTTGATCTCAATCAGATGGATGGAGTTATTTGATGACCTAATTAGGGACTTATACCTAATGAAGGCCGCCCAGACGAGATGAGGATCTCATTTTTGCATTGCACGAGTGCCGAGGAGGATCTCATTTTTGCATTGCACGAGTGCCGAGGAGGATAAAAAGGAGAACGGAGGCCAGAAGCTCATCCCTGTCGATCCGAACGCTGCCGAAGACGAATTTCACCACCGAGAGGCGGGAAAGCTTGTATTCTACGCAAAGGATCTACCTGTTCTTCTCCATTCAGGGGTTTTCCCACTTAATTCACGTTTTTCTTATGAATTCCCCTATTTATACCATGTATTTGTGCGAGATAAACATGCGAGGCTAAAACCCTCCATCTTTAGGACCGGGAGTAGCCCGGGAATGCATTGTATGACAATTTTATATTAATAATTCATATTTTCTCTCTTAAATCCGTGGTATAGTTTCGTTTTTGTAACATCCCTGACCTGGGTTATGAGTCAACCCTAGGTGTTTTGCCTAAATATGTAATTAAATCCTTGTGATTAACTCTGAGCATGTAATTAAGTTTCTCAGAAACGTATATTTCAAGTATTTGCTCCTTTTTATTTAAAGTTGTAGCATTGTTTTGATATACAGGGACCTATGTGCAATTTACCCAGTTAAAAGGGTTAGTGTAACGTCTGGGCCCACTGCCCAAGGCTCTAGTAGAGTTTCAGGAATGACGACTGGCCCCACAGACCACCACTAGCCTTAACTGCACGCTTTTTGTCCACTCACGTGCAAGCCAGGAGAAACTTCCCGACTGGTCACCCATCCTAGTACTACTCCAAGCTGAGCACGCTTAACTATGGAGTTCTTTATAGATGGGCTTTCGGAAAAGGAGGTGCACCTTGGTGATATGGGTAGTCCAATCATTCCTTTTAAGATCATGTTATCCGAGGCCTCAAATCCTGGGATGTTACAATCTCCCCCACTTAGACTCTTGATGTCCTCGTCAAGTCTCAACTATATGGCCTCATAATCTGACCCCATTTCAGTGCAGACCCACAATGGCCCATGGACACCCAGCTCCCGTCCACGGCTACCAGCGCAAGGGTGGCTCCATCTCGTCTCTACGAATAGCCCTTTCCAACTTGCCTGGACCGCACGGCTCAAGACTGGCATGACACATGCCCATGTGGGCCCCACCTACTGGAGGGGTTATGGCTCTGATACCATTTGTAACGTCTGGGCCCACTGCCCAAGGCTCTAGTAGAGTTTCAGGAATGACGACTGGCCCCACAGACCACCACTAGCCTTAACTGCACGCTTTTTGTCCACTCACGTGCAAGCCAGGAGAAACTTCCCGACTGGTCACCCATCCTAGTACTACTCCAAGCTGAGCACGCTTAACTATGGAGTTCTTTATAGATGGGCTCCCGGAAAAGGAGGTGCACCTTGGTGATATGGGTAGTCCAATCATTCCTTTTAAGATCATGTTATCCGAGGCCTCAAATCCTGGGATGTTACAGTTAGCTTGAAATTTGCACATGTTGAGATGTTCCTCTGATGTTGAGACATCATGAGAATCTTTTTGGTAAAGTTTGAGGGATTTCCCAAGCTAGGGCACCAAGGTGCAGCTGTGGAAGCAATCCCGGTGCTTGAAACCCTAGTTTGGGGTAAAATGCAATTTACCCAAATTAAGGGATACAAATTGTGAAATATGTCATCTAATGTATCTTTTTAGACTCTTGCCATCATTAAGAGAAGAAATGATGAGGAAGTCACCTCAATTGAATTATCAAGTTATGAGATATGCCTTGTGATTGAATAATCAGGGTATATGTGTAATATCTCTTTATGAATGTACTTCATTATTAGCTTGCTCTCCTTTACCTTCTTTTCCTAAGACCTTAAGAGAAGGTTTGTCCTTAGAATAAAGAGGAAGGGACGATCAAGTAAAGAAGGAGGGACCTAGTTGGAATTATGGACAACTTATGAACTAATGTTGAAAATCCTACCCCATGTATATAAGCTCTCCTTCCCTTAGTTGCAAGGGAACTTACCCTTCGTTCCCTTACTGTTTCATTTCACCAAAGACGACCAAGGACTGCCTTGGAGCTAAGGAGGACGACCAAGGGGTGCAAGGTAGGTTTAAACCCCTCTTCTTGCCTAATTCCATGGTTAGAACTCGAATTCAAGGTCATCTTCATGGCTAACTCTTGAAATCCTACCTTTCTAGCCGTCTCTTTTCATCCTTCCTTGGAGTTTTCACCTTGTCCAACCTGTAAGAACTCAAGGACGCCATTAGAGCTTGGAGCTCAAGAAGCAAGCTTTAGGCGGGTTTTATAACTTTAAACCCATGCTTTACTATGTGCATCTTTATATGCGTTTTGATGATAGCTCTTAGTGTTTCCCTACTTTTCCCTGCTATTTTGCAAGCAAATCCATGGGATATTCATACTGTTCTTGAGCTAGGAGATGAAGGCGTGATTTCCAAGAAAAACCCACCGCTTTTCACTTCCTTAAACGGTCCCACCAGTTTGCTCTCTCGGTCTCAAGACCGCGAGGTGAGCAAACGGTCTCGAGACCGCGACCGGGCAAACGGTCTCCAAGACCATTTGGCCCCATTGAACGAGCGTGGACCGTATAAGAAATTTGTTCCTAATTATATAGGCTAATTACCCTCAAAATATGGGAGGCTAACGCCAAAGGAATCGGGAGATATGACCTTTTTAAGTAACAACTTTATTTGAATTTATTCCTGATTTTCAAACGGTCTGAAATTGCCTTTTTGGGCAAACGGTCTCAAGACCGTGTAAGGTCGTTGACTAGGCATTGACCGTATGATATTACTGTTCAAAATTATGTTAATTAACAACTCACCAAGTTTGATGGTCTAATTCCAAAGGGGTAAGAGTTGAAGGGTGAATACTAGGGCTAACCCTAGATGAAATCAGTACTGAAATTATGGTGACCTAATTAGGGTTTTTAGGGTTGATTGACCTAAACGGTCTCAAGACCATTTAGGGGTCACCCAAACGGTATCAAGACCACGAGGGCAATCAACCATGATCGTTTGGAGGTCTGGGGTCAAGAATAGTTGACCAATTGAAGGTATAATTACACCAAATTACTTTGCAATTAAATATTGATATGATCATCAACTCAATAGGTCAGACCTTGATGAATTTGCACTAGAATCCAAAATTGGATGGGCAAACGGTCTTAAGACCGTTTGGAACTCATCCAAACGGTCTCAAAACCGAGAGGACAATCACCCAAGACTGTTTGAAGGTCTAGGGTTAAGTATTTTGACCAATTGAGGACCTAATTGCAAATAAGTTGTCAATTTAATCAAAATTCTGTTTATGGATCAATCATGGTTCAACCTCTATCAAATCACCTTAGATTTTGATGAAATCTTGGGAAAACGGTCTCAAGACCATGTGGGGTCCACCCACATGACCCCAAGACCGTTTGGGCTAAGTTTGGGCCCAATTGGAGCTCAATTGAAAGGTTCAACCTTGTGTTGAGTCACATTGTTGAGTGTTGATGGGTGAACATTGATAGACCCTAATTGAATCGACTTCAACCCTAATTGGTCAACCATTAAGGGTCAATTGAATGACCAAGTGGTCAAGCATAATCTAAGTTAACCCAATCCATAAGTGGTCAACATGGCTCTGACCTTTTGAGGGCTTCAACATGAGTTGACATTATTGGTTGTATCTTTGAATCTTGTTGATGGTCCAAGCGGTTGAGACCATGTGAGCTCGCGGTCTCAAGGTCGTGAGGAGGCTCGCGGTCTCAAGGTCGTGAGAGGGCTCACGGTCTCAAGACCGTGAGGGGGCTCACGGTCTCAAGACCGTGAGGGGCCTCGCGGTCCTGAGGTCAAAGTGGGCAAACGGTCAACATCTCTTCGCGGTCTCAACTTCAATTCGATCTTCGCGGTCTTGAACCACTTGAAGGGCTTCGCGGTCTTGAGCAACTTGAAGGGCTCACGGTCTTGAAGCCTAAGGAGGCTCGCGGTCTTGAAGATAGAAGAGGGCTCGCGGTCTTGGAAAGTCAAAGTGGGCAAACGGTCAACACTTTCAAACGATCTCAATTCGATTGAAGGTTGATAATTGAAATCAATCAATGTGATTCAAGGTTGACTTCATTCAATCAATTGATGATATAAATGGTCCAATGTTGCCCTAATGGAACCCTAATGACAACCTAGGATATTAAGGGGTTAATTGACTAAGGTTTGGACCATGATGATGATCAATGGGGTGAATTACCAAAATACCCCTAAAGGGCCAATTGAGTTATATCTTGCTCAATTCAAACCCTAATCACATGATGATGATATTTTAGCCATGTTAGCCTATGATGACTTAATCCGACCTGATCTAGGGTGATGTTGACATCACCTAATCTTATGATGAGAGAGAAAGTACTTCTAGAGAGAGAAAGTACTTCTAGAGAGAGAAAATACCCTTTTTAAGTGGAAACTCAATTGAAGCATCCCCAATACACAGAAATGAGCATAATTAGGGTATGATCCACCTGTGTGAGATCATAGAAACCCTAACTATGATAAATGATTAACTTTTAACTAATCTAAGATCATCAATGAAGATGTTACTCATACATGATGATGTTATGAGTTCAATTCACCTTAATGTGAATAGTAAACCCTAATTCAAGGGTGATGACATGTAACGAGAATAGTAAACCCTAATTCAAGGGTAATGGCATGCTTTTGAATATTAAACTCTATTTGATAAGAATTAGAGATTTAAACTCGTATGACAAGAGTAGAAAGGATGTTCCTCATTTTTGTATTACCTTTATCAGTTATATTAACCATGCAGGTTCTGATATGAAGGTAATCATATCCAAGTATGGATGATGATGTTATATTCATTAAAGGCATGTTGTTAGCCTTATGAATAAGTAAAGTAATCTTATGTCTTGTCAGTGGCAGCCTATACTGATAATGGGCTGTGAGAGCCATGAATACCATCAAAGTCATGCCTTAGAGATGACTTGTGATGAGGATAATGAGAAATGATGACTGATATGAGTTAGGCCTGTTACATTTAGTATTCTTCTTTTATAGTTGCTATGCTACTGTTATTGTTTGTAGAACAATGTATGCTGTTAAAGAATACTGAATGTACCTAACTAATCAAGTATAATGTAGAGCCCTGATCATAGATCCATCATTGTCAGAGATTAAGTGATGGTGAAATAGGTTTTCCTCAGGGAACTCCTGGAGCACATACTTTTGAGTATGTGGGGTACATGGATGTGTAGAACCTTACATCCTAGTGTAGGAAAGTGATGTAGATGTGGAATCCATCCATCCTTCACTATATTTTCATACCGTATCAGTGGTAGGTAAACATGAAACCTCCTGATGACGAAGAAAGCATAGATATCCATATCAGTGGTAGGTAAATATGAAACCTCCTGATGACGAAGAGAGTACAGAACGCCACTGTGACTCTAAAATAGCGAAGGACCAGTTTACCCTGGTGAGCTATAGTAGTAGAGACACGAGATGTCCTACAAGTGATCCTCTTACTGACTGAGGAAGGTGAAGGTCATGAGAATCTGGCTCTCTTAATGACCTATGTATGATACTGATGTGACTTCTCAGCGATCAGTTGGAGTATGAGTGGTAAGCCTCATCTCCATAGGGCAGAATGTTGTTTGTAAAACATAATCAACCATGTAGTATAACTTGTTAGAGATGACTCCAAGTTAGTTGATTGATGTTACCTTACAATAATGTTTATATTCTCCACATCTCCTAAATTATAGAGATCTTGTTATACCTGCAACTGTTACAGAATGCTTTGAAGGCTTTACTGCTTAAAATATTCTTTGATGTTATAATAAAGCTTCTGGCGAAGAGTTATAACTCTCGTTGGGACAATTATGTATAATTATCTCACCCCGTAGGATTCAACTTTTTAGGTGGACGTCGGAGACGAAGGAACCAGCCTACAGGTGATCAGTCTCAGCAGCAGCATCAGGGGCAGCAGTAATCTCAGGTGGAGATTGTCCTGCTATATAGTGTAGTTAGAGTCAGTCCTATGTGTCCTCTGTACTCTCAGGTCTTGGAGTCTTTTTTATAGTGATCTTGAGATTTTGTATCTTGATGTATATAATTACTCAAGAAGTAATTATCCTGAGATGTAAACAGTTTACCTCACTTTATGAAAGAAGCTCTTATGGATTCAAGCTCTTGTCACGAAAAGTTTTAATTTCCCGTGATTTTTGTCTTCCGCTGATTACCGATTCGCTTCCGCTAAGTTTTAATCGTGTTTATGTCATGGTTTGGAGATCAGAGCCCACAACTAGTGGTCTCAGAGCTCCAGGTTCAGTTGAGTCTACAGAGGCATAGGACTTAGGATGTCGAGTCTACCTTTAGTACTCCTTCCTCATCTAATAGAATCTTCTGCTCCTCAGGAGAAGAAGATACATAAGAATGTCAGAACATCGTGATGAGCACGTGGCAGAGAGTAGTGCTAGTGCACCTCGAGGCGGTGTAAGAGTTCTGAGAATAGAACAACCTGCACCTGAGTCGCCAAGAGAGCCACCCCAGTTCGACCCAGTTGACATGAGTGATCCAGCTGTACAGATGATGTTCGGGCAGTTCATGACTGCCATGACACATATAACCGATAGGATGCCCATTCCTACACCTAGGGCACCTGTCCAGCCTGAAGCACAAGGTATTGGTAAGACAATCGAACGACTTCGTCGTGTCGGAGCTACCGAGTACTTCGGAACTGCCGACCCTGCAGATGCTGACTTATGGTTGACAAAGTTGGAGAAGGCTTTCAGGATTCTTATGATTCCGGAAGCTGAGAAGGTTAGACATGCTGTCTATCTTCTCAAAGGCAGTGTTGGTCACTGGTGGAACATGGAAGAGCAGAAGAGACCTGGAGTAGAGTTCTCATGGGAAGAGTTTCGTCGGGAATTTATCAATAGATATTTTCCAAAGACCTTCCTAGATGAGAAGATCTCTCAGTTTGAGAAACTAAGGCAGGGTATGATGAACATTAGTGATTATGAAGCTAA
Source organism: Alisma plantago-aquatica (assembly GCA_963693085.1). Classification (NCBI taxonomy): domain Eukaryota; kingdom Viridiplantae; phylum Streptophyta; class Magnoliopsida; order Alismatales; family Alismataceae; genus Alisma; species Alisma plantago-aquatica. Next base: position 159,000,352 of record OY856414.1, on the reverse strand, counting down.
GTTCATGGAGTTGTTGCGGTTCTGTCCGCACATGGCTGCTACGGATGAGGAAAGAATCAGAAGATTCAAAAAGGGTTTGAATTATGATATGTCAACCCCTGTGTCTGCCTTAGAAAACAGAGAGAGATTCTCTACCTTCGTTGAGTCAGTCCGAAGGATAGAGAGATCTGTGGTTGAGAAAAGACAAACCCATAAAAGATATCCATAGTTCCAGGGTTCTTCATCTAGGGATTCCAAGAAACCTAGATTCTCTGCACCTAACCCCCAACCACCCAGATCGAGTTTTCAAACTCAATGGACACCAAGCAGAGGTAGAGGACGGAGTCAACCGCTTCAAGGGACGCACAGTTCTGCATCTGAGTCAGTCACTGGACCACCCAGACCACAACAACAGGAGAGGAGTTGCTACAACTGTGGTAAGGTGGGACACTTGATGAAGGATTGCCGTTCTAGGCCTGTCAGTGTGACACAACAAACCCCGAGACAGAATCAACAAGGATCTCAGAATAGACAACATCAAGGAGCAGCTCGAGGATGTGGACAAGCGTCTCAAGCTGGATCATCAGCACCACCTCAACACCAGGCGACTGCGAGGTTCTATGCTATGAACCCACCTGAGGCAGTGGTCAATCCACGGGTAGTGGCAGGTCAGATGAAACTTTTATATTCTGATATGTCTATATCCTGTGATGTATCTGTTCTGATTGATCCGGGTGCTACACACTCTTTCATCACTCATGAAGTGATTCGTAACTGCAATGTTACTATTAGTCATAGAGAAGATAGTTTGTTGTTAGAAACTCCATTAAGTGGGTCTGCCGTTTTGTAGGAGGTATGTTCTCCCTGCATCCTTTTCTTTTCTGACCATCGCATTCAAGTGGATCTTATACCACTTGTTATGCAGGGATTTGATATAATCCTTGGGATGGATACCTTAGAGAGGTATAGAGTTGTCTTGGATTGTGAGTCCAGGTTGGCTGTGTTTGCTGATGAAAGCAACACATGGATCTTTCAAGGTGAAAGAAAGATTCTGCCCACCTGTCTTATGTCAGCTATGGCTGCTGATAAGCTATTGAGGCAAGGATGTTATGCATTTTTAGCCCATGTGGTAGATGTTACCAAGGAAAGGACCAATCCTGCTGAAGTTCCCATAGTCAGGGAATTCGAGGATGTGTTTCCTGAAGAACTTCCTGGTATACCACCACCTCAGGAGATTGATTTTGAAATTAATCTGATCCCAGATACGAAACCCATAGCACAAACTCCATATAGAATGGCGCCTGCCGAGATGGCAGAACTCAAGAAACAGCTTCAAGAGCTACTTGAGAGAGGTTTTATCCGACCAAGTACTTCACCTTGGGGTGCTCCGGTCTTGTTTGTCAAAAAGAAAGATGGGTCAATGCGGTTGTGCATTGACTACAGACAACTCAATAAAGTAACAATAAAGAATAAGTATCCTCTGTCGAGGATTGATGATCTCTTTGACCAGTTGCGTGGTGCAACAGTCTTTTCAAAGATAGACTTGATATCTGGATATCATCAACTCCGTATTAAGGATAGTGACATATCAAAATCCACCTTTAAGACAAGATATGGTCACTATGAGTTCACGGTTATGTCGTTTGGACTAACCAATGCACCGGCTGCATTTATGGAACTCATGAATAGAGTTTTTCGACCTTTCCTTGATCAGTGTGTTGTCGTCTTCATAGATGACATTCTGATTTATAGTAAGGATGCTCAGCAGCATGAGCAACATCTTCGCCAAGCTTTGACCTTGCTAAGAGAACATAAGTTGTACGCTAAGTTTAGAAAATGTGAGTTCTGGCTACCGGAGGTATCTTTTCTTGGACATGTAATATCCGCCTCGGGAATTCGTGTTGACCCTACAAAGGTAGAATCTGTTCTACAATGGGAACAACCAAAGACACCGACGGAAATTCGAAGTTTCTTGGGGTTAGCTGGCTATTATCGAAGGTTCATTAAGAACTTTAGTTCTATAGCTTTACCTTTGACCAAGTTAACCCGGAAAGATGTTCCTTTTTCTTGGAGTGATAAGTGTCAACAATCTTTCCAGTTGCTAAAGGAGAGGTTGACAAGTGCACCTGTGCTAGTGCTACCTGAACAAGGAAAAGGATATGTAGTTTTATGTGATGCTTCCAAGAACGGACTAGGATGTGTGTTGATGTAGGATAAACAAGTGATTTCTTTTGCTTCCCGACAGCTTAAGAAACACGAGGAGAATTATCCAACACACGATCTGGAGTTAGCTACTGTGGTTCATGCTTTGAAGATCTGGAGGCATTATCTCTACGGAGAAACATTCCAGATTTTCACAGACCACAAAAACCTTAAGTATATCTTCTCTCAGCATGAGCTCAACATGAGGCAACGTCGCTGGATGGAATTAATCAAGGACTACGACTGTACAATTAATTACCATCCAGGCAAGGCCAATGTTGTTGCAGATGCCTTGAGTAGGAAATCAGCAACATCAACCATGAATAGAGCACAACTAAACTCTTTAGTATGCTCTAGAAGAGATATGCTTATCTCTTTAAGGCAAGACAATGTACAGTTGAAGGTGTCATTGCTAGCCAGTTTGTTGGCTGAGATGCATATTAAACCTACCCTAAGGGAGCAGATTAAAGAGGCACATCTAGGTGATGTTGCAGTTCAACATATAAGATCTGAGTATGGAAATGAGAAGCAAGATGGTTTTCATGACTCAAAAGATCAAGTAGCTTGTTATAATGGAAGAATGATAGTGCCGGATGTGGACAACTTGAGGAAGTTAGTCCCGGAAGAAGCCCATTCTTCCATGTATGCTATGCATCCAGGGAGCACCAAGATGTATCGGAATTTGAAGGATCTGTATTGGTGGCTTGGGATGAAAAAGGACGTTGCAGAGTTTGTTCTGAGGTGCCCTGTGTGTCAGCAAGTTAAAGTTGAACACCAGAAGCCTGCAGGAACAATGCAACCTTTACCCATATCACAGTGGAAGTGGGACCATGTGACCATGGACTTTGTTGTTGGCCTACCCAGGACAAGCAAAGGACATGATTCCATTTGGGTAATTGTTGATAGGTTGACTAAGACAGCACATTTCTTACCTGTCAAAACAACCTATTATGCTGAAAGGTTATCAGAGTTGTATGTTCAAGAGATAGTGCATTTGCACGGAGTTCCTATCAAAATAGTTTCTGACAGAGGTCCTCAGTTTACCAGTCGTTTTTGGGAACAGTTGCACAAAGCCTTAGGCACTAAGCTGAGGTTTAGTATGGCCTTTCATCCCCAGACTGATGGACAATCGGAAAGGACCATACAAACCTTAGAAGACCTGTTGTGAGCATGTGTTCTCCAGTTCACCGGAAGTTGGGATCTACACCTAAGCTTGATAGAGTTTGCCTATAACAATAGCTATCAGCATAGTATTGATATGGCACCTTATGAAGCCTTATATGGTAGACGTTGTAGATCACCCTTGTGTTGGTTTGAGACTGGTGAGCACCAGTTGTTAGGTCCTGACCTGGTGCAGCAAACCACAGAAAAGATTAAAGTAATACAACATAAGATTAAGACTGCTCAGGATAGGCAGAAATCTTATGCTGACAAACGTCGTAGACCCTTAGAGTTCCAGGTTGGAGACAGAGTGTATCTTAAGGTCTCACCTTGGAAAGGAGTCCTTCGTTTTGGAAGGAAAGGGAAGTTAGCTCCTAGATTTATGGGACCTTATCCAATCATTGAACGGATTGGAAAGGTAGCATATAAACTAGAGCTGCCCCCAGAGTTACAGAGGTTACACCCTGTGTTTCACATTTCAATGTTGAAGAAATGTCACCCAGACACCGAGTCAGTTCTACAACCTATGGAGGTAGAACTGAATGATGACATATCCTATGAGGAGGGACCAGTGTCAATCCTTGATAAACGAATTAAAAAGTTAAAGAAGAAAGATATAAGTCTTGTGAAAGTCCTCTGGAACCATTGTGGTATTGAAGAAGCCACTTGGGAGTTAGAGGATGAGATGAGAAGGAAGTATTCTGCCCTTTTCTCGTAGTATGTTTTATCGATTTCGGGGACGAAATCCTTGTAAGGGGTGGATAATTTGTACATCCCTGACCTGGGTTATGAGTCAACCCTAGGTGTTTTGCCTAAATATGTAATTAAATCCTTGTGATTAACTCTGAGCATGTAATTAAGTTTCTCAGAAACGTATATTTCAAGTATTTGCTCCTTTTTATTTAAAGTTGTAGCATTGTTTTGATATACAGGGACCTATGTGCAATTTACCCAGTTAAAAGGGTTAGCTTGAAATTTGCACATGTTGAGATGTTCCTCTGATGTTGAGACATCATGAGAATCGTTTTGGTAAAGTTTGAGGGATTTCCCAAGCTAGGGCACCAAGGTGCAGCTGTGGAAGCAATCCCGGTGCTTGAAACCCTAGTTTGGGGTAAAATGCAATTTACCCAAATTAAGGGATACAAATTGTGAAATATGTCATCTAATGTATCTTTTTAGACTCTTGCCATCATTAAGAGAAGAAATGATGAGGAAGTCACCTCAATTGAGTTATCAAGTTATGAGATATGCCTTGTGATTGAATAATTAGGGTATATGTGTAATATCTCTTTATGAATGTACCTCATTATTAGCTTGCTCTCCTTTACCTTCTTTTCCTAAGACCTTAAGAGAAGGTTTGTCCTTAGAATAAAGAGGAAGGGACGATCAAGTAAAGAAGGAGGGACCTAGTTGGAATTATGGACAACTTATGAACTAATGTTGAAAATCCTACCCCATGTATATAAGCTCTCCTTCCCTTAGTTGCAAGGGAACTTACCCTTCGTTCCCTTACTGTTTCATTTCACCAAAGACGACCAAGGACTGCCTTGGAGCTAAGTAGGACGACCAAGGGGTGCAAGGTAGGTTTAAACCCCTCTTCTTGCCTAATTCCATGGTTAGAACTCGAATTCAAGGTCATCTTCATGGCTAACTCTTGAAATCCTACCTTTCTAGCCGTCTCTTTTCATCCTTCCTTGGAGTTTTCACCTTGGACAACCTGTAAGAACTCAAGGACGCCATTAGAGCTTGGAGCTTGAAAGCTTTGAGCTCAAGAAGCAAGCTTTAGGCGGGTTTTATAACTCTAAACCCATGCTTTACTATGTGCATCTTTATATGCGTTTTGATGATAGCGCTTAGTGTTTCCCTACTTTTCCCTGCTATTTTGCAAGAAAATCCATGGAATATTCGTACTGTTCTTGATCTAGGAGATGAAGGCGTGATTTCCAAGAAAAACCCACCGCTTTTCACTTCCTTAAACGGTCCCACCAGTTTGCTCTCTCGGTCTCAAGACCGCGAGGTGAGCAAACGGTCTCGAGACCGCGACAGGAAAAACGGTCTCCAAGACCGTTTGGCCCCGTTGACCGAGCGTGGACCGTATCCGGAATTTGTTCTTCATTATATAGGCTAATTACCCTCAAAATTTGGGAGGCTAACTCCAAAGGAATCGGGAGATATGACCTTTTTAAGTAAAAACTTTATTTGAATTTATTCCTGATTTGCAAACGGTCTGAAATTGCTTTTTTGGGCAAACGGTCTCAAGACCGTGTAAGGTCGTTGACTAGGCATTGACCGTATGATATTACTGTTCAAATTTATGTTAATTAACAACTCACCAAGTTTGATGGTCTAATTCCAAACGGGCTAAGAGTTGAAGGGTGAATACTAGGGATAACCCTAGATGAAATCAGTACTGAAATTATGGTGACCTAATTAGGGTTTTTAGGGTTGATTGACCTAAATGGTCTCAAGACCATTTAGGGGTCACCCAAACGGTCTCAAGACCGCGAGGGCAATCAACCATGACCGTTTTCAGGTCTGGGGTCAAGAATAGTTGACCAATTTAAGGTATAATTACACCAAATTACTTTGCAATTAAATATTGATATGATCATCAACTCAATAGGTCAGACCTTGATGAATTTGCACTAGAATCCAAAATTGGATGGGCAAACGGTCTTAAGACCGTTTGGAACTCATCCAAACGGTCTCAAGACCGAGAGGACAATCACCCAAGACCGTTTGAAGGTCTAGGGATAAGTATTTTGACCAATTGAGGACCTAATTGCAAATAAGTTGTCAATTTAATCAAAATTCTGTTTATGGATCAATCATGGTTCAACCTCTATCAAATCACCTTATATTTTGATGAAATCTTGGGCAAACGGTCTCAAGACCATGTGGGGTCCACCCACATGACCCCAAGACCGTTTGGGCCAAGTTTGGGCCCAATTGGAGCTCAATTGAAAGGTTCAACCTTGTGTTGAGTCACATTGTTGAGTGTTGATGGGTGAACATTGATAGACCCTAATTGAATCGACTTCAACCATAATTGGTCAACCATTAAGGGTCAATTGAATGACCAAGTGGTCAAGAATAATGTAAGTTAACCCAATCCATAAGTGGTCAACATGGCTCTGACCTTTTGAGGGCTTCAACATGAGTTGACATTATTGGTTGTATCTTTGAATCTTGTTGATGGTCTAAGCGGTTGAGACCATGTGAGCTCGCGGTCTCAAGGTCGTGAGGAGGCTCGCGGTCTCAAGGTCGTGAGAGGGCTCACGGTCTCAAGACAGTGAGGGGGCTCACGGTCTCAAGACCGTGAGGGGCCTCGCGGTCCTGAGGTCAAAGTGGGCAAACGGTCAACATCTCTTCGCGGTCTCAACTTCAATTCGATCTTTGCGGTCTTGAACCACTTGAAGGGCTTCGCGGTCTTGAGCCACTTGAAGGGCTTGCGGTCTTGAAGCCTAAGGAGGCTCGCGGTCTTGAAGATAGAAGAGGGCTCGCGGTCTTGGAAAGTCAAAGTGGGCAAACGGTCAACACTTTCAAACGATCTCAATTCGATTGAAGGTTGATAATTGAAATCAATCAATGTGATTCAAGGTTGACTTCATTCAATCAATTGATGATATAAATGGTCCAATGTTGCCCTAATCGAACCCTAATGACAACCTAGGATATTAAGGGGTTAATTGACTAAGTTTTGGACCATGATGATGATCAATGGGGTGAATTACCAAAATACCCCTGAAGGGCCAATTGAGTTATATCTTGCTCAATTCAAACCCTAATCACATGATGATGATATTTTAGCCATGTTAGCCTATGATGACTTAATCCGACCTGATCTAGGGGATGTTGACATCACCTAATCTTATGATGAGAGAGAAAGTACTTCTAGAGAGAGAAAGTACTTCTAGAGAGAGAAAATACCCTTTTTAAGTGGAAACTCAATTGAAGCATCCCCAATACACAGAAATGAGCATAATTAGGGTATGATCCACCTGTGTGAGATCATAGAAACCCTAACTATGATAAATGATGAACTTTTAACTAATCTAAGATCATCAATGAAGATGTTACTCATACATGATGATGTTATGAGTTCAATTCACCTTAATGTGAATAGTAAACCCTAATTCAAGGGTGATGACATGTAACGAGAATAGTAAACCCTAATTCAAGGGTAATGGCATGCTTTTGAATATTAAACTCTATTTGATAAGAATTAGAGATTTAAACTCTTATGATAAGAGTAGAAAGGATGTTCCTCATTTTTGTATTACCTTTATCAGTTATATTAACCATGCAGGTTCTGATATGAAGGTAATCATATCCAGGTATGGATGATGATGTTATATTCATTAAAGGCATGTTGTTAGCCTTATGAATAAGTAAAGTAATCTTATGTCTTGTCAGTGGCAGCCTATACTGATAATGGGCTGTGAGAGCCATGAATACCATCAAAGTCATGCCTTAGAGATGACTTGTGATGAGGATAATGAGAAATGATGACTGATATGAGTTAGGCCTGTTACATTTAGTATTCTTCTTTTATAGCTGCTATGCTACTGTTATTGTTTGTAGAACAATGTATGCTGTTAAAGAATACTGAATGTACCTAACTAATCAAGTATAATGTAGAGCCCTGATCATAGATCCATCATTGTCAGAGATTAAGTGATGGTGAAACAGGTTTTCCTCAGGGAACTCCTGGAGCACATACTTTTGAGTATGTGGGGTACATGGATGTGTAGAACCTTACATCCTATTGTAGGAAAGTGATGTAGATGTGGAATCCATCCATCCTTCACTATATTTTCATACCGTATCAGTGGTAGGTAAACATGATACCTCCTGATGATGAAGAAAGCATAGATATCCGTATTAGTGGTAGGTAAATATGAAACCTCCTGATGACGAAAAGAGTACAGAACGCCACTATGACTCTAAAATATCGAAGGACCAGTTTACCCTGGTGAGCTATAGTAGTAGAGACACGAGATGTCCTACAAGTGATCCTCTTACTGATTGAGGAAGGTGAAGGTCATGAGAATCCGGCTCTCTTAATGACCTATGTATGATACTGATGTGACTTCTCAGCGATCAGTTGGAGTATGAGTGGTAAGCCTCATCTCCACAGGGCAGAATGTTGTTTGTAAAACATAATCAACCATGTAGTAAAACTTGTTAGAGATGACTCCAAGTTAGTTGATTGATGTTACCTTACAATAATGTTTATATTCTCCACATCTCCTAAATTATAGAGATCTTGTTATACCTGCAACTGTTACAGAATGCTTTGAAGGCTTTACTGCTTAAAATATTCTTTGATGTTATAATAAAGCTTCTGGCGAAGAGTTATAACTCTCGCTGGGACAATTATGTATAATTGTCTCACCCCGTAGGCTTCAACTTTTTAGGTGGATGTCGGAGACGAAGGAACCAGCCTACAGGTGATCAGTCTCAGCAGAAGCATTAGGGGCAGCAGTAATCTCGGGTGGAGATTGTCCTGCTATATAGTGTAGTTAGAGTCAGTCCTATGTGTCCTCTGTACTCTCAGGTCTTGGAGTCTTTTGTATAGTGATCTTGAGATTTTGTATCTTGATGTATATAATTACTCAAGAAGTAATTATCCTGAGATGTAAACAGTTTACCTCACTTTATGAAAGAAGCTCTTATGGATTCAAGCTCTTATCACGAAAAGTTTTAATTTCCCGTGATTTTTGTCTTCCGCTGATTACCGATTCGCTTCCGCTAAGTTTTAATCGTGTTTATGTCATGGTTTGGAGATCAGAGCCCACAACTAGTGGTATCAAAGCTCCAGGTTCAGTTGATTCTACAGAGGCATAGGACTTAGGATGTCGAGTCTACCTTTAGTACTCCTTCCTCATCTAATAGAATCTTCTGCTCCTCAGGAGAAGAAGATACATAAGAATGTCAGAACATCGTGATGAGCACGTGGCAGAGAGTAGTGCTAGTGCACCTCGAGGCGGTGCAAGAGTTCCGAGAATAGAACAACCTGCACCTGAGTTGCCAAGAGAGCCACCCCAGTTCGACCCAGTTGACATGAGTGATCCAGCTGTACAGACGATGTTCGGGCAGTTCATGACTTCCATGACACATATAACCGATAGGATGCCCATTCCTACACCTAGGGCACCTGTCCAGCCTGAAGCACAAGGTATTGGTAAGACAATCGAACGACTTCGTCGTGTCAGAGCTACCGAGTACTTCGGAACTGCCGACCCTGCAGATGCTGACTTATGGTTGACAGAGTTGGAGAAGGCTTTCAGGATTCTTATGATTCCGGAAGCTGAGAAGGTTAGACATGCTGTCTATCTTCTCAAAGGCAGTGCTGGTCACTGGTGGAACATGGAAGAGCAGAAGAGACCTGGAGTAGAGTTCTCATGGGAAGAGTTTCGTCGGGAATTTATCAATAGATATTTTCCAAAGACCTTCCTAGATGAGAAGATCTCTCAGTTTGAGAAACTAAGGCAGGGTATGATGAACATTAGTGAGTATGAAGCTAAGTTCATGGAGTTGTTGCGGTTCTGTCCTTACATGGCTGCTACAGATGAGGAAAGAATCAGAAGATTCAAAAAGGGTTTGAATTCTGATATGTCAATCCTTGTGTCTGCCTTAGAAAACAGAGAGAGATTCTCTACCTTCGTTGAGTCAGTCTGAAGGATAGAGAGATCTGTGGTTGAGAAAAGACAAACCCATAAAAGATATCCACAGTTCCAGGGTTCTTCATCTAGGGATTCCAAGAAACCTAGATTCTCTGCACCTAACCCCCCACCACCCAGATCGAGTTTTCAAACTCAATGGACACCAAGCAGAGGTAGAGGACGGAGTCAACCGCTTCAAGGGATGCACAGTTCTGCATCTGAGTCAGTCACTGGACCACCCAGACCACAATAACAGGAGAGGAGTTGCTACAACTGTGGTAAGGTGGGACACTTGATGAAGGATTGCCGTTCTAGGCCTGTCGGTGTGACACAACAAACCCCGAGACAGAATCAACAGGGATCTCAGAATAGACAACATCAAGGAGCAGCTCGAGGACGTGGACAAGCGTCTCAAGCTGGATCATCAGCACCACCTCAACACCAGGCGACTGCGAGGTTCTATGCTATGAACCCACCTGAGGCAGTGGTCAATCCACGGGTAGTGGCAGGTCAGATGAAACTTTTATATTCTGATATGTCTATATCCTGTGATGTATCTTTTCTGATTGATCCGGGTGCTACGCACTCTTTCATCACTCATGAAGTGATTCGTAACTGCAATGTGACTATTAGTCATAGAGAAGATAGTTTGTTGTTAGAAACTCCGTTAAGTGGGTCTACCGTTTTGCAGGAGGTATGTTCTCCCTGCATCCTTTTCTTTTCTGACCATCGCATTCAAGTGGATCTTATACCACTTGTTATGCAGGGATTTGATATAATCCTTGGGATGGATACCTTAGAGAGGTATAGAGTTGTCTTGGATTGTGAGTCCAAGTTGGTTGTGTTTGCTGATGAAAGCAACACATGGATCTTTCAAGGTGAAAGAAAGATTCTGCCCACTTGTCTTGTGTCAGCTATGGTTGCTGATAAGCTGTTGAGGCAAGGATGTTATGCATTTTTAGCCCATGTGGTAGATGTTACCAAGGAAAGGACCAATCCTGCTGAAGTTCCCATAGTCAGGGAATTTGAGGATGTGTTTCCTGAAGAACTTCCTGGTATACCACCACCTCGGGAGATTGATTTTGAAATTAATCTGATCCCAGATACGAAACCCATAGCACAAACTCCATATAGAATGGCGCCTGTCGAGATGGCAGAACTCAAGAAACAGCTTCAAGAGCTACTTGAGAGAGGTTTTATCCGACCAAGTACTTCACCTTGGGGTGCTTCGGTCTTGTTTGTTAAAAAGAAAGATGGGTCAATGCGGTTGTGCATTGACTACAGACAACTCAATAAAGTAACAATAAAGAATAAGTATCCTATGCCGAGGATTGATGATCTCTTTGACCAGTTGCGTGGTGCAACAGTCTTTTCAAAGATAGACTTGAGATCTGGATATCATCAACTCCGTATTAAGGATAGTGACATATCCAAATCCGCCTTTAGGACAAGATATGGTCACTATGAGTTCACGGTTATGTCGTTTGGACTAACCAATGCACCAGCTGCATTTATGGAACTCATGAATAGAGTTTTTCGACCTTTCCTTGATCAGTGTGTTGTCGTCTTCATAGATGACATTCTGATTTATAGTAAGGATGCTCAGCAGCATGAGCAACATCTTCGCCAAGCTTTGACCTTCCTAAGAGAACATAAGCTATACGCTAAGTTTAGCAAATGTGAGTTCTGGCTGCCAGAGGTATCTTTTCTTGGACATGTAATATCTGCCTCGGGAATTCGTGTTGACCCTACATAGGTAGAATCTGTTCTACAATGGGAACAACCAAAGACACCGACAGAAATTCGAAGTTTCTTGGGGTTAGCTGGCTATTATCGAAGGTTCATTAAGAACTTTAGTTCTATAGCTTTACCTTTGACCAAGTTAACCCGGAAAGATGTTCCTTTTTCTTGGAGTGATAAGTGTCAACAATCTTTCCAGTTGCTGAAGGAGAGGTTGACAAGTGCACCTGTGCTAGTGCTACCTGAACAAGGAAAAGGATATGTAGTTTTATGTGATGCTTCCAAGAACGGACTAGGATGTGTGTTGATGCAGGATAAACAAGTGATTTCTTTTGCTTCCCGACAGCTTAAGAAACGCGAGGAGAATTATCCAACACACGATCTGGAGTTAGCTGTTGTGGTTCATGCTTTGAAGATCTGGAGGCATTATCTCTACGGAGAAACATTCCAGATTTTCACAGACCACAAAAACCTTAAGTATATCTTCTCTCAGCATGATCTTAACATGAGGCAACGTCGCTGGATGGAATTAATCAAGGACTACGACTGTACAATTGATTACCATCCAGGCAAGGCCAATGTTGTTGCAGATGCCTTGAGTAGGAAATCAGCATCATCAACCATGAATAGAGGACAACTAAACTCTTTAGTATGCTCTAGAAGAGATATGCTTATCTCTTTAAGGCAAGACAATGTACAGTTGAAGGTGTCATTGCTAGCCGGTTTGTTGGCTGAGATGCATATTAAACCTACCCTAAGGGAGCAGATTAAAGAGGCACAACTAGGTGATGTTGCAGTTCAACATATAAGATCTGAGTATGGAAATGAGAAGCAAGATGGTTTTCATGACTCAAAAGATCAAGTAGCTTGTTATAATGGAAGAATGATAGTGCCGGATGTGGACAACTTGAGGAAGTTAGTCCTGGAAGAAGCCCATTCTTCCATGTATGCTATGCATCCAGGGAGCACCAAGATGTATCGGAATTTGAAGGATCTATATTGGTGGCTTGGGATGAAAAAGGACGTTGCAGAGTTTGTTCTGAGGTGCCCTGTGTGTCAGCAAGTTAAAGCTGAACACCAGAAGCCTGCAGGAACAATGAAACCTTTACCCATATCATAGTGGAAGTGGGACCATGTGACCATGGACTTTGTTGTTGGCCTACCCAGGACAAGCAAAGGACATGATTCCATTTGGGTAATTGTTGATAGGTTGACTAAGACAACACATTTCTTACCTGTCAAAACAACCTATTCTGCTGAAAGGTTATCAGAGTTGTATGTTCAAGAGATAGTGCGTTTGCACGGAGTTCCTATCACAATAGTTTCTGACAGAGGTCCTCAGTTTACCAGTCGTTTTTGGGAACAGTTGCACAAAGCCTTAGGCACTAAGCTGAGGTTTAGTACGGCCTTTCATCCCCAGACTGATGGACAGTCGGAAAGGACCATACAAACCTTAGAAGACCTGTTGCGAGCATGTGTTCTCCAGTTCACCGGAAGTTGGGATCTACACCTAAGCTTGATAGAGTTTGCCTATAACAATAGCTATCAGCATAGTATTGATATGGCACCTTATGAAGCCTTATATGGTAGACGTTGTAGATCACCCTTGTGTTGGTTTGAGACTGGTGAGCACCAGTTGTTAGGTCCTGACCTGGTGCAGCAAACCACAGAAAAGATTAAAGTAATACAACATAAGATTAAGACTGCTCAGGATAGGCAGAAATCTTATGCTGACAAATGTCGTAGACCCTTAGAGTTCCAGGTTGGAGACAGAGTGTATCTTAAGGTCTCACCTTGGAAAGGAGTCCTTCGTTTTGGAAGGAAAGGGAAGTTAGCTCCTAGATTTATGGGACCTTATCCAATCATGGAACGGATTGGAAAGGTAGCATATAAACTAGAGCTGCCCCCAGAGCTACAGAGGTTACACCCTGTGTTTCACATTTCTATGTTGAAGAAATGTCACCCAGACACCGAGTCAGTTCTACAACCTATGGAGGTAGAACTGAATGATGACATATCCTATGAGGAGGGACCAGTGTCAATCCTTGATAAACGAATTAAAAAGTTAAAGAAGAAAGATATAAGTCTTGTGAAAGTCCTCTGGAACCATCGTGGTATTGAAGAAGCCACTTGGGAGTTAGAGGATGAGATGAGAAGGAAGTATTCTGCCCTTTTCTCGTAGTATGTTTTATCGATTTCGGGGACGAAATCCTTGTAAGGGGTGGATAATTTGTAACATCCCTGACCTGGGTTATGATTCAACCCTAGGTGTTTTGCCTAAATATGTAATTAAATCCTTGTGATTAACTCTGAGCATGTAATTAAGTTTCTCAGAAACGTATATTTCAAGTATTTGCTCCTTTTTATTTAAAGTTGTAGCATTGTTTTGATATACATGGACCTATGTGCAATTTACCTAGTTAAAAGGGTTAGCTTGAAATTTGCACATGTTGAGATGTTCCTCTGATGTTGAGACATCATGAGAATCTTTTTGGTAAAGTTTGAGGGATTTCCCAAGCTAGGGCACCAAGGTGCAGCTGTGGAAGCAATCCCGGTGCTTGAAACCCTAGTTTGGGGTAAAATGCAATTTACCCAAATTAAGGGATACAAATTGTGAAATATGTCATCTAATGTATCTTTTTAGACTCTTGCCATCATTAAGAGAAGAAATGATGAGGAAGTCACCTCAATTGAGTTATCAAGTTATGAGATATGCCTTGTGATTGAATAATCAGGGTATATGTGTAATATCTCTTTATGAATGTACCTCATTATTAGCTTGCTCTCCTTTACCTTCTTTTCCTAAGACCTTAAGAAAAGGTTTGTCCTTAGAATAAAGAGGAAGGGACGATCAAGTAAAGAAGGAGGGACCTAGTTGGAATTATGGACAACTTATGAACTAATGTTGAAAATCCTACCCCATGTATATAAGCTCTCCTTCCCTTAGTTGCAAGGGAACTTACCCTTCGTTCCCTTACTGTTTCATTTCACCAAAGACGACCAAGGACTGTCTTGGAGCTAAGTAGGACGACCAAGGGGTGCAAGGTAGGTTTAAACCCCTCTTCTTGCCTAATTCCATGGTTAGAACTCGAATTCAAGGTCATCTTCATGGCTAACTCTTGAAATCCTACCTTTCTAGCCATCTCTTTTCATCCTTCCTTGGAGTTTTCACCTTGGCCAACCTGTAAGAACTCAAGGACGCCATTATAGCTTGGAGCTTGAAACCTTGGAGCTCAAGAAGCAAGCTTTAGGCGGGTTTTATAACTCTAAACCCATGCTTTACTATGTGCATCTTTATATGCGTTTTGATGATAGCTCTTAGTGTTTCCCTACTTTTCCCTGCTATGTTGCAAGCAAATCCATGGGATATTCGTACTGTTCTTGATCTAGGAGATGAAGGCGTGATTTCCAAGAAAAACCCACCGCTTTTCACTTCCTTAAACGGTCCCACCAGTTTGCTCTCTCGGTGTCAAGACCGCGAGGTGAGCAAACGGTCTCGAGACCGTGACAGGGCAAACGGTCTCCAAGACCGTTTGGCCCCGTTGACCGAGCGTGGACCGTATACGAAATTTGTTCTTAATTATATAGGCTAATTACCCTCAAAATTTGGGAGGATAACTTTAAAGGAATCGGGAGATATGACCTTTTTAAGTAACAACTTTATTTGAATTTATTCCTGATTTGCAAACGGTCTGAAATTTCCTTTTTGGGCAAACGGTCTCAAGACTATGTAAGGTCGTTGACTAGGCGTTGACCGTATGAGATTACTGTTCAAAATTATGTTAATTAACAACTCACCAAGTTTGATGGTCTAATTCCAAACGGGCTAAGAGTTGAAGGGTGAATACTAGGGATAACCCTAGATGAAATCAGTACTGAAATTATGGTGACCTAATTAGGGTTTTTAGGGTTGATTGACCTAAACGGTCTCAAGACCGTTTAGGGGTCACCCAAACGGTCTCAAGACCGCGAGGGCAATCAACCATGACCGTTTGGAGGTCTGGGTTCAAGAATAGTTGACCAATTTAAGGTATAATTACACCAAATTACTTTGCAATTAAATATTGATATGATCATCAACTCAATAGGTCAGACCTTGATGAATTTGCACTAGAATCCAAAATTGGATGGGCAAACGGTCTTAAGACCGTTTGGAACTCATCCCAACGGTCTCAAGACCGAGAGGACAATCACCCAAGACCGTTTGAAGGTCTAGGGTTAAGTATTTTGACCAATTGAGGACCTAATTGCAAATAAGTTGTCAATTTAATCAAAATTATGTTTATGGATCAATCATGGTTCAACCTCTATCAAATCACCTTATATTTTGATGAAATCTTGGGCAAACGGTCTCAAGACCATGTGAGGTCCACCCACATGACCCCAAGACCGTTTGGGCCAAGTTTGGGCCCAATTGGAGCTCAATTGAAAGGTTCAACCTTGTGTTGAGTCACATTGTTGAGTGTTGATGGGTGAACATTGATAGACCCTAATTGAATCGACTTCAACCCTAATTGGTCAACCATTAAGGGTCAATTGAATGACCAAGTGGTCAAGAATAATATAAGTTAACCCAATCCATAAGTGGTCAACATGGCTCTGACCTTTTGAGGGCTTCAACATGAGTTGACATTATTGGTTGTATCTTTGAATCTTGTTGATGGTCCAAGCGGTTGAGACCATGTGAGCTCGCGGTCTCAAGGTCGTGAGGAGGCTCACGGTCTCAAGGTCGTGAGAGGGATCACGGTCTCAAGACCGTGAGGGGGCTCACGGTCTCAAGACCGAGAGGGGCCTCGCGGTCCTGAGGTCAAAGTGGGCAAACGGTCAACATCTCTTCTCTGTCTCAACTTCAATTCGATCTTCGCGGTCTTGAACCACTTGAAGGG
Source organism: Alisma plantago-aquatica (assembly GCA_963693085.1). NCBI lineage: Eukaryota > Viridiplantae > Streptophyta > Magnoliopsida > Alismatales > Alismataceae > Alisma > Alisma plantago-aquatica. Next base: position 158,983,716 of record OY856414.1, on the reverse strand, counting down.
CTTCGCGGTCTTGAGCCACTTGAAGGGCTCGCGGTCTTGAAGCCTAAGGAGGCTCGCGGTCTTGAAGATAGAAGAGGGCTTGCGGTCTTGGAAAGTCAAAGTGGGAAAACGGTCAACACTTTCAAACGATCTCAATTCGATTGAAGGTTGATAATTGAAATCAATCAATGTGATTCAAGGTTGACTTCATTCAATCAATTGATGATATAAATGGTCCAATGTTGCCCTAATCGAACCCTAATGACAACCTAGGATATTAAGGGGTTAATTGACTAAGGTTTGGACCATGATGATGATCAATGGGGTGGATTACCAAAATACCCCTGAAGGGCCAATTCAGTTATATCTTGCTCAATTCAAACCCTAATCACATGATGATGATGTTTTAGCCATGTTAGCCTATGATGACTTAATCCGACCTGATCTAGGGTGATGTTGACATCACCTAATCTTATTATGAGAGAGAAAGTACTTCTAGAGAGAGAAAGTACTTCTAGAGAGAGAAAGTACTTCTAGAGAGAGAAAATACCCTTTTTAAGTGGAAACTCAATTGAAGCATCCCCAATACACAGAAATGAGCATAATTAGGGTATGATCCACCTGTGTGAGATCATAGAAACCCTAACTATGATAAATGATGAACTTTTAACTAATCTAAGATCATCAATGAAGATGTTACTCATACATGATGATGTTATGAGTTCAATTCACCTTAATGTGAATAGTAAACCCTAATTCAAGGGTGATGACATGTAACGAGAATAGTAAACCCTAATTCAAGGGTAATGGCATGCTTTTGAATATTAAACTCTATTTGATAAGAATTAGAGATTTAAACTCTTATGACAAGAGTAGAAAGGATGTTCCTAATTTTTGTATTACCTTTATCAGTTATATTAACCATGCATGTTCTGAAATGAAGGTAATCATATCCAGGTATGGATGATGATGTTATATTCATTAAAGGCATGTTGTTAGCCTTATGAATAAGTAAAGTAATCTTATGTCTTGTCAGTGGTAGCCTATACTGATAATGGGCTGTGAGAGCCATGAATACCATCAAAGTCATGCCTTAGAGATGACTTGTGATGAGGATAATGAGAAATGATGACTGATATGAGTTAGGCCTGTTACATTTAGTATTCTTCTTTTATAGCTGCTATGCTACTATTATTGTTTGTAGAACAATGTATGCTGTTAAAGAATACTGTATGTACCTAACTAATCAAGTATAATGTAGAGCCCTGATCATAGATCCATCATTGTCAGAGATTAAGTGATGGTGAAATAGGTTTTCCTCAGGGAACTCCTGGAGCACATACTTTTGAGTATGTGGGGTACATGGATGTGTAGAACCTTACATCCTAGTGTAGGAAAGTGATGTAGATGTGGAATCCATCCATCCTTCACTATATTTTCATACCGTATCAGTGGTAGGTAAACATGAAACCTCTTGATGACGAAGAAAGCACAGATATTCGTATCAGTGGTAGGTAAATATAAAACCTCCTGATGACGAAGTGAGTACAGAACGCCACTGTGACTCTAAAATAGCGAAGGACCAGTTTACCCTGGTGAGCTATAGTAGTAGAGACACGAGATGTCCTACAAGTGATCCTCTTACTGACTGAGGAAGGTGAAGGTCATGAGAATCCGACTCTCTTAATGACCTATGTATGATACTGATGTGACTTCTCAGCGATCAGTTGGAGTATGAGTGGTAAGCCTCATCTCCACAGGGCATAATGTTGTTTGTAAAACATAATCAACCATGTAGTATAACTTGTTAGAGATGACTCCAAGTTAGTTGATTGATGTTACCTTACAATAATGTTTATATTCTCCACATCTCCTAAATTATAGAGATCTTGTTATACCTACAACTGTTACAGAATGCTTTGAAGGCTTTACTGCTTAAAATATTCTTTGATGTTATAATGAAGCTTCTGGCGAAGAGTTATAACTCTCACTGGGACAATTATGTATAATTGTCTCACCCCGTAGGCTTCAACTTTTTAGGTGGACGTCGGAGACAAAGGAACCAGCCTACAGGTGATCAGTCTCAGCAGCAGCATCAGGGGCAGCAGTAATCTCAGGTGGAGATTGTCCTGCTATATAGTGTAGTTAGAGTCAGTCCTATGTGTCCTCTGTACTCTCAGGTCTTGGAGTCTTTTGTATTGTGATCTTGAGATTTTGTATCTTGATGTATATAATTACTCAAGAAGTAATTATCCTGATATGTAAATAGTTTACCTCACTTTATGAAAGAAGCTCTTATGGATTCAAGCTCTTATCACGAAAAGTTTTAATTTCCCGTGATTTTTGTCTTCCGCTGATTACCGATTCGCTTCCGCTAAGTTTTAATCGTGTTTATGTCATGGTTTGGAGATCAGAGCCCACAGTTTTCTCCATATATATTGTTATGCTTGATCACCATAATAATAACCTAATGCCCTTAATCACTTCGACAGAAGGATTAACGATTGAAAAGAGACAAAACCTACATTAATCGATAAATCCCTTGACAAAGGAGGTGTAAAATTAATGGTGGAAACTGAGAGATCGTTCGTAATGTGCTTAGTTTAGGGGAATGATTACTACGATGGTGGAATCAACCTAAACCTAAGTAGTGAATTACACCACGACAGTGGGTAATTTTGTTTTCAGGCCACTACCCGGATAGAGAGAGAAGAGTGAGAAATTATATAAAACGTAATGCAATGTTGCCCCGCGATGAAACCGCAATCCTAAAGATACCCTTTTGAATTGATTAAATTAACCTTTAATCGATTGTTTTCTTTGTTTCATTTTATTTTCTTTTAATTTTGACAACAAACCCTACTTTGTCATCCGGCCTAGCTGATTGCAATTAGTTAGTAGGAGTCTCCAATAATTCACATATCCCTGTGTTCGACTCGGGCCTCACAAAGGCCTGTACTACTCGACGCGTATACTTGCGTTTTAGCGCGTAGTAAAATACACGTCAAACTCCCTTTCCTTCTCTTTCTTAGCTGAGACGGGGATGAATCTGGTGGTGAAGATAGTCTTGAAGTCGGTCCACGCCATTGGTTCCTCGCTTAGGTCTCTCCCAGTGATATGGTTCTCCCACCATATCTTAGCTGCACCTTCCAAAAGGTGAGTAGCAAACAAAACCTTCTTGTTGGGCTGCACCTCAAGCATGCGGAACCCGTTCTCGACTGCAAGCAGCCAAGCCTCAGCCTTGTCGACCACTTTAGTCTTATCTTCCCCCCCAGAAATTCTCGATGTTCAGCTTAACGAAGTCCAGGATGGTAACTCCCAGTTGAGGACGAACAGGGAGTGGCTCACCTTTCTCATCTCTAGCTATGTCCCTCAGAGCCAGGGCATGAATAGCCTCAGTCAGCCGCTTCTGTTGTTCCATCCATTCAGTAGTGTTGACTACCATTGTCAGTTCAGAACCACCAAACTGATCCTCCTCCAACTGAGCTACTTCCTCGTACTCATGATGCTCTTCATATTCTGGCCCACCCTCTTTCTCAAGGTTGTTGAAAGGTATGGGCTAAGGATTGGGTGTCTCACGCACAGTCTCTTCAGGTCTTTTCCTCTTCTTGGAGGTCTCGCCCCCATGGTTCCGCTTCCACTTCTCAGAGGATCCACTCTCCTTGCGGGGAAGTCCACCTCCACTTGTAGCAATCGGAATCGCCACGGTCTTAGTACGAGCCATCTACATAAGCATAATCAAACAACCACTTAGTTTATCATTAAACTAATTATACTTATTCCGGTGATGTCTCATTACATATCTTTTATTTATTTGATGGAGGATTCCTTAAATTCCTAACTTACTTGCTCAAACCACATGAGGGTGAGGAAGAGAGAGAAACCCTAATCCTGAAGACCTTAAAAGAATTTGAGTTGAGAAGGGATGAACAAGATGAGAGAGTCCTAAAGGTATCTTATTTCGAGTCTTAACCTAAGACATAGGCCAGGCAGTCACACGATCCGGGAGTCCTCGTATTTCGACTAGCGGTGCGGAGGAAAATTTTGCCAACCCCCAGATGTGATCCTTTTCTAGTCACCTCAGTATTTCGGAAAATCCTCTAATAACTCCCTCGATTCTATGGAATTTGTAAAATTTAATAATTATTAATGATTAGATGAAGAACCTACTCTATAATACCAATTGTAACGACCTCGCCTCTTGGTAACCCCCAATTAAGGTAGATCGGAAGGTCGAAATCGTTAACCAATTACAGGATCAAAGGTTCAACGAATAATCACTTATAATTATGAAATTCTACTAAACTAAACTGAATATTGGCAGAAAAATTTAAACTTGGTTACCTTTGAAAAACTTGGAGATTCTAAGTATCCATTGCTTGAATCCACTCTATCTAATCCTCCTGGCACTTTACTTTTTATTTTGCAATGTGTCAGTTTACTGTTAGTTCCTTTAGGGTTCATACCTAAAACGCCGACAAACAAAAACACGATCAGAACAAAGCTGGTATGTGGGGGATCACAAAAATTGGTTCAACTATATTAACAATGTAGGTAACCAATTACCATTAAACAATCAAATTACATTTTAAGCAGTACTACTCAATCTCTTCATATCCCTTATCTCTGTAGTGTCCCTGCAGTGGACATGGATATCACCATCCTCACTTGGTGGATCTTCATTATACCCTACATGATCCTACCTGACAGGTAGACCAATACCTAGGGTTGAGTTGCATGGCACTTCCCGTAGAAAGTCCAATCTCTAACTCGATATGACTTGATGGACCTACCTCCTTGGTAGCCATTTACTAAGTCATTTACGGACCTGAAGGCCTACCCCATTGGTAGCCTTTTACTAGGTCACCCATCAAACTACAGAAGGGACTGAGATCTGAGCTAGTAGGCATCACTTATTATGTGATAATCATATTCACTTTACCAATTGCATGAATTAAAACATCCAACAGTTTAATTCAGTTCATGATGAAATCATCGACAAAATCCCGGAAAACTACATCGATTAGTCATAAGCGTAACCACATACCTCCTATTGCAGTTTCAGATATAGAATCAAGATTGTTGAAAGAGAATATCCAATTAAGCAAGCAAAGGCACAGAAACCCTGAAATAAAAGTACAAATTCACTTTTATTAATATTTATCCAGTATCATTATGTCCCTTAGGGTTTCTATCCAATTTTAGGGTTTTCCTGAAAATTAGGGATTTACTTTCGTTCTCGAGTATTATGAACCCTAATTTACCAAAAACACTAAAACCCCTAAATTATCTCCTTTTAACATTCCTAACCATTTTAGAGTTATTGTTTAGCAAATTACTAGAATAACAAGGTTCCCTTTTCTTTAATCTTAAATTAGGGTTTTTTTGTACATTATCTCCCCTTTAAGACATAAACCCTAATTTTAGGCACATATGCAATTAAAACGGATTAAGACTTCATATTATTAATAAACAGGTTAATATCCCTCTACTCAACCTATTAGGTTACAAGGAAACACCTTTTCCATGTAATTAGGGTTTCTAATTAATTTGGAATGCATTTTACTAACCATTAAATTACTTTTGCAAAACGAACTGGAATTGGATGCCACAATTATTTTTAACAGATTCCTTGTAATTTTCTACCAATCTTTCATATATAACTTTTCCCTATACGAGATTCCTAGTAATTACTAGGATTTTTGCAAGAAAACTCATTTATCTGTAATTTTGGTTAGAGATAGATTTTTACCAAAAAAACTTGGCCGTTAGATTAGTGCTCCGATGTGCCCCGCGTTGATCTGACGCTCCACGTCGCAAGCCTCCACTAACTCGGTGGCGCGTCCTGCTTCTCGCCCTCAGCCGCCAGTTCTCGATTGAATGCTCGAAGTCGCGAGCGTCCTGACTTATCCGGCCACCGCCAGATCCTGATCTGACGCTCCGCGTCGAGCGCTCCCTAAGTTGAGCGTGTCACCCCGGGGCCCGTTGGGTCGTGCCTCGGTCCACGCTGGTCCAAGATCGGAGGGCTTCTAGTCGTCGTCCTCTCCTTCTTCTTCAAAGAATCAGCGGCAGCGCCACACGGACCTCCTCACCGGAGCTAGGGCAATCAGGAGGGAGAGAGGGCTTCAAGGGGTTATAAGTGGCCGCCTGGATGCATTAGGGTGAGAGAAACCACCCGAGGCCTATTTATAGGCTAGGGGAGGGTCTCTTCTAGGGTTCCAGACCTCACCGCCAACTTGGTTCTTGCCCAATTGGGCGTTTTTGATATACACAGCCAAAGATGGCAAAACCGGGGTCAAAGCTCTTCGCTTGGGTCTCCCAAACCCGATGGGACTATCATCCCAGGTGCTCATGCACCATGGTGAAAGGAAAATCGAGGGGAAAAACCCCTATAAATGCGCTACTATTCCTATCCCTCTGGGATTCTGGGCAATAGCCGGGTTAGTTGGATCAAAATCCAACGGCTCTGATCATCCACGTTCAAACCAAAAAGGGAAAGAATTCCCAATAAAACAAGGAAAACTTTATCTTAAGAATAACTTTGGAAATTTAATAACTCTCAATCCATAAGTCCTTTTGGCCTCAAAATTTAAAGGAAAGTCATTCTCACGTTTATCTTTCATTCTGCAAAAATAGGAGTCATTATTCAAATGAAACGAGTCCTTTACGTTAGTTTCAAGTTATCCTTTAATTAATGGTATTTTCCACCTTTTCTTTATTTCCTTGGCCATTATCTAATTATTCTGAGTTCCTTGAACCCCAAGGAACCCTTATAACACGAAATTATATTTTTGGAAATTATATTTTAGCCTTTTAACCATTATTTCCTCTTTTCTTATATATTCTATTTTCCCATTGAAATTCTTTATTAAAAAGGAACTCCTTTTTCATTTTCTTTTTTATTATTCTTTCAAATGGGCTTAATGGCCAACAAGGCCCATCAAACAACATGCAAGGCTTTCATTCACGAAATTAATCATGCAATCAAACATAATTCTTATTTATGCCTTTAATAGAGATTTACAAATCTCATTACATTTATTAGAAAAAAATGAGGCTATAACAAAAGGACATGATTCCATCTGGGTAATTGTTGATAGGTTGACAAAGACAGCGCATTTCTTACCTGTCAAAACAACCTATTCTGCTGAGAAGTTAGCACAATTGTATGTGCAGGAGATAGTGAGACTGCATGGAGTTCCAGTCACCATAGTATCAGACAGACGTCCCCAGTTCACAAGTCGTTTTTGGAACGACTGCACAGAGCTTTAGGCACCCAGTTGAGTTTTAGTACAACCTTTCATCCTCAGACTGATGGACAGTCGGAAAGGACTATACAGACCCTGGAGGACTTGTTGAGAGCATGTGTTCTCTAGTTTACCGGGAGTTGGAATCTACATCTAAGTTTGATAGAGTTTGCCTATAACAAAGGTTATTAGCATAACATTGACATGGCACCCTATGAAGCCTTGTATGGTAGACGTTGTAGATCACCGGTATGTTGGTATGAAACCGGTGAATATCAGCTGTTAGGTCCTGATCTTATGTAGTAGACTATAGAGAAGATCAAAGTAATACAACAACAGATTAAGACTGCACAAGATAGACAGAAGTCATATGCTGATAAATGTCATAGACCTTTAGAGTTCCAGGTTGGAGACAGAGTGTACCTCAAAGTCTCACCTTGGAAAGGAGTTCTTCATTTTAGAAGGAAAGGGAAGTTAGCTCCTAGGTTTATGGGGCCTTATCCAATCATTCAACGGGTTGGAAAGGTAGCCTATAGACTAGAGTTACCTCCAGAGTTGTAGAAGTTACACCCTGTGTTCCACATTTCTATGCTAAGGAAATGTCACCCTGATACCGAGTCAGTTCTACAACCTATGGAAGTAGAATTGAATGATGATATAACTTATGAGGAAGGACCAGTGTCAATCCTTGATAACAGAATTAAAAAGCTAAAGAAGAAAGATATAAGTCTTGTGAAAGTCCTCTGGAATCATCATGGTGTCGAAGAAGCCACTTGGGAACTAGAGGAAGAGATGAGAAGGAAGTACCCTGCTCTTTTCTCTTAATATGTTTTATCGATTTCGGGGACGAAATCCTTGTAAGGGGTGGATAATTTGTAACATCCCTGACCTGGGTTATAAGTTAACCCTAGGTATTTTGCTTAATCATGTAATTAAATACTTGTGATTATTCCCTGGCATGTAATTAAGTTCCTGAGGAACATACATTTTCAATTTTGTCCTCTTTAAACAATGTTATAGTATTGTTTTGTAATGTAGGGACCTATGTGCAAATTACCCAATTAGAAGGGTTAACTTGCAAATTTCACATTTTGAGATGTTCCTTTGGTGATGAGACATCACATGAATGAATATGATGAAGTATGATGGATTCCCCAAGCTTGGGCATCAAAATGCAGCTTGTGGAGCAATCTTTGTGCTTAAAACCCTAATTTTGGAGTAAAGTGCAATTTACCCAAAATGTGGGGTGCAACTTGTAAAATACACCTTCTAGAGTATATTTTGTGACTCTTAACATCATGTAGAGTAGAAATGATGAAGGGGACGCTTCATCAAAATAATCAGATAAGAAGAATAACCTTTGTACTAGAATCACCAAGTTATATGTTAGGAAACCCTTATATATGTGCACCATAGTGACAAGATGACTTTCTTTGCCTTTAGTTCTTAGTTTTAGGAAGAGTTTTACCTAATATATGAGGAGGAGGGACGTGCAAAGAAGAAAGGAGGGACCTAGATGAGAAATGGTTAAACTAGAGGTCCTTATGTTGGAAACTAACCCAAGCTATATAAGCTTCCTTCTTTGCAAACCAAGTAAACATATTCCCTTCACTTCTTCACTTATCACCTTGCTTGGACTGACTAAGTCAGATCTTAGGAATAGAGGAGAATGGATAAGGAGAATCTAGGTAAGCTTGAACCATCTTCTTGCTCGAATTCATGGAGGAAAGTGGATTATAAGGTTGGTTTTATGGTTATCTTACTTAGGTTTCTTGTTCTAGCCGACCTTCCCCAACCTTTCCTTGGAGAATCACCTTTGGCCGACCTGTGGAGCTCAAGACTCCATTAGAGGCTTGAAATCTTGGGAGCTTGGAGCTCTAGGGACGACCTTTGAGGTGGATTTTATATCTCTAAACCTCTTGCTTTCTTATGCATATACTTGTTCTTGCATGTAGTAGTTAGTTCTTATTCTTCCCCATCTTTCCTTGCTTTCTTGCAAGCAAATCCACGAAGTAACCGACCTGTTCTAAGGTTTAAGATGATGGGTGTGATTTCCTAGGTAACTTTACCAAACGACCTTGGACCCTTTGGTCTAAACGGTTTGCAAACCATTTGATCTCATGCGGTCTTGCAAGACCGTTTTGAATCAAACGGTCTCAAGACCATTTGGAAATTTTGACCAAGGGAAGACCATTTAGAGGTCTTCTGTATACATGTTGAATTTAATATCTACAAATAATCATGACCTAATTGCAAACCAATCACAAGTTGAAGGCACTTCAATCCTCGAAACCCTAATCGGGTTCAATTGCTGAAATCAATGACCAATTTTGGTGAACTTTGGGTTGAAGGGCCCAAACGGTCTCAAGACAGTTTGGGGGTTCACTCAAACGGTCTCACGACCGTTTGGTGAAAACCCAAGACCATTTGGAGGTCTAGGGTTGAGGTAATTTGATCAATTGAGGGTCCAATCACAATAGGTTGATTAATTGATTAAAAATGCTGATTTTAGACCTAATTAGGGTTCAACCCTTATCAAATTGACTTAGATACTGATGAATCTTTGGGCAAACGGTCTCAAGACCGTTTGGAGGATGTCCAAACGATCTCAAGACCGTTTGGGCCAAGTTTGGGCCCAATTGAGTGTCAATTGATAGGTTCAACTTCTATTTGATTCACATTGATGATTGTTGATGGTTATTGTTTACAAACCCTAATTCAATCGGTTTCAACCCTAATTGACTAGCAATTAAGGGACAATTGAGTGTCCAATTGGTTAAGAATAACCCTAATTATCTCAATTGATAAGTTATTAACAAGGATGTGGCCAATTGAGAGCTTCAACATAGAAGACCGTAATCGATTTTAACCTTTGATGCACCTTTGAGGTCCATGCAGTTTTGAGCCCATTTGGACCAAACAGTCTCAAGACCGTTTGGGTTCAAACGATCTCAAGGTCATTTAGATCCAATCGATCTCAAGGTCATTTCATGTCATGCGGTTTCAAGGTCGCATAGGCTCATGCGGTTTCAAAGTCAACACTTTCAAACGGTCAACGCACTCATGCGGTCTTGGAGCTCATGCGGTCTTGGAGCTCATGTGGTCATGGAGCTCATGCAATCTTGGAGGTCATGCGGTCTTGAAGGTCAAAGTGTCCAAATGGTCAATGCCCCCAAATGGTCTCAGGACCGTTTGGAGGTTGAAGTGTGTAATCGTTTGGGGATCTTTTAGGGCTGTGATTGCTTAGTAGTTTGAAGGTTTAATTGGTTCAATGGTTTCCTAATCCAAACCCTAATGGTACCTAAAGACAATAAGGGGCTATGTGATTAATAGATTGACGCATGATGCAATCAATGGTGTACATTACCAATGTGCCCTTGAAGGGTTCAAGTATATGATACCTTTGTTTAATCAAAACCCTAATGACATGAAAGTGGTGACTTAGCTTATGTTAATCAATAGTGACTTGACCTATCCTAATCTAGAGTGATGTAATCACCATCTATTAGTAAGAAGAGAGAGAAGAACCATTTTATGGTTGGAATTCAAGTAAAGTACCTTCAATGTATATGAATGTGCATGATTAGGGTATGATCCACTTGTGTGAGATCATGAAAACACTAATTATGATAATTGATAAATCTTAACCTAATTTGAAGGCATCAAGGATGATGATTTCATGCATGGGGATGCTATGAGCTGAAATCACTATGTAGTGAATGGTAAACCCTAATCCGAGGGCAATAACATGAAATGTAAATAGTAAACCCTAATTGATACTAATAAAGGAACCTAGCCTTAGTAAAGGCACAAAAATATAACCTTTGAATTGGAATGTTATTCCTGCCTTATGAATTGCTGGTCTGAATATGAAATGTTATCATTGTCAGTTGAATTGACTATGCATGTTCTTATAAGAGAATGATCATAACCAGGTAAGGGTTATGATAAACTATTCATTAAAAGTATGTTGTAGACTTTATGAATAAGTGATGTATGCTATGTTGTCTATGTTATGTGGCAACATATGAAGTTAATGGGCTATGAGAGCCATGAGTAACATCAAGGTCATGATTGATTAGATGACTTATGATAAATTGACATCCATTTGATAACTGATAAAAGTTAAACTTGATACATTTAGTATTCTTCTGTTATAGCAATGTTTTTATACTTAAATGATTGGAAACATGATTGATGCTAAAAGAATACTGAAATATACCTAAGTAATCAAGTTTAATCATACCATGTAGAGCCCTGATCATAGATTCATCATTGTCAGAACTTAAATGATGGTGAAATAGGTTTTCCTAAGGGAACTCCTGGATCACATACTTTTGAGTATGTGGGGGAATATGGATGTGAATATCCTTACGTCCTAGTGTAGGAGTTGATGTAGATGTATCTTAATCTATCAACCCTACACTATGTGATTATGCCGGGATGATGTATCACTAATCACCCGAGGAATCTTTTATGCCACATCGATGAGAGATAAACATGATATCTTTAAATGGTGAAGAGAGTACAGAATGCCACTGTGACTCTAATAGCGAAGTACCAGAGTACCCTGGTGAGCTATTGTAACATCCCAGGATTTGAGGCCTCAGATAAAAAGATCTCATAAGGAATGATTAGACTACCCATATCACCAAGGTGCACCTCCTTTTCAGGGAGCCCATCTCTAAAGAACTCCATAGTTAAGCGTGCTCAGCTTGGAGTAGTACTAGGATGGGTGACCAGTCGGGAAGTTGCTCCTGGCTTGCGCGTGAGTGGACAAAAAGCGTGCAATTAAGGCTAGTGGTTGTCTGTGGGGCCAGTCATCATTCCTAAAACTCTACTAGAGCCTTGGGCAGTGGGCCCAGGCGTGACAAATGGTATCAGAGCCATAACCCCTCCAGTAGGTGGGGCCCACATGGGCATGTGGCATGCCAGTCTTGAGTTGTGCGGTCCAGGCAAGTTGGAAAGGGCTATCCGTAGAGACGAGATGGAGCCGCCCTTGCGCTAGTAGCCGTGGACGGGAGCTGGGTATCCATGGGCCATTGTGGGTCTGCACTGAAATGGGGTCAGTTTATGAGGCCATATAGTTGAGACTTGACGAGGACGTCAAGAGTCTAAGTGGGGGAGATTGTAACATCCCAGGATTTGAGGCCTCGGATAAGTTGATCTTAAAAAGAATGATTGGACTACCCATATCACCAAGGTGCACCTCCTTTTCAGGGAGCCCATCTCTAAAGAACTCCATAGTTAAGCGTGCTCATCTTGGAGTAGTACTGGGATGGGTGACCAGTCGGAAAGTTGATACTGGCTTTCACGTCAGTGTGGGCAAAGTGCGCAGTTAAGGCTAGTGGTGGTCTGTGGGGCCAGTCGTCATTCCTGAAACTCTACTAGTGCCTTGGGCAGTGGGCCCGGGCATTACAAATGGTATCAGAGCCATAACCCCTCCAGTAGGTGGGGCCCACATGGGAATGTGACATGCCAGTCTTGAGCCGTGCGGTCCAGGCAAGTTGGAAAGTGCTATCCGCAGAGACGAGATGGAGCCACCCTTGCGCTGGTATTCCGTGATCGGGAGCTGGGTGTCCATGGGCCATTGTGGGTCTGCACTGAAATGGGGTCAGTTTATGAGGCCATATAGTTGCGACTTGACGAGGACGTCAAGAGTCTAAGTGGGGGAGATTGTAACATCCCAGGATTTGAGGCCTCGGATAAGTTGATCTTAAAAAGAATAATGGACTACCCATATCACCAAGGTGCACCTCCTTTTCAGGGAGCCCATCTCTAAAGAACTCCATAGTTAAGCGTGCTCATCTTGGAGTAGTAATGGGATGGGTGACCAGTCGGGAAGTTGATCCTGGCTTTCACGTCAGTGTGGACAAAGTGCGCAGTTAAGGCTAGTGGTGGTCTGTGGGGCCAGTCGTCATTCCTGAAACTCTACTAGTGCCTTGGGCAGTGGGCCCGAGCATTACAAATGGTATCAGAGCCATAACCCCTCCAGTAGGTGGGGCCCACATGGGAATGTGACATGCCAGTCTTGAGCCGTGCGGTCCAGGCAAGTTGGAAAGTGCTATCCGCAGAGACGAGATGGAGCCACCCTTACGCTGGTATTCCGTGATCGGGAGCTGGGTGTCCATGGGCCATTGTGGGTCTGCACTGAAATGGGATCAGATTATGAGGCCTTATAGTTGAGCCTTGACGAGGACGTCAAGGGTCTAAGTGGGGGAGATTGTAACAAGATTTGAGGCCTCAGATAAAAAGATCTCATAAGGAATGATTGGACTATCCATATCACCAAGGTGCACCTCCTTTTCAGGGAGCCCATCTCTAAAGAACTCCATAGTTAAGCGTGCTCAGCTTGGAGTAGTACTAGGATGGGTGACCAGTCGGGAAGTTTCCCCTGGCTTGCGCGTGAGTGGACAAAAAGCGTGCAGTTAAGGCTAGTGGTGGTCTGTGGGGCCAGTCATCATTCCTAAAACTCTACTAGAGCCTTGGGCAGTGGGCCCAGGCGTGACAATGAGAGAGTCCTAAAGGTATCTTATTTCGAGTCAGATCATAAGACATCGGCCAGACAGTCACACTAATCCAGGAGTCCTCGTATTTCAACTAGTGGTGTGGAGGAAAATCTTGCCAGCCCCCAGACGTGATCCTTTTCTAGACACCTCTGTCTTTCAGAAAATCCTCTAGTAACTCCCTTGGGTTCTATAGAGTTTGTAAAATTTAATAATTATTAAAGATTAAATGAGGAACCTATACTCTCATACCAATTGTAATGCCCAGACCCACTGCCCAAGGCTCTAGTAGAGTTTCAAGAATGACGACTGGCCCCACAGACCACCACTAGCCTTAACCGCACGCTTTAATCTCACTCACGTGCAAGCCAATATCAACTTCCCGACTGGTCACCCATCCTAGTACTACTCCAAGCTGAGCACGCTTAACTATGGAGTTCTTTAGTGATGGGCTCCCCGAAAAGGAGGTACACCTTGGTGATATGGGTAGTCTAATCATTCCTTTTAAGATCATGTTATCTGATGCCACAAATCATAGGATGTTACAGAAAGTCTCTAGATAAGCATATGAATCAGAGAGAGAGAGAAGTGAGTGGAGAAGAAATCAGAATCACTATTGCATGTTTCCTAGTTAGGCTGAAGGTAGGTGATGAGGGTGCCACCGATTCTCAGATCTGATGGTTCACATTGCACGCGTGGAAATTAACAGGCTAATAAAAGAAATCCCAATATGTAAATAAATCGTGACATTAAATACTTTCTCTCTCACTTTAGGGCTTTTTATAAAATCCATATCTCTAAACCATCCACCCTTTTAATGTAAATTTTAAAGTAAAGTCTTTAATGACTTTATCTAGGTGTGTGCAAAGATTGGGACTAAAATTCAAAAAGAAAGATAACTTTTCTTCATATGCAAGTCTTCCACTTATAAGTCATAGATTATGCATTAAAACACATCTTTTCTATTTATTTCACTTCTTTTTCTTTATTTTGATTTCTTTTCTTATTAGTAACCATGTGAAACTGAAAATTAATCAATAGTAGTCATCCATACCACTTTCTACATAATTCTACACAATTCTCACATATGCGCACAATTATCTTTTATTTCTTTTTCCTTTCACTTACTATTGGATTCCTTTTATCCTTTTTACTCTTTTATTATTATTGGGTTTATTAAAATGGTATAAACCACGAAATCATGCATCCAAGGGAAATTTGCAAAATAATCCATTCTTTGAAAACAAATCATACAATTTTCCATTCAAATCCCTTTTATTTGAAAATTTGTATTTCAATCAATACAAGCAAAAATGAGGTTATAACAGTAGCTCAAAATGAGCCTAATGATTATTAAAAGAATGTGGTCTATTGTTGATACTCAATGAATGTGGAGAAATACATATTTTTATTTTTTTTATTATATGAATCTTTCCATTCCATGTTAATATTATATGTTTCTTAGTCTTTCACAATTTGATATATTGATTATGCATGATAAGGATGGATTAAAGTCTTTGATTTAGTTAGACTAATCAAGGTGATATTTTTGATTGAAATTCATATGATAGATGAGTAATTGGACCAAGTAATAAGTGAAACCCCAATGATGTAGTGTATGCGTTAGAACCATACATCTTCCCCAATGTCTATAAATTGGAGAAATGAAATGGGTATACTTGTTGCAACCCAAGGTTTGTTAGAAGGTACTTGGAGTCATATATCACCAAGTATACTAGGGTGAAATAGAATATATATGATGTATGGCCCCATTGTTACCCTGAGATCACTCATAATATGAGTGCATTTGAAATTGTATCTCTTGTGATTATGGTAGTTGTTCCAGTTAAATGATAAAAAGAAATGATATTTGTTAAATATGATATGCAACATTTTATGTTATATGATTGTGATAGGTATTGCATCCTATGTACCAGGAGTGGACCCGGTATTGTAGGTTTTCTTTTGAGACCTACAAATAGGACTCTTGCTAACAAGCCCGTACTAGTTTTGATCCTTGTAGGATCACCTCCTTCTTTTATACTTTATTGTGGGATTAAGGAATTCACACTCATAAGCTTATAATTTGTATGGTACACTCCAACTTGACTATTGCAAGAGTCTAATAAAATATACAATCTAGTAGTAGTTACATGTTAATGTTAATTGTGATATTTGTGTGGTGTACCGATGCTCGTATAAGGCACCTTAAGTGACCTTAAGCATGTTTAATTGAGATGGTTGATCTCTGAGAATATTGGTAAAGTAGCTTGAGGTACCATATGTCTTGTAATACATGTTATTCATTGTGAACTATGAAATAAAGTTGATGGTTGGAAGTTGAAGTAAAATATAGAACATTTATCATTTGTTATAATTCATTGAATATGCTTCTAATACATATGATTTATCTTAGTATTAGTATTCATCTTACATGGACTATTTATTAATCTTATGTGGTTCTCTAAAAAAATATAATGGATTTTTGGAAAGGACGTGATGATAAAGATTTAACAGTATTTTCTTTTTTGATATGCCACACTATAATTTCGATGATACAAATATCAGCCATTTGTATTATTAGTGTGTGAATGAAGTGCTTCACATGATCAAGGAACTTAGACAAAAGATCTAGTGATGAATAATATGCAATCACATATGTGTTTGGATGCTTCTACATCAAGTTTTACCTAAATGATGCTTTCTGTAGGTGCAAATTGTACAACTTGATAGGAATGACGTAAGAACAAGTGATGATCAGCTTAAAACCATCATAAATCTAGTTTAATACTAGTATACACCATTTGGGACATGTAGACACTTTTTTTCATATTCATTTGAGCAATTTTCCAAATTTAGGACAAATTGGGACATAATGTTTTAGGGTCGAACTTCTATCAATCAAAATGTATCCTGGTCAAACATTAAATCAATAGATACAATTTTGTTAGATCAAATGAGATCTCAAAAATGTTTCCATTAAACTTCTTTATCATTTGAACTTATTTTCGACCAAGGAAAATAATCTTCATGTGCATCGTCAATTGTTTTAATCCCACTAGCTATCATATAGCGGTTAGTTTCCCACTAAACTCAGCATAAATCTCCCAAAATCTACCTAAGTTGTTACTAAGTGACTCCTATATACAAGGGTACCTTATAGACACTTAAAGAACACTTAATAAATCCATCTATATTCTATCCTTCCAAGCTTAGAATATACATTTTCTATGTTTATCTACATCCAAGCTAGTCTAATCTTTATCTCAACATTAGTGTCCTACTCGATCAAAATTATTCTTGCATAAAATTAATTGAGTTGATTGTCACTTCTTCATGGTTATTCAATTGTATCTTTGTTAAAGGAGTTGTAATTTCCTTCTTCCCTTCTTGTTCATTATTTTTTTGGTACTTCATGCTACTTCTTGTGAGAAGGTTGCAGTGAAGTCTTTGGAGCTACTTCTTGCGATAAGGTTGCGGTGAAGTCTTTGGAGCTACTTCTTGTGATAAGGTTGCATCAATAGGTGGTGGAGGTAGATTATGATATTTTCTAAGGAGGGTTGTATTCTAGATCCTACAAAGAATAAGGTAGTTATCTTTGAGCTGAAAAGGGGTTATTATTGAGCCACAAAAGACATCAATTTTTTGTGTATTTTATATTTGTATAGTAAAGTTAATAAAATACATGTTGGAAATCTAGGTGGAGACAACTAGGTAGTGGATTGACATATTTTACGATGAAACTGCTCTATATCTTGTATCCTTTTTGGTTTCCTACTTGTCCACTTACTTGCTTTACTCTTTTCTTTGCAATAACTTCTTAAGAATGTTGCACTTAAACAACCTTGTGTTTAAAATTGTACAAACAATTTTTTTCAAATCGACCCCTCTAAAGATTTAAATTGGTATCTGATCAAGGCTTCAAAGACCTTTCACAAGTCTTGAAGAAGGGGGGAAATATATCCAGACTACTCAACCTTGAAAGCACATGTCTGCATCTAGACATATTGGAAGAGGTGTATGCAGTTCTTCTTTTAAGGGATTACCTTAGAACTTTGGAATATGGAAATCATACCATATGTTCCCCCTACAACTTAGCTAGATCAATAGGATGCATCTATGGTAATAAATGCAACATTGAATGCTAAAGTCGTAAGTATTTTATATTCTTTTCTCTCTTCTAGTGAGTTCAATAGAATTTCATCTTCTGATACTTCTTATGATATTTGAAAAAATTTATCTATTACTAATTAAGGAACCAAGAAAGTAAAGGATTTGAAAATCAATATTCTTAACCACAAACTAGAGTTATTTCACATGGAAAAATGTGAAATTATATCTAAAATGTACTCTTGATTTACTTCTAGTGTAAATGTCATGAAATCTCATGGAAATTACACAGAAGATCACGACCCTTTTACTAAGATTTTGTGCTCTCTAATTGCTAAGTATGAAAAGAAAGTCAATGTTATAGCAGAATATATGGACTTTTCTACTTTCTAGATTGATGAACTTATAGTTAAGTCGGGGACTTAGAATTCAATTTCCAAGAATGTGATATGGAAGATGAAGAAGAAAATCATGCCAAGAAAAGGAGAATATCCCACAAACCAAGGGTTTAAAGAAAATTGACTCATTGACCAAGTGGCTCATCTAGTAGTGGAGAAGAAAAGAGCTACAAATGTAAGAATTCGATTTTGCTTCTAACAAAAATTGTAAATCTTTCTTCACTAGATGTCATGGTTGTAGGAAACAGGGACATTTTTTGTGGATGAATGCCCAAAACTCAAGAAGAAGAAGAAGAAGAAGAAGAATTCCAAGAACAAAAAGAAAATGGCATGTCATTCTTGTTGGGATTCCTCTTCAATTTTGGAATCAAATGGTGAGGATGAAGTCTTCCATCATGTTGATGAATATCTAATAATCAAATATAAGGACAATGATGAATAAGAGGAAGAAGGTGCACAAAGTAATCATAGTTGGATATCCCTTTCAAAAATTTCCAAAAATGAACTCAATGAACTTGTTGAGATTGCACCAGAAAAGTGTGAAAATATAAGGAAAAAATACTAAAGTGGATACTATTGTTGATTCTTTAAATATAGATCTTAGTAAGCTAAATGATCAAAATGATAGTGAAAAGTAAATAATAGATGAGATTTTTTCTCAAAATACATACTTGCAGAATCAAGTTTCTACTCTTTTAGATAAGTTGAGTAATATGGAGAAAAAACCTATTTGTTGCTCACATTTTAATTATGATCTTATTCTTGAAGTAAACGATGAGCTAAATGATAAAATCAATGTACTTGAAGGGGACATTGATAATACTAGAAAATGATTAATTTCTACTACTAAATATCATTATGCCTGCCAAAAGATGAATATGTTAAGAGATCTATAGATAAATTTTCAAATAGTAGAATATGTTGTAAAATATATTGCATTCTCACAATAGTCATCTAGGTACAAGTTGTCTTTGTTATATAACAAGAAATGTAAATAAGAAGAAGAAGCAAAGTCCTATATTTGTAAACTCAATTACTTGCTCTTTTTTGTCCATTAATTATGTTACATGCTTATCTTGTAGGATATCCAATAACTATGATTTTGCATGCCCTTTTTAGAAAAAAGGTGACAATAACATGGTTTTGCCACCAAAAACATCTCTTCAGAGGAGGTTTTTTATGGTTAGGTCTTAATTGAATATTTATTTGATCATTTCTATATCTTGTTTAGACAAGGATGGATTTGAATTTCTTATTAAGAATGGAAAATGTTTCATTTCTAAAAATGGGATATTTTAAGGCAATGCCCCGATGTCTTATGGTCTATATTTGATAGATCCGCAATAAGTGTATACAACGTAAACACCAAAAGATAAAAAATCAATGACTCAAACAAAACATACCTTTGGCATTGTCGTCTAGGGCACATAAATGATAATTGCATATCTAGACTCCATAAAGATGGTTACTGATGTGGAATATTATCGCACTAACAAACTCACTTAGGGTTGAAATCCCTGAGTTCTTAACCAAAACCTTGTGCAATAATACCACCCGCAAGCAGTCGAGTCTTATCACAGTATAGTTGAGGAACGAATCCCAAGGGACAACGTTTTTAAGAATCTTTTACTAGTCAAATCTAGTTGAATCAAGACTAATACTTAAAACAAGGTTGGTTGATTTGAGTTTAATTAAACTAAATGCAAGGAAAGTAAAGAGCAGGAGTAAAAGTTGATTAAAGATTAATGATATGGAATCACTGGGATGGTCCTGGGTTTCACCACCACTACACATGCAAACACGTCCAATCACAAACATCCATGCAAGATATAACTATCCAGATAGAGCTGCTGCAAAAACCCCCCATACGGGCGTCAGGTTTGCGTAAGCATCACTTTAGGTATCAGATGTCTCGTCACCATCCAGATCACATACTTACTGCTCCGAAGATACAAATATCCAATTGCAGCTACAGGCCCCCATACGGGCGTCAGGCACACAGAAGCGTCACCGTGGGATAGATGACTAGTCACCTCACAGATCACATGCTTACAACTTCAGGGAATCCCTTTCTATTTCTAGTCAAGGAGTCAACCGCGTTAACCGACATTCAAATCCTACATATTGAAGTTCTCGCAACATAGGAAACGAACAAGATAAATGCAAGCAGGTGATCAATCCACAAGCACACATCAATGATTAACAATGAAAAGAAAAGTTATATACATGCCATGGAATGTTTAGTATTTGAACATGTAAGCGTGGGCAGCGGGGCTAGTTCCTGCACCCCAGCCAAAGGAATCTACTCGCTCATAGTGAGAGAAATAAGAAAAATGAGAAGAAGGAGAGAAGATTCTGCCATGAGCATGGTGAAGAAGATGATCGCAGCTCGGTGGAGAAACAATCTTCTACACAACGTCGGGGTAGATCTAGACGAGAAGGGAAGAACACCACGACAGACGGGATAGATATTCTCTCTCCACCTTCTCTTTCTTCTCATAGTCTTCACTCGTAGCAGGAGGAGCAACTTGTGGATGAGATGGCGGCATAGAAATAGCGTAGAAGCAGCAGATCTGGATCTAGATCCGGATGAAGTGGCTTGCAGATCTAGAGTCTACACTCCAGATCTGGGTGAATGGGGCACAAAACCACCATGAGGGCATGTTCTTGGCTATGGAGGTCGTTTCCTTAGGCCCAGGACAGACCTGCAGCCTAACAGCGTCTGGAGATCCCCCCAAATGGCTGGGGGTCGTGTTCTATTTATAGGTAGGCTGGGCACCACCTTACTTTCACGGTCACGGGTTTTCTCTTGGCAGTGGGTCGCGATAGTTTGTTACTACTGTCGTGGTTAGTGTCCCTACTGGTCACGTTTATTTTGTTAGTCGCGGTGTGAGATGATCACAGTTGCGATCATGGGAGTAGCAGGTCGCGATCTTCTCTGCTACTGTGAGCTTGGATGATGTCTGCATAGGGTGGCATTGGCTTCTGGTCACGATATTGGATGACCTCTGTGATTGCAAGAATGGTTGTGGTCGTGGAAGAGGAAGCAGAGAGCGGTAGGGGGCAGGGTGAAGGTGGATGTTGGTGAGGACTGAGGAAAGGATGGAGGCGACCGCGGCTTTGGTAGAGAAGCAGAAGAACGAGACCTGAGGGAGGTCGCGATGTAGTGTTGGTGCAACCGTGATCGGTGGAAGGCGATGGTCGCGGCCTCTCTGCTGTTGTGATGGCGGTGTGAAGGTCGCAATCTTGAGCGGGAGAAGATCATGGGCACGGAGGTGGATGGAGACGTGTTGGGAGCAGCCACAGTGTTGGTGCTGCATTAGTCATGATTCTTGAGAGGGGCGGAACTGCGGACAGGTGGCAGGGTGATCGCGAGTGGTACTGGAGGCGATCGTGGTTGATGGAGAAGGAGAGAGAGAGTTGATCACGACACTATTGGCAGGGAGAAAGGGAGAACCGCAGGGGCAAGGTTGCAATTGAGTTTTGCCACAGTCGTGGATGTGGAATCACAGACATGTGTCCGCAGTGTGTTGCAGGTCGCGAGCTTTTCAAGTGGTCACGGTGTGAGATGATCGCGGGCGCGATGGTTGCAGAGATAGCGATACCAGAATTGCGATTGAGATCTTCAGCAGGAGGGTAGGTCACGGTGTTGGCACGAAAGTAGCAAGTCACGTTTTCTTTTGGCTTGGTCGCGATCAGCAGCAGACCATGGGTGGATCTTGGTGCAACCACGATCAGTGGAGGGTCGCGGTGTCTAGCAGAAAATCGTGATCCAGCTGATGTGAGAGAGACACCGTGATCGCGGTATAGGTGGGAAGCAGATCGCGAGTTTGGGCAATGTTGTTGGCTGCGAGAAAGGTTAGGGTTAGAGGGGAAGACGACTCCTTCAGTTGTCTTGGTTAAGCGAGGGCCCAATTAGGAAATGGGCTGAGAAGGTTGGGCCCACGTGCCCATATTTGACCTGCAAAAGAGGGATAACTCCAACTAAAATCAAGATGAAGTCAATTAAGCTAAGTAAGCTTGTATTCTAAAGGATGAAGCAAATAATTAGGGTAAAATTGGGATAAACGAGGTGACTGAACCCAGATGAATGTGCATTCATCAAAACACCCCGAACTGAAATGTTGCTCGTCCTCGAGTAACATAAAATCTGAAACAGTCGCTTACTACATACTTTCAACTCACGTGACTTCCTCCTCTTCACATCACGATTGTTTCTTTTCTGGTCGGTATGATTAAGCATCTCAACATCCTGAGATCACATAACACATCTTACCAAATATTCATTCCCGAGTTCATTTCCCAACATCACTTCCTCTCCACTTTTTCCAACATCAAGCATGTCTAAGAGTTTTGTAGGAGTCCAAAGATACCCGCGGAACAACAAGTGTGCAACTGATGTGACACCGGTGTTTTTTAGGATCAGGGAGGCATTCATTGCACCTTTAGGTGGAAAAAGGAGTGAAGGGTGGTATGGAAGGAAGAAATAAATATCTCCTCTATTCGACTCGATATTTTGATTATATGATTTGCAACTTCATTGATTGCATTGTTTTAATGCGAATCTTTCCTCTATTCGACTCAAGATTGCATTTCTTTTTATGTGCACTTTGACATCTTTTCTTGGTGGTACACCCCTATTTATTAGCGAGGGGTATGTAAGAAGCGTAAAGAGAGAGAGTGTGTGCCACCCTGAACTTAGGGTTTGGCGCTATTTTGTCTATTTTTGTTTCTTTTTGATGGGTGGATATGTAAGAAAATGATGGAAGAAATGTAGAAGAGAGTTCAGATCAAAATGCAACTAGATTTACAATTCAATGCACAGGTTGTTCTCCTTATCATACTCTGCTCAAATAATGACTTGATGTGGATCCGGTGGAGATTCCATTCTATTGTTCCACTAGTCAGTTAGGAAGCACAATGTGTTTGATACCTCTCAGTTCGATAGATACTTGCCATATTTACTGATCATGATGTTAGGATTCATAAGCTTCACACGGTGATTTCTAACGATCGGCTAGTTTCAGAAATCGTCCCCCTTGAGGTTCTGCTTCAAATAAGGAGGGTATATGATTCAAAACTTGCATGAAAAAAATGGGATAGCTGGCTAGGTAATGGCTTTGATTGAAACAAAAGCGTCAAAACTTCATCAAGTTTCTATACAAACTACTTTAAAAACTTCAAAATTTTGAAATTTTTTGAAAAAATTTGCTCAAAAATGCAACGATGAAATCTTAAGTCTGAAACGGATAGGAGTGGGTGGAAAGTGAAGTACATACCACCCACCCTCCACCCCGAACTTAGAAATTTGCTCGTCCTGAGCAAACCCTAAATCCAAGATGGAGGGGAAAACTCGTGCCGGTTGGTCCACCAGATGTGGTTGCATTCCTTTCGGCGATGCGTCCTCCATCTGAAATCTCAAAAATGGAAACTATCAGAACTAAGACTGCATTTTGCGATGCATTGTCTACCAGGTGCAAAATTTTCTAAAAACAAAACTAAAAGTAAAAGCTAAGTTAAAGATTGGGTTGCCTCCCGAAAAGCGCCTTTGTTTTACATCGATGGCTTGATGTGATTTCTTTAGTTTTCTGGTAGATATGTCAGTTTGGCTAGATTCATCAATTCATCAGTGCTAGTATCAGCTGTGGTGAAATATCTCTTCAAGCATTGGTCGTTTGCCACAAAATCACCCGACTTCTCACTCCATAAAGTAAATGCACCATGTGGATAGATGCTCTTGACAATGTACGATCCAGACCATCGAGAACAGAGTTTTCCTAGGAATAACTTCAGTCTTGAGTTGAACAGCAGAACTTGGTCTCCCACTTGAATGTCCTTTCTCTTCAGATGACCTTCGTGCCAAAATTTGGTGCGTTCTTTGTAGATTCATGCATTCTCATAAGCAGTCATCCAGAGTTCATCCAACTCTTGAAGTTGCAGAATCCTGGCTTCGCCTGCTATCTTCATGTCAAAATTCAGCTGTTTGATTGCCCACCATGCTTTATATTCTAGTTCCACGGGCAGGTGACATGATTTTCCATAAATAAGTCTGAAGGGTGTTGTTCCAAGAGGAGTTTTGAACGTGGTTCGGTAGGCCCATAAAGTGTCATTGATTTTCACTGACCAATCCTTTCGATTGCATCCTACTATCTTTTCCAGGATAGCTTTGAGTTGAAGGTTCGAAACCTCTACCTACCCACTTATTTGTGGGTGGTAGGGGGAAGCTACCTTGTGTGTTACACCATATCTTCTCAACAATGCTTCAAAGCTTCTTTCCAGAAAATGAGAACCTCCATCAGATATCACAGTTCGTGGGATTCCAAAATGGGGAAAAATAATATCTTTGAACATTTTAATGACAGGTTTTGAATTGGTAGTGATAGTTGGTATGGCCTCTACCCATTTAGATACATAATCCACTACAACTAGGATGTAGGAAAATCCATGTGAGGATGGGAATGGACCCATGTAGTCCACTCCCCAAACATCAAAAATCTTGACTTCTTGCCATAGCTTAAGTGGCATCTCATCTCTTTTCGTAATGTTTCCCATTCTCTGACGCTTGTCACAGGACAAAACGAAGTTATAAGCATCTCTGGATATGGTTGGCCAAATAAAACCACATTGCAAAACCTTCAAAGAAGTTTTCTTAGAACTCATATGGCCTCCGAATGGTCCTGAGTGGCATTGCTCTAAAATAAGTTGGGCTTATTCCTCAGTAATACAATGTCTGTAGAGACCATCAACATAGAGCTTCAAGAGGTATGGTTCATCCCAGTGATATTGCCTCACATCATGCATGAATTTCTTTAGAGCATTGCCAGTACACTCAGGGTGGATGACACCAGCGGCAAGGTAGTTCATATAATCCGAGTACCAAGGAGTAGCGTCTGAGACTTTCATAAGCTGTTCATCTGGAAGAGAGTCGTTAATTGGGATCTTCTCAGTTTCCAGAGTGTGGATACAACTTAAGTGGTCTACTACAACATTTTCTGTGCCTCTCTTATCTCTAATCTCAAGATCAAATTCTTTCATTAGGAGAATCCATCTTATTAGCCGTGGTTTTGCATCTTTCTTTTTTAGAAGATAATGAATAGCAGCGTGATTGGTGTATACAATCACCTTTGAACCAATAAGGTAGGATCTAAACTTATCAAAGGCATATACGACTGCTAGGAGTTCCTTCTCAGTAGTTGCATAGTTCCTCTGAGCTTCTTCGAGGGTCTTCAATGCATAATAGATGGCATGATGTTTCTTCTCTATACATTGGCCCAGAACGGCACCCACAACGTAATCACTAGCATCACACATAATTTCAAATGGGTGATCCCAATCTGGGGCTCGAATGAGGGGTGTTGTTGTAAGGGCATGCTTTAGATTGTTGAAACTCTTGATACATTCTTCATCAAAATAGAAGTCAACGTCCTTCACCAACAAGTTTGTCATGGGCTTGGTTATCATGGAGAAATCCTTGATAAACCTTCTATATAAGCCCGCATGACCAAGGAATGTGCGGACTTCTCTTACATTGGTTGGGATAGAGAGTTTGTAAATCACTTTGATCTTGGCCTTGTCCACTTCAATTCCTCGGTTACTGAGCCTATGGCCAAGGACAATGCCTTCTTTTACCATAAAGTGACATTTCTCCCAATTTAGCACAAGATGTGCGTCTTCACATCATTTGAGGACCAGGGAGAGGTGCTTTAGGCATGAGTCATACAAATCCCCATATACAGAGAAATCACCCATAAAAACTTCCATAATGGTTTCGGTTAAACCAGCAAATATGGATGCCATGCAACGTTGGGGTTGCAGTCGCATTACAGAGCCTGAATGGCATCCTTCTAAAGGTGTATGTTCCCAAGGGGCAATTTGATAGAATCCAGCATAACCATCGAGATAGCAGAAATATTCCTGGTGAGCCAATCGCTCTAAGACTTGATCTAGGAAAGGCATCGGGAAATGATCCTTGCATGTGGCCTTGTTCAACTTCCTGTAATCGATGCACATCCTCCACCCGGATATTATTTGAGTGGGGATGAGTTCATTATCTTCATTCTGTATCACAGTAGTGCCACCTTTGTTTGAACAACATGTACAAGACTCACCCAAGGTGAGTTAGATATCAGATAGATGATTCTGGTAGTGAGCAACTTGATGACTTTGCGGCGGACTACTTCCTTCATATTAGGATTCAACTTCCATTGATGCTCAATAGTCGGCTTGTGGTCTTCTACCATAGGGATTTTGTGCATGCAAAGTGCTTGACTGACCCTAGTGAGATCACTCATCTTGTAGCCGATAGCTTTCTTTCTTTCCTTTAATTATTTCAGGAGTTTATCTTCTTGTTCGGTCATTAGATCGAAATTTATAATAACTGGACAAACCTTGAGATCGTCCAAAAACACGTACTTCAGTCCCTCAGGCAGGAGCTTCATTTTAGGGGCTTCTGGCTTCTCGCATGGCTCTTCAGTTACATTCACAGCTTTGAGTTCCTCGAACCTAGCTTCAGGATCTTCTTCTACAGAGTCGAGTTAATTAAAGGACACAATCCATAACTTGTTCACTAATGGAATTATCAACATATGGGTTTGTTAGAGCCACTCCTAAAGGATCATCTTGTTCATACTCCTCTTGTGTGAGGAGTGACATTTTCTCAATGCAATCAATCAAATAGACTTCTTCCTGCATGCTTGGTCTTTACATGCTTTTGAAAACTTTAAACTCGAGGGTTTCTTTACCTAGTCTGAGCAGCAAGGTCCCTTCTTCAACATCAATCAAAGCTCTTGCAGTGGCAAGGAGCGGATGGCCAAAGATAAGAGGGTATCTGGTGACTTCCTTTATGTCCATGATGACAAAGTCACATGGGACATAAGAGTCTTTTCCAACCTTGACAGGGACATCTTCAATGATTCCCAAGGGAAGTGTCATAGAGTTATCTGCAAGTTGTATGGTCATTCCAGTTGGGAGTAGTTCTGCAAACCCTAGCCTCTTACAAAGGCTAAGTGGCATGATAGAGATGCTAGTACTGAGATCGTCCAATCCCTTCTTACATGAAGAGTCACCGATATGGCATGAAATCCCAAAGGATCCCGGGTCTTTCTGCTTCTTGGGCATCTTGCTCTGGATGATATTGGAAGTGGTTGTTGCTAGATTAACTGTCTCGTATTCTTCAGTTATATACTTCCTTGTGAGGAGAGACTTTAAGTACTTAGTCCAGGATGGTATCTCGGCCAACACATCTAGAAAGGGTATATCAACATGAAGCTTCTTCATAGCTTCCTTGAACTTGTTGAATCGAGTATCGAGATTTGTCTACTTCAAACGAGCTGGGAAAGGAGGATGGGGCTTGTATACTGGAACATCCAACTTCAGTGTTCCTTTTTCTGCAGAAGTTGCGTTTTCAGAACCTTCCTTGTTCGTCTTATCATCGTCGCTGGCTCTTTTGGTTGAGACTCATATGTTGTAGAGTCATGGACAGCCTCTGAGTCATCCTCATCAGTAATAACCATAGGTGCCTTGACAGGAGGATCAGAATAGTCTTTTCCAGACCTGGTGGTGACAACCTTCAATTGCTCTGTGTGCTTAGGATTGTTCTCTGGTTGGCCAACAAAGGCTCCAGCAGGTGGCTTCATTCTAGCTGCAAGTTGAGCTAGTTGAGATTCAATAGCCTTTTGATGGGCTTGTTGGTTCACTATCATAGTCTGCTGTGACTGCAATATATTCTCAATAACTGACAATTTGTCATCAGGAGAGATGGGACCGACTTGTTTCCCTTGTTGTTGTTGATAGGGGACTTGGTTGGGGTTCTGAAACTGAGAATTGTTCTGATAATTGTTGTAGTTTCTAATATGGTAGTTTCCTCTAAAGTTCCCTTGATTCCCAAAATTTGGTTGTTGGTTATACTGGAATCCTGGCGGGCCTTGTTGTTGAGTATTTGAACCAAGTTGTCGCAAGTTTTCTGCTCCAGAAGGATTTCTATATTGAAAACATGTATGGTTCCTATTCTTATTTGGATTATAGTACCCCTGACCAGGGATGGTGTTGACAGCATTCAGATTTTCCATTTGACCATTATCTCCTTGGGTACAAGTATTGCCCAGAACAACATCATAGAGAATGTTACATGCTAGAGTAGAATGATCAGTGCCTTTACATGCTTCACAAAATAGTGAAGCTATCTTGATCTATTCTTGTGGTTGTGGGAGTGAGTGTCTTCTTTCATAACCTGTGAGAGACGATTCTAGATGGTCTTGCTTGGCAACTAGGAGCTTGAGAGATTCAATGATAGACTTGTACTCGGGTGTTGCTTCAGCCATAGCTACCGTCAACACTCCTTTGCTTATAGGTCTACCCCCAGTTGGCTTGGTTTTCAACTCCAAGGGTGACAACCTTCCATGCGCTATCATAGCTTTGACGCATGAAGTTTCCTTCACATGAGGAGTCTAAAAACCTCTTGATATCATCGTCCACACCTCTATAAAAGATTTCAATGAGTTGATTCTTTGGAATGCCATGATGTGGACACTTGCATAGAAGCTCTTTATATCTTTCCCAT
This sequence comes from Alisma plantago-aquatica, assembly GCA_963693085.1. NCBI lineage: Eukaryota > Viridiplantae > Streptophyta > Magnoliopsida > Alismatales > Alismataceae > Alisma > Alisma plantago-aquatica. The sequence continues at coordinate 158,954,918 of OY856414.1, read as the reverse complement.
GCTTCACAAAGGGATTGTCTAGGGACCTGAGTGAATGGCAGTATTCGGCCCCTGATTTCATAGGTGAGAGAAGGTGGATAAAACTTTTCTAGAAAAACATTTTGAAGTTGTTCCCAAGTGGTGATGGGTTTGCATTGCAAGGAGTTATACCAACTCATGGCTCTATCAACAAGAGAGTATTTGAAGAGATGGAGTCTGATGGAATCATCTGTGACACCATTTTGCTTTTTCATAGCACAAAGATCTATAAACCTCAGAAAATGTTCTTGACTATCTTCTCCTTACTTACCATAGAAAGGATTGTTTTGAAGCAACATAACCCAATGTGCTCTTATCTCAAAATTTAGAGCGTTGATGGGAGGAAGTTGTACTGGGTGGTGAACATCAAAAGCTTTAGGGATTGAGAATTCTCTAAGGTCATTTTTGTAGCTCAGCTTGTTGAGTTGCTGCTTGAGCTACTTGGATTTCTTCTTGAACTACAGCTCAGGCTTCTTGCATAAGTCTATCTCTTTGTGAATTAAGGGCTTGAGCTACCCTTCGAGAAATTTCCTCCTCTTGATCCATTCTTGCTTGGTTCTCTCTGTACTGACGGTGAAAGGTTCTGTCTATCTCAGGGTCAAAGCTAGCAGAGAGTCTGAGACTGTCTGAGCGGCGCATACACTAGGCTTTGTGGGTACCTATGATGGAAAGATCTTTCGCTAGTAAGATGGACGAAGTAGAACCGAATTCAATTATATATGATCAATAGTATCAAAATTAAAAGAAGATCCTAGATTAGTCTCAAAAGAACTAGATTTAACTAGATGATTCCATTGTCCCCGTCAACAGCGCCAAAATTTGACGTGGAATATTATCGCACTAATAAACTCACTCAGGGTTGAAATCCTTGAGTTCTTAACCAAAACCTTGTGCAATAATACCACCCGCAAGCGGACGGGTCTTATCGCAGTATAGTTGAGGATCGAATCCCAATGGATAAAATTTTTAAGAATCTTTTACTAGACGAATATAGTTGAATCAAGACTAATACTTAAAACAAGTTTGGTTAATTTGAGTTTAATTAAACGAAATGCAAGGAAAGTAAAGAGCAGGATTAAAAGTTGATTAAAGATTAATGATATGGAATCGCTGGGATGGTCCCGGGTTTCACCACCACTACACACGCAAACACGTCCAATCACAAACATCCAGGAAAGATATAACTATCCAGATAGAGTTACTGCAAAACCCCCCCATACGGCCGTCAGGTTTGCATAAGCATCACTATAGGTATCAGATGTCTCTTCACCATCCATATCACATACTTACTGCTCCGAAGATACAAATATCCAACTGAAGCTACGGGCCCCCCATATGGGCGTCAGGCAAACAGAAGCATCACCGTGTGATAGATGACTCGTCACCTCACAAATCACACACTTACGACTTCAGGGAATCCCTTTCTATTTCTAGTTAGGGAGTCAACCGCATTAACCGACATTCAAATCCTACATATTGAAGTTCTTGCAACATAGGAAATGAACAAGATAAATGCAAGAAGGTGATAAATCCACAAGCACACATCGACGATTAACAACAAAAAGAAAAGTTATATACATGTCATTGGATGTTTAGTATTTGAACATGTAAGCATGGACAGCGGGGCTAGTCCCCGCACCCCAGCAAAAGGAAACTACTCGCTCATAGTGAGAGAAACAAGAAAAATGAGAAGAAGGAAAGATGATTCTGCCATGAGCATGGTGAAGAAGATGATCGCAGCTCGGTGGAGAAACGGTCTTCTACACAACGTCGGGGCAGATCTGGATGAGAAGGGAAGAACACCACAGCAGAAGGGGCAGATCTCCTCTCTCCACCTTCTCTTTCTTCTCATAGTCCTCGCTCGTAGTAGGAGGAGCAACTTCTGGATGAGATGGCGGCGTAGAAACGACGTAGATGCAGTAGATCTAGATCTGGATCTAGATCTAGACAAAGTGGCTTGCATATCTAGAGTCTACACTCCAGATCTGGGTAAACGGGGCACAAAACCACCATGGGGGCAAGTTCTTGGCTATGGAGGTCGTCTTCTTAGGCCCAGGGCAGACCTGCATCCTGACGGCGTCTGGAGATCCCCCCAAATGGCTGGGGGTCATGTTCTATTTCTAGGCAGGCTGGGCACCGCCTTACTTTCACGGTCACGGGTTTTCTCTTAGCAGTAGGCCGCGATAGTTTGTTACCACAGTCGTGGTTAGTGTCCCTGTTGGTCGTGGTGTGAGATGATCGCGGTCGCGATCATGGGAGTAGCAGGTCACGATCCTCTCTGTTGTTGTGAGCTCGGATGATGTCTGCATATGGTGGCATTGGCTCCTGGTCACGGTATTGGATGACCTTTGTGATTGAAAGCATGGTTGCGGTCGTGGAAGAGGAAGCGAAGAGTGACAGGGTGCAGGTTGAAGGGTGAAGGTGGATGTTGGCGAGGACTGAGGAAAGGACGGAGGCGAATGCGGCTTTGGCAGAGAAGAAGAAGAACGAGACCTAAGGGAGGTCACGATGTAGTGTTGGTGCAACCACAATCGGTGTAAGGCGATGGTCACAACCTCTCTATTGTTGTGATGGCGGCATGAAGGTCGCGATCTTAAGTGGGAGAAGATCACGGGAACAGAGGTGGATGGAGACATGTTGGGAGCAGCCGAGGTGTTGGTGTTGCATTAGTCGCGATTCTTGAGAGGGGCGAAACCGCAGACAAGTGGCGGGGTGATCGCAAGTGGTACTGGAGGCGATCGTAGTTGATGCAGAAGGAGAGAGAGATTTGATCGTGACGTGTTGGTAGGGATAAAGGGGGAATCGTGGGGGCAAGGTCACGATTGAGTTTTGCCACAGTCGCGGACGTGGAATCACAGATAGGTGTCTATGGTGTGTTGCAGGTCGTGATCTTTGCAAGTGGTCGAGGTGTGAGATGATCACGAGTGCGATGGTTGCAGAGGTAGTGATACTGGAATCACGATCGCGATCTTCAGTAGGAGGGCAGGTCACGGCGTTGGCACGAAAGCAGCAAGTCGCGATTTCTTTTGGCTTGGTCGTGATCAACAGCAGACTTCTGGTGGAGCTTGGTGCAACCACGATCGGTGGAGGGTCACGATGTCTAGCAGAAAATCGCGATCCAGCTAATGTGAGGGAGACACCGCGATCACGGTATAGGTGGGAAGTAGATCACAAGTTTGGGTAAGGCTGTTGGCCGCGGGAAAGGTTAGGGTTAGAGGGGAAGACGACTCCTTCAGCTGTCTTGGTTAAGCGAGGGCCCAATTAGGAAATGGGCTGAGAAGGTTGGGCCCACATGCCCATATTTGACCTGCAAAAGAGGGATAACTCCAATTAAAATCAAGATGAAGTCAATTAAGCTAAGTAAGTTTGTATATTAAAGGATATAGCGAATAAAAGTGAATAATTAGGGTAAAATTGGGCTAAACGAGGTGACTGAACCCAGATGAATGTGCATTCATCAGTTATCTAGACTCTCTTGATCTTGAATCATTAGAGACATGTGAATCTTTTTTATTGGGGAAGATGACCAAGGTTCCCTTTTCAGGAAAAGATGAGAGAGCAAGTGATCTATTAGGACTCATACATACTGATGTATGTGGGCCTTTTAGAACAAATGCAAGAGGTGGGTATCAGTACTTCATTACCTTTACTAATGACTTCAATATGTATAGCTATGTTTACTTGATGAAATATAAGTCAGAGACCCTTGAAAGGTTCATGGATTTCATGAATGAAGTATAGAGCCAACTTGGAAAAAGTATTAAGGCACTTCGATCCGATCGAGGTGGAGAATACTTAAGACAAGAGTTTGAGGGCCTTCTGAGAGCACATGGTATTATATCACAATGAACTCCACCTAGAATACCATAGAATAATGGTGTATCATAAAGAAGGAATCTCACATTACTAGACATGGTGCAATTTATTATGAGTTTTGCCGATATTCCATCTTCCTTCTGGGGTTATGCTCTTGAAACCGCCGCATAGAAACTTAACCACATACCATCCAAATCGGTTTAAAAGACACCATATGAGATATGGCACGGGAAGTGTCCCGGTATGTCTTTCATGAGGATTTGGGGATGCAAAGCTTACGTCAAGAAAATATTTTCTAAAAAGCTTGGACCAAATCAGATAAGTGTTACCTTGTTGGATATCCCAAGGAAACTAGGGGATATTACTTTTTCACTCCATCTGACAACAAAGTATTTGTTGCTAGAACTAGTGTATTCCAAGAAAAGGAATTTGTTTCCCAAGGAATGAATGGGAGGAAAGTAGAGCTCGAAGAGGTTCGAGACCAACAAGAAAACATTGAACCAATGGATGAACAAGATGAATGTAGAGAATGACAAGTTGTTGTGGAATCTCAAATTTCTCAAGTAACACATGAACCTCATAGATCTAGTAGGAGATGTCTTGAGCCTGAAAGATATGGATATCGTGTGACTAAAGAAAGAGGTGAGTTGGTCATAGATGATGATTCAACTACCTATCTAGAATCTACGAAGGTACCAGATTATGAGAAATGGCTTGAAACCATGAGATCTGAGATGGAATCCATGTATACCAACAAGGTTATGACCTTGGTGGATCCACCTGAAGGGGTAAGACCCATAGGGTGCAAGTGGATCTTCAAGAAGAAGACCAACAAGGATGGCAATGTGCAAACTTATAAAGGAATATTGGTTGCAAAGGGTTTCAAACAATTTCAAGGTGTTGACTATGACAAAACCTTTTCTCCAGTTTCCATGATTAAGTCCATCAGGATCATGCTTGCTATTAAAGCCTATTATGACTATGAGATTTGGCAAATGGATGTTTAAACCTCATTCCTTAATAGGAATCCTATCAAGGATGTGTGCATGACACAACCTGAAGGTTTTATAAATCCAAAGGATGCAAATAAAGTTTGTAAGCTACAAAGGTCAATCTATGGATTGAAGCAAGCATCTCGGAGCTAGAATCTTTGATTTGACGAAGAAGTCAAAGAGTTTGGCCTTAGTGAAAATGAACATGAACCTTGTGTGTACAAGAAGGTTAGTGGGAGCATGACTACATTCCTCACATTGTATGTAGATGACACACTATTGATGGGAAATGACATCCCTGCTTTATAAAAGGAAAAGACATGGCTTGAAAATACATTCTCCATGAAAGACTTGGGAGAAGCTTCCTATATCTTAGGAATCAAGATCTATAGAGATAGATCTAGAAGGCTTCTTGGACTAAGTCAAAGCACATACATTGAAAAAGTGTTGAATAGGTTCAACATGGAGAACTCAAAGAGAGGGAATATACCCATGGTACATGGAGTTCCCGTCTCAAGAGATCAATGTCCCAAATCTTGTGAAGAGAGGGAATGCATGAGTGGGATTCGATATGCTTAAGAAATTAGATCTATCATGTATGCAATGTTGTGCACTCATCCTGATGTCTCGTATGCACTCAACATGATGAGCAGATACCAATCAGATCCCAATGATGCTCATTGGACAACTGTGAAGAACATCATAAAGTTCTTAAGAAGGACTAAGGATCCGTTCCTCATTTACGACAGTGAGGAAGAGTTGGTGGTGAAGGGTTACACCGATGCAAGTTTCCAAATCAATAAAGATGATTATAGATCGCAGTCAGGATTTGTGTTTTACCTCAACAATGGAGCTATGAGTTGGAAGAGTTCCAAGCAAGAGATAATTGTAGATTCTATGACAGAGTCCGAGTATATTACTACATCCAATGCAACAAAGGAGGATGTGTGGATCCAGAAGTTCATCTCTAAACTTGGGGTGGTTCCTAGCATCTGTGATTCAATTGAGCTTTATTGTGACAACAATGGAGCTATTGCACAAGTTAAAGAACCCAGATCACATCAATGGTCCAAGCACATACAGAGGCACTTCCATATCATATGAGAGATAGTACAACTAGGAGATGTGAAGATTTGCAGAGTACCAACTGAAGACAATATTGTTGATCCCTTGACTAAGGCACTTTCACAGCAAAAGCATAATGGTCATGCTAGATCACAAGGATTGAGAATCATGGGTGATTGGATCTAAGTACAAGTGGGAGTCTGTTGGTATGTATGCCCATAGAGCCAGTCATATGATGATTTTAATGGCATACTTTGTAAATGATTTCAATAATAATAAAGGCAATTTCCATCTATATGTTTAATCTATTTTGAGATAATGATATAACATGTTAGATGTCTAAAGAATCATATTACTCAATGATGTATGTCTTCAGGTTGAGGACCTGAACAATGAGATCATATGGATGTTAAGAGTATATGTTCTTGTTATGTCCCTAGTCGGTTGTTATTGTGCAAATAACCATAAACATCAATAACACAAAAGACTAGAGTGTGTGTTGGTTGATGACAAAATCTCATCAGTCATGATATGTGATATCAAACCAAGCACATATATACATATTAGAGAATAATGCATCAGACAGACCCACCATAAGAGTGATGCATGGAAACCACACTTGGTTAGTCAGTATCATCTCTTATAGTATTGGTGGTGACTGTGGTTCTTAGCCCTGAAATCACTGCACTCATCACATCTGGTTGGGTACAATTTGACATCATCAAATGCAGTCTTGAAACATGGATTGTTATAAAGGTGATGATTGGGTGACTTTGACACATGGGGTTTTGACTCTGAGTGATAGATATGGAATTTGTCCCTCCTAAGGGAGTATGATACCATGGCCACTTGATAAGCGAGACTGAGAAATGCATGGCCATGCACATGTGAGTCAATGTATGACATTGATCTTACAAATATCTAGACATTCTGCTCTAGTTCAAGAAACATGGATTGAACATTTATAGTGGATGACAAGTCAATGTATCGAGTTCAATTTGGGTATCAGTGACAAAGGAACTATACACTCACTATAACACCAATAACAGATTGTAGGTTGAACGTTGTTCTCCAACTTTCCTTTTCACTTGAGTAGCACTGATGTGCGACTAGGCACCACTCTTTTCTTGTGAAGTCATAAGTTAGTTATGGACATTCACTGCCAACGTGAAATGGGATCTATAGGGTCACACACATAGGATTAACCTGTAAGAGGAGTTTATGCATTAATAATGTTTAGATTGATTACTAAAGTGTATAGGTACTCAATTAAACATTTGATCAATGGACTTGTCTTAGAATCATCAAGCTCAAGTGTTGAGCCAACTAATTAGAGTGTCAGGTTGATTGAGAACTGCATTCATTGAGTTGTACACAAACTGGACCACCAACTGACTGGTTTACTAGATAAACCAATTGAATCATGGTTACTGAGATGACCGGTTCACTCTAGTGAACCGATCGGTTCACATGGACCAAACCATCAAGTGTTGGGTTTCCTGGTTTGTGAAAAAATACACTCGTTTCACTTGTTCAGTCCAATTTGGATAAGAATTAATATTTGCATTAATTATAAATAAATCAGGAAATTCAATTACAGGCAAGTCTGGGAAGTGAAATGACTGGTTCACTGGGTGAAACGATCGGCCCACCTGCCCAAATGACTGGTTTACTGGGTGAAACGATCGGCCCACCTGCCCAAATGACTGGTTCAATTATGAACTGACCGGTTCGCCTACCATAGTACAATTAGTTCGTGGAAAATTCGGACCTTCTACTCCTGCCCAGACTGGGAACACTGACCCTTCCCTCTACTATAAATAGAGGGGTACAGGGGGCTTCTCGAAACACACACATTAGAACATTAGTTGCTTTGCAAAGTTGTTGTCCTCTCTAGTTTTGGTAACCGAGAGCGCCCAAGCAAGTTCTACCCATCTAGGGAGGAACATTAAGAGAAAGACAACTCCAGAAAAGTGACTGGTGGTGGGAGAGTGTGACAGTGACTAGTACGCCGACCCAAGGGGAAAAATCCTTCTAGTCTATCCATCAGGAGGACTAGAGTTCCCACTGGTCTGTGTGGACTATCTATAGAGGCGGGAGATTTCTGCCACTCAAGAGGATGACCATCAACCGCAGTCTAGGTCAAGACCAGGAGCTACACAGATGCCGTCAAAGACTAGGTGGTTGAAGGCTACACTAGTTGCAAGGTATTATCACTGAGCAATCCTCAGGACCAGGTATATCTCGCTAAACCATCTTTCCTATCACATAGTTGTTGATGTGATCTACTAGTTATGGGTTTGTGGTTGGATAAATTTTTTATTTCCGCTGCCCATTTTATCCCACAAAACCCAACAGTGGTATCAGAGCCACGTCAATATACTATGTTTTAGGATTAATCGATATGATCGAATTTTCATTTTTTCCATTTATTTATTGCATACAATGAAACACCAAGATCCCTATATGATATGGTATATATATGCAATTGATATGCATCACCCTAAAGTGGTTTTGATGGTTGATGTGTAGCGTGGTTATGGCCTAGAAACCCCTATGTGTGTGCTTGGTTGATTGTGGTTGTTTGCATCTTAGTTTGTGTACTGAGTCCTTTTGTCTATTCTAGATGTAACTCAAGATAACTCAAGACTTCTGTTCTACCTTTGCTCCCCCTGAATGTAACTCGGGGTTTCCCAAAGAGATATATAAAAGTAGGATAGTCTTATTTCTTGTTATGTCAAAGAACGATGGGTGCCCAAACAAGTAATTGGAGGATGGAGATGATTAGATGATGGTGCAAGATGAGTAGTTGGTGGTCTGATGAGGAGCACAACAATCCGATGAACCAACCATCTAGAGGATCCAGACGATCAGTTGGTTACAACCAACCCCACTTGCTAGGAGGTGAGCCAATCAATCATAGGATGAGATGATAAACCCAGAATAGCCCAAGCATAGATCTTCATCAACTACATGTTATCGCATGTGATGTATACCTAGATGACCATAATTCCTTGTGTCTCCAGGAATTACAATAGGATGGTCATAATCATCACTTTATCGCTTCACATGTTTTCTTGTTGGATTTAGCATGTATGTGATACATACTATATATGTGGTGATTGGATATGTATATGTATATATATATCAAACCCCTCAAATATAAATATTAAGTTTAAGATGCCTTCCAAAAGCAACACACATGAAAAGCTTGATCGACTAAGTGTGGACATGCCTTCACATGGTGTACTGTCTATCTCGTGGAAGTGTGATAGTGGGTATGTGGGTTTACCTTCGCAGGGTGCATACTCATTGTGTTGACTTTTAGGAACAAACTTAACAAGGTGATTTTAATAGGATTAATTAACTCGAGGCATGTAGATGTTCATGACAAAGAGTTGTGCATAACATCTATCAAGAGTTGCATATGATGCAATTGGAAAAAGTTGCCTACCTAAAATAATCTAGTTGTGGGTGACAACCCTCGTTGGTCCATAACTTAAAGGAAGTCAGGATCTTGCTCACTAGAAGGTTGTATGCTGCAATCTTCCAAATTGATACATGAGGATTATTAATTTGATCAAAATAGTGGGAGCGATAATTAATTAAAGACCTAATCAATATCCCCAATTTTATTCAAATCAAACAAAATCAAAATGAGTTTTGACAAAATTCAAATGTTTTCTCTTGTAGAATCAAATAGCAAAGAAATCATCGCTGAAATTGGACAATTTAGTTGAGATAAATTTCCATAACTGGTCAAGGACTATGAGAAGTGTTTTGCATATTCCTAAGATACCAGTGGTTGTAGAATCTGCCTATGTGCATTGTTTGAATGCAAACTGACAGAGGGATATCTAGTTAGACCCCATGTGCTCAATATGATTGGGATATAGAATGTCTAGAGAAATTGGGATTTCCTTTGGGTCAAGAGTTGGCAACGGATATGATTTTGCAATCTTTGCCTAAATCATATAGCATGTTTACCAAGTATTACTACTTATGTAACATGTCTAAACCACTATCAGAGTTTCTTGACATTTTGACAAATGTTGAAGCACAAATGAAGAAGGATAGTTCCATGATAGTGATAAGTGGAATGGAGTCCAAGGACACAGGAAAGGCAGAGAAGCGTTCTCCCGCCAGGATGAAGTCCAAATATTCTGCACTCAAAATACTCAAAGGATTAATGGAATCAAGGAAGATGAAGCAAGGGATAGAGATCTCTACTTCCGATGTATATGTAATTGAGATTAACTTTACTACTTCTTCATCCTGGGTACTTGCAACTGGATGTGGATCACACATTATTTCAAATGTGAAAGATTTGAAAAGAAGTAAGCCTTTAGCAAAAGGTGAGGTTGAACTATGTGTTTCTAATGGAGCAAGAGTTGTTTCCAGTGTAATAGGAACCTATGAGTTATCTCTACCAAGTGGGCTGATAATAGAATTACAGAACTTCTATTGTTTACCTGCCATTAATTAGAATATCATTTCTATATCATGTTTGGACAAGGATGGATTTGAATTTCTTATTAAGAATCAAAAAGTTTCCATCTCTAAAGATGGGATCTTTTATGAAAGTGCCCTGATGTCTTATGGTCTATATTTGATATATCTACAGACAAGTGTATACAATGTAAACACCAGAAGACAAAAACTCAATGACTCAAACAAAACATACCTTTGGCATTGTCGTCTAGGGCACATAAATGAGAATCACATATCTAGACATCATAAAGATGGTTATTTGGACTCTTTTGATCTTGAATCATTAGAGATATGTGAATCTTATTTATTAGGAAAGATGACCAAGGTTCCCTTTCCAAGAAAAGGTGAGAGAGTAAGTGATCTATTAGGACTCATACATACTGATGTATGTGGGCCTTTTAGAACAAGTGCTAGAGGTGGGTATCAATACTTCATACCTTTATTGATGACTTAAGTAGGTATGGTTGTATTTACTTGATGAAATATAAGTCAGAGTCCCTTGAAAGTTTCAATGATTTCATGAATGAAGTATAGAACCAAATTGGAAAAAGTATTAAGGCACTTCGATCTGATCGAGGTGGAGAATTCTTAAGCCAAGAGTTTGAGGACCTTTTGAGAGCCTGTAGTATTATATCACAATGGACTCCACATGGAACACCACAACTTAATGGTGTGTTAGAAAGAAGGAATCACACATTACTAGACATGGTGCGATCTATGATGAGTTTTACCAATCTTACAACTTCCTTCTGGGGTTATGCTCTTGAAACCGCCACATATTCACTTAATCACATACCATCCAAATTCGTTCAAAAGAAACCATATGAGATATGGCACAGGAAGCATCCTGATATGTCTATTATGATGATTTGGGGATGTGAAGCTTATGTCAAGAAATTGTTTCCTGAAAAGCTTGAACCCAAATCAGATAAATGTTACCTTGTTGGATATCCCAAGGAAACTAGGGGATATTACTTTTTCACTCCATCTGAAAACAACATGTTTGTTGCTAGAACTGGTGTATTCCTAGAAAAGGAATTTATTTCCAAAGGAATTAGTGAGAGGAAAGTAGAGCTCGAAGAGGTTCTAGACTAAAAAGAAAACATTGAACTAATGGATGAACAAGAGGACCATAGAGAATCACAAGTTGTTGTGGAATCTCAAATTCCTCAAGTAACACAGGGACCTCATAGATCTAGTAGGACATGCCTTGATCCTGAAAGATATGGTTATCTTGTGACTCAAGAAGGTGGTGAGTTGGTCATATATAATGAGCCAACTACCTATCTAGAAGCTATGGAGGGACCAGATTCTGAGAAATGGCTTGAAGCCATGAGATCTGAGAGGAAATCCATATATACCAACAAGGTATGGACCTTGGTGGATCCACATGAAGGGGTAAAACCCGTAGGGTGCAAGTAGGTCTTCAAGAAGAAGACCGACATGGATGGAAATGTGCAAACTTACAAAAGTGTATTGGTTGCAAAATGTTTTAGACAAGTTTAAGGTGTTGACTATGACAAAACCTTTTCTCCAATTGTCATGATTAAGTCAATCAAGATCATGCTTGCTATTACAACCTACTATGACTATGAGATTTGGTATATGGATATTAAAACTACATTCCTTAACGAGAATCTTGTTGAGGATGTGTACATGACACAAACTGAAGGTTTTATAAATCCAAAGGATGCAAATAAAGTCTGTGAGCTAAAAAGGTCAATCTATGGATTGAAGCAAGCATCTCAGAATTGGAATCTTTGATTTGACGAAGTAGTCAAAGAGTTTGGCTTTAGTCAAAATGAAGATGAACCTTATTGTACAATAAGGTTAGTGGGAGCATGACTACATTCCTCATATTGTATGTAGATGACATACTATTGATGGGGAATGACATCCCTACTTTACAAAAGGTAAAAACATGGCTTGGAAATACATTCTCAATGTAAGACTTGGGAGAAACTTCCTATATCTTAGGAATCAAGATCTATAGAGATAGATCCAGAAGGATTCTTAGACTAAGCCAAAGAACATACATTAACAAAGTGTTGAAGAGGTTCAACATGGGGAACTCAAAGAGAGGGTACATACCCATGGTACATGGAGTTCCTTTCTCTAGAGCTCAATGTCCTAAATCTTGTGAAGAGGGGGAACACATGAGTGGGATTCTATATGCATCCACAATTGGATCCATCATGTAAGTAATGTTGTACACTCGTCCTGATGTCTCATATGCACTCAGCTTGATGAGAAGATCCCAGTCAGATCCCGATGATGCTCACTGGATAACCGTGAAGAACATCCTAAAGTACTTGAGAAGGACTAAGGATCAATTCCTCATTTATGGCAGTGAGGAAGATTCGGTGGTAAAGGTTTACACCGATGCAAGCTTCCAAACTGATAACAATGATTATAGATCGCAGTCAGGATTTGTGTTTTGCCTCAATAACAAAGCTGTGAGCTAGAAGAGTTCCAAGCAAGAGACAGTTGTGGATTCTACGATAAAGGCTGAGTAAATTGCTACATCCAATTCAGCAAAAGAGGTCATGTGGATCAATAAGTTCATCTCTGAATTTGGGGTGGTTCGTAGCATCTGTGATGCAATTGAGGTTTATTATGACAACAATGGAGCTATTTCACAAGCTAAAGAACCCAGATCACATCAGTAGTCCAAGCACACACAGAGGCGCTTCCATCTCATATGAGAGATCATAGAACGAAGAGATGTGAAGATTTATAGAGTAACAACTGAAGACAATATTGTGATCCCTTGACTAAGGCACTTTCATAGAAATATCATGACAGTCATGCTAGATCACAAGGATTGAGAATCATGGGTGTTTGGCTCTAAGTGCAAGTGGGTATCTATTGGTTTGTATGCCCATAGATCCAGTCATATGATGATTGTAATGGCATGCTTTGTAAATGATTTGAATAATTATAAAGGCAATTTTTGTCTGTATGTTTAATCTATTTTGAGATAATGATATAACATGTTAGATGTCTAAATAATCATATTATTCAATGATGCATGTCTTTAGGTTGAGGACCTGAACAATGAGATCATATGGATGTTAAGAGTATACGTTCTTGTTATGTCCCTAGTCAGTTGTTATTGTGGAAATAACGATAGAAATCAATAATACAAAAGACTAGAGTGTGTGTTGGTTGATGATAGAATCTCATCAGTCATGATATGTGATATCAAACCAAGCACATAGATACATGTTAGAGAATAGTGTATCAGACAGACCCACCATAAGAGTGATCCATGGAAACCACATTTGGTTAGTCCAGATCATCTCTTATAGTATCGGTGGTGACTGTGGTTCTTAGACCTAAAATCATTACACTCATCACATGTGGTTGGGTACACTTTGACATCATCAAACACAATCCTAAAACATAGATTGTTATAAAGGTGATGATTGGGTGACTTTGACACATGGGGTTTTGACTGTGAGTGATAGATATGGAATTTGTCCCTCCTAAGGGAGTATGATATCTTGGCCACTTGATAAGTGATATTGAGAAATGCATGGCCATGCACATGTGATTCAATGTATGACATTGAGTTACATATATCTCAAAAAGTCTGCTCTAGTTCAAAAAACATGGATTGAACGTTTGTAGAAGATGACAAGTTCATGCCTCGAGTTCAATCTGGATATCAGTGACAAAGGAACTATGCATTCACTGTAACACCAATAATAGTTTGTAGGTTAAAAGTTGTTCTCCAACTTTCCTTTTCACTTGGGTAGCACTGATGTGCAACTAAGCACCACTTTTTGCTTGTGAAGTCATAAGTTAGTTATGGACATTTACTGCCAATGTGAAATGGGACCTATAGGGTCACACACATAGGATTAACCTATAAGAGGAGTTTGTCCATGAATAATGTTTAGATTGATTACTAAAGTGTTTAAGTACTCAATTAAACATTTGATCAATAGACTTGACTCAGAATCATCAAGTTCAAGTGTTGAGTCAACTGATTAGAGCATCAGATTGATTGAGAACTGCATTGACTGAGTTTTGCACAACCGGAACCACCAATCGCCCGGTTCACTAGATGAAGTGATCGACTCATGGTCAGTGAGACGACTAGTCCACTCTAGTGAACCGATCGGTTCACATGGACCAAACGAACAAGTGTTGCGTTTTCTGATTCTTGAGAAAAGATACTCATTTCACTTGTTCAATTCAATTGGAACATGAATTAATCTTTAAATTAATTCGAAATGAATAAGGAAAGTCAATTGCCTGAAAGTCTGGGAAGTGAAATGACTGGTTCACTGGGTGAATCGATCGACTCACCTGCCCAAACGACCAGTTATGAACCGACCGGTTCGCCTACCGCAGTATAATCAGTTTGTGGAAAATCCAAAACCTTCTACTCCCACATAGACTGGGAACTCTAACCCTATCCTCTACTATAAATAGAGAGGTATAGAGGGATTCTCAGAACACACAACTCAAAACATTAGTTTCTCTACAAAGTTATTGTCCTCTCTGGTTTTGGTAACTGAGAGAGCCCAAGCAAGTTCTACCCATCCAGGAAGGAACAGTGAGGAAAGACAAATGTAGAAAAACGAATGGTGGTGGTAGAGTGTGTCAGTGACTAGTACAATGACAGAAGGAGACAACTCCTTCTAGTCTATTCATCAGGACTACTAGAGTTCCTGGTGGTCTGTGTGGACTATCTATAGAGGCGGGAGATTTCTACCACTCAGGAGGACGACTTTCAACTATAGTCCAGGACAAGATTAGGAGTTGCACAGATGTCATCGAAGACTAGGTGATTGAAGGTTGTACTAGTTGCAAGGTATTTTTGTTGAGCAAGCCTCAGGACCAGGTATATCTCGCTAAACCATCTTTCCTATTGCATATTTGTTCATGCGATCTGCTGGTTATGGGTTTGTGATTATATAAAATTTTTGTTTTTGCTGTCTGTTTTATCCCACAAAACCCAACAGCCTTCATAGTCCTCTTATTGATTGAGTCATATATACACATGTTCCTTGATCTAATTACAGATGTTTAATACAATTCCCTACTACTTAGATTGTTACCTTTAATTGATATTCTATTTTTGTTTGGGTATCAAGACCCCTCTTCATATGATTATCTTTCTAAGGGGAGTAATTCTTTAAGGGGGAGTTATAATAAATATGCTAACATTTTTACTTCAACAAAGAGGGAAGAAAATTCTTGATATAAATTTGATTTATATATAAAATAAAAGGTATGATACTCTTACTTTGTCTATCTAAAATTTATCTGATGAAAATATTTGTCATCTTCAAAAAAGGAGAGATAGTTGACTTTATGAATATGCCACACTCTAATTTTGATGATGCAAATATTTCCCATTTGTGTTATTAATGTGTGAATTAAGTGTTTCAAGTGATCAAGTAATTTAAAAAATACCAAGTGATGAAGAATATACAATCATATGTGTGCTTGTATGCTTGTACATTAAGTTGTACCTAGATGATGCTTTGTATAGGTGCAAATCATACAACTTGATTACAATGATGTAAGAATGAGTAATGATTGGATTCAAACCATCCTAAATATAATTTGATACTTGTATACACCCATTGGTATAGGTAGATACTTTATCCATATTCATTTGAGAAATTTTTCAAATTTTATGACAAATTGGGATAGAATGTTTTTTAGTCAAACTTGTTTTTGACCAAAATGCATCCCAGTCAAACTGTAAATCAACTGAGACATTGTCATTAGACAAAAGGAGGTCTTAGAGGTGTTTTGGATGAACTTATTTTCTATTGTTATGCATATCAGTCTAATTTCATTTTGACCGATGACATATCTACAGTAAAAATCAGCAAGCGTGCAGTTAGCCATTTTAATCACAAGTTATCTTATGACAGCTAGTTTTCCAGTAAAGTCAACCGAACCAATTCAAAAACTATCTTAATTATTTCTAAGTTTTTCCTATATATAAGAGTTCCTTATGGATACTTGTAGAACACTTGAGAAATACATGTACATGCTATCTTCCATGCTTAGAATATCCATTTGTCATCTTTAGCTACATCCAACTTTGTCTAAGCTTTAGCTCAATATTAGTTTCCTACTCCACCAAAAATAGCCTTGCTCAAACTTTGTAGAGTTGATCATCACTTGCCCGTAGTACTTCAATTGTCTCTTTGTGAAAGTATTTATAATTTCCTTCTTCCCTTCTTGTTCATTGTTTGTTCAGTACTTCGTGCTACTTCTTGTGAGAAGGATGCAATGAAGTCTTTGGAGCTACTTCTTATGAGAAGGTTGCATTAAAAGGTGATGGAGGTAGATTGTGAGTCTTATCTGAGGAGGGTATCCTTAAGGAGTCCCACAAAGAAGATGGTAGTTATCCTTGAGCTAAAAAGGAAGTTACTCTTGAGTTATAAAAGATATCAGTAGTTTGTATATTTTGTATCGATATAGAAAAGATAATAAAATACATATTAGAAATAATGGTTGGAGACAACTAGGTAATGGATATACATGTTTTAGGCTGCAACTACTCTACATCTTGTGTCCTTAAAGGTTGCCTACTTTGTCCACTTACTTGCTTTACTCTTTTCACTGCAATATCTTTTTGAGTAGGTTACATTTAAGCAATCTTGTGTTGTAAGTTATAAAAAAACAATTTTCTCTATTCACCCCACCTCTAGATATTTTAGCAAGATATGATATTCTTTTGTCTAAGTGTGTCCATATAATCTTATTTTCATGAGTGTTTGTTGGATCATTGATACTACATGTTGTACATTATTTTCCTTTTTGTTTTGTATAAGTATACATTGCGAACTAGAATAGTCTTTATATGTTGTTATATCTTCATGACTATATATCCCCTTGTCGATTATGTGTTGATATTAATAAAGAGGGTACATCTTCCTTCTTCATGTGGTTTTCTCTTAAGAATAGTATCATGTTACCTTAAGACCTTTTTAATGACAATTAAGTGGATTTTGTGATGGTTTGTTGCTTGACTTTGTGAGTTGTGGGTCTTAGTTTTAGAACTGTATGATGTGTTCTCAGTCCATATGGTCATACATCTACATATATTAATGACAATTGTTTGTTTCTGAACTTTATGATGTTGTCTTAATTTAGATTTTTTTATTAATTATTGTTGTGTATTAGTTTTTAGTCGAATTATATTTGGAAATGTTCCATGTGGTGAATTTATGTTTATTCAATAGGATGCTCCTTACAACTAGTTTGTCAAAATGCAATACGCCATGACCTATCTTGATGCTCATCCTATCAAAAAAACATGTATGGAAATATGTAGTTAAGTTTTATTCTAATATAAGTATTAGACAACCGTATTAATCAACAAATAGTATGATCTTCCTCCTCCCTTTTCTTCCTCCGTGCCTTATTTCTTTGATGGATGTAGTCATGAATAATGGAATGACCATACGTGGGTAACTTGTAGAGAAACAATAAGGAAAAATATAGGAAGAAGGCACACTCATTAATCCATTAGTTAATAATTTTTTATTTTTTTGTCTTTGCCTCCTCTTTAGCCACTTTCCTCTTCTCAAATCTAGTCATTTATCCCTTAAAGATGAAGTGGTGTGCACTTCTCCTATTGAAGCTTTGGGG
Source organism: Alisma plantago-aquatica (assembly GCA_963693085.1). Lineage (NCBI taxonomy): Eukaryota > Viridiplantae > Streptophyta > Magnoliopsida > Alismatales > Alismataceae > Alisma > Alisma plantago-aquatica. Next base: position 158,936,907 of record OY856414.1, on the reverse strand, counting down.
TCACCAGTGCCTTTCTCAGTTTGAATAAAATATCTTCACAACTGGCTCTCATCGGGATCCGTAATCGAGCATATCTATACTACTATAAAAAGAATGAATCTTTTCAGTTAATTACAACTATACAATTTTCCTCACTAAAAAACCCTCAACCATTCAGACTGCGTCAGATTTGATATTCTACAACCTAGTTAACTCTCTCTATTCTCACATTTTCTTCCTCTTTTCTCCAATTTTTCTTTTATTTCTCTTCTTTAACAGTATGCACGTCCCTATAAAAAATAACTCCCCATTAAATGATTACTACACAATTATATACAACAAACTACCCACGTCACACCACCACCGTCCATAAAGAAAACATGGAGTAATAGAGTAACAAACTCGACCACTTTCATAAAGATATACTCGCCTTTTCTTTCAGTTCCTTCCATTAAGTTTTTCACTCCACCATGTCAATGATGCATCCTTTACCCAATGTAGGCGCAAAACGATATGATGGTCTTAGACATGGTCCTGGTCTTCTTCTTTCTCTTCCCTTTGTGGACGTTTTCCACTCCTGTCACCCTCATGTACAATTGGCACCCAGATCATATTCATATCTAAATGTTACCAAGTGCTCAAAACTTACTTTTGATGCATAAAATCTATACTATTATAAAAAGAATGAATATTTTCAGTTAATTACAATTACAACTATACAATTTTCTCCACTAACAAAACCCCTCAACCAATCAGATTGTGCTAAATTTGAAATACTATAACTTGATTAACTCTCTTCTCAGATGTTTTGTCCTCTTTTCTCCTATTTTGGTTTCGTTTCTCTTCTTCAACAGTATGCATGTTCCTACCAAAAATAATTCCCCACTAAATGATTACTACACAATTATCTACTCAACAAACTGCCCACTATTAGGAATTGTAGTGGGAAAGTGACTTGTTTTGCAAGACTAAAAGCACAATATTTAACGTGGAAAACACTCCCCAAAATGAGAAGAGAAAAACTACGGGGCAATACCGACCATTAAGCACTATGTAATCAAGATTACAACTCATACCATCCAGATTTAATTACCTCTAAATCCTGATAGCTCCCCCCCACATGATAACAAAGATAGGAAGAACAGAAACCAAATGTGTACAAAATATTCCACTTATCTTATTCTCCTCACCATTGTTCTGAAAAGCGGTAATCGGTGTACGGGCGGAGAGGGTACCGAATAGAGTATATACGGTATGCGGGAGTCTAAGCGGGAGAATATTCAGTTTTAATCGGTTTTGATTTTTTTTAAATATTAATCATAAATATATATAAATTATATATTGACCATATAATAATGACAATGATAAGTAATTAGAAACATTTATAAGTAATAGACTAATATTGAATTCATAAGTAGTTAGAAACATTGATGATATTAGAGAAGAAAACATTGATAAGTAATTACAAATATTGATAATTCATAGACTAATATCACATTAATAAGTAATTACAAACATTGATAAGTAATGGACTAATATTGCATTAATAAGTAATTAGAAACATTGATAAGTCATAGACTAATATTGCATTAATAAGTAATTAGAAACATTGATAAGTAATAGACTAATATTGCATTAATAAGTAATAGACTAATATTGCATTAGCAACTAATTAGAAATATTAATAAGTAATAGACTAATATTAGAAAAATTAATGTAAAGAAAAATTATTACTAGAATTTGATTTTGAAAATCTCCGATTAATCGTCCGATTATTCCCCCGAACGGCCGATTAATCGGTCCTGGACCGATTATAGACCGATTATTCATATTCGGAGCGGTAGACCCCCAAAACCGATTATTCAGCCGATTAGGCTGATTTTCTGAACACTGCTCCTCACAACACCTCTATCGTTGTAGGGGATCAGACACATAGTTGTGTCCTTTCCTGTTGCCGCTGCAACCACTAACAGGGACACCTCTGCTCCTGACGAGGTTTCATACCTCGCTGCCAAACAAAAGCTCTCTCTTCCTGAGAGGGCAGATGTTTGTCCTCCGTTGATCAGATGGACTGCTGTCGTAGTCATTATTGCTACACCAATGTAGTGCCACCAACTAATGTGCGTCCTCCGCTGACCGGATCCGCCGCCATCGTCGATGCACCACCAACTTGTCACTGACTGTCAGCCGCTACTTCTCTTCAAAGCAAAGTCACTGACGCTCTTTTACCAAAAGATAGCACCACCACTTGTTCTTGTTTTCTGACTCTTCTACCACAAAAGGCACCAACAACAAACAACAGATGGGATGATTCCAATGGCCTCCCCCAGGGTCTCTATTTATAGGCTCCCATGACATATAGTAGAAATTAAGAATCCCACTCAAATATATAGTCCAATTCCAATGTTGCAAATAGAGAGCCATCTTCTCTCCTACTGGACTTAACTCCTACTAGGATTGGAAACACAAGACAACTTCTACTCAAGCCCAAATCCAATTAGGACATGGGTAAGAACAATCTTCTTCCAACAATCTCCTCCTTGGGCCCATAAGGGAGATGGTGTCTTCAAAAATCATCGAGAGTAACTTCTTGATTCCATCACCACCTATGATGGATTCTGATAGGTGGTCATTCTCCTCAAGCATGCCAGCATCTTGTCCTTTTCATCCCTTTTCTTAAAGTACCACCTGGACTTCACTTTGTTCCCAAGCAATGGAGGAGAAGTATCCTGGCAGCGCCGCTTCTCTCTCCATGCCCACACCTGGAACTTTCTTTGCTCCCCTTGACCGGTCTGTTGAGCCATATTGGATGAAAATTGTGTTTCTGACCTTCTGCAGTAAGACTCAGAAACCTTCCTTTGATGCTCCCCCTATCGATGTATCCCCACATCAAGAGCCTGATCCTCCATTCTGCATGCATCAACTACATATCTACTGTATCGTCCTTCTTTCTCATGTGTGCAGTATACAGAATAAATCTTTGGAGTGACCTTCTCTAACTAGGAGCCATCCTGATGCTTGTAGAAACTTACCTTTCTACCCTTACTGAAATCATTGAGAGAATCTCATAGCTCAGACATGTGGCTATCTGTAGGAGTAATTCTAAGTCCTCCTCATTTCCTTTGAACTGGCGTTGACTTCTTGACTTCCTGAACCTTCTCTTTGTGTACTCTCAATGTGTTTTTATATAGATTGTAGCACAATATGCCTCGAGCTATTACCAAACACCCCTTTGTTACCTTACACATGCCACCACCGAACCCAAGATCATATCCGCTCCTATTCAACAAGGAACCAGAAATTACACTAAGCCTCAAGTATGGAACATGATGAACATCCTTGAGCATTATAGTACACCCAACATCTATTTTGACGCAGATTTCACCAATCCCGATGATCTTTGAGTAGCTAGCATTCCCCATCCTCACATTGCCAAAGTTCCCTCTTCTATACTTTGTGAAGAACTTCCTATGAGTTGCAGCATGGCACGTCGCTCCTATGTCTACAACCCACTCAACTCCATCCTCTATGTTCAATTCTTGTTCTTGGACTGTCAATATTAGATCTTCCGCAATGGCAGTTGTATTTCTTTGGTCATCATCCTTGTATCTTTTGGCAAGTTCTTGTGACATCTTCTTCTAGATCTTGCAATCTTTCTTGAGGTATCCAACTTTTTTACAATAGTAACATTCTTTACTCTGACTTTGACTTCCCGCGATTAGAACCGTGATTGAGACTCTAATTTCTTCCTCTACCTTCAACGTATAGAGCTAAACCTGAAGAATCATATTTTCCACATTCCCTTCTACAAATGTCTTCACTTAGAATCACATCCCGAATATCGTCAACCTTCAACTTCATGCTTCCTAACGAACTGCTGATGTTGTCGCTGTAGCAGAACAACTCTCGGGCAAAGAGAAAAGTAAGATAAGGGCTTTGACTTCATCATCAAACACTATCTCCACTAAGTTTAGTTGAGTAATTATGATGTTGAACTCATTGACGTGATCTGCTACCGAGGCTTCTTCGCTCATCTTCAGACTTAACAAACGATGCATCAAATATACCTTGTTTACAATAGTTGACTTCTCGTACATATTTAACAGCGTCTTCAGAATTCCCGCCGTCGTCTTCTCCTTGGCTATGTTGAATGCAACATTTCATGCTAATGTCAACCTGACCACTCTAAGTGTCTGACGATCACAGAGATCCCAATCCTCCTACTTCATATGTTCAGGTTTAGTCCCCGCTAGAGGTTGATGCAATTTCTTTTGGTACAGATAATCTTCGATCTACATCTTCCAGAAGTTGAAATCCTTACCATCAAACTTGTCAATGCACAATTTTCTATCTTCAGACGTCACTGCTACTTCAACTTCAACCTTCCAACCTTGCTCTAATACCACTTGTTAGAAATTGTAGTGGGAAAGTGACTTGTTTAGCAAGACTAAAAGCATAAGATTTAATGTAAAAAACTCTTCCCAAAATGAGAAGAGAAAAACCATGGGGCAATACCGACCAACAAGCACTATGTAATCAAGATTAAAACTCACACTGTCCAGATTTAATTACCCCTAATCCGGATAGCCCCCCCCCCCAACACGAGAAAAAAAATATGAATAACAGAATTACACCCAAACGTGTACAAAATATCTCACTTATCTTTTTCTCCTCACAACACCTCAGTCATTGTAGGGGATCAGACACACAGTTGTGTCCTTGCCTGTTGCCGCTGTAACCGCTAACTGGGCCGCCTCTGCTCCTGACGAGGTTGCGTACCTCGCCGTCAACCAGAAGCTATGTCCACCAGAGAGAGCAGATGTGCGTCCTCTGTTGATCAGACAGACTGATATTGTGGTTGTTGTCGCAACACTAACGTAGTGCCACCAACTGATATGCGTCCTCCGCTGACCGGATCCGCCACCATCTTCGATGCACCACTAATGTGTCGCTGACTATCAGTCGTTACTTCGCTTCAAAACAAAGTCGCTAACCCTCTCTTACAAAAAGAGAGCAGCACCAATAGTTCTTTTTTTGGCTCTTCTACCATAGAAGGCACCAACAACAACAACAACTGATAAGATGATCCCAATGACCTCCTTCAGGGTCTCTATTTATAGGCCTCCATGACATGTAGTAGCAATTAAGAATCTCACTCCAATTCATAGTCTATTCTTAATCCAATTCCAATGTTGCAAATAGAGACTCATCTTCTCTCCTATTAGATTTAACTCCCACTAAGATTGGCAACACAAACCAACCTCTACTCAAGCCCAAATTCAATTAGGACATGAGTCGGAACAATCTTATTCCAACACCCACATCACACTATCTCTGTCCACAAAGAAAAAGTGGAGTAACAGAGTAACCAACTTTACCACTTTCAGAAAGAGATACTCGCCTTTTCTTTTGCTTCCTTCCATTAGGATTTGCACTCCACCTTATCAACGATGCATCCTTTACCCAATACTTGCGCAAAATGATACGATGGCCTTAGACATGATCCTGATCTTCTTCTTTATCTTCCCTTTCTGGACGCTTTCCACTCCCGTCACCCTCATGTACAATAGGCACCCGGATCATATTCATCTCTGAATGTTACCAAGTGCTCAACGTTTACTTTTGATGCATAAAAGGTCGGAGACAATTAATTTGCTGAGTGCGTCCCTTCTCCATGATGTGAGGGGGAGCATGTGGCCAAGAGATTTGACTATGTGAGGGGGAGTGTCCGATGATGCGGCAAAGAAGAAGGCGCGACAATGGCGTGTTGCTGCTATCCGAATACCAGGCACCTACATTATGCTAGCAAAACAACATAGCTTAGAAGTTACACCTCGACAAGCAATGTTTGGCAATGTGATTGCATTCATTGTCGGTGGCCCATCACGTATGACTCATCGTAATAATTTCTCATGGTGAGAAATGAGCGGCCAGTAGAGTTTGTCAATCACTCCATATATAGAAAACGCAATGTAAATTAGGAGGTGAGCTTGTCTATTTGAATCTTTCCTCCTCCTCTTTGTTTAAAAAATAGTCTAACAATGTTTAGCGGAATCTGTGTACCTACCCAAATTATCCTGATCGCCATTTTCAGAAGTTTAATTATTTGCCAGTCATCTCTTCTTTATCTCTAGTCTTAATGGTAGTAGTTTTGTCCGTATCAACTTTCAAGCTGTTCTATCCAAATTTACTAATATACAACAAGTTTTTACTTCATCATGGTCTCGGCTGATGCAATTACTATGCATTTTTTCAACATTTAAATATATATATATATATATTGTTTAAAAAATAGTCTAACAATGTTTAGCGGAATCTGTGTACCTACCCAAATTATCCTGATCGCCATTTTCAGAAGTTTGATTATTTGCCGGTCATCTCTTCTTTATCTCTAGTCTTAATGGTAGTAGTTTTGTCCGTATCAACTTTCAAGCTGTTCTATCCAAATTTACTAATATACAACAAGTTTTTACTTCATCATGGTCTCGGCTGATGCAATTACTATGCATTTTTTTCAACATTCATATATATATATATATATATATATATATATATATATATATATATATATATATATATATATATATATATATATATATATATATATATATATATATATATATATATATATATATATATATTCGGGCCTTGCTGTAAGTGGAAAGGGCAATATTATGTGAAGTTTGTAGCAAAGTAACAGAAAATGGGTTTTAAAGCAAAACACATCAAAGCAAATATGGGTGGGCTTTCAGAGGTCAATGGCATCATCCAGGTATGTCTACACATCCGTCATACGCAAGGTCCTCCATTGACATGCAAGGATAGACATAATTATACTCATTTTTTGCTTAGGCCCATTGTTCTGTCTTGCCTTTATGTGAATGGTATATGATAATATTTGAAATCCATATGCATAGTTTCTTCTAAAAGTATCCTAGGAAGTTATCTTAGTAATCATTTTATCCGATATATTAAACTCATTATTATCCACTATTGGTGATTTTCCTATTACGGTGGACAACTAATTGCATAGTCTTTGTTTTCGGTGTTAATCATTGTTAATTAAGACATATGTCATCCTCTATGGACTATACTTCTCTATAATATTTACTTAGCTCGAGATGTTGACCACTTTTTCCAATCGTGGAAGGGTTTGTATAATTTGAATGTAGCCTTTCAGAATGCAATTTAATAAATCATTTTACTTGGTCCATCACAACTTCAATGAATTTTGTTTTTGTTTTTCCACTACTTTTTTTGTGAAGCAGAACTACTCACTAGCTAAGAAAAATTAACAATCAATAATACATTTCAGATGTCACTATTCTACTTGACTTGATGGTCACATACAGAATTTGCTACCACATAAGTGGTTTGTCTTTTGAGATGATGTCAAATTTTCAATTACAATGGATACTTTTAGAGTTATATATTTTATTTTATTTCTAGTTTCACCAACTCATGCTACCATGGAATCATAACGCCTTTCTAGGATGTGTCTTTTCTATAAATTGTATATACTCTCTTCCTCATGACTGTTGCACATTATATTTTTCTGATATAGATCTTACAAATTCCAAATCATTGAATGTCATATAGTTTATAGTACGTGAGTAACTTAAATTATATAATCTTCCACTGTCTTGTGTCTTTTTTGCTAATTAGTATTTAAAATTATTTTCTAATTTTCTAGGACCGACTAATCAAATAATTCTTAAATGTAGAGATACAATTCACAAACTTAGATACTTCCTAAATAAAGAAAGGTGGTTAATATAGTACAAGAGATTTTCCACAATATGGTTTTGTATGATTGGGATCAGTAATAGAAAGGATTGAGTATGGCCTATATCACATCTTACAATCCACCAAACCCCTAATCTTAAACCTTATCTTTCAATAAATAATATCTACCCCACGTTAAATACTAATTAAAATGCAACTTCTATTTTAAAAATGTACTGGTTTAATTTTCTGGAACAACCTCATTCCTATTTTCTTTGGTACGGTCTTTTAGTAATTGTATATATTTTTTTTTGTGTTTTCTATCACTGTCTTTATGCATGCAATGCAATTGTCGGAAGGCAATGAATGCCCCTCACTAGGTTAATTGTTTCATATCTTACATAACAAAAATATATCTACTGATAAAAAATAACAAAAATATATCGAAAATGATGTTGGTTAATAAGACATTTGTAGCTTCTTAAAAAAAATCATATTTTAGAAATAAAATGAATAATATAATTGCATAAAAATTTGAAAACATCATACTTCATGTATAATTTATACAATTATGGAATGTATAATAAAATATTATATCTTTTGCACATGCATCCATGCACAGGCATGTGTCTACTAATTTAACTTTAGTTCGGTTCACATGAACTCTTTTGCAAAAGGTCATCTACCTCCAATTAAATTGCCGAACATGTCATTATTACTAAGAACATTACATTTAGACACTCCTGGCAGGTTTGTTGTACAGTGTGATTTTTATAAAATTTATTTTTTATAAAATTTATATAGTATAATACATTTAATAAGATGTAATATTTTAATATATGTGTATGTGTATGAGAACATGTGTGCCTTTCTACTTGCTTAAACCGGAAACTATAAGCTGACTCCGTTTTTATCTATGTTTAGTTTGGCATGCATGAAATCTTTTCAAGAAAACCTCCACCTCTAATGATATTGTCAAACAAGCCACTTATGGCCATCGATAATTCATTTGAACAAGCAATATAAATTTAATAATAATTGATTTATGTAAAAGTTATACAATAATATACATTATAGTAAGTGCAATAGTTTTATGTGTGCATCTAATGTGTATCTCTACTCATTTAATGGAGAAAATAAGAGAGAATCTATTTTTATTTATCTTTGACTTTTCCTGAGACATCAGAAGACAACGTTTTGAGTTGATGTTTTCTTTTTTACTCAATCTCTTCTCACATTTTTTTCAGATATCTTCTAATTATTAGTAGTACAGATTTATTTTGTTCGCTCTCTTCTAAGTTGACCGTGTAGCTACTAAATAAGTTCCACAGTAAAAGAACGGAACTCATTTACCACAGTATGAATTCATGATAAAAAAACTGCCCGACTTTTACAACCCTTTACACCCAGACTAAACGACTTCCCACATCTTCTTCATATTTTTCATGTTTAAGTTTCCTTCCTTTAATTCACTCCTCATGTCCCGCTCTTCATTTTTTTTCTATTTGTACCATCACTTTATAAACCGTTTCAATTTTGAGTCGCGTCCCGCTGATGAAGTCAAGTCTTTTCGAATTCTCTCATGGAGAAAATCACGATGGTCTGTAAATTTGTATAGTAACAATATATCTGCCACGTTGTCACTATATTTTCCATATCTATCAGATTCTTTCCCTTGGAAGTGTTTTCCACATGTCCGACTCTCCAAGTTCTTTTAAATATTTAACTTACTTCTGTAAGACATTAATTCTTCACAAATATGTGTTCCATTCATCAAGCTGAATTATTTTCAAACCCTGTAATAGAAAAAATCAAAATGGTTTGTAAATCTTTATAGCAACAATACATTATTCCATATTCTTCATCTAGAAAATATCATCCCAACATGTTCTCAACAATTAACCACCCTATTCGTGCCTCTCTCTTTCTCCAACAAATCCAATTTTCCACAAACCCGGACTAACTCCATATCTGCTTTTTCTAAGAAACCACCTCCACCTTCTCTCTCTTTCTTACTTAAATGCATGAGTGATAAATGGTCCCCAAAACCACACGTCGTCTATTTGTTTCCAGATTAACCACATCTATTTCTATTCCCTCCTCAAGAAACAAAGGATGTCCACTATTTTCTCATCGTCCGCTCTGTCCATGTAACTCTTATTATCATTAATTATCTCTTTCACAACTTTTCCATCCTATGTCTCGCGTTTCTCGCTTTTATTCCAACAGGATGTTCCTTCTTTATACCACGTTACAAAATCTTCCCATTAATGGAAAATCTTTCCATTAACTGAAATCTACTATACCCGATGATTCCATTCTCATCAAAATTTCATTCATTATCTTTTCTTAAGGCCAAATTTTATTTTTTCGATAAAAAAATCATTTCAATGAAAACTTAATAAAATTATAAAAATAGTATGATCAACAAATGAGTTGTTAGTCCTTTCTTGATAGCGAATCCTGTAGATCTATTTGAAACCATAAAAGTATTCAGGCATTTTTAGTCAATGTATAGTTTGTTTTGAACACTTTCGGTTATTGACTAATACACGTCTTCCATCTTTCTCTCCCATTTCATAAATGCCGCGTTAATCCCTCCCAACAACCCCAAATCACTCCTCAATTCTCATCTCTCTTCTTATTGGGACAACCCGTAACATCTTTGTCTTTCTCTTCCTTTCTCTCCTATTTTTATAAGATTTACACACTCATAGTTGGCACGTGCATGATGGACGTGCACAGTTAACTAGTTTAACCAAAAACCAACATAAATACAAATATAATGCTTCGTCACAGATGAAGATCTATATAACGCCATATTGTCGATACAAGGAAACAACAAGTCAGGAAAAATGGTGATCCCTCTAGATACACCGAATATCTCTTTCTAGACTACCTTAATATCCTTGTTACCATTCATTGGTTTATTAGGAGGCGTCTTGTACTATCCTGACCTTTACGTTCCCTAAGGCCATGTTTGGATCGTTGCATTAAACGCAGGATAGGAATAAAATCCTGTCATGAAACCTGTTCCCATGTTTGGTTGCGCATTAATTAGTATGGATTTGAATCTCAATGGATACGTATTCCGTTAGACATGGGATTATTTAAATCGGCACTGGGAGCTTGCTTTATTTAATCCATTCTGTGCGTATTTACCCGATGGCGCTTTTTGGAAGGCCAACTTTTCCGACGCGTTCCAAAATTTTTCGTAAGCTTTCCTTTTGGGACGGCTTAGAGATTCCTTCGTAGACCAGCGTTTCTGGAAAAAACTCACAGAGATTGAATCAGCGAGAAGCCTAGACGGCATCTCCACATCTATATAATAGCCGGACAAACTAACAACAGCACATGGTACTTTCTCGTTTCTGCATATACCCACCACCTCATTCACACTGAACAAAGACTATTGGCCGCTGAAAAGGATTCTGCCATCGCAGAAGCAAGACTTGTTCGGTATCCATTCATTTCTCTATGCTATTGTATATTCATCACGTTCCTTGATGTAATCAAGATACTCCCGTGGCTTCTATTTGGTCTATCATGCTTTGTTCCACTTGCTCGCTTAATATGTCTTGTTGCCTATGGCTGTAGCAGTACATGTACACGACATGTTCTAACCCACATTGTTGCATATTTAATTATCGCTTCAAGAATTCACAGCCAGATGCTCTCATATATAAAGATTTAACTTGTCTTGCAGTTCTCGCAGAATATGTTTCCCTTGCCCAAATACAGTAGTTTTTGTTTACATCATCTTTCTTTTGTTTATGTAGTATACTAGACAAAAATATTCTGCTCAATCTATATTTTCTGCCCCCATTCATCCGGCCCCTATTTGCTTTCTAGTTTTATAATGTTCAAATAAATTATGTGTTCATACATATTTTGAAGTTCATTTATTATAATCAACTTATTATACATGTCGTGTAGGTATGTCTCGACTATCAAAACATACATATCATTTTCTTGGAAATAGAAGAAGATTGATGCTCATGTGGTTAAACTTTCTGCAAAACATCATTATCTTGTTGATCGTTATTCTATTCATAGTAGCACTGACCCATGAGAAGAAAAGTTTGAAGGAAACATTTTGTCTGACTGATGATAAGGAAAATAGGAGAAATCACATATTTGTGCAAAAGTTCCCTTCATAAATATTGCATTTGTAATTTTGTAGTAGTCATATATAAGTTTATACGCTTCAATTTCTATATTCAATCGATGTTCAATATATACAACATCTATGAATATACTTTCTATAATACTTTAATAAAATTATAAAATAATGAATTGTTTCAAAATAGTTGTAAGGGTAAAAATGGAATTTTTGTTTTTGTTATTTAATAAAATATTTTGTAATGTTTTCCAAAATTGCATAAAATTTATGTCAATGTTTTGATCATATTCACTAATAACAATGAATCTGTGAAAAAATAATTGAACTTTATATCTTATCCATTCCTTCGTGCTATCCAAACATGGGATGGGAACATCACAACCTATCACTCACCACATCCTATCCATTCCTATCCTTGATCTCATCCCATTCATATCCTATCCTGCGAACCAAACATGGCCTAAACCCTTAATATGATGTTTTTTTATTGATAACTTATGATGAATGGCCGGTGGGGCGTAGCTCAGGTGGTGCGACTCGCAAGGCCTCTGCGAGAGGTCACGAGTTCGACTCCTGGCTACGCCCCAGAAGTGAATTTGTCGCAGCGTCGGCCGGCCAACGATGCTACAAGTTGGGAACCCACTCATGCGGCTGAGTGGGCCCCCGGGTTTACCCTTCTAGGGGGGGTCACAAAAGTGGCGCTTTCTGAGGGGAGGTTCCCGGTCATCAAAAAACTTATGATGAATGATATAAGATATGTGCATCAGACCTTACTAGGCCTTCATTTCAATAATGGTTTAGTTAGATAAAAAATGCAATTCACAATCTTATGATTAAATATGCCGCTTCATAAACTCATGGGAAGATTTTTAATGATGATTGTAAGGTTGTGATAAAGTTTAAGATCATTTGGATCATCCTATCCCATAGATTTCCCAATAAAGGGCAATGTAGTCGTTTCACGTCTAGGAAGTGTTTAATACATTGTTTTGGAGGAACAGATGGTCCAATACTGACTTTAACATTATTGAGATTTAGATCAATTTAAAAAAATTTGGAGAATGTTTGTATAATTATAAAATTTGTATGGGCCAAAATGATATTTTTTATAAAATGTGTTGGATGGACAAACAAACTTATCATTGGAGAAATTTGGTGGAAGAGTTGTATTTATATAGAGAATCTTGGTTTATAATTTTTATCAACCGAAGCTTGTATGATGGTTCAAATAAATTATACGAGAACTATAGTAAAAGAAATTTAATGATTCACCCATTTACTTTATTTCATCGATATAAAAAAATCTAATACTCTAACTATTTCCTTGTACAAATGAGAAGAAAATTTATCTGAAGCTTTCTAGACAAAAATAGATTTTTGCTAAACTATTGAGGATTTTAGGATATATTTAGGTTTTAAGATAAATATGATTTTTTTAATTATCTTTTTTAAGATTTTATTCGGGTAATTATGTTGGGATAACGTCCAACTAATTTAGCATGTTGGTAGTCCTAGTTTTGTGAATATATGGTTAAATTTTGTGATATTTAGATAATCTCAGAAAATTTATCATGTTTTTAAGATACCTATAAATAAGAAAAGTCAGAATATGTCTTTTACAATGGTAGCTGCAATCTATATGATCCTAAGAGAAATATGACTTGGATAGTCCTCAAATCAAATTAGAAACTTCAAATATGAGGTTTGTACGTATATATTGACCTAAGTAGTTTGTTCCTAATCCTTTCACAAATCCAATGAACTGAAACCATGTTGTTTCATCAAGAAATGAGGGAGAAAGAGTTGGTGTTGCAATTCTAGTAATGTTGGGTTTAGAGTGTGCCATAGATGATGACCATGGTGTTTTGGAGGGTTTTTCTTGGGACTCTTGTCCCAATTAAGAGAGGAGCTTGATAGGTTGTGGTGGTAGTATCCGTTTTGTTGGATGTTGACTGGAGGATGAGATAAGGCCCGACATACTTTGGTGCTAAGACAGCAAGCCAAAGCTTCTCGTGAGCAACTGCTTCCTCATCCGACAGGTCGGGTAGAAAGCGCAGTGGAGTTAACCTTCCCACGATTCCCCATCCATCAACAATCAACTAGCGGGTTAATCTAGACCCTTGGATGGAGGATCGACTGCTGACATATCTAGATGATGTATAGTTGAAAATTTCATGTGTTTACCTATTGGGAAGTTTTATGAAAATAGAATACCTATGAAAAGCTTATGATCAATAATATTTAATAAAAATAGTTTGAAAGATTGGTTTTGATGTTTGATAATTAATATGATTCAAATGATCAAAATTATATGATTTGACATTATGGCTACTAGAAATATCAATAGTATCTTATTATGATAAAAATTGTGTGGGTTCCTATATTTAGTTGACATCTAGTTGGGTGCAAAGGTTGATCGAAGTTTTATCATGTTTAACATGTTTTATATAAATACAATCATAAGGGTATTCATGAATTTTCATAAGCCTAATAACCATGGAATCTGTTGAAACTCACATAGTAGTATGATATTGTGTTAATATCCTCCAATATAACTTTTTGATGAAGTTCTACATTTTCTATTAAACTTATTAATATTTTGAAGTCCCTAGGTGGTTATAGACATTAATTGATGTTGGATAATAAGAAAAGGGAAATTAGATGGATAGTTTGACCATGATTGATCTTTAAACCATGGTATGCTATAACATTATTAAGATATTAGTAATTTGCACCTAAATGGATATTTGAGAGGTTTCGTACATATAGTATAAGTATAAATAGGTTTTCCTATTATGATCTACAATGGCGTCTTGCCACACTACCAATGCATCTTGGAGGGTTGGGTATTACAGCTACTCAGGACGTGGGGAGATATTCCTTTGTTACTTCTCGATTTCAAACCTTAAAGCTTCAAGACCATATTCGCATAAGGTTGGTCCTATTCTTGTTGGTGACTCTTTTGACACTGCTTATACTTCTATATGTGAGCTTCTACCATCCCTTTGCTGGTCCAAGTTGGCATATACTACTTCTTCCACCCCCACGACACGGTCTCTTTTGGCAGACACATACTACAACATGGCCTTCCAGCGCTTTAAGGCACTAGGTCAAGAAGCTATTTTGGCTTCCCTACAGACTGACCATGCACAAGACTTTCTTCTTGCTATTCCCATTGATGATCTTGGATTATCTATGATGTCAATTGAGTATTGTGCTATTCTACTTTACCGACTGATGATCCCACTATATCTTGGAAATGAATGTTGCCCCCTTTGTCACTCTACATGGCTTGATTCTTTTAGTGACCATGCAGTGCACTGTCGCATCCACCCATGCTTCAAATTCTTTCATGACTTTGTTCGAGATGCCCTCTTTGACATTATTTCTCATGTTGGGATAAAATCCTTATAAGAAGACTATGTTGCCTTTCTAGGGACACGTCATGATGGTCTATATGTCTAGAGACATGCTGACATATTGTTATTTGATTGGACCAATGGAAAGCATACTTGTGTTGATCTTACTTGTGTCTCTCCATTGACTGGGAATATATCCAGTAACTTTAAGGTAGGTCAGGCAGCTTCTGATGTGGTGACATAGAAAGTTTGTAAGCATGGGATTGTGTGTGAATCAAACCATCATCATTTTCCTCCCTTTCCATTGAAATATTTAGTGTGCTTACTAATGAGTCTATTTCCCTTCTACGATGTATACAAGGTATCATAAATAGGAATGTGATGATGTCATCATCTACCTCTTCAGATTTTGTCTTTAGATCATTGGGCCTTATCATACAAAAGGATTGGCAAACCAGTTTGTAGCTCGAGCCTCTACGAAGGTGTTTATTTAAATTTCTCATGTTATATTTACATGATATTATGCCCTGTAATGAAATAAATATATGTTTTCCCATAGATGTGATCTATCACTATATTGTACATGTATGTGATATCTAAAGTTGGAATTAAAATTACTATTGTGGATGTTTCTCAATCTTATCACATTAATATTCAATATATTTTGGATACTTAGATCTTATGAGGAATATGACAAACTACTTTATAGTATGGTCGGTAAAATGTGGATATGATGATATATCATGATCTTATTCCTTTATATAAGTTCCAAGAATAACGTAGACATATATTAGATAATGTTTTAGGTCCCTTGTCCAGATTACAAGATATACGTCCAATAATCCATGGACATGAACATGGGATGGGTTAGATCTGCCTAATCATACTAGAAACTTAACTATACCTCAATCTAGTTAATGAAGTGTTGATATATGTTGTGGTTACATTATTTTTTATAGGAGTTGACCAGAGTCTAGTTGACTCCATGAGGTTATTATAGAGATCTGAATGATATATGTGGTTAAATATGCTCTTGATATGTGTATAGTCCAATTGGATTACATGCATGATATTTCTCTTAATTGGATGAAATATCTGATTATGCAAAATAACTAGTTGGCATATATTTACTACTTTGCATGTATATGGTTGCATATGTTGATTTCAATACTATAGTGCATCAGATTGCTAATTTTTTCAAATCAAGAACATAATTATATAAGTTAAATGTATATACCAGAAGTGTAACCCAGTGAGAAAAAAGAACTCATACCACCCTCAAGAAGAAGTTTGTTGAGAAATAGCCTAACTTGGTAGATCCAAACTGTAAAGGGAAAATTTGATTTTTTTTGTTGGGCATTGTTACAACCTAGTAATATAGTACAACTAAATATGTAAATTAAAATATGAAATAAGTAAAAAAAGATAAATATGAGTTATAAATAACATATAGATTCCTTACTACCAAACATTTATTGTACTATATTGGTGCTTGTACCCATATAGTCAACACACTTATGATGATCCCTACTTGTTTTATGATTAGGTTCAGAGCATACTAGGGATGTAAGACGAAATTGTGAGTAATGTGTTAGAATGTCCCTATTGAAGACCCTTCTAGCTAGCACACATTTAAGATTTTATTGTAAACACTAAAATTGTAATTGTAAATTGTTGTAAATATTCTTTTAATAATTGTATTATCTTGCATAAGATTTTTGTTATGGTGTTCACATAAAGATTTTTATGTTTGTGAATATATCTTGCTTCCACACTAAAAGTGTGTCTAATATACTAGGATAATGGTCAAAGAGTTAAATATCTTAGAAGGAAAACTCTAGGGTCATTAGATGTATCTTCCTTCCTCTGTACAACATCACTTTATCCCTAATGTTGGATCCAAATTAGTGGATATTTGTATTGGTTGGGTGCATAGGAAGGTGTTTTTCCTTTATCACCATCATAGCTATGTTGTATTTATATGGGGATGGAGCAAGTAGATGTCCAACCTAACCCCCAGGATGGATGAAGGTTTTTCATCAACCCAGTTGGACAAACAAACTATACATGATGTTGTTCGATGATAACAAAACCTACTATTCTTTCCCATAAAGCTTATCTAGTGAGACATTAGCGTTGATCCACCATAGGGGTTTGGCAACCTCCAATGGACTAATTTGAACCATCATAATTTTTTCACAAACATTATGTATTAGCAACAATATACATAGGTCACAAGCCTAAAACATGAATCCTTGGTCGTTTGGACACAACAAAAATTCATCATGTGATTCAATGATGAAATAATGGACCGATGCATCAGATCAAATAAATGGTATTGGATCACCATGGAAGAAGGAGAAGCTAGCTCAAAAGTGACAAAAAGGCAAGCAACACATAAGAACCCACCTTATTGGAGGACAAAAGAAAAGGTAAAATGGGTAATGAAGAAGTCATTTCATCAAGATCATGTATTTTTTTACCACATCCTCCATATTGTGATAATGGATGCTTCATAGTATTTTTTTTGTCATATGAACTTGCATGCATATATAAAACAAAACCACTAAATGGATACATGTCAATTGAAAACATTGGTTTTAGCAAATTTCTTTTTCTACTAGATGCAAACAAAAGGGCCATAGACAATTTGAATGCCTTAGGCATATAATATGTCTAACCAATGGTGGGAAGAGGCATTATGTGTATATGTGTCCCTTTGGTCCTCCAAACCATTAATAGACCTGGAAGGATTCAGAGTTGATGCACGCGGCTTGTGACCCTTCCCTCATATATAGGGTCATCAACCTGTGCTCTCCCGTGAATTAGGGGAAACTTGCACAATTCAGGAAAGGCCTGCAATCCCAGGTCAGTTTGATGTGAAAATTACTCCCGAAGCCAATGGAATTGTTTCCTTCATTGAAAATTGTCTCTACTTCGAGCAAATCTAAAAGGGGCCGCGCTTTCTGGTCATCTACTTGCCAGAGTTATCGTAGAATTGGGATTGGGTCTGGGCCGTTGGATCTCAGCAACTTTAACTACTTTTCGAACTATTATGAGATTCAGGTTCTAAAACTAATTTTAATAGATTCCTTGAGTTCTCCTGGTCAAAATTCATATATTACATGATTCCATCGGATCTACCAATTATCTTCTAGGAATTTTACAAAATTATTACCTTTAGGCTAGTGCTACAGCACCACATGTCCCTTTTTCTTATTTTCTTTTTGGCCATCTCTTTACTTGGTTCGTGGATCATCTCTTTGGATCTGGCTCCTCCTAGACTCACCGACCCATCAACCAATTTCTCTCCTACATGCGACTTCCCATTCATAGGTTCCGCACAAAGTCTCCATCTGAGCTGCTTCCTGTTGTTGTAACTCGGATGATTCTCGGCGAGCAAAGCCCTCCTGTCCACCCACATGTCCTCAGCCACCGACCTCCACCCACTCCAACCAACAAGAACCACTGCACAATCCTAAGAGGGATGTTGAGATTCTTGTGTCCCCTATTATTCCACAGAAATAGGGCATCGGGCTTAAGGAAACCCATGCCCAGCCTGCGAGAGAAAAAGGTAGAAATGGCATAATGCACCTGTGAAGATGGGTGCGACCTCCCTCGTTCTGGGATTAAAACGCCTTATATAGGCATGGCTCATCGAGAATCCAAGATTCCTAATACATGCTTGAATGTCCTATTCACACAGGGATATTGGGGAAATCCCATCCTCACACAGAATTAGGGGAAACTACGAATCATCAGACTTGGTTTCTCCTCACAAAACTAATGGAGAAAACCCCAGATCCGCCCATGCCTTGTGTGCCAAGAAAATTGATTCGAAAATCTACCTTTATTGTTCCCTATTCTAATCTGAGATGAAAAGCAGCTACCGTTGGATCCTTGACTCAACGGCTATCAAATCTCATATTAGAACATAAATTGTGACATTTAATGTTATCCTTTGCACTTTAGGAAACTTACAAAATTCATATCTCTCAAACCGTTTATCCTTTTAATCCCAAATTTTAGGAGAAAGTCCATAACAACTTAAAGTTCATGTTTGTAAAGTTTGGGACTTAAACTAAAAAGTATGAGAGACTTTTCTTTATATGCAAGTTATCACTTATTAAGCCATATTTTATGCATATTTTCTCTCTCTTAATATTTTAAAAAGTCTTTAATGTGATTAAGATGAATAATTAGGGTTTGCACCTACAATTGATGTTTTAGGGTTTTGCGGACAACCCGAATGAAACCTTAATTTAGATTAGAAACTCTAGAAAGTGAATCCAAGTCAATAAAGTAGATTCTTGATAAAGTGTGTAGTAAATAGAGTACATATGCTTTTCAGGAATTCTGTGATTGTTGAATTGCTTGCTTGGATTGCTTTCTTTGTTGGAATTGCTTCATGCTTGTGAAATATGCAAATCAGGTATGTGGTTAATTATGAGTACACACTTTATGTTTCTAAACATTTCTGGAGTCTTTATCGATTGCAATGCAATTAAACTACTTGGATGTTTCTTTACTACAATCTATAAAGTGACTATGTGTATAACAATTTAAGTAATGGTGTGACTCGCTCGAACCTACATACCCCTCTGGATGTAAGATAAGAGACTAAGCCCTATAGGGAAGGTCAAGTGAGTCAAGCCCCAAAGGGAAGACCACATGGCACCCAAAGAGGTGACCCTAGATACCAAGCTCATGATGGAGAGGGTAGCCTAAAAGTCACTTGCAAGGACTTAACCCTAGAGAGGGTATCCCAAAGGTGGTAAAAGCAGTTGAGGAGTCATACTGAAAATGTAATCTTGCATTGCTAACAATTAATTGATGTGACTATGTTATTAGATTATTTGTGCGATGTTTTATTTGTCCCCACATACCGGAATATTCATTTATGCTGACCGACGTTTTGTTTGTCGACATTTTAGGTATTATCTGAAAAGGAAAAATAGTAAAATGGAATATGTAAAGATGAAGTTAAGTATTCCAAAGGAGGATTACAAAGATAGATTTCTCCTGCGGATAGAAGTCTTAGACCCTATTTTGAAAAGGTATGCAAAAGTTAATTTTTATTCCAGCTTTCCAGTTTAATCTTTCATATAATTATTAATTATTTTTTATTATTTGCAAAACCATTGATCCTTGAATTGTATGAGTGAGGATTTGTGACTTTAAGGTCTTTTAGACACTCAAAAGTGCGGGTCGTTACACTTTCCTTTGTAGAGTTTTCTTAGGATTTATACTTTGTAACTTTATTGATGCTAAAAGATGCCCAATTGGCTTAGTTAATTAAGTGAAACCCTAATCATTTAGTTTCCCTATGACATAGACCCATCTACATCATCAATACTTGTTGGATGGTGAAATAGGTTCTCCATTAGTGGAATCTTGGAGTTGTATATTGTCGAGTGTATGCATTTCATAGGATTGGATGTGGTCATACCATGGGAAGAGAACGGTCAATGCCGTATCTCAAGTGATGTAATTATATATATGTATATGATATGTTTTGAGGATGTCTGCGTTCATACCTCAACAAGATTGCAACTACATTCATAACTCAATTTTTACCAGTGTTGTGCCTATATACCATGGAAGACTAGGCTATTTTGCAGTTGTACTTTATATGTCACTACTGCAGACTCGGACTGACCAAGGATGTGGAAGATCATAGGAGTCTGACTCCTAGATATTGTATGGCACTATTTCAATTTAGTAATGGTTAGTTGGAGCATGAGTGGTACCTCATCTCCTCAGGGTATAATGAAAGACGTAACACAACCGTGTAGTGCATTACTTAAGGTGAAAAATGACTCCCATTGCATGACCCTTTGACTTAACTCTTGTACTGATTAGTAGAATTATAATGCAATAAGATAATTCAACTATTATACATGTTCCTGACATTACTTCTTAAAGTATAAGATGTTCTACTACTCAGTTGTAGATGCCTAATTTTCCTAAACAGTGATAATTGCTTTATTCATATCGTTTGGCTGAATCTGCTCATCCAGTTAATCGTTTTTCTTTCTAATTTAGCTTATCTATGTTGATAATAGTTGTTAGTAGAGAGTTATATCTCTCTTTGGTATGTTGGTCTCATCCCGTGGGTTTCCACCTCTTTTTTGTGGTCATGCACGACAAGCTAGAGATCGTGCGGTTGAGGTTGAGAAGTGAGAGGAGCATTAGTTGTTAAAGGCTCGATATGTTGTTAGTATTTTGTAGTAGAGTCCTATATTTCGTCCCTGTACTCTCAGGTCCTTGGGGTGTTTTATAAACATTTTATATCAATACGAGTTTTGGAAATAGTCCATGGTTGTACAAATATAGTTTATTTATATGTGAACAATGATATGTATCATCTCATGGCATGAAATGTAATAAAGGTGGCTTCAGGTGGACCCAAATGTAATATTATAATGCTTTTGTGGTAATATGGAATCCGTTTTAATTTACCCTATTTTATGGTAACCCTTGATGTTTACTATTAGTTCCACGTTATGTTTTGAGTTATCTCACTTTGGTGTGACGATGGACGTCATAGTTTGGTAGGTATTAGAGCTCTAGGTTCTCTAAGTCTACATGGACATAGGACTAGGGTTTGTGTCTATTCTCGTGTCATCTGAAATACTTAATGGTAACTTATACTTATGTAGAAGAATAAGAATAAGAGAAGAAAAGATATTTCTAGAGGATACACAGAACATGCTAAGAGAAGCATTGCTGCACTAGGAGATGGTGCCAGGAGGCAGGAAAAAGATGATGGAGTTCCTAAGGAGCCTCAGTTTGACCCAACAATTGTCACTAATCCCTCTTTTCAGTTCATGTGTGGACAATTTATGGCCATGATGACGCATCTGGTGGATAGGATGCCTACACCCCAAGCTAGGGCGGCAGTCCCCAATGCGGAATCCTAGGGTTCTGCGAAGACCTTTGAGAGATTGAGGCATGTGGGGACGTTGGAGTATGTCAGTATGATGGATCCAACAGATGTTGACATGTGGTTGAGTGAGTTGGAGAATGTCTTCAAGATCCTCAATAAGCCCGAAGAGGATAAGGTGAAGCACACAATGTACCTACTAAAGGGAAGTCCTGGCTATTGGCGGGCCATCAAGGAGGAGAAGAGGCCTAGTGCTGTGATCAGTTGGGAGGAGTTTTGGTGACAGTTTGTGAGCTAATATTTCCTGGAGACCTATCTGGATGAGAATATCTCTCAGTTTGAGAAGATCCAATAGGGATCTATGATGATCAACAAGTACAAGGCAAAGTTCATGGAGCTTCTGAGGTTCTTCCCACATATGGCTGCAACATATAAGCAAAGAATTAGACGGTTTGAGAAGGGTTTGAGCTATGAGTTGATGATTCCAGTGTCAGATCTAAAGAAAAGGGAACAATGTTCCATGTTTGTGGAGTCAGTTAGGTGGATAGAGAATTTAGTTGTGGAGAGAGAGATGAATGCCAAGAAGAGACTGGAAATATCAGTGATAGTCGTCTGAGGTTTCAAGAAGCCTAGGTTTTCATCATCTCAGTCACAACAAAGGTGAAAATTCAGTCTCAAGAATCACCGAGTAAGGGTAGAGGTCGTACCTTTCTGTCAACAAGAGATCAAAATGCGGTGTCAGTCTTAGTGACAGGGCCGTCTAGGCCACAGTATGAGATCAGGACTTGCCACAAGTGTGGATAAGTAGGACATATTAGATGGCCATGTCATGTGAAGAATTATTAAGTGATGCAATAACTGAGATAGAGTCAGCAAGGGTTGCAACAACGACAATTCAACAATGATGGAGGCTGAGGACGTGGTTAGACATTGCAAGATGGTATGTCTGGGCAAGCCAACATCGAATGAGGGTGATAATAGGTAACGACTCAATTCTATGCCATGATTCATCCAGAAGGAGTATTCAACCCTCGGGTCGTTATAGGTCAGATGGTGTTATTTAATTTTGATTTTTCTTCTTCCAGCTTTATATATGTTTTGGTTGACCCAGGTGTGGCACACTCTTTTGTCACTAGAGAAGTGATTGTTAGATGTTCTTTGCCTATTAGTCATAGACGTGATATCCTTCACTTAGAAACTCCTTTCATTTTCTCCTCCAAGTTGTGAGAGGTGTGTCCCTACTATTCTTTTTTCACAAGTCACAGAATTCAAGTGGATCTTATACCACTTGACATGAATTAATTTGATGTGATCCTTAGAATGGATACTTTGGAGAAGTATGAAGTGGTCTTAGACTATAAGGCTAAGGTGGAAACGTTTTGTGATGGTGATATTTCATGGATCTTTCAAGGAGATAGAAAGATTCTGTTGATGCGTCTAGTTTCATCTATGACAGTAGAGAGGATAATGAGATAGAGATGTGAAGCATTTTTGGAAAATGTGATAATACCAAGGCGAGGTTAGCTAGTATTCAGGAGATTCCAATTGTCCATGAGTTTGAAGACATGTTTCTCAACGAGTTTCCCAGTGTTCCCCCTCCTTGAGATATTGATTTTGAGATCAATCTGGTTCATGGTACACAACCAATAGCACAGACACTATACAATATGGAACCAAATAAGATGCAAGAGCTAAAGAAGTAGTTGCAAGAGCTGCTTGAGAAGTGCATTACCAGACCGAGCATGCCTCCTTGGGGTGCTCCAGTGTCATTTTTTAGGGACGGATCCATGAGGTTGTACATCGACTATTGATAGTTGAAAAAGGTGATGATCAATAACAAGTATCCTTTGATAGAGATAGATGATCTGTTTCATCATTCAGGGACACTACAGTGTTCTTGAAGATAGAATTGAGGTCAAAATATCATCAGTTGTGGATCAGGGTGGATGACATACCCAAGTCACTTTTAGGACTCGGTATGGTCATTACGAGTTTGTGGTTATGTTGTTTGGGCTAACCAATGCACTAACAACAGTCATGGACTTGATGAACAAGGTGTTCAGACCTTACCTTGATCAGTTTGTAGTGGTTTTCATAGATGAAATCTTGATATACTCCATAGATAACCAACAACATGAGCAACATCTACGATAGGCATTGACCTTGTTGAGACATCATAAGTTGTACACCAAGTTCAACAACTATGAATTTTAGCTGAAGGTAGTGTCATACCTTGGGCACGTGATATCTATTGAAGGTGTACGTGTGGATCCCAGGAAGGTTCACTTTGTGTTAGAGTGGGAGCAGCCAAAGACACTGACAGAGGTTCACAGTTTCCTTGGTTTTGCAGGTTATTACAGGAGGTTCATCAAGAACTTCAGTGCAATGGTGTTACCCCTAACGAAGATGACAAGAATAGGTGTCTTGTTTGTCTAAGATGATAAGTGTTAGTGTTCTTTCTAGTTTTCGAAGGAGAAGATAACCAGTGTACTAGTTCAAGTGTTGCTAGAGGAAGGGAAAAGTTATATAGTCTTCTACGATGTGTCAAAAATTGTTTGGGTTGCATGCTAATGCAAGATAAGAATGCAATTTCTTTTGCTTCACTACAACTTAAGAAACACGAGGAGAGCTAACATATACATGATCTAGATCTTGCAACTATGGTCCATGCTTTGAAGATATAGAGACACTACCTTTATGGTGAGAAGTGTCATATCTTCATCGACCACACGAACTTACAATACATCTTCTCAAAATAGGAGTTGAAAGCGAGGAAAAGATGTTGGATGGAGCTGATCAAGGACTATGTTTGCACCATAGACTACCATCTAGGGAAGGAAAATGTGGTGGTAGATGCTCTAAGTAGGAAGTCTTCTTCATCATCATCTACTGATAAGATGTAATATGTTCCTTGGTGTGCCATGAGAGAGACATGTTAGTATCCTTGCGTCAGATGAATGTGAAGCTTGAGGTGTCCTTGTCAGCAGAATTGATGGCCTAGTTATAGGTGAACCTGTCATTGAGACTGCATATCTAAGATGCACAACATCATGATATTGTGATTCAGTAGATTCGAGCAGAGCTTGGCAGCATGAAGCGTGATGGCTTCCATGAGTCAGATGACAAGATAGTATGCTACCACATTAGAGATGTGGTACCTAATGTAAATGATATAAGGAAGTTGGTTCTAGAAGAGGCTCACTCTTCGATGTAATATATGCATCCAGGTAGCACCAAGACATAACACAATCTAAAAGATTTTTATTGGTGGCCTAGTTTGATGAGAGATGTACCTGAGTTCGTGGAAGTGCACAGTGTGTCAACAGGTTAAGGTAGAGCATTAGAAACCTAAAAGGACTTTGCTACCATTGCTTATACCATAGTGGAAATGGGATTATATCATGATAGACTTTGTGTTTGGACTTTCTACTACATTCAAAGTTCATTATTTCATTTGGGTGATCGTTGATAGGTTGACTAAGTCAGCACATTTCCTTCCTGTGAAGTCAACATATACAGTTGGAAAGTTAGCACATGTTTATGTGGATGGGATAATATGTTAACATGGTATCCCATCTACCATCGTGTCATATAGAGGTACTCAGCTTACCAGTCACTTTTGGGAGTGTATGCACACATCCATGGGTACGCAGTTGAGGCACATCACAACATTTCACCCACAGATAGATGGATAGTCTGAGAGGACTATACATACCTTGGAGGATTTTTGAGAGCTTGTGTCTTGCAATTTTTGGGCTGTTGGGATATGCACCTCAGTTTGATAGATTTTGCCTATAATAACAGTTATAAAAGGAGTATTAATATGAAACCACACAAGCTTTTGTATGGTAGGTGTCAGAGATCTCTGTTGTGTTGGTATGAGACCAATGAATATCAACTTTTGGGTCCTGAGCTTGTGCAACATACGATAGAGAAGATCAAGATGATACAATAGTAGTTGAAGGCAACCTAGGATAGGCAGAAGTCGTACACTTATAATTGGCATTGGCCTTTGGAGTTCCAAGTGGGAGATAGGGTGTATCCCCATGTCTCTCCTTAGAAAGGTGTATTATGGTTTTGGAGGAAGGGCAAGTTGGCACCCATGTATATGGGGTCTTACCATGTGGTGGAACTTGTTGGGAAGGTGGCTTACAAGATGGAGTTTCCACCTTAGTTTCATAGGTTGCATTCGGTGTTCCATGTTAGCATGTTGAGGAAGTGTCTCCCAGACACGGAGCACGTTCAGCCTATAGAGGTTGAGCTGGATGAGGATGTATCTTATGTGGAGGGTCATGTGTTAATCCTTGATAGGAGGATCAAGAAGTTGAATAAGAAGGACATCATTTTGGTTAAGGTTTTTTGGCATCATTGTGGCATAGAGGAACCCTTGTGAGGGGTTGAGGAAGAGATGCATAGGAAGTACCCATCTATTTTCATATAGGATTTTAGGGGCAAAATCCTTATTAGGGGTTTATGGTTGTAATGTTTCTAACCTAGATTAGTGCTTAATTGTGCTTAATTTGCTTAATAAGATGCTTGAACCTTAATCTTATCTCTTGATATTTCCTTAATAACATGTGACAATCTTATGTGTTCAATTTGGTCCTATTTGGTTGATGTTTGAGCTAGTTATGCTTGTTTTGGACCAAGTTGCAATTTACCCATGTTGATGGGTTATTTTGCAATTTGTCACATGTTGGATGTGCCTCTTGTGTTTTGGCATCCTGAGCGAGAGTATGATGTATGTGGGTGCCTTGTTATGCCTTGGTTTGATGAGGAGAGCAGTGGTGACATCTTGAATGTTGTTTCTAGGGTTTTCTTGGATGCCCTAGATTGGTGTTTATCTCATGTTGACCAAAAATGATCTTGGTCTTTCAGCGACCATTCTTGATTTTCTTGGTGTGTTCTCTATTGTCAAAGGAGATTTGTATGTGTGGTGAAGTCCCTTTGGTCACAGAGCCTTTCATCTCTCTCTTGGGTTGCTAATGATTTAGGGTTTTGGTTTGGTCGCTTGAAAGTCTTCGACCCTTGGGTCCTTGTGCCTTTCTTTTCCCTTTCAACGATGGTCCTCTAGGACCAAGTGAGTTCGTAGGTATTTTTTTTCAAGGCCTATCTTTCATGCATGGTTTTAATGATTGCATGGTTGTTCTTTGGTGGACAAGTGGCACCTATGTGCATGACACCTAACCCCTTCACCTATATGTACCTTTGGGTATATGTACCCTAACTTTTAAAAGCATATGATCCTTTTGAATCTTCTCTTTCTCTCCTTTCTTGGAGTTTGGCCCTTGGAGCTTTGTGGTGAAAAATAGCTCATCGTTGGAGATTTGCTGGCCGATCATCTTGCATGTGGTGATCTTGAGTTGGAGCATCATCTATTGTTGCTTTGTTGGTGATCTTTGATCCTTGGTAAATGATCCAACCTTTTGGTTTCATTTCTTTGTAAAACCCTACCCCTTTCTTTTGTCTTGGCTGAATCCATGGATCTTCCACGTCAGTGCTTGTGTTGGGGTGGAGGTACTCCTCTCTCTGGGTTGAATCCCTTGTTTTCCAAGGTAGTGTTCAAGTTGAGTGAAGGGACTCTTCTCCCTTTCTATTCTTTTTGTTCTGTCCGACCTAGAAGTTTTGGTTCTTGTTCTTGACCTTTAACCTAGGGTTTTCTTCCCTTTTGAGGAGGTGACTAGCTTTGTCATGGAGGAGATCAAAGATAGGTTCTCTCTTGCCTTTGGAGCTTTTTGCTTAGAGGTGGTTGCACCATCATATAAGGCAGGTTATATAGCTCTCTCCTCTACTATTATTACTCTTCAGTTCTACATGCAAACTTATTCCTAAAATGTGTTTACATGCTATTGATAATGATATTTGGTTTAGGTTTGTGTTCCTATAATGATCTTGCATGTATTTGTTCCTTTACCTAAACCCTAATTCATATGCCTGAAATCCAAGTGATGGAGATGTTGATGGTCTCACATGTAACTTGACCTTGGTCTTGTTGTCTTGGTTTTTGGTTCAGTTATCTTTAATAAGAGGGAGTTTGGTTCTGTTTACATCTGCTTGAATCTTGGATTTTTGTATATCATCTCATAGTTTTCATGTTGACCCTATATGATGCTTTTCTAGGGTTTTGATGATCATCACTTCCATAATGTTTCACCTTGGTGTTGCTTGAACTCCTTGATGTTAACTTCCTGCATTGATCATACCTTGCTAAGTGACAATGGTGTTCCTTGAGTGGCCATTGAGGATGTTTGGGTCGATGGTCTTGCATGTTTTTGGTCATTGATTTGTAGAAGCTTTTGGTCACTGATCTTGTCTTTGTTTTAGTTGTTGAAGATGGTGCTATGGTCTTTGGTCATAGGAGGTGTTTGGTTCCCTTTGATTGAAGGAGTCTGGTGGTGTTCTTGGTCGCTGATGTGGTCTTTAACCTATGGATTCTCTTTTATCGTTGATATTTGTTGATGGTCTTGTTTGCTGGTCTTGGGTGGTGTTTTTGACCAAGATGAGTTGTCTTCTCGATCACCTAACCTTATGACCTCCTACCTTCTTTGGTTGATGGTAGTTCTTGGACATGTTGTTCCTTTGTGTTGTGGATAACAATGATGATGTTTGACCTATATGCTCCAAGAATATGAGAAGTAGTGGTGTGAGGCTTGAAGTGTTATATCACTATTATAGAAACCCCAATGAGATACATACAAGAAACCCTAACCCTGGTTATGAACACATGATGTAATTCATACCTTGTTTGAAGTACCTAGCATGCAAAAAAGTATTCTTTCTCTCTCCTACTTGTATAAATTAAATGTTTTAGGTTGAATAAAGGTCATATCTTTTGAATGTTGTGATTTTTTTTATATGATACAGGGTGATGTTTATGAGATTTATAAGGCATAATGAGATAATGATTATGTGTATGAACTTTGTGGTTTGGGTCTTATGACCAGGAAGAGGCTCACTACCTAGTGTGAGGTGATAGTCTCTAGTGATGAGATGAGGGATAGATATTCCCTAGTGATGTGATAATGTTGATGGCCTTGTATGGTAGAGGTATCAAGTGATGATGTGAAAAATTTATACTTCATACGTTTTATATCTTTTGAATTCATAACATACCCTTACGTTTGTAGAGTTTGTTTAGGGTTTATACTTTGTAACTTTATTGATGCTAAAAGATGCCCAATTGGCATAAATAATCAAGTGAAACCATAATCATGTAGTTTCCCTGTACCATAGATACATCTACATCATCAATACTTGCTGGATGGTGAAATAAGTTCTTCCTTAGTGGAAGCTCAGAGTTGTATACAGTTGAGTATATGCATTTACAGGACTAGTTGCGGTCATATCCTGGTAGGAGAATGGTCAAGGCCGTATCTCAAGTGATGTAATTTAGTATATGTATATGATATGTTTTGAGGATGGATATGGTCATACCTTGACAGGAGTGTGGTTGTGGTCATAACTTAGTTTTCACTAGTGTTATGCCTATATACCATGGTAGAATAGGATGTTTTGTAGTTGGACTAAAATTATCACTACAGCGTACTCGGACTGACCAAGGGTGTGGGAGATCATAGGAGTTCGACTCCTCCTAGATCTTATATGGCAGTGATTTCGACTTAGCAGTGGTCAGTTGGAGCATGAGTGGTATGAGGAGCCTCATCTCCTCAAGGTATAATAAAAGATGTAACACAACCATGTAGTGTATTTCTTAGGGTAAAAAATGAATCACATTGGATGACCCTTTTCCTTAACTCTTATATAAATTAGTTGATTTATAATGTGGTAAGATAATTCAACTGTTATACATGTTCTTCATATTCCTTCTTGAATTATAAGATATTCTACTGCTCAGTTGTAGATGCCTAATTTGCCTAAACGATGATCATTGCTTTATTCATATCATTTAGCTAAATCTGCTGATCCAGTTTATTATGCTACTTTCCTATTTTGGCTTATCTTTGTTAATAATAGTTGTTTGCAAAGAATTATATATCTCACTGGGATGTTTGTCTCACCCTGTGGGTTTCCACATCTCTTAGGTGGTCGTGCATAATGATGTAGAAATTGTGTGATTGAGGTTGAGCAACAAGAGGAGAAGTATCTATTGAAGGTCAGATATGCTACTAGTGTTTTGTAGTAGAGTCCTATTTGTTGTTCCTGTACTCTCAGGTCCTTGGGGGTGTTTTATAGATGTTGTATTTCAGCACGAGTTTTGGCAGTAGGCCATGGTTGTACGTATATGGATTGTATATAAGTTAATAGTGTTATGTATCATCTCTTGGCATGATATGTAATACATGTGGCTTCAGGTTGACCCAGACGTAATATGTTTATGTTTTTGTGGTAATATGGAATCAGTTTTAATTTATACTTTATGGAGACCCTGGATGTTTGGCGTTAATTAAGTGTTATGTTTTGAGTTATCTCTCTTTGGTGTGATGATGGGTGTCACATGAATGGGAAGAAATGTATATACCTCTCCTTAAAGATGATGAAGAAGGTCCAAGAAGCAAGGTAGCTCAAAGAGAGAGAAGAGACCCTAGATTGAGCATTCCACACGTCTAAGCTAGATCTTTTATCAAGAACAACCAAACCCTAGGTCAAAGAAGTAAGAAGGAAGGCGTTCTTAAACCTCTAGCACAAGATCCACCAAGAACACCATGGATCCAACCAAGAAGAAAGAGACAATAGGGAGGGAAGCAAGGAAGACAAAGGAAAGAAGGATATCTCACTTTCTTAGCTCAAGAAACCAAGCTAGGAAGCTCCAAACGACCAAGAAGAGGGTAGATCCAACCCTAGGTGCACATGCAAGCAAGATTACCCAAGCTTCTTCTTCTTCTTTGAGATCCTTCTTGTAAGGACCCTAACCTCCGTTTAGGGCTTATTCTATTTTCTTTGCTTAACGCTGATGCTTAGTTGCTTGCTAATCACCTTTGGTGGTGATTAGGGTTTGTTGGTGCTTTGTTGAGAGTTGGAGGTGGTACTTGCAATTAACCCAAGTCTAGGGTTTGTGGGCAAGTTTGTCACCTTGTGAGGTGTTCCTCCCTCTCCTTGCTTCCTCTAGTGTTGAGAGGAAGGGTTGGGCTCGTTTCTTGAGTTCCTTTGGGCTTGGTTGAGCCTTAGTGGGCCTTGTTGTGCTTTGCCTTTGCCTTTTTGGACCTTGTGTTGGGCAAGTGAGCCCTGTGTCGGCCTAGGTGTGTCGGCCATGGTGGTGTCGGCCTGAGTTGTGTCACCCATGGGAGTGTGTTAGCCATGGTGTGGAGGTGTGTCACCCATGGACCCTTTGACCCTCTTTGACCTCGTTTGTGTCACCACTAGTGGACACTTGGTGCGTGATGCTTGCATGTGGCAATGGGCTTGGACATGCGTTTAGGGCATGTTAGAGTGGTGGCTTTGCTCATGGACAAGTGTCCCTAGGTGGGCGACACCTTGCCTTGTCTTTCCTTGGTTTCTCCTCCATCCTTTCCTATATATGTGTTCCCTTTCTCTTGCTAAGGATCGCTTTAGTTCCTTAGTCTCCCTCTCCCTTGGTGCATGACACCCTCTTCTGTTGCAAGCTTGGTGGCCGATCCTTCTTGGGGTCTCCTTCTTCCTCTAGTGGTGGCCGAACCCTAGAGTGCCTTGCTCTTCTTCCTTGGTGGTGCTTGGAGCTAGGAGCTTGGAGCTTGCTTAAGGCGGGTTATATAACTCCTAACCCTAACTACATTACCATCTTCTATGTTCTTGTTTGTATGTTGCATATGATCGGCTATGTATGTTGCTAGCTTAGTTTCTTGCTTAGTTGTACCTTTTTGGCCGAACCTATGTTCTAGGGTTTCTTGGTGAGAAACACCCCTTTCTCTCCTAGGTTTAGAGGAGTGAGTTTGAGTTCTAGTAATATGGGAAATACTCCTCTCTCGTTTAAGTTGAGAGGTGAGCTTGTGTTCTAGTGGCTTGAGCAACACCCTCCTCTCACCATGGACTTGTAAGGTGAGCTATGTGGTGGTTGTGGACCTTGGTTGTGGTTGTTCCTTGAGTTGCCCGATTGGTGATAAGAAGTGTGCAAGACCCCTCTCTCTTGGTTGTTGAGAGGTGAGCATCTTCTTGATCCACTAGGGTTGTGGTGCCCTTGTGCTTGAGGTTGATGATGACCTTGTGGAGTGGCATCTTGGCCGATATAGTCTTGAGGTTGATGTTGCCTGATATCCTCCTTTGGTCTAGAGCTTGGGTTGACAGGTTGTGGTGTTGTGACAGGCATTACACCCCCGTTCCTTTCCTTGTTGTGTCGGGCGTCACACTTAGCTGAGTACCCTACCCGACACATATAAACTAGGAGTGGCTTGATTCCGTGATATCCTGGACGTTATAGAAATTAGTGGCTACTTCGGTGTTGGGCGTCATGACTTAGTAGTGATGCCTGACAGAGTGTCACATAGTATCCCTAGTCGTTGCACATGGATGCCCGACGGAGCGTTGCATGACACTGAAGTGTGCGACACATGTGGTTGCACGATATGCATGGGTGTACGGTATGCATTAGTTCCCGGATGCATGACGCGTCGTTGCACGACATGGGGTTGCACGTTACACCTGTTGCATGACACACCTTTGGGCCGAGCTGCACGATGTGCTGGTGTCCATTATGATTTGTTTTCCTGATACATGTGGTTGCACGACATAGAGTTGCACGACACATGAGGTGCGCGACACCTAGGGTTGCCCGATACACCCTAAGGGGATAGCTGTTATCCTTGCTGGTTGGCTTGGCCGATATGAGGCTAGAGTGTTGGGTGATAGGGGAGAGTACCCTGCCCGATACTATCTTGGGTGAGGGTAGTGGGTGTTTCTAGTGAGGGTCTTGTTCCTTATATGGAAAACCGATATGCTAGATCTTGTTTCATGCGGTCAAGTTTGGTTATGATGGTGACCCTTGATATGCTTGAGGTAATAGTTTATATCTATGTAACTTGACATGAATTTACATGTGTTTATGATCATCTGGAAGGATATGTATAATGCTGAGATAATGGTAAGCATATAAGATGCTTTGCATGATGATATGACCTATTTCTATGGTCACAAGTTGGGGCATGAATAATAAAGCATATAATCATCAATGTTGCCTATGATTGATAATAGATCTTTTTGTTAATCCATGATGATTCTGCATACTAACCATGTAGGTGTTCCATACAGATGCATAGCCAGGTAAAAGGGCTATGAGGTATATATATGTTTGAGCAACACTGCTTTGATGGTTACTCTTAATGATAACAACATGCATGATGTGATGGTCTGAGGACCTGAGTTTGGCTAAAGTTCTGAGCTGAGGTGTTATCCTCTGATGATGATCTGGGATTGATATCCCAAGTGATGAGAATGGCTGTTGAGGCAGTGGTTTCTTGTGATGGGGGATTGAGACCCCGAAATAGTATGATGATGGTAATAATAATGTAGTTTTATGTTATGCATGTGTTACAACTTGGTTGCCTCAACAATCCACTTAAAATATACTAACTAATCATAATGGAACATATTATGTAGTTTGCCCTAGCCATAGATCCATCATCGTCAGGAGCTGGTGATGGTGAAAAAGGTTCTCCTACGGGATACCCCGGAGTGCATATTGTTGAATATGCAAGGTTTCTCCTAGCCTAAAATAGAGAGGACACGAGTGCAGCTGCGGTTGCAGACTCGAAATATATATAGAGCATGGTGAATAGGCCCATGGCTCAGGATATGTGATATGGGAGCATGAATGCGTTCATGGTTCAGAGCACGGTGAATAGGCCCGTGGCTCAGATATACTAGCTCAAAGACCTGTACCGAGGCGGGCTAGGCAGAGGGTAGCTAGCGGGAGTTGACCTTGTGGCTGAGGCCACTTAAGCATGAGACTACAGTCATGCTTGTGTTGTACTCGTGCATTGACCACGAGGTGGGAGGTCATGGAGTCCGACTCTTCCATTGACCTTGTATGGCACCGGCTTGGGTTTCGCAACTGAAGGTTGGATTTGAGCGGTACAGCTCACTTCCTCAGGGCATAATAATACGTAATCCAGCCGATTAGTATTTATTGCTTAAGGCAAAACATGAACATTGATTGAGGCATTGCTTGAGTAGTTGATCTTGTTATACCTTACAGTTACTTATACGTTCCTTATGTTATGTGGTAAGATCTTATAAATCTTATCTTGTCAATCATGTTTCATAAAGAATACTTGGGTATATGCCTTCCGTACATCTTGGTAAGCTTGACGGTATGAATAGCTTTATTTTATAACTGCTCTTATTATACCTTCTATCAATTATCTGCTGCCATTGCTTTCATCCTTCTATGGTTTTTAGTTTCAGCGGGGAGTTATGTTTCTCGCTGGGACTGTGTGTCTCACCCTGCTGGTTTATAACCTTTTTAGGTGTTCGAGCTAGACGTGGTGGTGGTCGTGGAGTTGCGGTCGAGCAGCAAGACGAACAGTAGAAGGCAAGAGATGGAGATGTTGCTATTTTGGTTGTTTTGTAGTAGAGTCTTAGAGTCATCCCTGTACTCTCAGGTCCTTGGAGGTGTTTTGACGTTGTTTCACGATGTATAGCTGTTGATGTTTTGTATATCCTGCTGCGGGCCGGATGTGGGCCATTATGTAAGTATAAATAGGTGATGAACTCATGTGATGACAAGACATCTGCTCCTCTAAGCTGTGGACACGTATCAAGACTTGTAAATGTTTATATAACCTATTTTCTTACAGAATGAGGATCTGAATGTAATAGTTTCTCAGTTTTTCCGATTTCTGCAATCGGTTTAAATTAATCTGTGTTTTTGGTAATTTGTGGTTTATGGTGTTTTCCGCATGTTTTCACGTAACACCTCACTATCTGTGTGATAGCAGGATGTGTTGCCACAAGGTTGGTATCAGAGCTCTAGGTTCGCTGAGTCTATAGGGATCTAGGACTAGGTCGTGTCTATTCTTGTGAGTTTTCCAGATTTTCTTACAATCATCTTCTTCCCTCAGTGGAAGAAAAGCCAAGATGTCTGGAAACCATGAAGAACATGCTGTTGAGAACAACGATGCTGCATCAGTTGATGGAGCTATAGGTCAGGCACATGAAGATTGGGTGCCTGAGGTCCCCCAACCTGACCCAGCCATTCTCGAAAACCCTGCCTATCAATAGCTTATGAGGCAGATGATGGATACGATGAATCTCATTGTAGAAAGATTGCCAGTGTCTCTACCGAGAGCACATGCTCCCCATGGTGAAACATTGGGTATTGGGAAGACCTTTGAGCAGCTTTACCGAGTCGGAGCTTCGGATTATGCTGGGACGGCTGATCCAGCGGATGTAGATCTGTGGCTGACAAGTCTTTAGAAGGCTTTCCGGATCCTCGACATCCCCAAAGCAGACAATGTTAAGCACGTTGTCTACCTTCTGAAGGGTAGTGTTGGTCACTGGTGGACCATCGAGGAGGAGAAGCGACCTAGTGAGGTGATCAGTTGGGAGGTTTTCTGGTGTGAGTTCGTCAGCAGATACTTTCCGAAGACGTATCTGGATGAGAAGATCAGTCAGTTTGAGAGCCTGCAAAAAGGAACAATGAATATCACCAAGTATGAAGCCAAGTTCATGGATCTATTGAGGTTTTGTCCTCATACGGAAACAACAAATGACGAACGGATCAAACGTTTTGAGAAAGGTCTGAGTGCTAAGCTGACAAAACCTACTTCTGTGTTGGTGAACTGAGAGAGGTTTGCTACGTTTGTGGAATCTATCCAGAGAATCGAACGGTCAGTTAGGGAGAAAAAAGAATCTATGTCTAAGAAGAGGCCTACTCTGTTCCAGGGACAGAGGTTTGGCGGCTTCAAGAAGCCAAGGTTTTCAACACCTTTCGTGATGAGAGGTTCCAGTGTACCATCACAATGGTCTCTGAGTAAGGGAAGAGGATATGTTTCTTCACCATAGAAGGCACATAGTACAGCTTCTGTGGAAGTGACAGGGCCATCTAGGCCGTGGGTTGATGATAGGGCATGCCATCGGTGCGGGCAGATCAGGCGTTTCAGGTTCAACTGCCCAAGTAGAGATGTTGAAGTGACACAACAGCTCAGATAGAATCAACAAGGGTCAGATAGACAACAATCCAGTAGTAGCAAAGGGCAAGGACGCAGTCAAGTGTCGCATGCGGGGTCGTGTGCTCAAGGAAGCAGAGGATGTGGACAGCAAGCAACGACTCAATTCTATGCTATGAGTCAGTCGAAGGCGATAGTTAACCTGCGAGTAGTGGCAGGTCAGATGGATTTATTTCATTCTGATATGTCTTCTTCTTGCTTTATATTTGTTCTGGTTGACCCTGGTGCTACACACTCTTTTATCGCCTATAGTCTGCTTGAAAACTGTCGTTTACCTGTTAGTTGTAAGAAAGATAGCTTGTTGTTAGAAACCCTTCTGATGGTTCCTCGATGCTTCGAGAAGAGTGTCCATCTTGTATCTTATCTTTTTTGGGACACAACATACAAGTGGATCTTATACCACTTGATATGCATGGTTTCGATGTGATCCTTGGGATGGATACCTTAGAAAAGTATAAGATTGTTTTGGACTGTGGTTCCAAGCAGGCTGTGTTTGACGATGATGGAGAGAAGTGGATCTTCCAAGGAGATAGGAAGATTCTTTCGACGTGTCTGGTTCAACTATGGTGGTAGAGAAGTTGCTACGACAAGGATGTAAGACGTTCTTAGCTCACATTGTGGATACCGTTGTAGATACCAAGGTGAAAGGTCCTAGCCTTGAAGAGGTGTCAGTTTTCCGAGAGTTTGCGGATGTGTTTCCTGAGGAGTTCCCCAGTGTTCCTCCACCACAAGAGATTGATTTTGAGATCAATCTGGTTCTAGGAACGCAACCAGTTGCACAAAAACTGTATAGGATGGCTCCAGTAGAGATGGCTGAGCTTAAGAAGCAGTTACAAGAGTTGTTGGAGAAAGGTTTCATTCGACCGAGTACGTCGCCTTGGGGTTCTCTAGTGTTGTTCGTTAAGAAGAAGGATAGATCAATGCGGTTATGCATAGATTACTGACAGTTGAACAAGGTCATGATCAAGAACAAGTACCTATTACCAAGGATAGACGATCTGTTCGATCAGTTGTGTGGTGCTATAGTGTTTTCGAAGATCGATCTACGGTCTGGATATCGTCAGTTGAGGATTAAGGCGGATGACATACCAAAGTCAGCTTTTAGGACAAGGTATGGTCACTTCAAGTTTGTGGTTATGCCGTTTGGGCTAACCAATGCACCTGCTTCTTTCATGGATTTGATGAATACGGTGTCCTGTCCGTTCCTAGATCAGTTTTTTGTAGTCTTTATAGATGACATCTTAATCTATAGTCGGGACAAGCAAGAGCATGAGCGACATTTTCGACTAGCGTTGACTCTTCTTTGCCAACATCAGTTGTATGCCAAGTTCAGTAAGTGTGAGTTTTGGTTGGAAGAAGTGACTTTCTTGGGTCATGTGATATATGTAGAAGGAGTCAAAGTGGACTCGAAGAAGGTGGAATCCATTGCAGAATGGGAACAACCGAAGATGCCGACAGAAGTTCGTAGTTTCCTGGGTTTAGTAGGATACTACCAGAGGTTTATCAAGGACTTCATTGCGATTGCATTGTCGATGACGAAGTTGACTAGAAAGGGTGTACCTTTCATCTGGGATGATCGTTGTCAGCAAGATTTCCAAAGTTTGAAGGAAAAGTTGACTAGTGCTCCAGTGCTAGTGCTGCCAGAGCCTGGAAAGGGCTATGTTGTTTTCTGCGATGCTTCCAAGAAAGGTTTAGGCTGTGTGCTGATGTATGAGGATTATGTGGTTTCTTTTGCTTCACGACAGCTTAAGAAACACAAGGAGAACTATTTGACTCATGACTTGGAGTTGGCAATGGTGGTTCATGCATTAAAGATTTAGAGACACTATCTTTATGGGGAAGTGTGTCAGATCTTTACAGATCATAAGAATCTGAAGCACATCTTTTCATAGAATGAGCTAAACATGCGATAGCGCCGATGGATGGAGCTAATCAATGATTACGGCTACACCATCAAATATAATCATGGTAAGGTGAATGTGGTAGCTGATGCGCATAGCCGAAAGTCTTCTTCTCTTCCTACCAAGAAGGCACATTTGAATTCCTTAGTATGCCATAGACAAGATATGTTTGTCTCTTTGCGACAGATGAATGTGGAGATGGAGGTTTCCTTGTTAGCTGGACTTTTATCACATATGCAAGTCAAACCTACACTGAGATAGTAGATCAAAGATGCACAACAGATAGATGATACAGTTTAGTTGATCAAGTCAGAGTTCGGCAGCGAAAAGCGTGATGGGTTCCATGAGTCCAAGGATGGACTAGTTTGCTATCATGATAGGATGGTGGTCCCCGATGCTGATGATCTAAGGAAGCTAGTGCTCGAGGAAGCACACACATAGATGTATGCTATGCATCATGAGTCACCAAGATGTATCATAGTCTGAAGGACTTGTATTGGTGGCCCGGATTGAAGAAAGATGTAGCCGAGTTCGTGGCTAGGTGTGCGGTATGTCAGCAAGTCAAGGCTGAACATCAGAAGCTGGTAGGTACGTTACAACCCTGCCGATACCGCAGTGGAAATGGGATCATATAACCATGGATTTCATAGTTGGTCTACCCAGGACAACTAAGAATCATGATTCCATTTGGGTAATAGTGGATAGATTGACGAAGTCTACCCATTTCATACCTGTAAAGACAACATATACAACCGAGAAGCTTGCTCAGGTATATGTGGATGAGATAGTACGTTTGCACGGTGTTCCAGCGATGATAGTTTCCGACAGGGGTCCTCAATTCATGAGTCGTTTCTGGGAACAGTTGCACAAAGCGTTGGGAACACAATTGAGGTTCAACACCGCCTTCCACCCGCAGACAGATGGACAGTCTGAGAGGACTATTTAGACTTTATAGGATCTCCTTCGAGCTTGTGTTTTGCAGTTCCTAGGCAGTTGGGACATACATCTCAGTTTGATAGAGTTTTCTTACAACAATAGTTATCAGCGGAGCATTGACATGGCTCCTTATGAGGCCTTATATGGAAGGAAGTGCGGATCTCCTTTGTGTTGGTATGAGTCTGGTGAATATCAACTTTTGGGTCCTGAGTTAGTACAACAGACAACAAAAAAGATCAAGGTGATACAACAACAGTTGAAAGTGGCACAGGATAGGTAGAAGTCTTACACAGACAATCACCAATGACCTTTGGTGTTCCAGGTAGGATACAAAGTGTATCTAAAAGTCTCACCATGGAAACGTGTGCTAAGGTTTGGTCGGAAGGGTAAGCTAGCACCCAGATATATGGGGCCTCACCCAGTCATAGCACGTATGGGCAAGGTAGCTTACGAGTTAGAGCTGCC
Source organism: Alisma plantago-aquatica (assembly GCA_963693085.1). Classification (NCBI taxonomy): domain Eukaryota; kingdom Viridiplantae; phylum Streptophyta; class Magnoliopsida; order Alismatales; family Alismataceae; genus Alisma; species Alisma plantago-aquatica. Next base: position 158,897,437 of record OY856414.1, on the reverse strand, counting down.
GCCAAAGTTGCACAGGTTACATCCAGTGTTCCATGTCAGTATGCTGAAGAAAAGTCATCCAGATATAGGAACAGTGATACAGCCGGTTGAAGTTGAGCTTGATGAAGATGTGACCTACGAGGAAGGTCTTGGGATGATCCTTGACAGAAGAGTTAAGGAGATGAAGAGGAAGGACCTGGTTCTTGTGAAGGTTCTTTGGCATCATCTTGGCATTGAGGAAGCCACGTGGGAGCTTGAGGAAGAGATGAGGAGGAAGTATCCCTCTCTTTTCACTTCGGATTTTGAGGACGAAATCCCTTTGTAGAGGGTTATAGCTTGTAAGGACCCAGACCTCCATTTAGGGCTTATCCTGTTTGCTTTGCTTAACCCTGATGCTTAGTTGCTTGCTAATCACCTTTGGTGGTGATTAGGGTTTGTTGGTGCTTTGTTGAGAGATGGAGGTTCTAATTGCAATTAACCCAAGTCTAGGGTTTGCGGGCAAGTTTGTCACCTTGTGAGGTGTTCCTCCCTCTCCTTGCTTCCTCTAGTGTTGAGAGGAAGGGTTGGGCTCGTTGCTTGAGTTCCTTTGGGCTTGGTTGAGCCTTGGTGGGCCTTGTTGTGCTTTGCCTTTTCCTTTTTGGACCTTGTGTCAGGAAAGTGAGCCTTGTGTCGTCCTAGTGTGTTGGCCATGGTGGTGTAGGCCTGAGTTGTGTCGCCCATGGGAGTGTGTCGGCCATGGTGTGGAGGTGTGTCGCCCATGGACCCTTTGACCCTCTTTCACCTCATTTGTGTCACCATTAGTGGACACTTGGTGCTTGATGCTTGCATGTGGCAATGGCCTTGGACATGTGTTTAGGGCATGTTAGAGTGGTGACTTTGCTCATGGACAAGTGTCCCTAGATGGGTGACACCTTGCCTTGTCTCTCCTTGGTTTCTCCTCCATCCTTTCCTATATATGTGTTCCCTTTCTCTTGCTAAGGATCCCTTTAGTTCCTTAGTCTCCCTCTCCCTTGGTGCACGACACCCTCTTCTTTTGCAAGCTTGGTGGCCGATCCTTCTTGGAGTCTCCTTCTTCCTCTAGTGGTGGCCGAACCCTAGAGTGCCTTGCTCTTCTTCCTTGGTGGTGCTTGGAGCTAGGAGCTTGGAGCTTGCTTAAGGCAGGTTACATAACTCCTAACCCTAACTACATTACCATCTTCTATGTTCTTTTTCGTATGTTGCTTATGATCAGATATGTATGTTGCTAGCTTAGTTTCTTTCTTAGTTGTACCTTGTTGGCCGAACCTATGTTCTAGGGTTTCTTGGTGAGCAACACCCCTTTCCCTCCTAGGTCTAGAGGAGTGAGTTTGAGTTCTAGTAATATGGGCAATACTCCTCTCTTGTTTAAGTTGAGAGGTGAGCTTATGTTCTAGTGGCTTGAGCAACACCCTCCTCTCACCATGGACTTGAAACGTGAGCTATGTGGTGGTTGTGGACCTTGGTTGTGGTTGTTCCTTGAGTTTCTCGATTGGTGATAAGAAGTGTGCAAGACCCCTCTCTCTTGGTTGTTGAGAGGTGAGCATCTTCTTGATCCACTAGGGTTGTGGTGCCCTTGTGCTTGAGGTTGATGATGACCTTGTGGAGTGGCATCTTGGCTGATATAGTCTTCAGGTTGATGCTGCCTGATATCCTCCTTTGGTCTAGAGCTTGGGTCGACAGGTTGTGGTGTTGTGACGAGCGTTACACCCCTGGTCCTTGCCTTGTTGTGTCGGGCGTCACACTTAGCTGAGTACCCTGCCCGAAACATATAACCTAGGAGTGGCTTGATGTCGTGATATCCTGGACGTTATAGATTTAGTGGCTACCTCGGTGTTGGGCGTCATGACTTAGTAGTGATGCCCGACAGAGTTTCACATAGTATCCCTAGCCGTTGCACATGGATGCTCGACGTAGCATTGTAGACACCGAAGTGCACGACACATGTGGTTGCACGATATGCATGGGTGCACGATATGCTTTGGTTCCCTGATGCATGACACGTCATTGCACGACATGGTGTTGCACATTACACCTATTGCATGACACACCTTTGGGCTGAGCTGCACGCTGCTGGTGGCCGTTATGCTTTGGTTTCCCGATACATGTGGTTGCACGACATAGCGTTGTACGACACATGAGGTGCGCAACACCTAGGGTTGTCTGATACACCCTGAGGTGATAGTTGTTATCCTTGCTGGTTGGCTTGGCTGATATGAGGCTAGAGTGTTGGGTGATAGGGGAGAGTACCCTGCCCGATACTATCTTAGGTGAGGGTAGTGGGCGTTTCTAGTGAGGGTCTTGTTTCTTATATGGAAAACCGATATGCTAGATCTTATTTCATGTATTCATGTTTGGTTATGATGGTGACCCTTGATATGCTTGGGGTAATAGTTTATATCTATGTGACTTGAGATGAATTTACATGTGTTTATGATCATCTGGAAGGATATGTATAATGCTGAGATAATGGTAAGCATATAAGATGCTTTGCATGATGATATGACCTATTTCTATGGTCACAAGTTGGGGCATGAATGATAAAGCATATAATCATCAATGTTGCCTATGATTGATAATACGATCTTTCTGTTAATCCATGATGATTGTGCATACTAACGATGCAGGTGTTCCATACAGATGCATAGCCAGGTAAAAGGGCTATGAGGTATATATATGTTTGAGAAACACTGCTTTGATGGTTACTCTTAATGATAACAACATGCATGATGTGATGATCTGAGGACCTGAGTTTGGCTAAAGTGCCCAGTTGAGGTGTTATCTTCTGATGATGATCTGGGATTGATATCCCAAGTGATGAGAATGCCTGTTGAGGTAGTGGTTTCTTGTGATGGGGGATTGAGATCCCAGAATAGTATGATGATGGTAATAATAATGTAGTTTTATGTTATGCATGTGTTACAACTTGGTTGCCTCAACAATCCACATAAAATATACTAACTAATCACAGTGGAACATATCATGTAGTTTGCCCTGGCCATAGATCCATCATCGTCAGGAGATGGTGATGGTGAAATGGGTTCTCTTGCGGGATAACCTGGAGCGCATATTGTTGAATATGCGAGGTTTCTCCTAGCCTGAAATAGAGAGGACACGAGTGCAGTTGCGGTTGCAGACTCAGAATATATATAGAGCATGGTGAATAGGCCCATGGCTCAGGATATGTGATATGGGAGCATGAATGCGTTCATGGCTCAGAGAACGGTGAAAAGGCCTGTGGCTCAGATATACTAGTGTCGAGACCTATACCGAGGCGGGCTAGGCAGAGGGTAGCCTACGGGAGCTGACCCTGTGGCTGAGGCCACTTAAGCATGAGACTGCGGTCCTACTTGTGTTGTACTCGTGCAATGACCACGAGGTGGGAGGTCGTGGAGTCTGACTCTTCCATTGACCTTGTATGGCACCGGCTTGGGTTTTGCAACCGAAGGTTGGATTTGAGCGGTACAGCTCACTTCCTCAGTGCATAATAATATGTAATCCAACCGATTAGTATTTATTTCTTAAGGAAAAACACGGAACATTGATTGAGGCCTTGCTTGAGTAGTTGATCTTGTTAGTACCTTGTAGTTACTTATACATTCCTTATGTTATGTGGTAAGATCTTATAAATCTTATCTTGTCAATCATGTTCCATAAAGAATACTTGGGTATATGCCTTCCGTACATCTTGGTAAGCTTGACGGTATGAATAGCTTTACTTTATAACTGCTCTTGTTATACCTTCTATCAGTTATATGCTGCTATTTCTTTCATCCTTCTATGGTTTTTAAGTTTTGGCGGGGAGTTATGTTTCTCGTTGGGACTGTGTGTCTCTCCCCGCTGGTTTATAACCTTTTTAGATGTTCGAGCTAGACGTGGTGGTGGTCGTGGAGTTGTGGCCGAGCAGAAAGACGAGTAGTAGAAGGCAAGAGATGGACATGCTGTTGTTTTGGTTATTTTGTAGTAGAGTATTAGAGTCATCCCTGTACTCTCAGGTCCTTGGAGGTGTTTTGACGTTGTTTCACGATGTATAGTTGTTGATGTTTTGTATATCCTACTACGGGCTGAATGTGGGCCGTTATGCAAGTATAAACAGGTGATGAACTCATTTGATGACAAGACAGCTGCTCCTCTAAGTTGTGGACACGTATCAAGACTTGTAAATGTTTATATAACCTATTTTCTTACAGGATGAGGATCTGAATGTAATGGTTTCTCAGTTTTTCCGCTTTCTGAAATCGGTTTTAATTAACCCGTGTTTTTGGTAATTTGTGGTTTATGGTGTTTTCCGCACATTTTTGCGTAACACCTCACTATCTGTGTGATAGCGGGATGTGTTGCCACACTTCTTCTCCACCAAGCAAGAGGTATGAGATTCAAACAACAATAAGAATAAGAGACCATCTAAAGTTCTTGTTTGCAAGGAAGGAGGGGGTATATAAAGCATGGGGTGAAAGAGAAAGGAAGGAAGAGGTGTCAAGCCATGCATGCCATGTGTCCAAGGCCAAAACATTTCATACATGCAAAATCAGGTAAAGGATTGAATCATAACATCAGGGGGACCATCAGATGTCAACCCTAGAGAAACCATCAACGTCCAACAAAAGTTAGCCCATCAGATCATGCCATCACATGGCTACAAAAGCAAACCCTAGCATCACCATTGGTTGTTGCACCTCACTTGGTGAGACATCAGCCTTAGTGCCTCAAGAGGGAATAACATCAAATCTTGAGCACCTCAAGATATCATCATTAGATCCCACCACCTCAAGGTGGACCATCATATCCCAACATCCAAAGGAAAGCATAGAGTTAGGGCATCTAGGTGAGGAAACCCTAGTCTCAACCATAGGTTAGATGTCACCACTAAACCAAAGGTGCACCAAGGCACACCAAGGTACAACTATATCAAACATGACATGAAAACTCATGAGGCCCAACAAGCATGTGACAAATTACAAAAAAAGACATAGATATGGAGAAATTACATAAAAGCCATTATAAACACACATAGAAAACTTGATCAAACAATGTCCAAACTAGACCAAACTTGAAACTTAGCTTTGTCACATGATATCAGAGCACATCTTAGGGCTTAATTATGGTTTTAAGCATCCAACTTGATAAGAAAGAATGCTAAACATAAAGCAAGGTTACGGGTCTTATAATAGGACTCCCCTTGATCAAGGAATCTAGGTGGTTTCTCCATATATATTTCTTCAGACAGGTCACCATGAAGGAAGCCATTCTTGATATCTATCTATGCAATGTCCAATATAAGTGAACAACTAATGAGATGATCAGACAAAAAATGTCATATTGGCCACTAGAGAAAAATCTCTAGATAAAACTCCCCATAAATTGAAGTGTATCCTTTAACAATGAATCTCCCTTTGAGACGGTCGATAGTTTCATCTAGAACAACTTTAACAGAGTAAACCCATATGCAACCAACTACTGCTTTATCTGGAGGAGCTATTACTAGAATCCACGTTCTGTTTCTACACAAAGCAGTCATCTAGTCCTCCATAACTTGTTTCCAACATAGGTGATGTAGTACAAGAGAGAGACTTTAAGGTAATTGGAAAATATATAGGTTGGTGATAATAGCAACATATGAATGATATAAGAAATCATAAGACACCAAATTATAAACAGAATGGATAATTCTAAAAGATTCTCTTTTCTTAGGGGAATAGGAAGATCATTGGGATTTGTAGAGCCTCCAGACACACCACTAATTGGAGGAGGATCGAGAGATGCCTCCTCATTTGGTACAAGTTGCAAGATACCTAAGGAATTTGCATAATTGATACATGGACCTATGGATGGGTCACTGGCATTACATAGAACCTGATGTCAGATTGATGACAAGTGAGAATGGTGGGAAGTCTTCTAGAGACGTTTGAGAGGTTTCTATGGATTTTCCAAATTAATGAGTGTCTTCAAAAAAAATGTGACATTAGTTGATACCAAAAAACAATGTGTTCTAGGATTATAACAACGATACCCCTTTTGAGTTTTGAAATATCCATGGAAGACACACTTGAATGCTATGGAAGTGGTCTTGTCACTCCCATTAATTAATCCATGGACAAAAGTAACACTCCTAAAGAATTTAGGAGGAACACTATACAACGATTAGCAGAAGTCTTGGATATAAAATATGAAATATGATTTAGTTATGAAACAAACAAGGTAGGTAAGTGTGAGGATAGAGTCTCCCAAAAAATGGTAGGAACATCCATATATGGTGAAGAAGTGTTCTTACTATTTTTATATTATGACTTTTTTGTTTTTCAATCACATTTTTTTGAGGAGAATGCATACAATAATATTGAGAATTTAATTCATTTATTAAAAAAAAGGTGAGTGCATGACTAGAGTACTCTTTTCCATTGTCGGTCTGAGAAATGCGAATTGTTTTTCAATTGCAAGGCAAAGATGTTGCACAATATAGAAATTTTTTAAACTATCTTTCATGAGATACAACCATGTATTTCTAAAAAATTCATCAACTAAAATAACAAAATACTGAAACCCAAGTTTATAGGAGACCCTACTAGGTCCCCAAACATCTAAGCAAACAATATGAAAGATAGAGTTTGCACTCATAACATCCATAAATGGAAAACTAAATCTGTAATGCTTTAGTAGTTGACAACCTTAAAAATCAAGTTTATCTAAACATGAAAATTAAGATTGTAAAATATGAAGATTCTTGAGAGATAAGTGACAATGGAGATTGTAGATGTGCATAGAAGACAAAACATGAAAGCCTTCATATCCATTTTTGGATAGTACAAGACAACCTTTTCATGGCCACACCCAATCACCGCCTTCGTCCAAAGGTCCTATATAATACATTGACTGAGATCACAAGTGATGGAGGTACAAAGAGTATGGGTTAAATTTACTAATAGATAATAAATTAAATGGAAATGAAGGAATTAAAAGGGCATATTACAGTTTGATAGGAAGGGGAAAGATGGTCCTATGCCCTTAATGAAAACTAAAGATACATTTGCAATGGTGATTTTAGAGGTACTACCTCTTGTACTAGACATACAGGAAACAAGACTAGGTATACCTAAAATATGATATGTTGCACTATAATCGAGTATCTAGGATGAGAAATCTACATTTAGGGATCAAGCTATGCACGATGTAGAAGAATTGATCATTCTTGACATCTCGACATAAGAAGCAACATATGAAGATCCTTGTTGGAATGCCCGAATTTGAAGGAAGTGATTATATTATTCATCAATCATATTGATCCGATGAGGAGATTGCTCGATATATTCTTTAGTGGTGGTGATATTGACATCATGATTAGGAGTTTGAGATGGGAAACCATGAATGTAGTGGCACATCTCCTTCTAGTGACCTTTTTTGTCATACTAAGTACAGTCAGGACGAGCTCTACCCCAATATCATCCTATACCTCTCCCACCACAACCACATCATCTAGTAGATAGATTGGTGGTGTTGTGAGAGATGAAAGTAGATGAATAGGATTGGATGAAGATCTTTTCTTGAGGAAGGCTCTGGAGGAACATCGATATGATTTTACCAAAGAGGAAAGCTTATTCCATGACAAAATTTGTCTTATAACACTATCACATTCCTTGCAAAGACTAAAAAGGCTCTTGATGACAACCATCTGATCTTTCTGATTTTGGAGTTTGATAAGAATAATGGAAACATGAAGGAGACTGTTTATATCTTCTGTGATGCGAGTGAACTCTCTAAAACATTGTTATAGAGTTTTCTCCTCCTGATGAAGATAGTACATTGAAACCATCACATCATACATCTGAGAGATGTTGTAAGGTACATGAGTTGGAGGTCATCCTAAACAGACTTGTAGTCACTCAGGTGGCCTATGATATTAGTGATATGAGGCTTCCTGAGTTCCATAGGGTAGACAGGAGGTTGGAATCATATTGTTCCCACTGTGGAAGAGAATCATCAGTGGGAGGTCCTACCGTGAGATGATTCCATGTACCCTTACATCTGAACCAGATAGAGATCTTGTGATTTCATTGATTGAAGTTGTGTCCATCTAGATTTCTCAAAGTGATGAAAAAGTTATTGACAAGAAAAGGTGTGTACATAGGCTATGGAGACTTTACATCTCCCATGATATTATGTAGGTAGGCTGCAACATGATGTGTTGTCAGACTGACACAACGTGCAAACCGGTGGAAAGTTGGCTGTGGGAATAAGACCTAAAGGTGACACAGCTTGTCGGATTTTGACATAGTGTGTTGTCATGATTCTACAACAATTGAAGATGACTCTAGATCTAGAGATCTCAGACATCCATTCATGCACATATAGTGCACAAGGTGACTAGAGTGAAGATGATTTCCATGAAGTGTATCCGGTGAAGATGGTTTATCCTATAGATATGTTTCCATGGAGATGAGTTCTGTGGAAATTGTACTGAGAAGATGCATGTCCAAGTGGATATTATTTTTGTAGGTAATATGTTGTAATGGAGGTGATTTCCATGGAAAACTGTCTGGAGAAAATAAGGATCCAAGTGAAGATGATGTCGACGGTTGATATGTTCCCACAAAGATGACTTTTTTGGAAACATGACATCCACTATGGAGAAGAACTAACGCTGAGAACAATAGATTAGCTAACATCATCACCTAGAGGACTTATATAATTGTTTCCAAGAAATGATAGAGGTGATCTGATACCATATTACCAGAGAGAAGGTGGATAATGTGTTATGTGAATAATAGAAAGAGAGATAGCTTATATATAGGACTATGCGTGGCTACTGATACTCATTTCCACAATGTGGGACTGATTCCAATATTCTAGAGTATATACATACATATATACTTACTTATAGTTTTATCACACACAAATAGAGGATGAGAACATTCAACTATTATCAAATGGGGTTAGAGGACCCATAAACATATATTCAACCATTTACACATATAAGATGCATCGTAGACCATGAAAGTCCACCACTTGAATGTTAGGGTTTCACTTAGTTCAAATCCTTAATTTAGGGTTACCACATGGAATAAGAAATATAGATATAAATTTAGAGCCCAAAAAGAATAAAAAACATATTAAGGACATTATAAGATATATTTCAAACAAATTTGATCCACATTGAACAATCAAAACCTAAAAGAGGAACTTCAATATAATAATACCTCATAAAAGTCCAAGAGAGAAGAACCAAAAAGTAATTGCTCAATATGCCTCATTGGGAATGCAAAATATCACTTATCCAATCTACCAAGATCCAAGTGAAACCTTAGATATTCATCAGAGGTCCAACAACCTATTTATCATATAGAAGGAATTAGGGTTAATATATCATTAATTACATGGAACCTAAAAGTTTCCTATTATTATTAGGTTATCTAACTGTCACTATGATAGATGTTACATTTTTTTTGATTTCATATCATATCTTACTTTATTTTAGGAATTATATATTATTAAATATGAATTAAATTTTTTCAACCAATTAGAAAATATTAAAAAAGAACATATTTATTAGTTTGTAATTAGCTGATAAAATCATATCTTTTGGACAAAAAATTGCACAACTTTGAAGCATTTTCATTTTTATTTTAACTTGTAAATTAATTTTAAAAAATATCAGAAGTCACAAGATTTTTACTAAAATGCTGATGTTACCTCTGCATAAGGGTTTTCATACATAAGCTTGACCCAGTATTACCCTCAAGTGATCAAGCAAACCAAAATAGGTTCAAAAGATATAAATACCCCTTGAGGGCGAGACCAAGAAAAATTCAGGCGATAGACAAATCTAGGAGTGCATATGTAGGAAATATGGGGATTAGAGATGCCAACAAAAACAAAAAGTATGTCCATATTCCCTTACCAGCAGATCACATCAACAATGGTGTATCTAGGAAAGAGGGTTCAAGATATACCTTGTCTTGCAGCAAGTCCAACAACTATCCTTTCACGGTGATGTGATTCCTTCACAACTAGCACACGATGGTAACTGGCAATGTCCTTCTAGTATAGCAACCATGGACGAAGGTTGACAACATCCTCCTAGAATGGAAAAAATGGATTCCATACCTCTACATACTCTACATAGACCACTAGAAACTCCATGTCACACTTCCAAAGCTGAAACGAAGGAGTTGTCCTTCTATTTGGCAACATGCTAACATCAACTTCCTTTCTCCTTTTTGTCTGTCCCTTTCTTGGGTAAGACTGCTCAAGCTCTTACGTTACCACAACTATGAGAAAAGGTGTGTCTAGAGCCTTGGCCATATCCTTCATATATAGGAGTGGCTGGATAGGGTTCCAAGACCTAGGGGGTATGATAGGAAACATCACATGGTTTGATGTGGTTGTTGTGCATGGCCGGTTGGTCGACTGGATCATCTAGTCAGTTGATTAGAACAACCATTCATCGATTGGACTTTTCACTCAATTGATTGCCTTGTGGTAAGCAACACAATAACATTGGGTGTTAGTGCAATGATTAATGCACATCGTTACACACGTCATTGCTCATTTGGCATAGTCAAATTGGTAATTTCACATCCATTCAGTTGATTCACACATTCCAACCAGTCAAATAAGTATTTTTACCATGCACTAGGAGCAATGTCCAATCACTCGATTGGAAACTCCAACTGGTTATCTAGATAGTTCCATCAACCGATGTCAAAAGGTGTCCAATTAGTCAATTGGACATTCCTGTCGATCAAGTGGAACATAAGTCAGTTGAATCAGAGCCAATGTTTCTTAAATTGATTACCTAAACACTTTTAGTAACCAAGTCCATGAGTAAACTCTTAGTTCGAGTGCATCCTATGCATGTAACCTTATAGGTCCCATATTACATTGACAATTAATGTGCATAACTATATTATGACATCACAAGCAATGAGTGGTATCTAGAAACACATCCTTGCTACCATAGTGATTGGAAATTCAGAGAACAACTTCAACCTACAATTCATGATCACTGTTACCATGATCAGATCGTTCCTTGGTCACCAATATTCAGATTGAACATGATGCATGAAATTTTCATCCTCTCAACATTCAATCTATTTTCCTTGAAGTAGAGCAGACTGTATGAGATTCATATGGGCCCACATAACACATATCCACTCACATGAGTATGACCATACATTTCTCAGTCTCACTTATCAAGTGGACATGATACCAAATCTGGTAAGAGGGAAAATCCCATCTACATCACATTTAGTCAATCCCTTGTGTCACAATGTACCCAAGCACCTCCTTTATGGCAACCCTTATTCAAAGTCACGTTGGATGGTGTCAAAGTTCATTAAACAAATGTGATGAGCAATGTTTGAGAAATCAGTCTGTGCGGCCGCATATACTCCCGCATATACCTATTCAGTCACCCTACTGCACTACATGTTACTAATTGGTCCACTAAGTGGTCATGGGCTGCATATACTCCTGCTTGGACGATTAAGAGGCCGATTAAACTCTACTTTTTTATAAGCCCACAACAAATGTTCATGCATTTCATACATACATGCATATATATACACACACATTTCATTATACATATAAATTGAGATATATAGTCATTGAATTATATGTATACATTGTAATACATATAAAAATTCTCCACATGCATTTGTACATTTATTTGAATACCTTTTGATATATAAACATGTATAGATACATATACAATATACCTAAATATACAATCACATATTTGTGCATGTATATATAAATTTTGATTTATTCACATTTATACACACTATAATTATATTTGTACATTGATTTACCTACATTTTAGTATTTGTATAGGTATTACAAACACATTCTATATATAGACATATATACATATATAAGCATATCATACATCATACATGCATATTAATATGTTTATAAGTAAATAGATGTACATGCCTACTCTATATCTTTTAATTTATGATCTCACTATATTTTTTTATATATAATTAGTTTATTGAAATAAAAAAAATAAAAAACCGCATATACTCCCGCATACCACATATACTCTATGTAGTACCCTCTCCGCTTGTACATCACATATTGCTTTCCTGAACCATGGTGATGAGTATATTGACTTTATGTCTAAAAACCACACTCACCACTATTTCTTTGGGAGATGATTCTGACTACCATTCCATGGTTTCCATATATCACTCTCTAGGTGGGTGTGTCTGATACACTATTCCCTAATAAGTACCTATGTGTTTGACTTGATATTCAATATAATGACTAATTAGACTCTATCGTCAGTCAACAACATTCAATATTATGTGTTATTGTCATCTATTTTGATTCCATAGTAATATCTGATTAGGGACATAACATTAATGTATGTACTCTTATCATACATACAATCTCATTATTCAGGTCCTTAACCTGAATACATATGTCATCGAGTAACATCATTCTTTAGATATCTTCCACGTTTATGTCATCATCTCATGATTGAGACAAACATAATAGATATAATTAACTTTATTATTATTAAGTTAAGTACATGAGGCCCCCGTATAATCATCATATGATTAGCTCTCTAGGCACATATACCAACAGAATCCCACTTGCATTTAGAGCCTATCACCCGCGAATCTTATTCCAAGTGATCTTAACATGACCATCATGTTTCTTCCCCACAAGTCTTTCTGTCAGTGGTTTGGCAACATTTGCTTCTAGTTGGTACTTTACAAATCTTCACTATAAGACCTCTTGTATGAGATGGAAATGCCATAGTATGCTATCTGGGTTTCTTGGTCTATCCAATAGCTCCATTGTTGTCCCAACATTTATACTACATCATCAATTGTTGGAACCATCCCAAGCTCATACAATGAACTGATTGAGCCATACAATATCCTCTACTATGTTAAAAACAACAAAGTACTCGACTTCCATTGTATGACAACAACTGTCTCTTTCTCAGAACTTTTCCAGCATGTAGTTATGTTTTAAGGCAAAACACAAAACATTGGATTGGGATTGATAACAATCTTTGTCAATTTGGAAGCTTTCCCCGATGTAACCCTTTACACTCAACTCATCCTTTATTACCATAAACAAGGAATTCATCCTCAATACTTCTCAAGTAGTTAAGGATGTTCTTTACAACAATCTGGTGACCTTCACTGAGATCTAATTGATATGTGAAAAAGATACGAGACAACATGACATGTACATATCATTACATGATAGCTACAATAGTGGATGCATATGACATATTACTCACACGTTCCCATTCTTGACAAGAACTGAGACATTGGGATCTAGAGAGGTGAATTCCATGGGACATGGGAAAAATTCCTCTCTTTGACTCCTACATATTTGTCAATGTATGTACTCTGGTTTAGGCCAAGAATCCTTCTATATATATCTATATTGATTGTAATTCCTAAGACATAGGATGCTTCACCTATATCCTTCATAGAGAAGGTACTTCCCAACCAGGTCTTTACCATTTGTAGGGTAGGGATGTCATTCCCCATGAAAATAAGGCATACACTTATGCTCTACTAAACTTTTTGTAAACCCAAGGTTCATCTTCATTTAGATTAAAGTCAAACTCTTTGAATGACTCACCAGGTTTAAGATTTCATCTCTGATATGTGTTCTTGAATCCATAGATTGACCTTTGTATCTTATAGACTTTTAGAGTCATAATAATCTGCATTGGCAAGCATGATCATGATGGATTTAACCATGGAAATTGGTGGAATTTTTTTGTCATGCTCAACACCTTGGACTTGTTTGAAACCCTTTGCAACCAATCTACCTTTATAGGTTTGTAAATTACCATCCATGTTGGTCTTCTTCTTGAAGACCCACTTGCACCCTTTGGGTTTTACCCTTTCAGGTGGATCCACCAAGGTGCATACCTTGTTGGTGTGCATGGAGTTCATCTGAGATATCATGGCATCAAACCATTTTTCAGATTCTAGTCCCTAAATAGTTTCTAGTAGGTTGTTGTCTCACATTGCCTTCTTGAGTCAAAAGATATCCAAATCTTTCAGGCTCAGGGTGTGTCCTACTAGATCTACAAGGTTCATATGTTACATGAGGAACTTGAGATTCCATAATAGTTTGTTTTTCCCCTTATTCCTTTTGTACATCTATGGGTTTAATGTTTTCTTTTTGATCTTGAACCTCTTCGAGTTCTACTTTTCTCCTACTCATTCCTATGGAAATAAATTCTTCTCTAGGAAAATAACATCCTTGGAAATAAAAAATTTGTTGTCAGATGGGTGTAAAAGTAGAATTTATTAATTTCCTCAAGATATTCAACAAAAAACATTTATTCTATTTAGGTCCAATCTTTTGAGGAAACTATTTTCTCACATAATCTTCACATCCCCAAATCTTCATAAAAGACACATCAGGATGTTTCCCATTCCATATATCATATGGTGTCTTTTGAAATGACTTAGACGGTACACGATCTAGTGTAAACTCTATGATTTTAAAGCATATTCGTAGAAGGAAGCCGTAAGATAAACTAGACTTATTGATGATCACACCATATCCAATATGGTACAATTTCTTCTTTCTGATACATCATTATATTTCAGGTGGAGTTCCTGATACAATACCAAGGTCTCACAAAATGTCCTCAAAATCTTGGTTCAAGTATTCTCCACATCAATTATATCAAAGTTCTTCTGATGCTGGTAACCACCTCTAGCATTTTTCCAAAAGGTTCACATACATAACTGTGTATGATTCCCAAAAGATCACTTGCTCTCTCACTACTTCTAGTGAAAGGTGTTGTTGTCATATTGCCAATAAACAATACTTTCATATCTCTATTGGTTCAAAACAAAAAGAGTCTAGATATCAATCTATAAGGATTCTAGAAATGTATTTCCAATTTATGTACCTTATACAGCATTTCCATATGTATGTTTTGTTTGAGTTATCAAGTCTTTTAGTATTTACTTTATATATACTTGTCTCTAGAACTACTGAGTATAGACTATGAGAGATTGGGGCACTTACATAAAATATCTCATCTTTAAAATAGAACATCAATCATTCATCATATGAAATTTGAATCAACTCTTGCACAAAAAAGATACATAAATGATGTTTCTATTACTGGTAGGTACATAATAGCAATTCACTAATTCGATTATATGCCCATTGGGAAGAGATAAATGATAGGTTCCCACTATAGTTGCAACAACTCTTACTCCACGTAGTTCCACCTCGTCATGCTTACTTCTTCTAAGATCTTGTTCATATAACATATGTGAGATCCTCTTCTGATATCCAATACCTAACATGATGAAGTAAACATATTTATCTCATTAATGTATATACCTGAAGTAAGATCTCCATCCATTGCTTCATCTTCCTGAGCTCCTTGAAGTGAAAAGGACAAATTCCTTTTACATTTAACCTTCTTATTATCTTGAGTGCATAAGACTGGATTTTAGGTTAAACTCAAAAATTTTCTTATCCTTTCCTTCACCCATGGAATCCCCTTCACTCATCACCATCACGAGTTTGTCCTTCTTCATTTCTACTTCGACATGTATTGATATTCCAAGCAATTCAGACAATAGTTTAAGTGAGTTATATATGTAATAATTTTTTTGGATACGGTGGAACCACCCCCGAACAAGCGCCACATTTGTGACCCCCACTGGTGGAATAAACCCCCAACACCCCTTAACTACCCACATATCAAGGCGTGCAGTTAAAATCACACAGAGGACAAGCTGCGTGATGGGACCAAGGAGTGTAGAGGTGCACAACTGGGGGTTTGAACCCGAGTCCCTACTCTGGGGAGACTATGCCTTGTCCATCAATCTACTACCTCCCCGACTATATATGTAATAGTTCATGGTAAACTAGCTATATGATTTTAGTAATGATTCCATAATCATATACATGGACAACTCTTGACCTAAAGGATATCCCAGTCTCTCTAGGTCTTCCACAAGCCCAATAATCTTGAGCGCATGGGTCCATACTAGATCTTTCTCTACCATTTTTCTCTCAGACAACACATTACAAACATCATACCTTTTCTAATTTGCATGATCCTAGTACACATTCTTTAGATGTGTTACCATCTCAAGAATGTTCATGTTTTCCTAATGCTCGTACAACTCATTGTTCATATCCCATAACATGAGGCTTGTGATGTTTGCGACATTGTCGACATGCTTCCAATGAGCATCCCACTTCAGCCTTAGGTGCATCAGGAGAGGGTTCCTCTAGCACTTGTCCAATGAGCATCCCACTTCAGCCTTAGGTGCATCAGGAGAGGGTTCCTCTACCACTTGTATATCCAAGACATAGAGCTTATTCTCATGAGTGAGAACAATTCTGAAAGTCCTAAAACAATCATAGAATCCGTTCATGTTTAGTTTGTCCTTCTCGAGGGTCAATCACAATGTGAATGTGTTTTCCATTTATTTTCTACAAAAGCAATTTGCATGTGTCAAAACACTTTTGATTTAATTTTAAAATATTTATGATATTAGTTATTCCTTCAATTAATTATCACTTCAAATTAACAACCCTCACCATCAATTTAGAAGATTGCATTGTACAATCCTCTAGTGATCCAAGATCTAAAATACATTGAGTGATTACCCAACCGATGTCGGTGTCCATAACCAAATATTAAGGTAAAAAATATTTGCCAATGGAATCTAATGCAATTCTTCGATGGATGGTATGCACAACTCCTTACCATAGTCCATTTATATGCGTGTAGGAACTTAAACCTATTAAGGTCACCTAGTAAGCGTAACCCAAAATCCAACACGATAGAAATGCACCTTGCTTTGGCAGGCCCACAAAACTACTATCACAGTTCCATGAAATAGATGGCACATCACACTTTGGCATGTCCATGCTCAGTAGATCAAGCTTTTCATGTGTACTGCTTATGGAAAGCATCTAAGACTTAATATTGACTGAGGGATTTTTTCTAAAAATATATATACATATCTAATCACCACCATCGGTTCATAAATGCCATATCTCATTAGTTATTTTTGGCCTATCTTGTCAGTTATATACCAATGACTAAGTGGGTTACACTATAACTCAAGACATAAATCATCACTTACTTCGGAAAAACAAAACCGATGACATAGATGTATACACTTTACAGCCACACCTATGAAGTAACATGCAGTGTTCGAAAAAAATGTGGTTTCCCTTGCCAGTTTCTCATTGGTCATTCCAAGTAGAATCGATGAGGTTTTAGTTACTAAATAGTGAAAATAATGGATTTGTCATTGATTTCATATGAACCTCTAAGATAATTCCCAATTATGTACTCCATTTATTATGAAATAACTGACAAGATTTAAGCAAATAAACACTAAAAAGTAAGGTATTTTTCATTGGTTTCTTTCACACAACCGATGAAGTAGGTATACATAGTTTATTTCTTATGAAATAACTGATGACATATGTGTATTTTTTATATAGCAGGCCTACATACCTATTTTCTGACTTCTAGCCTTTCGAGAGCTTGTAGTTCATTGAAATCACAAGCTCTACAAGCATTACATTTTAAGAAGAGGGCAGCAAACCTACAAGAAGAAAGAAATATATACACAAGAAACATTCTATTTATTTCCACTTCAATGCACACACATATGAATGAACTCACAACTCAATTGATTCAGTTCTCAGCCACACATTCAATTTCATACATATGCACAAATACACTTCAGAAAGTGAACTCGACAACTTCCAATCCTCACACACTTCACATTCATTTCACACACACATAACATAAACACATATACACATCTCTACCACAAAGTTTAAGTGTACATGAATAATATATATTAAAAAATATTGAGATCAAAGTTTGAATACAGATATCAATCAACCATCCCAAATGACAAGTCCACATGCTTGATGAAGTAGTTTGTCCACTCTTCGTGTAGGTCATTCAGCCGCTCCAACATATAGGCTTTAGTAGTGTCAACAATCTACAAAGAAAATCAGACGTAACTCTAATTAGATTGGAATATTTATAATATTAAATTAGACTACATCATTAATTATGATCCAAGAATAATAATCATACCATCACTATACATTTGTAATCTAGTAATAGGTGCCTGAAAATATTTTCTATGTACAACATCACGTAATATCCACATGCCCAATCATTGTCTTGTACATGGCATTGTAGATTTACAACTAAGTTAATAAATGTAAATAAATAGAGTTGTTTATATATATGCATTGGAGTGAGAAGACTATATACATTAATACTCTTGTAAGCTACTGGTTTCATTCTTCTATCTACTTTCCCTCCATTGTTATGGAATTCTTTAATACCCCTAAAGTTAAATTAACAAATATGTTGCATTATTAAATTGTCATGCGAACATTAACAAATATGTTGAGCATGAAAAAAAATACTTACACATGAATCAACAATTTCATTGGGTGTCCCTCATTTGGTGTTAGTTATATACCTGAAGGATCAAAGAACGAAATAGTATAGACCTTGAGAAGAATCACTAACAATTGCCAATTCTTATTTCTAAGTGAATATAAGGGAAATAAAATAAAATAAAATAAAATTCCATAAAAATTTTACATTCATAAGTTAGAAATATAAAAAACAAACCCAAAACCTACACAATGTTCAAGGGAGATATGATCACGGTCTTAGAAGCTGTAACATACTAAATCTCAGGGTCTTCCCTACAATTTACCCACTTCTGAGATTTTCTTTGCTTTCTAGTCCATTTGGACCTTTTCCACAAATTTCCCATCCTTTTGGATCATTCTTGGACTCCTTGTGCAATTTGAGCACAATCTGAGGTTGAAATCACTATTTACCCTCATTGATGTAAATTGAGGGGTGTTTGCACAAATAACCCACATTAGGAGATAAGTTAGGGTTAATGTTGTAATTTGGTCTTTAATGGGATAATATAGTAGATAATATTTATTTGGAGCTTTTTGGATAAATATATTATTATTAATATGTATTTGAGTTTATATATGTGTATATTAACCTTAAGCGTTTCTCTCTCCTCAAAATATGATTTTAATTCATAATAATATGTTATTTTGTTGAGTAATGATTATTTGTACCCTAATGGGTTGTATATCTTGAGATTACTCACATGTTTCTCATTAATAAGCTTTTTCATATAATTCCTTGATTTTAATATATTATTATACTCTTTTATGAGCTATATATTTATTAATGGCCATATTCTGCATTAAACAAGAAAGTGATTGCATAGCATTGTAGAATGCGTCATGAGGAACCCATGGTCCAAATTTGGTGGCTTTTGGAGTTCATTTGACCCCCCAAATTGATTTTACAAGCTTTATTATAGTGTGTTATAATAATTGAATCGATTTCATTAATATCCTCTGTAACGCCTAAAGTTGGATCATTTATTTGGCTGTCACGTGCCCCCTCCACCTGCGAGCCATCCGACGGCCCGGATTAGATCTCCGCTTTGATCGGACGATGCGGAGCTCGTCCCTTACCTCCCGCTCTCACGCGATCCAACAGTCGCTTCACGACAGCTAACTCCCCCGGACCGTTCTCACTCCCTCCTCCACCGTTTCACATGATTCCTCTTCCGTTGGCTCCGTCTCTCGCTGCCGGTTTGATTGAGCCTTAACTCGGCGTCATTTCCTCATCATACGAGAAACCCCCAAAAACGTCTTCTCCACCTCCGAGTTACTGAGGCGGCTATGACCCTCCCCGCACCTATTTAAGGTGCCTCCTAGCACCCTCAGATCGTTACCTTTCTTCCCCTCCTTTCAATTGGTTCCCTCATCCCCTGGATCTCCCTGACCTACTTGGTCTTCTTCCCCGGAAGCGGCGACCTGCTGCTCGCTACTCCAACCATCTCCGGCCAATTGGGCGCTAGGTGAGCAACTCCGGCACCCGCTCGTCCCCTCTCTATTCTCTTTTAGCCTCTTGGTAGCCCTAGTCACTAGGTCCTATAACCTCGCCGTCGAACTCCACCGCCACCTGCTCTTTCGGGTTTTCGAGCTCCTCCGCTTTCTCTGGTGTCACCGTTGAACTCGCCTCATGTCAGCGAGTGTGGCGGTGACCTAAACGGCAGCCTTGCCTTTGGTCTTCGATGCTTTTTGATCGCCGACCCTTGTCCTCTGTTCTTGACCCTCGGCGGAGCCCTCTCAGAGCTCCTGATTGATGCGAGTCCCAAATCTGGGCTCGATGAGGTCGTCGAGCGGTGGGGATGTCAGTGACATCTTTGGTTTGTACTGATAACCTCTGCTTCATAATCGGGGTTGTGGAGTCGAGCTCCAGATACCTGCCATAGCCATGGCTAAGCGAGGGATGATCGCAGGTCAGAGAATGACCCTAGGGTCCCTCGCTACTTCGATCGTTAGCTTTAGATCGCAGGGGCAATCTAGTAATTGCACCCCAGGTTTTGTTACTCGTTTGCAAAGGCTGATTGCATGTAAATGACCGATTTGCCCTCGTACTTTTAATTGGTTTGATTTAACGAGCAAGGGCATTTTGGTCCTTTCATCTATAATTTACATCGAGTTACATTTTGATTTAATTACATGTCACGATATGGTTTTTCAAATTTCTGATTGGTCAGGTTTACTTAATTCATAGTAAATCGATCCTTTATCAGAAAAATATGAATAAATAGTCGATGGAAAGAATTTTTAACGTAGAATCTGATTTTAGGATTTTTGAGGCATGATTTGGATTCCTTTTCCGAAGTTTTCTTTGAATGGCATTTTTAATATGTAAATGTTTTAAAATACATAATTAATTCATTTTAACTCTGTTTTATATAATAAAATATGTTTTCTTAATCAGGAGATTATGAATAATTGTTTGGACTTGGTTTTGAACTCTTAATCGTAATTTTGTAAAATTAGGGTTTTTCTTATGATTTATGTCTTTATATATATTAATACATGTGTTATGTTTATAACTAGGATATATGGATGGTTTGCTATCTGTTTGATGGATATGATGGTAATGTTTTTAATCTAAGGTATGTGAAACTTATTTAGTATGTGGCTCCTACGTATGTGCAACCTATTTTGTATGTGAATCATATATATATGTGAACATCCATGGTGAATGTGGAATCTATGTGGGATGATTATTGTGCAAACTACCTATCTTTCAGTTGGGACTTTTCCAACCCCACAATCACTATTATGCTAGCCTTGTACTCATTCTAATTGCATTTATTGGCTCTTTACTTATTTTATGCTTCTAATGCCTTTGTGGCTCATTCATTTGAATTATGTGAACCTTGCTACTACATATGTTGCCTCCTTTACATGGAAATGTTGTAATCTTGTTATTGCCTATGTTGGCTTATCCCTTTGAGATATTTGGAACATTGTATAATGTTGATTCTTGTTGACTCTTTTACTTCTTGGAACTCTTGGATATGGTTGTGACCTACGATGGTCTTGTTATTTATTTATTTGGGTTTTATTCCCAATGCTATCTTGTTACTTTTCACTATGCTGCCAAGTGAATGTTTATGCATGATATAGTTATTGGCCAATTTACAATGTAGCGTACATGAGTACAAACCACCCACAGGGCACTGAGGTTTTAGTCCTCCTTCCGGGCACTGGGGTTTTAGTCCCCCTGCCATTTTATATATTAGGCACTGGGGTTTTATTCCCCCTGCCACTTTTTAGGCACTGGGGTTTTAGTCCCCCTGCCATTGGTGAGGTCCGGTAGGTGCCTCACCCTACATTGAGAGGATGTTGAGTCATAATTTATATTCATGCAAATGTGATAATTGTTGATATTTAAATGTGGCAGTTTCTCTCTCTCATATTCATATATTTGCTTCATTTCTTTTGAAATCTCTTATTGTGGAGAATCTTTTATATTGTAAAGCTTTTTATTATTATTTGTCCTATACTTTCTTTTTAACACATACCTTGTTTTATCCCTCTCTTGCTGGATGACCCCAACCATCCAGGTTAGGATCAGAGTGCACATGGAAGCTTGGTGGACCTAAGGCTAGGATAAGAAGAAAGGAATATATAGCTTGAGTGATCATGTTTGCTTTTATGTTATATAGTTGTTTGTTTGGAGACAATGTTGTATTAGTTAAGTCTTCCTCTACCTAGATCCTTGTAGTTTCTTGTATAAAGTTGTACTCCCATTTGGGAAATTTTATAATGTACTCTTTATACATTTTGAATAATGTCAAGATTTAATTCTTCCGCTGCTATCCAATTGATGTTTTTCTTTATCATGTTTTTAGTAGAGACGTTGGGTCTTTACAACATGGTATCAGAGCATCAAGGTAGTCGGATTCTTGACTAGTTCAAATTTGTCTCCTAGATAGAACCCTATCATATATAGTTTTCCTTTAGTTAGTTTTTCACCTTAGAGTTGACCTAGCATGAAAGTTTGATTTAGGATTATAATAATTTCATATTAGAAATAAAATTTGTCAACTTTTTGGTGAAATGTTTATTGAGTAACTATTAGAGCAAGAAGTTGAAAGTGATGGTGTATAGAAAGGGTCAGAGCTTGGGGGCTGGCAATATTTTCCTCCGCCCCACTAGCTTGGTCACGAGGACTCCTGAGCTCATATGACCTGGCCTGGCCTGATCTGAAACGGACAGCTCGAAATAGTCTACCTTTAGACATATTACCTTATTGTTGAGTAACCCTAGAAACCCTTATATGATGATTTGATTTTTTTTCTCAAACAAAAATCATCTCGTAATCCCTAAGTATCTTATGTGAGCCTTAGATTTCCATGATTAGGGTTTAGTGTACCCTATGCTATACCTTGAGTTTAGAAGATAGAGTTTAGTAAGGCTTTTTATGTTGGGCTTTATACCCTTAAAGTAGTTTGACTTAGTCAACCCTTTGAGTGGAAGAGTAGTGTTAGTACCTTGTTAGATTTTGGGTTTGTTGATTTCAAGGACGAAATCCTCTTTAGGGGGTTGGAGTCCCTCAATGCCTTGAAATCAAGAAACTCTAACTCCTTAGACATGGGAATAGAGAGCTTATGTGTTTAGAGTTTAATAAACCTAGTATGTTTGTAATTCATCTTGTTTGATTATAAGTAATGGATAAGTCATGTAATCCATATGCTTGAATCTTAATATATTCTTGATGCACATAATCATTAATTATTCATATGTGGATATACATAGTTTTGATTAAGTCACCCTAATGATAAAATGTGTATGATAAAATACACCCTAAGGATTCTTTATTATGTAATGGTCATGTTGACCTAAACCTTAAGATGTAATCATCTAGCCTTGACAACATATGTACAAATATACCCTTCATGCCTTTCTTGACACATTAGTGACATTAGGTGTCATCACATGATATAACTTAATGCATGTAAATGGATTATAATCACTTAATTATAGTTGTGACCTAATTAGCAACACATGTTAGGCATAGCACCTTGTTGACTAAAATACATCTCATTGATCATCTTATTGGTTTATGAATAAAATCAGTAATATGATAATGAGTAATTAGATTCATATAATGTGAGGTTAATTCATAGTAATTAGTGTTGCGAGAGAAAATGATTAGTGATGACATGGATATGAGTATGTTAGATGTTGTGCCAACATGTAGCTTGGAGATAAGCCATATACCCTTAGACCTGTTATTAGAGTAATAATTGGTTAGATGATATTATATGGCTCTCACCCAAAATTATATGGCATAATCCCACATGATGTAGTTATTGGGTAATAATATTGAGTTATTTAGGTTTTGACCTAATACATTAATTGTTGTTGGGATCGGTTTAATATAGGTTGTAATGGCCTTATAAACCCTAATTGTGCTTAAAACCCTTGATGAGGGAAATACACATGATATATTATTGAGATATAATTGTTTTGGATAAAATGTGGCACAAGTGATAGTATAATAGATATGCTGCCTTTTTATGTTAGAGTTTGTGCTAATTAGGCAAAGATGTTAAATATGTTGAGTTGGATAAAATGATATAGGTTTGGTGGAAACCTTAGTAATACCTGACTTATGTAGATTTTGTGATGTGCCCTAGAGTAAGGGTTATAACCTAGTTGTTTATGGTTGGGATGTTACACACTCACCCTCTCTTTCCTCTTGTTGTGATTTCAGGGACGAAATCCTCTTTAAGGGGTGGTGTGCTGTAACATACTGAATCTCAGGGTCTTCCCTACAATTTACCCACTTCTGAGATTTTCTTTGCTTTCTAGTCCATTTGGACCTTTTCCACAAATTTCCCATCCTTTTGGATCATTCTTGGACTCCTTGTGCAATTTGAGCACAATCTGAGGTTGAAATCACTATTTACCCTCATTGATGTAAATTGAGGGGTGTTTGCACAAATAACCCACATTAGGAGATAAATTAGGGTTAATGTTGTAATTTGGTCTTTAATGGGATAATATAGTAGATAATATTTATTTGGAGCTTTTTGGATAAATATATTATTATTAATATGTATTTGAGTTTATATATGTGTATATTAACCTTAAGCGTTTCTCTCTCCTCAAAATATGATTTTAATTCATAATAATATGTTATTTTGTTGAGTAATGATTATTTGTACCCTAATGGGTTGTATATCTCGAGATTACTCACATGTTTCTCATTAATAAGCTTTTTCATATAATTCCTTGATTTTAATATATTATTATACTCTTTTATGAGCTATATATTTATTAATGGCCATATTCTGCATTAAACGAGAAAGTGATTGCATAGCATTGTAGAATGCGTCATGAGGAACACATGGTCCAAATTTGGTGGCTTTTGGAGTTCATTTGACCCCCCCAAATTGATTTTACAAGCTTTTATTATAGTGTGTTATAATAATTGAATCGATTTCATTAATATCCTCTGTAACGCCTAAAGTTGGATCATTTATTTGGCTGTCACGCGCCCCCTCCACCTGCGAGCCATCCGACGGCCCGGATTAGATTTCCGCTTTGATCGGACGATGCGGAGCTCGTCCCTTACCTCCCGCTCTCACGCGATCCAACAGTCGCTTCACGACAGCTAACTCCCCCGGACCGTTCTCACTCCGTCCTCCACCGTTTCACATGATTCCTCTTCAGTTGGCTCCATCTCTCGCTGCCGGTTTGATTGAGCCTTAACTCGGCGTCATTTCCTCATCATACGAGAAACCCCCAAAAATGTCTTCTCCACCTCCGAGTTACTGAGGCGGCTATGGCCCTCCCCGCACCTATTTAAGGTGCCTCCTAGCACCCTCGGATCGTTACCTTTCTTCCCCTCCTTTCAATTGGTTCCCTCATCCCCTGGATCTCCCTGACCTACTTGGTCTTCTTCCCCGGAAGCGGCGACCTGCTGCTCGCTACTCCAACCATCTCCGGCCAATTGGGCGCTAGGTGAGCAACTCCGGCACCCGCTCGTCCCCTCTCTATTCTCTTTTAGCCTCTTGGTAGCCCCAGTCACTGGGTCCTATAACCTCGCCGTCGAACTCCACCGCCACCTGCTCTTTTGGGTTTTCGAGCTCCTCTGCCTTCTCTGGTGTCACCGTTGAACTCGCCTCATGTCAGCGAGTGTGGCGGTGACCTAAACGGCAGCCTTGCCTTTGGTCTTCGATGCTTTTTGATCGCCGGCCCTTGTCCTCTGTTCTTGACCCTCGGCGGAGCCCTCTCAGAGCTCGTGATTGATGCGAGTCCCAAATCTGGGCTCGATGAGGTCGCCGAGCGGTGGGGATGTCAGTGACATCTTTGGTTTGTACCGATAACCTCTGCTTCGTAATCGGGGTTGTGGAGTCGAGCTCCAGATACCTGCCATCGCCATGGCTAAGCGAGCGATGATCGTAGGTCAGAGAATGACCCTAGGGTCCCTCGCTACTTCGATCGTTAGCTTTAGATCGCAGGGGCAATCTAGTAATTGCACCCCAGGTTTTGTTACTCGTTTGCAAAGGCTGATTGCATGTAAATGACCGATTTGCCCTCGTACTTTTAATTGGTTTGATTTAACGAGCAAGGGCATTTTGGTCCTTTCATCTATAATTTACATCGAGTTACATTTTGATTTAATTACATGTCACGATATGGTTTTTCAAATTTCTGATTGGTCAGGTTTACATAATTCATAGAAAATCGATCCTTTATCAGAAAAATATGAATAAATAGTCGATGGAAAGAATTTTTAACGTAGAATCTGATTTTAGGATTTTTGAGGCATGATTTGGATTCCTTTTCCGAAGTTTTCTTTGAATGGCATTTTTAATATGTAAATGTTTTAAAATACATAATTAATTCATTTTAACTCTATTTTATATAATAAAATATGTTTTCTTAATCAGGAGATTATGAGTAATCGTTTGGACTTGGTTTTGAACTCTAAATCGTAGTTTTGTAAAATTAGGGTTTTTCTTATGATTTATGTCTTTATATATATTAATACATGTGTTATGTTTATAACTAGGATATATGGATGGTTTGCTATCTGTTTGATGGATATGATGGTAATGTTTTTAATCTAAGGTATGTGAAACTTATTTAGTATGTGGCTCCTACGTATGTGCAACCTATTTTGTATGTGAATCATATATATATGTGAACATCCATGGTGAATGTGGAATCTATGTGGGATGATTATTGTGCAAACTACCTATCTTTCAGTTGGGACTTTTCCAACCCCACAATCACTATTATGCTAGCCTTGTACTCCTTCTAATTGCATTTATTGGCTCTTTACTTATTTTATGCTTCTAATGCCTTTGTGGCTCATTCATTTGAATTATGTGAACCTTTCTACTACATATGTTGCCTCCTTTACATGGAAATGTTGTAATCTTGTTATTGCCTATGTTGGCTTATCCCTTTGAAATATTTGGAACATTGTATAATGTTGATGCTTGTTGACTCTTTTACTTCTTGGAACTCTTGGATATGGTTGTGACCTATGATGGTCTTGTTATTTATTTATTTGGGTTTTATTCCCAATGCTATCTTGTTACTTTTCACTATGCTGCCAAGTGAATGTTTATGCATGATATATTTATTGGCCAATTGACAATGTAGTGTACATGAGTACAAACCACCCACAGGGCACTGAGGTTTTAGTCCTCCTTCCGGGCACTGGGGTTTTAGTCCCCCTGCCATTTTATATATTAGGCACTGGGGTTTTATTCCCCCTGCCACTTTTTAGGCACTGGGGTTTTAGTCCCCCTGCCATTAGTGAGGTCCGGTAGGTGCCTCACCCTACATTGAGAGGATGTTGAGTCATAATTTATATTCATGCAAATGTGATAATTGTTGATATTTAAATGTGGCAGTTTCTCTCTCTCATATTCATATATTTGCTTCATTTCTTTTGAAATCTCTTATTGTGGAGAATCTTTTATATTGTAAAGCTTTTTATTATTATTTGTCCTATACTTTCTTTTTAACACATACCTTGTTTTATCCCTCTCTTGCTGGATGACCCCAACCATCCAGATTAGGATCAGAGTGCGCATGGAAGCTTGGTGGACCTAAGGCTAGGATAAGAAGAAAGGAATGTATAGCTTGAGTGATCATGTTTGCTTTTATGTTATATAGTTGTTTGTTTGGAGAAAATGTTGTATTAGTTAAGTCTTCCTCTACCTAGATCCTTGTAGTTGCTTGTATAAAGTTGTACTCCCATTTGGGAAATTTTATAATGTACTCTTTATACATTTTGAATAATGTCAAGATTTAATTCTTCCGCTGCTATCCAATTGATGTTTTTCTTTATCATGTTTTTAGTAGAGACGTTGGGTCTTTACAGAAGCACCAAAAATCGTCATCATGGTAGTCACATATTCAATGACACCACTAAAATATTTACTACATTTCTAATCATTGATGGTTATTAGAAATGCCACATTTGATGATCCGCACTCAGTAGCCATGTAATGCAAATGACTAAACATATATACACAATAATCAGTTAATTTATAGAAAATAATTATTAAACATGTATTTGTCACATATAACAAGGTATTCAGACTCTCCATATCCAAAGTTCTATCACTGATGTGTTCAACCATTGATAATGAAATAGCTCAAAAACATCTGCCAACACTTTGAAAATGTCACGATCTATCCAATGACTTCCTCCTGAAGGTTGAACACCATGGCATCTGATCGATTTGTATTGTGTAACCACACTATCAACGCCTTGTATTTAGGGCCTAAGGAGTCGAACAACTCATGTGGTGTAGAATATGGGGGTGGAGTCTTTGGAAACCTAGGGGTATTCTTAGCTATTGTTGTCTGCATGCATGTATTCTCATATTAGCTTCAAATTATATATAAATTCAATATACATTTTTCATACCTAAAGAAATATAATGAGTCATTTGGACCACCCAATATAGACACCATTTACCCTCTGACTGTGGTGGCATTCGGGTGCTCGTATGAGAGTGGTGTGTCTTTCCATGCCAAAATCATACATATGATGGACACATCAACATGATCAGTAGGAAGGAAAACACCATGAATTGTATTAGTGTGTGGAAAATCTCACCGTCTGTCATGATGTTGTATGATAGGACATCAATGTCAAGATTATATTTTTTGGCCACCTACAATTTTATGAAACACAACATTTAAATTGACACACATATATATCAACTTGAGGGATTACCTCTTCACAACATATAAACAGAACATATAAACTGACTCAAATTGAATCTTGCCATAGCCATTCCATGTGGGTCACAAGGAGTACTCCCAATACCCTCCTCAGACGTGTGACACTGTGCATGGTCTGTGACTACTATAGGATCTCATACCACCTCAGAAGCATTAAACTACTCTGAGGTTAAAACTATCAATCTTTGGACCTCCTCATGGTCCATTCCCCATTTCCTAGAAGATTTGCACTTTTGCTAGGATGAGTCAAAAAATATTTTAGCCCAAACCCAATTCCGATGGCCCTAACAAGTCTAGGATGCTCTTTCGTTCCTAGAGCAACTGTCAATTTGTCATGTGTGTCATGAGCGATGATCTTTCCCTCCTTTCTTTGCTCACCCAGCTCTAATTATTCATTATCAAAACCAACTAATTAGTAAAATTTAACAATCTAGGGAAAAAAAGAACATAGGCATGCACTGCGAGACCAAGAAATAACCATTTTTGCATCCACCTCCTGGATTGCTTGGATGGGGATTTCTTTGAATTTGTTTTTCCTCACATCTATTCACCCCAAATCATAAGGCAGCTATCCAAAAACACTAGAAGGCAATAGTAGAATGAGTAGAAGGAGAAGGCTCTTTATCTCTCAACATGCAACATTTAACAAAACCACCTGAACCCAACCAGTGGTTGTACACATTCTTATCACGCCTTTTCTTGAATATCCCAAATGGCCTAATTAATTTAATAAGAATATTTCTATGTACTCATAAGCATGTAATTAATTCAATACCTTGAACTCATCTATTTATCTCTGCTCAAGAAATTCTTCCCATTCTTTTTTATCAAGTTAGGGCCATTGCAGAGTGGGGTGATTGTCCTTCTTGTATCCAAAGATATATTCTCTTGTGAGGATTGTTGACCAATATCAATGTCTTCCCCCAATGAGATTCATAAAAAATGTGAAAAGAAAGAATAGAAAAAGACTATAAAAACATAAATGCATATATCTCACATCAAACTCCTTCCAAATGAGGCCTTTCGTGGCTTGATCCACGTGGCTCCAATCCTCAATATGGATAGCCACTTGGTTCCGACTATGGATCCCACAATAGATGAAAAACTCTTTAGTAATCGATGTGCCCACTTCATTAAATTAAACAATGCCTTTCTTCACTTTGTCCCTGGTTGAGGCCTTTTCTATCAAAGTTATCCCTCACCTATGTATAGATTTAGCTACACAATCATCACTGTGGTCTGGAGGCTCAACGTGATCCTCACACTCAGGATCCTCACACTTAGAATCTTTGTACTCCTAGTCAGATGTCATTTATAAAATAAAAAGTAAACATGTAAAAAAGTCAGATCACATTTGAAAAAATAAACATGTTATATAATGCAAATATAACATATGAAAAAGTTAGATCACATATGAAAAAATAAATACATTTAATGCATGTATGTAGGATACCTTTAACATACCCAAATCCTAAATCATGACTCAACCCTTAATCTGCTTAGGCCCCTTTTCAAGTATGTTAGGCAATTCACTTGTTACCTAAAATATGACTTATTATTAATAATTAGTGGTCAAGTAATATAATGTGAACAAATATCTTTTAATTATGAAATAGAATAAGGAATTAAGTTCATAATAGGGTTAGATATACAACTTTCCTAGTATGAATAATAGTTTAACTTTCTAGGATCTTCCTATAAGTGAAAGATGAGAGAAATCATATTAATATGTAATATAGTGTCATAGATGACTAGTTGAATGAGTAAATACAAATTTTAATGGGGGAAGGAAAGTAAAGGATACACTAAATAAACATCTAACATACAACTAATTAAATTGAAAACTAAATGACAACAAAAGGCAAGTTTTATTCAAGAATCATGTCTCTCGCACCTTAATTAGCTTCCATGTAAAATCTCAAGTTAATTGAACCATGTTTGTACCCCCAATCAAATTAGGAATACATAGGTCCAATATCACTTAAGTTTGTTGGATCAAATTATATTTACATTTTATTGCCATCCGTCACTTCTCCCCCAAAACCTGGTCACGCGGCTTAGTCCTCTGCGACTCCTTCCTCTTCACAACGGACGCCGCAAACAGCGGATCCGTCTTCGCTCTTCTCTTCCACTACTCGCGGCCCCTCTTTGCAACCAACGACGATGTTTCCTCCTCTTCCACTCTCTCCTTGTCTCCTCCTCTTCTCTCCTTCACCCCCGCCTCCTGTGCTCCACCATCGTGACTGCAAGACGACAGCTACCCGTCATTGTTCCTGCTCGATCACCACCACCGCCTTGATCCGCAAGCATCCCTAGTCATTACAGTAAAACCATTACATCACCGCCCTCTTGGTGGCAGCGTTTCCGGTCGGATACAGTCCCTCACCAACAGCAGATCGCCTCTACAGCAATCTGCAGCCGACGGCAACTAGCAGACCCTATCACCCACCCCCCTTCAATCTTCATCGACTACCAACATCTAACAGAGACGGAGCTGCGACGCCCTACTTCTCCTTGGCGCCAAGGGCCCTAGCCGCCGGCGATCTGGCCCTAGTGCCCAGCCACCGGCACCTCATCATCTCCACCACGGAACATCATCATTGGGTACAGACCTGACGCCTCTGACCTCACCTCTGCAACTAGCCGCCTCCTCTACGCTGATCCATCACAGTTGCAGACCACCATTTGTGCCCCTCTTCCTGCTGTTGTTTGGTCCAATGGTTGTCGGTGTCTCTGCTCAAACTGAGAACCCCCAGTCATCGACATCCACATGAAGGTGCCGCTCCTATTCAGGTGTCTGCCACCAACATCGTGATCGCCAACCAATGAGAAACAGTTTGCTCACCCTCGACCTCCCTCTTCTATTACTTCTTCTTCTTCCTCCCACACATCCTACAGATCTTCCACCGCCTCCTCTCCTCCATGGGTCCTGCTGGCGGCGGAGAGGCTACACCTCCAGACTCAGTGGCTGTGAACGGTGCTGCAAATCTACAGATAGTGAAGGATGATGCTTCAAATGGAAACCTCTACCACCCCAACTTCCCTCACAACTCGTTAACCTCCAACTTTCTAGCTCTGAAGATTCGGTGTGGGTGATCCTCAGAAATCATAGAGGAGCACCATCATCTCAGTTCTAAAATTCTACAGTCATGGTGGCATGGTGCTTTCTTGGATTGACGCTGTACTACCTGCTCAACCCCAAAGCCACTCTCACCTTCACCACTAGGGTCACCGTTGAAATCTCTCCACATATGTAGAATTTACAACCATCAACCAAGCACCACAACTGTATCTCATCCCTCGTTGCTGGTGATGGACAGTCACTGATTCAGATCTCTAACCAAAGTCTATGCCTACCATCTGCCTGCTCATTGTCCCAGCCCAACGCCAGTAACAAGACACAGCTTTGCCACTTCCTTTAGCCCTAATAGCTTAACGGTCTCTATCAGCTCTGCAGATCATACTTACCACACAACCAGGTGTGTGTGTGTACTGCCCCAAGACGATTCACATATATGTTGTCTTCAGCAACAACAAAGAGAAAAGAGCACAAGGTCACATCCATTTCTCCTCTAGGATGGTTACTCATGATATACGAGATCCAGGTCAGTGCTTACCCCTCCTTGTGGATCAATTGTTAACAACCAATTGATGCTTAATGTTTTCGTTACTAGTTAAGTTTATCCCTACAGATATTCAGATATTAAACTTAACAATACACTTACATCAAGATATATGATCCTTTACTATTATAGATACCACATTAGCATGCTAGCATATTAGTGTACAAGAAATACAAGTATATGTATCACAAAATTCAACTCCTATAATCCTAAAGCTATAAACTTGATTAGTAATAATACACTTGAGAATGGATTTGACAATAACCAAGTGGATTAATGATACGGCGGTTAGCTATGGTGATGATCTATACTTTTGACTGAGTACCTGAATAATTATCATACTATTATATATATGTTGAGTACTACCATTTAGATGTGATATGTAATGAAGTTGTTGTTAAGAACTATTTTCAAATCCCTAAATATCTTTTGACCACCATTACTCCAAATAAACATATATGCATATTTGATGATAATTAGAAATACATGCTAGTCCAAGTAACACATCTAGCTAGATTGGTCTATTTTGAATAAAATAGAATATTAGAGAAACAATATGTTTAGGAGGGTTGCTTTATAAAAATTAGTATGGTTTAGACAACAAAAATATATATTACAATCCATCTAGATAATGCATACTCCCATTGAGGGAATAATCAAGAACTACAATGTGTATACACATTAGTATGCAGTCTAAACATGTGGTTAGGATAATATGAAATCATATGGTATTAGATAAAGAATAACATGTAAGACCTAAATTATGGGGATTTATATCGTTGGTGATGCACCTACAAAATCTATATAACCTCAAACTAATGTGATTAAGATGAAAATTTATAACGAAAACAAAACTAAAATTGTAAATGGTGAATCTAATTCTGAGTAACACAAATTGTAAAATATTTGATTTCTATCCAAATAGTAATGATAGTCTTGTACCTTGTAGATATCTCATTGTCAATTCTTGGAGACTTGTTAGCTTCACCCCTAGAGATAGGGTTAGGTGAGAATTCCAGGTATGTACATCCTCTATTTTATTTTGGGCATTATTTGACTAAATCCTAATTTCTTTTAATGAGGCATCTCTTGAAATATTGTTTCTCTTGGAAATAGAATACTCATGGACATTTCTACTTCTTGATATAAATCTCTTTTACTGCTGTGATTATAAATTTGAAATGTCGTATGGGTCTTTAGGCCCCTCCTCCCTTGTTGACTTTTATTTGAAATTGACTAAAATGATAGTCTTGCCACTCTATTTTATGCATGCTACATGTTTGACTAGAATATCTAGAATAGCGGTACTTATGTACAACCATATTTATATAGGGCGTGCGTATTCCGCCCGGGGTGTGCGTTTCCACCCTTGTTTATTTTTTTAGGCCATGATCCTATGGTGTTATGGCCCTATTTTAGATATATTTAGTCTACATTGTTATGCATGCAAATAATTGTTGTTTTAATGTGAATTTGTGGTTGATTGATATGGCAAGACACTCTTTTATTAACATGCTGGTAATCTGAATTTAACATGCCTCATTTCTTTTGTTTCATTTATTTTGTTACATTTCTCTTGAACATACCTAATTGGAAATAGCCCCCTCCTTGTGGGAACATCTCTTTTTGTATTTATAACCCTATATAATGCCCAAAGTGTTTATTATATGTACATACTCATCTCTTTGCTGACCTCTTTGTTGTTTCCTATGTTCTGGGTGATGTTCCCTTCCACCCAGGTTTAGGTGCATTAAAAGATCAAGGATGCTCGGTGATCATATAAAGGAAATTGTACCTAAGGATGGCTTGGAATGGCTAGGTTACCCTATGCTACTGGCTTTACTTGTACTTAGTTCAAGTTTTTGTAAAACCACCTATTACGGTGAGGAAAAATTGTATAAATGAAAAATGAAGTGACTTTGTAATAGTTTTGTTTCCGCTGCTTTATGATTACATGGCTCTTGTATTATATCATTTTGAGTGGATTCCCTTTCGGGTCTCACTCTTTACAAAATGGTATCAGAGCCTAAGCAGTCGGTAACTTGACTATTTCAAGTTATCTTAGGTTGACCCTTAATTAGGTTGCTGACCCTTAGAGGTTGTTGATACAGCTATTTCCTAGTAGTAGAACCCTCAACTAGGGTTTTCAACCATAATATTTAAATATCCTACACTCTCCTAGTCACCTGTGTAGATGAGAGTTAGTCTTTAGTACCCTTATCAGCCTTATCCTCTGTATGGTGGTGGAAA
The DNA here is from genome assembly GCA_963693085.1 of Alisma plantago-aquatica. Taxonomy (NCBI): domain Eukaryota; kingdom Viridiplantae; phylum Streptophyta; class Magnoliopsida; order Alismatales; family Alismataceae; genus Alisma; species Alisma plantago-aquatica. Next base: position 158,862,932 of record OY856414.1, on the reverse strand, counting down.
TGCTGCTGCATGGAACTGACTTTTGTAGAGTTGGGTTCTATTCCTATTTTCTAAGATATTAGTCTAAGAGCTATGAAGTGTGGGTTGATTTAACAGTCATAGATAGGGATCATCCTAATCCTCACCTTAACTCCCTTTCTTTGTTGTTATCTAGTACGTCTCACGTACATCCTATTTAGGTTGAGCATGTGTGAAAAACAACATAAAACCCTGATGTAATTTCTAGAATTGGGATTAATTCCTTGACACTATGTGATAATTAGGATTAGATCTTTTATGGTTAGGCATGACTTTCCCTCAACATGGAGCACCTCATCATAGCTATGCCCCATGGCCATTTATCTAAAGGTAGGGTGCCGACTCATTGAGCTTGTTATGCCTCATACATGAGAATTGTTTGGTGAAAGTTATAACTTTCAGTAGATATCCTTCAATGTTCACCTCTCTAAACCAAATAGTGCATTTAGTTTGCCTAGTGATTGATATGAGTAGGTTGACTTTATAGGTTACCTTATCTTGTGAAGAACAATGGTTATAAACCAACTAGTGATGGTAATAAATTCATGCTATAACATTGGGTAATCTTATGACTTCATTAGGTCCTTAGATGAGGCTTTGTGAATTATGATGAAGAGTGACATGGGTAATGATGTATGTCATGCATTATTAGGATTTGATAGATGTTGTTTGTGCATAATAAGAAGTTGTTACCCTTTTATGCCTTCGAATTAGAGATGTAGATATATTCCCTTTTAGGTGATAGAAGGAGTAGACCCCGCTTGCAGAATGAAATGATGATAGAAAAATACTATAGGTATCATCTGGTGGATAAGTGGTGGACTTGGTTCTCGAATTGATTTTTGGCGCCAATTTTGGATTTTTCATCGTAAGATTTTTTTTTCTTCCATCAAACTTATTTTCATTATTAAATTATATGTACAAAAGAAAATTTTCATATTTTATCAAAGGTTTTAGAACCAAGTCTTTGCCACAAGGCGATAGGTGAGGCGACGGCTCCCTCCCGTCCGCCTCCCGTAGAAGGTCGTCGGCACAAGGGAGTAGATGCTAACCTGGCTCCTTCTGATCCTAAACTTGCGGCGTTTTCGTTCCCAGTTCAAGGTCCTGGTCAACCGTTCACGCCTATTTCTTCTAGCTGGGCGGCGTCACGCCTGAGTTCCCCTGAGAGTGCGTTAGATCTGAAAAGAGTGGAGGTCTCGTTGAACAATGGCAAGATAGTATATCCTGGTAAGGAGGCTGAGGAAAATGCGAATAAGTGGAGTAAATGCTTGTTGGGCTACGTTATAGATTTCCGGCCTCACATTCCGACCCTGACGGCATTTTTTGATGGTGTCTGGAAAATGAGAAGTTCATTTGAAGTTTTCGACAGAGGATCGGGGTTCTTTCTAGTCCGGTTTGAGAATCAGGTGGATCTCGAATTAACTTTGAGAGCTGAAATGTATGTAAGAGGGAAACCTGTGATCCTAAGGAAGTGGAAACCTGGTGAGTTGCAGAACAAAGCTGCTCTGTTGGATGTGCCAATTTGGGTGGATATCCTGGACCTACCAGTGGAACTGTGGGATAGTAGAACCTTCAATAGAATTGGTTCCTTTCTTGGTTGTCCGATTAAGATGGATGAGGACACCCAGAGCTTCCGACGTCTGGACATGGCAAGAATCCAGGTTCTGGTTAATAAGGAGTCCAAGTTTCCAAAAAATCTTACGCTCTGCAGTGAAGAAGGAGTAGAACACTCGATTCGTCTTGAGTATGAGTGGATTCCGTATAAATGCTCCCATTGTGGTTTGTTTTCTCATGAGGAATGTCGCGTTAGTTCTGATACTGTAAAACATAAACCAGTAGTGGCAGACGGGTCCCAAAAGGCCTGGGTAGTGAAGAAGAATAGTGCTGAAAATCTGTTTGTAAAAATGCCTGTGGGTAACGATGCTGATGACTTGTTGATCATAGAGGAAATTGAAGATGTGGAAGAAATAAACTGTGCTATAGAAAAACTTTCTAAAGTAACTCCAGCTGTTGAAGACCTGAGTTTGTCAAAAAAAGTGAATGAACATCTGGTTCATAATGCTGGTGAGGTTACTGGTTCTGTCCCTTCAACTCCGGTGCCGATCTGTGGAAAGAGTATTCCATCTCCTAGCAGTGATAACAGTTCTCAAGCCTCGTCCAATTCAGTTGTTGCTGGCTCTGTGATTCAGAATCCTAAGGTTCCTCCAAAGTGTCAGGGAAAACTTAATGTGAGTATGTATCAAAGACTGGAGAATACTCAGTTTTCGCCTGTTCACCAGGAATTGCGTCTTTCATCTGCAAGTACGGATGCAATCATTTCATCTCTTCAAGAATCGGCTGAGGCTGCCAGCTCAACAGCCGCTGTTCCCAAATGATACCATTCAAGTTAACCTCCTGGAATGTCAGGGGCCTCTCTAACAAGATAAGAGGTGTCCAGGAGGTTGTTAGAAAATCTGACAGTCAAGTTTTTGTTCTTATTGAAACTAAAGTCCGTAAGAAGAAGATCGATAAGATGATGATGAGTTTCTTTCCTGAATTTTCTTTTGTTTCTAATATTGATTCTCATGTTCTTGGTAGAATCATTGTCCTTTGGAATCCCAATTTCTGCAATATTACTAAGCTGAAGGAGACCGACCAACATATTCTTCTTGATATTGTAGTCGGTGATCAAGATTTCTGGTTGTCTGCTGTCTATGGTCATACTGAGGATAAAGACCGGTCTAGTCTTTGGGACTCTCTTGAAAGCACTGCTCAGGTCTGTAATAAACCGTGGCTGATGATTGGGGATTTTAATGCTGTTCGTAAAGACATTGAGAGACAGGGTAAATGTCCTCCCTCCAGAAAGTCTATGGAGGAGTTTAATTCCTTTCTTCTTAACTGTGGCATCGTTGAGCTTGACCTTAAAGGCCCGTTTTTCTCTTGGGATAATCATCAGCCTGGTGATAGGTTCATTACCTCGAAGATTGATAGGGCTCTTGGTAATAACAAATTTCTGACGCATTTTGACAATGTTTCTGGTGAGCTTGTTTCTAACACTATAGGTGATCATAGGCAGCTTAATGTTTTCATAGGTGAACCTAGAATCGTCAAATCTCCGTTTAGGTTCATTAATGCTTGGGCTTTGAAGTCCTCTCTTCCTGATATTATCTCTTCTTCTTGGAGTACTGAGGTGGAGGGTTGTGCTATGTTCAAAGTCTATAGAAAGTTTAGTACTCTCAAAAACAACTTAACCAAGTGGAATAAGCAGGATGTGGGTAATTACTATGATGAAGTTAAGAGTCTCAGGTCTGCTGCCCTTCATGCTCAAAGTTTGGCTGATTGCAATCCTAATGATATTAACCTTGTGGAGAAAGCTCATTTATTAAGAAGGGAACTCACTGTTGCTGAATATGCTGAGGAAATTCTTCTTAGACAAAAGTCTAGAATCTCTTGGCTTAAAGAGGGGGACATGAATTCCAAGTTTTTCTATTCATCTCTGAAGACTAGAAGATTAAGAAACTCTATCAATTGTCTCATGATTGGGGATGAGTTGTGCTATGAGCCTAATTTGATCAAGGAGCATATCCTTGATTTCTACTACAAGCTTTTCAATAATAACCATTCTAATGCAGGGCTTCTTGGGGACTTTATTTGGAGTGGTGCTTCTGTTTCTAACTCTCAAAAGATCCGTCTTATCTCTAGAGTTACTCAGATTGAGATTGATGATGTGGTTAGCAATCTTAACCCTGATAAGGCTCCTGGTCCTGATGGGTTTAACCCATTCTTCATCAAGAAGTTCTGGTCTATTATCAAACAGGATGTTTCTTCTGCTATTTGTGATTTCTTCTCTAATAAGATGTTGAAAGAGGCTAACAACACTTTCATTACTTTGATTCCTAAAGGCTCTAATTCTACTGACATCAGAAATTGGAGACCGATTGCTTTGTGTAATGTGGTCTACAAGCTTATCTCCAAGATCTTGGCTAATAGATTGCAAGATGTCCTGCCCTCTATTATTAGCTCCAATCAGAGTGCCTTTGTGAAAGGTAGGAATTTAAAGGATTCTATTTTACTCACCAATGAGATCCTTCATGATTTCAATAGGGCTTCCTCTGGTTCTAAGATGTGTCTCAAGGTTGATATTTCGAAAGCTTATGATTCTGTGAATTGGAAATTTCTCTTTTCTGTCATGCATAAGATGGGTTTCCCTTCCATTTGGATAGGATGGATTGAAGAGATCTTTAACTCAACTTCCTACCAAGTTTTGATCAATGGGGAGCCTACTAGGCATTTTAAGCCCTCCAATGGTATTAGGCAGGGCGATCCTTTGGCCCCTTATCTTTTTGTCATTGTCATGGAGGCTTTTTCTGTTATCATGAACAAGGCTGTCAAGGATAAGACTATCTCTCCTATTAAAGCTTCTAAGAATCTTAGTGTTTCTCATCTGGTGTTTGCTGATGATTTGATGATCTTTTTGGAAGCTAATAAAGATAATGCCAATAATATTCTATCTATTCTGAGGTACTTTGGCAGCTTGTCTGGGCTTTATACCAATCCTAGCAAAAGTGAGATTATTCTTAGTAAAGCTTCTGATAGCAGTACTGTTTTGGGTATTCTGGACTTTAATATTGCTGAGTTACCTTCTAAGTACTTGGGAGTTCCTTTGGTTATTGGTAAGATTAACAAAGTAGCTTGTGCTCCTCTCATTGATAAGATCAAAGTTAGGCTTGAGGGTTGGAAAGCTAGGTGTTTGTCCATGGCTGGAAGACTTGAGCTTATTAACTCCACGATTAGCTCTACCTATCTCCATTGGTGTCATTCCTTTCCTATTCCTAAGTCTGCTATGGAAGAGATTAATATGCTTTTACGTGATTTCTTATGGGGTAGTAAGAATGACAAAAATTTGCTTCACTTGATTAAATGGGAGAAAGTTACTAGGCCCAAAGATGAGGGTGGTCTCAGCATTAGGAAGATTGAAGATGTATCTTTGGCTTGTACTCTTGCTAATGGATGGGATATTGCTAATAAGAAGGATTCCTTGTGGGTCAAATGGATCAATGAAAAATATCTTTTAAAGTCATCCTTTTGGCTTGTTGCTGCTAACACCAATATGTCATGGAGTTTTTTGAGAATTCTTAGTAGTAGAAACATTATGGTTAAACATGTCTCCTATATCATTGGTAATGGAGAGTGTATTAAGCTTTGGACTGATCCTTGGGTGCCAGGTAACCGTTTTCTTAAGGATTGTGTTGGTGATGACTCTTTCCTCAAATTGGGCTTGCCTATTGATTGCCTCGCTGCCTCTATTATTTCTGATGGACATTGGCATGTTCCTCCCTCAAGGTTTAACAAGAAGCTAGCTTATTTCCTTGAGGAGTTTCCCTGTTCCTTAAACAATAGTGATGTTATTATGTTCTGTAATAGGGATCGACCAAAGTTGAAAGTTATTTGGAATTCTGTTAGGGACAAGCTGAATGAATCTGATACTTTCAAGTGGATTTGGAGTTCCAAAGTCCCTAATAGGTATAAAGTGCACGCTTGGAAAGCAGCTCACAATAAGATTCCAACCTCGGATTATATTAGAAGACTGGGTATTCAAACTCCTTCTATGTGTTTTCTCTGCAAATGTGATTATGAGGATTCTATTCATGTTTGCTTTCTTTGCCCGTTCTCAAAGCAGATTTGGAATTATATTGGTTTGGAATTGGATGTCTCTATTGATTTTGATTCATGGACTGACCTAAGGAGGATTTCTTGCAGCAAGATCAGATTTCTAGTTTTATGTTCCCTGTATTATCTGTGGTGGGAAAGGAATTCTCGAGTGCATGATGATACTGCTAGAACCTGTGCTGAATTGTGGAAGTTGATTCTCAAGGACTTTAAGGATTTTAACTACTTTTCGTCTTAGCTGGCTGTTGCTGGAGTCTTTTATGTGGCTTGCCTATAGTGGAAGAGCTTATCCCTCGGGAGTGGCAGAGCTCTCTATAGTGCCTTTTCTATGCTGGGGTTTGAGAGTTGTGCTTCTGTGCCTATGGATGGGTGGACTTATCCTTCGGGAGTGGCAGAGTTCTCCATAGTGCTTTTTTCTTGCTGTTGCTGTTGCGATGGATGGTATTGAATAGTTGTTTATTTGCTGATGCTGGGGCTATGCTGATGAGTGTTTGCTGGTTTGGAGTTGCTGCTGCTGTTGATCTTTGATGATTTCCTTGTGCTGGGTTTCTTGGAGGTGCTGTTTCTGTTGGGGTTGAGATGCTGAATCTCTTTGGGTGGCATCTGTTCTGTTGTTGCTGTTTCTGCTGGGGCTAAGTTTGCTGTTTTTTATCTTTCCCCTTGGGTGGCATCTACTCTGTGCTGTGTTGGTTTTTCTGCTGGTTTTTCCGTCGAGGCTGTTCTATGCTTTGGATGATGAGGCTCCTTCTGCTGTGGTCTACCCTACCCTGGTGCTATGGTTGATCTTTCTTGGGATGGTTGTTATGGTGTTGTTTTGGAGGCTTCCTTCTGCTGTTTCGTGGTTGTTTGGTGAGCAGTTTGGAGCTGCTGTGGCCGTGATTTGGAGCTGCTATAGTGTTCTTCTTGTTGCTTGCCATAGTTTCTTTTTAGTTTAGATTGGCGCTGCTGAAGTTTTTGGAGCTGTTTAGTGCTGTTTCTTTCTTCTTGTTGGCTGTGGGCCGCTCGTCCCTGCTGCTTGGTGTTTTGTCTTGGGATGCCTGCTAAGGTGTTGTTTTGGAGGTTCATGTTGCTTTCTTGGTAGCTTGGTGAGCTGTTTGGAACTGCTGTGGCCGTGAGTTTTGGAGCTGCTGTGGTGTTTTTCTGCTGACACGTTGAGAAACTTGATTGCTTGCTTTAGTTCTTATTAGATTAGTTTGGCGCTGCTGAAGTGTTTGGAGCTGTTTGTGGCCATAGTTCATAATAGTTGAGGTTAGCTGTTTTGGAGATTGTGTCCGAGAGTTTTGGAGCTGATGAAGTGCTTTCTGCTGAAGTGTTTATGTGAAAGTGTTTTCTTCTTCTATGTTTCTTGTTCTGGCTGGAGTTTTGGCCTCTCTTTCGATGCCTAATCCTTGATGGTGGATGGTTCTGCTCTGGTTTCTTTTGGCTGCATTTTCACGAAGGCTCAGCCTTTGCTTTGATGTAAAGAAAGATAGATAGATATCTCTTCTTTGATGTAAGGATAGATAGTTTTTTCTTTCTTTTTGAGTTGGTTCCATTTTTGGAATCAACTAAGTTTTTGTACAGTCTTTTGAGAAAAAATGAAAAAAAGCAACAGGAGTTTTGGCCGACCAAAAAAAAAAAAGTCTTTGCCACAAGGAAGTTTGAATTGTAGAGGAATCCTTTGAATGAAGAAGTACTTGACTGGAATGATGGACCTGAAACCCTAGGACAAGTGTGGTGTAGAGAGTACGAAGAAGCCTTGGATACACAAGACCTAGGTTCACCCTTTTTGCCACTCTGGATGATGATGATGATGAGTAGATGATGTTGTTGTTGTTGATGATGATGAGATGTTGATGATAATGACGATGATAATGATGATAAGGAAAATGATGTGGACCATGATCAAAGAATGGGGAAATTATGATAATATTGTAGGTAACAATAATGGATAAAAGATAGTTAAGTTAATCCTAGGTCTTGTTGTAACTTTTCTAGACCCACATCTAGGATTAGCAGATTTAGGGATGCATGTTACATGGAGGCATATGGCTTCATCTTGAGAGTAGATAATAAGTGTCACGTGAATAGTATGATTTGAATACCTACATTAAGTATACTAGAAATTTATAAATTGGTTAAGTTTATAACTCAGTTTATCATACCTCAAGTGGTTGGATTTCGGGGACGAAATCCCTTTTAAGGGGTGGAGTGTTGTAACATACCCAAATCCTAAATCATGACTCAACCCTTAATCTACTTAGGCCCCTTTTCAAGTATGTTAGGCAATTCACTTGTTTCCTAAAATATGACTTATTATTAATAATTACTGGTCAAGTAATATAATGTGAACAAATATCTTTTAATTATGAAATAGAATAAGGAATTAAGTTCATAATAGGGTTAACTATACAACTTTCCTAGTATGAATAATAGTTTAACTTTCTAGGATCTTCCTATAAGTGAAAGATGAGAGAAATCATATTAATATGTAATATAGTGTCATAGATGACTAGTTGAATGAGTAAATACAAATTTTAATGGGGGAAGGAAAGTAAAGGATACACTAAATAAACATCTAACATACAACTAATTAAATTGAAAACTAAATGACAACAAAAGGCAAGTTTTATTCAATAATCATGTCTCTCGCACCTTAATTAGCTTCCATGTAAAATCTCAAGTTAATTGAACCATGTTTGTACCCCCAATCAAATTAGGAATACATAGATCCAATATCACTTAAGTTTGTTGGATCAAATTATATTTACATTTTATTGCCATCGGTCACTTCTCCCCCAAAACCTGGTCACGCAGCTTAGTCCTCTGCGACTCCTTCCTCTTCACAACGGACGCCGCAAACAGCGGATCCGTCTTCGCTCTTCTCTTCCTCTACTCGCGGCCCCTCTTTGCAACCAACGACGATGTTTCCTCCTCTTCCACTCTCTCCTCGTCTCCTCCTCTTCTCTCCTTCACCCCCGCCTCTTGTGCTCCACCATCGTGACTGTAAGACGGCAGCTACCCGTCATTGTTCCTGCTCGATCACCACCACCGCCTTGAGCCGCAAGCATCCCTAGTCATTACAGTAAAACCATTACATCACCGCCCTCTTGGTGGCAGCGTTGCCGGTCGGATACAGTCCCTCACCAACAGCAGATTGCCTCTACAGCAATCTACAGCCGACGACAACCAGAGGACCCTATCACCCACCCCCCTTCAATCTTCATCGACTACCAACATCTAACAGAGACGGAGCTGTGACACCCTACTTCTCCTTGGTGCCAAGGGCCCTAGCCGCCGGTGATCTGGCCCTAGTGCCCAGCCACCGGCACCTCATCATCTCCACCACGGAACATCATCATTGGGTACAGACCCGATGCCTCCGACCTCACCTCTGCAACTAGCCGCCTCCTCTACGCTGATCCATCACGGTTATAGACCACCATTTGTGCCCCTCTTCCTGCTGTTGTTTGGTCCAATGGTTGTCGGTGTCTCTGCTCAAACTGAGAACCCCCAGTCGTCGACATCCACATGAAGGTGCTGCTCCTATTCAGGTGTCTGCCACCAACATCGTGATCGCCAACCAATGAGAAACAATTTGCTCACCCTCGACCTCCCTCTTCTATTACTTCTTCTTCTTCCTCCCACTCATCCTATAGATCTGCCACCGCCTCCTATCCTCCATGGGTCCTGCTGGCGGCGGAGAGGCTACACCTCCAGACTCAGTGGCTGTGAACGGTGCTGCAAATCTGCAGATAGTGAAGGATGATGCTTCAAATGGAAACCTCTACCACCCCAACTTCCCTCACAACTCGTTAACCTCCAACTTTCTAGTTCTGAAGATTCGGTGTGGGTGATCCTCAGAAATCATAGAGGAGCACCATCATCTCAGTTCTAAAATTCTACAGTCATGGTGGCGTGGTGCTTTCTTGGATTGACACTGTACTACCTGCTCAACCCCAAAGCCACTCTTACCTTCACCACTAGGGTCACCGTTGAAATCTCTCCACATATGTATAATTTACAACCATCAACCAAACACCACAACTGTATCTCATCCCTCGTTGCTGGTGATGGATAGTCACTGATTCAGATCTCTAACCGAAGTCTATGCCTACCATCTGCCTGCTCATTGTCCCAGCCCAACGCCAGTAACAAGACACAGCTTTGCCACTTCCTTTAGCCCTAATAGCTTAACAGTCTCTATCAGCTCTGCAGATCATACTTACCACACAACCAGGTGTGTGTGTACTGCCCCAAGACGATTCACATATATGTTGTCTTCAACAACAACAAAGAGAAAAGAGCACAAGGTCACATCCATTTCTCCTCTGGGATGGTTACTCATGATATACGAGATCCAGGTCAGTGCTTACCCCTCCTTGTGGATCAATTGTTAACAACCAATTGATGCTTAATGTTTTCGTTACTAGTTAAGTTTATCCCTATACATATTCAGATATTAAACTTAACAATACACTTACATCAAGATATATGATCCTTTACTATTATAGATACCACATTAGCATGCTAGCATATTAGTGTACAAGAAATACAAGTATATGTATCACAAAATTCATCTCCTATAATCCTAAAGCTATAAACTTGATTAGTAATAATACACTTGAGAATGGATTTGACAATAACCAAGTGGATTAATGATACGGCGGTTAGCTATGGTGATGATCTATACTTTTGACTGAGTACCTGAATAATTATCATACTATTATATATATGTTGAGTACTACCATTTAGATGTGATATGTAATGAAGTTGTTGTTAAGAACTATTTTCAAATCCCTAAATATCTTTTGACCACCAAAACTCCAAATAAACATATATGCATATTTGATGATAATTAGAAATACATGCTAGTCCAAGTAACACATCTAGCTAGATTGGTCTATTTTGAATAAAATAGAATATTAGAGAAACAATATGTTTAGGAGGGTTGCTTTATAAAAATTAGTATGGTTTAGACAACAAAAATATTTATTACAATCCATCTAGATAATGCATACTCCCATTGAGGGAATAATCAAGAACTACAATGTGTATACACATTAGTATGCAGTCTAAACATGTGGTTAGGATAATATGAAATCATATGGTATTAGATAAAGAATAACATGTAAGACCTAAATTATGGGGATTTATATCGTTGGTGATGCACCTACAAAATCTATATAACCTCAAACTAATGTGATTAAGATGAAAATTTATAACGAAAACAAAACTAAAATTGTAAATGGTGAATCTAATTCTGAATAACACAAATTGTAAAATATTTGATTTCTATCCAAATAGTAATGATAGTCTTGTACCTTGTAGATATCTCATTGTCAATTCTTGGAGACTTGTTAGCTTCACCCCTAGAGATAGGGTTAGGTGAGAATTCCAGGTATGTACATCCTCTATTTTATTTTGGGCATTATTTGACTAAATCCTAATTTCTTTTAATGAGGCATCTCTTGAAATATTGTTTCTCTTGGAAATAGAATACTCATGGACATTTCTACTTCTTGATATAAATCTCTTTTACTGCTGTGATTATAAATTTGAAATGTCGTATGGGTCTTTAGGCCCCTCCTGCCTTGTTGACTTTTATTTGAAATTGACTAAAATGATAGTCCTGCCACTCTATTTTATGCATGCTACATGTTTGACTAGAATATCTAGAATAGCGGTACTTATGTACAACCATATTTATATAGGGCGTGCGTATTCCTCCCGGGGTGTGCGTTTCCACCCTTGTTTATTTTTTTAGGCCATGATCCTATGGTGTTATGGCCCTATTTTAGATAAATTTAGTCTACGTTGTTATGCATGCAAATAATTGTTGTTTTAATGTGAATTTGTGGTTGATTGATATGGCAAGACACTCTTTTATTAACATGCTGGTAATCTGAATTTAACATGCCTCATTTCTTTTGTTTCATTTCTTTTGTTACATTTCTCTTGAACATACCTAATTGGAAATAGCCCCCTCCTTGTGGGAACATCTCTTTTTGTACTTATAACCCTATATAATTCCCAAAGTGTTTATTATATGTACATACTCAGCTCTTTGCTGACCTCTTTGTTGTTTCCTATGTTCTGGGTGATGTTCCCTTCCACCCAGGTTTAGGTGCATTAAAAGATCAAGGATGCTCGGTGATCATATAAAGGAAATTGTACCTAAGGATGGCTTGGAATGGCTAGGTTACCCTCTGCTACTGGCTTTACTTGTACTTAGTTCAAGTTTTTGTAAAACCACCTATTACGGTGAGGAACAATTGTATAAATGAAAAATGAAGTGACTTTGTAATAGTTTTGTTTCCGCTGCTTTATGATTACATGGCTCTTGTATTATATCATTTTGAGTGGATTCCCTTTCGGGTCTCACTCTTTACAATACCTCAAACTAATATACCTTCTATGTGATCATCATGTGTATAGTCATCAGTGTAAACTAGTAGAGAATGGACTAGAGTCATCATACTTGTCATAGTACTCTTCTTCATCAATAGGATATGAAATGAACTATCTTTTCCCATGAAGGATGGAAATTGTATTTTGCAGGATTGTCAATAAAAAATACTACTTTGTCTGTGATGCCTTGATGAATGCTTCGTACTTATCTCTTGTCCACTCAAAATTCACTATTGTGAAACCAACTTCATCAACTATAACTCATATTTTTGTTATAAACCCATTTACACCTAAATATAGGAACTCTAATATCTCTGTTGTCAAGTTCCTATATGTCTTCAATGACAACATAATAAGACATATTTTCTTTAGGTGGACTCTTATCCTCGACACTAGAAAAATAGAATGAAGGAGCTTAAAGGGTGACACCCACTATTTTGGATGACACACTTATCATCTTGACATTTTTTATAGTATGAAAAGCCATTTATTTCAAACCCTTCATAAGATGTAACGTGCGTCTTTGGCTCATAAGTGATCCATTTGATATTTTCTATAACATTGTTTAGTTTTTGAAATAGTTGACTAAATACTTTCTCTTCAAGCCACCTAATAAATGTTTGGTTATGGTCTCCAGCAAGCCACATTGAACTGGCTTGGGGATTTTGTTTTGTTTTGAGGTCGTTGGTGTGTTAAGTGATATAACTACTCACATTTTCAAAGTTGTGTAAAAGATACAAGTGTTCTTATTCCCACTACTCATGACTGATATCTATTTCTCATTCTCCCAAAGTACCTTTGCTATAATAAAAGTCAGGATTCATAGAATTAGTAAGAGTTTTGTTGGTACTCAAAAGTTCATTGTAAAAGTCCATAACCTCCTTATCAGCATAGCCCTCAATAATACTCCCTGGGGACCAATAACGGTTCTGAACATCTCCTTTAAAAACACGCATGTACCCCTCAAAAGGATACATACTGTGCAAGAAAACTAGATCCAACATTTTCACTTCCCTAGTCAAATGGATAACCAGATGTGCCAAGATATAAAAGAATGAAGGGGGAAGATACTTCTCAAGTTGGCACAAAGTAACAGCCATTTCTCTTTGCAACTTATCTAGATTCTCATGATCAATGACTTTGCTACATAAAGTGTGGAAGAAGAAGCAAACATGGTGATTGCAAACCTTACATGCTTAGGAAGGATAGATCGACTAGACATAGGCAACAAACGTTGCATGAGAATGTGAAAATCATGAGATTTATGACCTATCAATTTTAGACCCTTCATTGATACCAATTAATGGATATTGCACTAAGTATCTATGTGGTACCTTAACATTAACCAAGCAGTCACAAAAATTTCTCTTCTCATGTATAGAAAGGGTGTAACAAGAATGAGGTAAATATGTATGATGAACCTTGATATATTCTGTTGTTAACTCTTTCATTGTATCCATTTCATGTATGTCCATTTTGGATTTAATGTCATCTTTAGTCTTGCCTTTTATATTCAACAAAGTACCAATGATGCTATCACAAACATTTTTCTCAACATTCATGACATCGATACTGTAACATCCCTGACCTGGGTTATGAACCAACCCTAGGTGTTTTGCTTAAGACAAGTGATTAGATGCATGCGATTATCTTTTGATATGTAATTAGGGCTGTTGAGGAACTTATATTTACATTTATGTCCTTTTTAAACAATGTTGTAATATAGTTTTGTTTAATGAGGACCTATGTGCAAATTACCCAATTCGAGGGGTTAACTTGTAAATTGCACATGTTGAGATGTTCCTATGATTATGAGACATCATAAGAATGAATATGATGTGGTGATATGGATTCTCCAAGCTTGGGCACCAAGATATAGCTTGCAGAGTAATCCTTGTGCTTTAAACCCTAGTTTTGGTGTAAAGTGCAATTTACCCAAAACATAGGGTGCAACATGTAAAATATACCCTCTAGAGTATCTCTCATGTATCTTGGCATCAAGTAGAGTAAAGAAAATGAGGGGGGCGCCTCATTTGGGTAACCATATAAGAAGGATAATCATTGTAATTGAATAATCATGATATATGCAAATAACCCTTTTATATGTGCAACTAAAATAAGATGCTTGGTTTCTTTCCTATAAAACGTGGATAAGAGAGGGATTTGCATGAGATGAGAAGGAATGAAACGTGACAAAGAGATAAGGAAGGGGCGTGGAGGATATGGATGTAAATAGAAGAAATAGTTATCTTTGCCTTGAAAATATACCCAAAGTATATTAGCACTTTTCTTTGCAAAGCAAGGAACTGTTCCCTTCATTTCCTCTTCTCTTCTTCTTGCTTTGGACCGACTAAGGAGGAGCTCAAGAATAGGGGAGAATGACCAAGGTGATCTAGGTAAGATTTGACCATCATCTAGCTCGGATTTGTGGAGGAAATCATGATAAAAGGTTGGTTTGCTAGTGATTCTTACTTAGTTCTTCTTTCTAGCCATCCTTTCCTACCAATTCTTGGAGAAACAACCTTGGAATATCTGTGGATCTCAAGAAGCCATTAAATATTGGAATCTTGGAGCTCTAGAGTCGACTTTAAGGTGGGTTTTATAACTCTAAACCTTTTGCTTTGTTATGCATATCTTTGTTCTTGCAAATAGTAGTTAGTTCTTCTTCTTCCCCATCTTTCCTTACAATCTTGCAAACAATATGTGAAGAACAGACCTTGGTCTCAAGGTAGATGATGATGGGAATTAATACCTAGTCTACTTTATCAAATGGTCCCTCACCCATGGTCCAAACAGTTTCAAAACCGTTTGATCTCATGCGGTTTGCAAAACCGTTTAGACTCAAATGGTTTCAAAACCGTTTGAGGGGTTTGACCAAGGGTTGACCATTTTAGGGTCTTCTAGACACATCATGAATTAACCACCTACAAAGAATCACCATCTAATTGCAAGTAATTTTCAAGTTGAAGGCACTTTAATTACCTAAACCCTAAACGGGTTCAATTGTTGTTTTTATGGACCAATCATGTTGAAGTTTGGGTTGAGTAGCCCAAACAGTTTCAAAACCGTTTGGGGATCACCCAAACGGTCTCAAGACCGTTTGGTGATCACCCAAGACCATTTGGAGGTCTAGGGTTAAGGTAATTTAATCAACTGAAGGTCCAATCATAACAGGTTGTTGAATTAATCAAAAGTGCTGATTTTAGACTTAATTAGAGTTCAACCCTCAACAAATTGACTTAGATTTTGGTGTGACTTTGGGCAAACGGTCTCAAGACCGTTTGGAGGATGTCCAAATGACCTCAAGACCGTTTTGGCCAAATCATGGCCCAATTGGGTGTCAATTGATGGTTTCAACTTCAATTAGATCCATGATGATGGATGTTGATGGTTAATTGATTACAGACCCTAATTCTATTAGTTCCAACCCTAATTGGCTATCAATTGAGGGTCAATTGAGTGTCCAATTGATTAAGGATAACCCTAATTGGCTCAATTGATAAGTGGTTAACATATGTGAGACCAATTGAGGGGTTCAACATTGAAAACCCTAATCGGTTACAAGTGTTGATGCACTTTCTAGGTCCATGCAGTTTTGAGACTTTTGGACCAAACGGTCTCAAGACTGTTTGAGTCCAAACGGTCTCAAGACCGTTTGGGCTCAAACAGTTTCAAAACAGTTTAAGGTCATGCGGTTTGAAGCTCATGTGGTTTTCTCATGCGGTTTGCTCATGCGGTTTGGTCATGCGGTTTGATCAAACTGTTTCACAGTCAACCATGTCCAAACGGTCAACATGATCAAACGGTTTCAAGACCATTTAAGGTTTAATGGTCTTGAGCGTCATGCGGTCTTGAAGGTCTAAGATACCAAACGGTCAACTCCTCCATGCGGTTTCAAAACCATTTGGAGATTGAAGTGTGAAACCGTTTGGGGACTTTTCGGGTTAAGAATACCTAATGCCCTGAAGGTTTAGATGGTTCAATGGTTAATTAACTCAAACCCTAATGATACCTAAAGACATTAAGGGGTTAAGTGTTTAGTAGATTGACCCATGTTATGGTTAATGGTGAACATTACCAATGTACCCTTGAAGGGTTCAAGTAAACGACACCCCTTAATCAGGCAAACCCTAATGACATAATAGTGGTGATTTAACTATGTTAATCAAAGTTGACTTGACCTAATTTAATCTAGGGTGATGTAAGCATCATCTATTAATGAGAAGAGAGAGAAGGCTCCGATTATGATTGAAACTCAAGTAAATACCTTCAATACATATGAATGTACATGATTAGGGTATGATCCATCAAGTTGAGATCATAGAAACCCTAATTATAGTGATGAATGAATCTTAACCTAATTTGAGGGTATCAATGATGATAATTTCATACATGGTGATGTTATGAGCTCAATTCACTATGAAGTGAATAGTAAACCCTAATTCTAGGGTAATAACATGCAATGTGAATTGTAAACCCTAAATTAGGGTGATGTCATGCAAGGAATAATTCTAGGTTATATCTTTAAGTATGAAATCCTATGAATGAATTATAAAGTGAGGAACCTTTATGCCTTGTAAGCTAAAGGGGTTTGATAATCCTAATTGGGGTGAACAAACTCTAACCCTAGAAATCAGGATATGTTGATAACAACACGATCGTGCTAAGGAGCACGGCCATGGTAGCTTTCCTTTGCACGACCGTGCAAGGAAGCATGGTCGTGGTGTTTTATAAAGAAATTGAAAAGTTTTGGTATTGTGCTAATACTACTATATATGCATGTCTTCAAATATATTAGTCATGCAGGTTCATATCAAGAGGTAATCATAGCCAGGTAAGGGTTATGATGTCATATTCCTTGAAAACATTTATGATATGTGAAGGATACATATACATTACTTCAATCAAGGTCATGTTATTAGATGACTTGATGCTTATATGTCACTTGATAGCAAGTGTTATGATGATCTATGGGTTTGAACACACATGTTCTTGAATCATAGTGATAAGATGATTAAGAATTGATATCCATCTGATAACTGATGTGAGTTAAACTTGATACATTTAGTATTCTTCCGTTATAGCAAGGTTTAATACTTAAATGCTTGGAAACATGTATGATGCTAAAGGAATACTGAAATGTACCTAATTAATCAAGTATAACCATACCATGTAGAGCCCTTATCATAGATCCATTATTGTCAGTAGTAAATGATGGTGAAATAGGTTTTCCTAAGGGAACTCCTGGATCACATACTTTTGAGTATGTGGGGGAAAATGGATGCGAATATCCTTACGTCCTAGTGTAGGAATTGATGTAGATGTATCTTAGTCTATCAATCCTTCACTATATGTTTATGTCGGGATGATGTATCACTAATCACCCGAGGAAATCTTTAATGCCGCATCGATGAGAGATAATCAAGAAATCTTTCGATGGCAAAGAGAGTACAGAATGCCACTGTGACTCTAATAGCGAAGTGCCAGAATACCCTGGTAAGCTATAGTAGCAGAGACACAAGATGTCCTGCATGTTGATCCTCATACTGACTGAGGAAGATGAGGTCATAAGAATCCGACTCTTTTGATGACCTAGGTATGATACCGATGCGACTTGCTAATGATCGGTTGGAGTATGAGCGGTATACCTCATCTCTGTAGGGCATAATAATGTTTGTAAAACATAATCAGCCGCGTAGTATATCTGCTAGAGTTAAACTACAAGAAATAATGATTGTTGTTACATTGTTCATATTAGTACACATGTTCTTCATATTCCTTAATGAAGTTGCTTTACTTAATATCAAATATGCTGTTACATGCCTTGAAGATTATATTTCTTATGTTATTCCTTCTTTTGCTATAACAAAGCTTCTGGCGGAGAGTTATAACTCTCGTTGGGACAATTATTTAAAAATTGTCTCACCCCGTAGATTTTGATTTTTTAGGTAGATGTCATGGACGAAGGAACCCATCAGTGGGTGAGCAGAAGGAGCAGCAATCTTAGGGACAACAGTGATTCTCAGGTGGAGACATTGTTCTATCAAGTAGTGTAGATAGTATATCCTGTGTCGTCTCTGTACTCTCAGGTCCTAGGAGTCTGTGTATTTGAGATTTTGGCATGATGCCTCGAGATTTTGTATCTCACCTTGTATAGTTATCAAGGTGATTGATGTTGTAATGATCGTGATGTGTTTGTTACAGAGATGTAACTATGGATGAGTTTGTAAATGACTTATCATGTTTGTTTATGAAAGAGTTTTTATTGTTCAAGGATCTCTTCGTAAAAAGTTTAATTTTTAGTGATTTTTGATAATTCCACTGCTAATCGCTTCCGCATTCGTTGATCTTGTTTTCGTGATTCAGTCGTCTCAGTTTAATGGTATCAGAGCTCTAGGTTCGCTGAGTCTACTGAGACATAGGACTTAGGATATTGAGTCAGTTCTAGTGCCTTACAGTATGTCTAATAAGTGTCTTCTACTCCTCAGGAGAAGAAGATAAGTCTATGGATGTCTGGACCACATGAGGAATACGTTGAAGAGAGTAGTGTTGCTACACCTAGAGAAGGTGCAAGACATCCCGGGATAGAGCAACCTATGCCTGAACCACCCCAGTTCGATCCTGCTGATATGGGGAACCCAGTTGTCCAGACTATGTTTGGGCAGTTTATGACTGCCATGACACATATAACGGATAGGTTACCTATGCCTGCACCTAGGTCACCTACCCAACCTGAAGGACAAGGAATTGGAAAGACGTTTGAACGACTTCGCCGAGTTGGAGCTACAGAGTACTTTGGAACAGCTGACCCCGCCGATGCCGACTTATGGTTAACTGAACTAGAGAAGGCCTTTAGAATCCTGAACAACCCTGAAGCTGAGAAGGTTAGACATGTTGTCTATCTTCTCAAAGGGAGTGCTGGTCATTGTTGGACCATGGAAGAGCAGAAGAGACCTGGTGTAGAGGTTGCCTGGGAAGACTTCAGACGGGAATTTGTCAATAGATATTTCCCTAAGACGTTTTTGGATGAGAAAATCTCTCAATTCGAGAGGTTAAGGCAAGGTCCGATGAACATTAGCGAGTATGAGGCTAAGTTCATGGAGTTGTTGCGGTTCTGTCCGCACATGGCAACCACATATGAAGAAAGGATAAGGCATTTCGAGAAAGAGTTAAACGCTGAGTTGTCTACTCCCGTGTCTACCCTAGAGAATAGAGAGAGATTTCCTACCTTCGTTGAGTCAGTCTGAAGGGTAGAGAGGTCTGTAACAGAGAAGAGACAGACCCAGAATAAGAGGATGTATCCCCATTACCAAGGATCTTCATCCAAAGGTTTTAAGAAACCTAGGTTTTCTACACCTGTGCCACCACCTAGATCCTATACCCGGATGAAGTGGATGTCTAATAGGGGTAGAGGATGAAGCCTACCACCCGGAGGAGCTCACAGATCAGCATCTATGTTGGTGACAGGACCACCCAGACCACAACAACAAAACAAGAGTTGTTATATATGTGGAAATATGGGACACCTGATGAAGGACTGCAGAGCCAAAGAGGTGAGTGTGACTCAACCTCAGAGGCGGAATCAGCAGAGACCACAAAGGCGACAGTTTCCTGGTAATGCTAGAGGACATGGACAAGCGTCCCAAGATGGGTCATTGGCATCTAGTCATCCATCACCAAATCAACTATAGGCGACAGCGAGATTCTACGCGATGAATCCACCTGATGCGGTTATCAACCCTCGGGTTGTGGCAGGTCAGATGGAGTTGTTATATTCTAATATGTTTACATCATGTATTGTATCTATTTTTATAGATCTGGGTGCTACGCACTCCTTTATCACTCGAAGAGTGATTCTTGACTGCAACTTGACTATAAGTCATAGGGCAGATAGTTTGTTGCTAGAAACTCTGTTGAGGAGGTCTGCTGTGTTGTAGGAGGTATGTTCTCCCTGCACCCTCTTCTTTTCTAGACATCACATTCAAGTGGATCTTATACCACTTGAAATTCATGGATTTCATATAATCCTTGGGATGGATACCTTAGAAAGGTATAAGGTTGTCTTGGATTGTGAGTCCAAGAAAGTGTTCGCTGATGGTTGTGACACATGGATCTTTCAAGGAGAGAGAAAGATTCTACCCACCTGTATTGTGTCATCTATGGTTGTTGAGAAGCTGATGAGGCAAGGATGTTATGCATTCCTGGCCCATGTGGTAGATACTACCACGGATAGTCCTAACCCTGTTGAAGTTCCTGTAGTCAGGGAATTTGAGGATGTATTTCCTGAAGAACTTCCAGGTGTGCCACTGCCGCGGGAAATTGATTTTGAGATCAATTTGATCCCAAACACACAACTGATAGCACAAACACCGTATAGGATGGTGCCTGCTGAGATGGCAGAACTCAAGAAACAACTACAGGAGTTGCTTGAGAAGGGTTTCATCCGACCGAGTACTTCACCTTGGGGTGCTCTGGTGCTCTTTGTTAAAAAGAAAGATGGATCAATGCGGTTGTGCATTGATTATAGACAGCTAAATAAAGTAATGATAAATAACAAGTATCCTCTGCCGAGGATTGATGATCTCTTTGACCAGTTGCGTGGTGCAACTATCTTTTCAAAGATAGATTTGAGGTCAGGATATCACCAACTCCTTATTAAGGATAGTGATATACCCAAGTCTGCCTTCAGGACGATGTATGGTCACTATGAGTTCACAGTTATGTCATTTGGACTAACTAATGCACCCGTTGCATTTATGGAACTCATGAATAGAATCTTCCGACCTTTTCTCGATCAGTGTGTTGTTGTCTTTATAGATGACATTATGATCTATAGTAGAGATGCTCAGCAACATGAACAACATCTTCGACATGCTCTAACCTTGCTAAGAAAACACAATTTATATGCTAAGTTTAGCAAGTGTGAGTTCTGGTTACCAGAAGTTTCTTTTCTTGGACACGTGGTATCTGCCTTGGGTATTCGTGTTGACCCTAAAAAAGTAGAATCTGTTCTACAATGGGAACAGTCAAAGACACCGACGGAGATCCATAGTTTCTTAGGGTTGGCAGGCTATTACCGAAGGTTCATTAAGAACTTCAGTTCTATAGCCTTACCCTTGACCAAGTTGACCCGGAAGGATGTTCCTTTTGCTTGTAGTGATGAGTGTCAGCAATCTTTCCAGTTGTTGAAGGAGAGATTGACAAGTGCACCTGTGCTTGTGTTACCTGAACAAGGAAAAGGATACATAGTTTTCTCTGATGCCTCCAAGAATGGACTTGGATGTGTGTTGATGCAGGATAAACAAGTGATTTCTTTTGCTTCCCGATAGCTTAAGAAACATGAGGAGAATTATCCGACACACGATCTGGAATTAGCTGTTGTGGTTCATGCCTTGAAAATCTAGAGACACTATCTCTATGGAGAAACATTCTAGATTTTCACTGATCACAAGAACCTTAAGTACATCTTTACTCAGCATGAGCTTAACATGAGGCAACGTCGCTGGATGGAGTTAATCAAAGACTACGATTGCACAATTGACTACCATCTAGGGAAGGCCAATGTAGTTGCAGATGCTTTAAGTAGGAAATCAGCAACACCAACCTTAGATAAAGTACAACTAAATTCTTTAGTGTGCTCAAGGAGAGATATGCTTATCTCCTTAAGATAAAACAATGTACAGTTGAAAGTATCATTGTTAGCTGGGTTGTTAGCTGAGATGCATATAAAACCTACTCTAAAAGAGCAGATCAAAGAGGCACAACAAGTTGATGTTGTAGTTCAACAGATCAGATCAGAGTATGGTGATGAGAAACGAGATGGTTTCCATGACTCAGATGATCAAGTGGCATGTTATTATGGGAGGATGATAGTGCCTGATGTGGATAACTTGAGGAAGTTAGTCCTGGAAGAAGCTCATTCTTTGATGTATGCTATGCATCCAGGATGCACCAAGATGTATCGAAACTTGAAAGATATGTATTGGTGGCCTAGAATGAAGAAGGACGTTGCTGAGCTTGTTATGCGGTGTTATGTTTGTCAGCAAGTTAAAGCTGAACACCAGAAGCCTGCAGGAACAATGCAACCTTTACCCATACCACAGTGGAAGTGGGATCATGTAACCATGGACTTTGTTGTTGGCCTACCCAGGACAAGCAAAGGGCATGATTCCATTTGGGTGATAGTTGATAGGTTGACAAAGACAGCACATTTCCTACCTGTCAAAACAACCTATTCTGCTAAAAGTTAGCACAGTTGTATGTTGAAGAGATAGTACGACTACACAGAGTCCTAGTTACTATCATTTCTGACAGAGGTCCCCAGTTTATGAGTCGTTTCTGGGAGAGACTTCACAAGGCTTTAGGAACCCAGTTAAGGTTTAGTACAGCCTTTCATCCTCAGACTGATGGACAGTCAGAAAGGACTATACAGACCTTAGAAGACTTGCTTAGAGCATGTGTTCTTCAGTTTATAGGGAGTTGGGATCGACATCTAAGCTTGATAGAGTTTGCCTATAATAATAGCTATTAGCATAGCATTGACATGGCACCTTATGGAGCTTTATATGGTAGACAGTGTAGATCACCCCTATGTTGGTATGAGACTGGTGAATATCAACTGTTAGGTCCTGATCTTATGCAGCAAACCATAGAAAAGATTAAAATAATACAACAACAGATAAAGACTGCACAAGATAGACAGAAATCTTATGCTGATAAACATCGTAGACCATTAGAGTTCTAGGTTGGAGACAGAGTGTATCTCAAAGTCTCACCTTGGAAAGGAGTCCTTCGTTTTGGAAGGAAAGGGAAGTTAGCTCCGAGGTTTATGGGGCCTTATCGAATCATTGAAAGGATTGGAAAAGTAGCCTATGAACTAGAGTTACCACTAGAGTTACAGAGGTTACACCCTGTGTTTCACATTTCTATGTTGAGGAAATGTCACCCTGATATAGAATCAGTTCTACAACCTATGGAGGTAGAATTGAATGAAGACATATCTTATGAAGAAGGACCAGTGTCAATCCTTGATAAAAGAATTAAAAAGCTGAAAAAGAAAGACATAAGTCTTGTGAAAGTTCTCTGGAATCATCGTGGTGTTGAAGAAGCCACATGGGAACTAGAGGAAGAGATGAGAAGGAAATACCCTGCTCTTTTCTCTTAATATGTTTTGTTGATTTTGGGGACGAAATCCTTGTAAGGGATGGATAATTTGTAACATCCCTAACCTGGGTTATGAACTAACCCTAGGTGTTTTGCTTAAGACATGTGATTAGATGCTTGTGATTATCTTTTGATATGTAATAAGAGTTGTTCATGAACTTATATTTACATTTCTGTCCTTTTTAAACAATGTTGTAATATTGTTTTTTTTAATAAGGACTTATGTGAAAATTACCCAATTAGAGAGGTTAACTTGTAAATTGCACATGTTGATATGTTCCTCTAATGATGAGACATCATAAGGATGAATATGATGTGGTGATATGGATTCTCCAAGCTTGGGCACCAAGATATAGCTTGCAGAGCAATCCTTGTGCTTTAAACCCTAGTTTTGGTGTAAAGTGCAATTTACCCAAAACATATGGTGAAACATGTAAAATATACCCTCTAGAGTATCTCTCATGTATCTTGGCATCAAGTAGAGTAAAGAAAATTAAGGGGGCGCCTCATTTGGGTAACCATATAAGAAGGATAATCATTGTAATTGAATAATCACGATATATGCAAATAACCCTTTTATATGTGTAACTTAAATAAGATGCTTGGTTTCTTTCCTATAAAACATGGATAAGAGAGGGCTTTTCATGAGATTAGAAGGAGAGAAACTTGGCAAAGAGATGAGGAAGGGTCGTGGAGGATATGGATGTATATAGAAGAAATAGTTATCTTTGCCTTGAAAATATACCCAAAGTATATTAGCACTTTTCTTTGCAAAGCAAGGAACCGTTCCCTTCATTTCCTCTTCCCTTCTTCTTGCTTTAGACCGAATAAGGAGGAGCTCAGGAATAGGGGAGAATGACCAAGGTGATCTAGGTAAGATTTGACCATCATCTAGCTCGGATTTGTGGAGGAAATCATGATAAAAGGTTGGTTTGCTTGTGATTCTTACTTAGTTCTTCTTTCTAGCCATCCTTTCCTACCAATTCTTGGAGAAACAACCTTGGAAGACCTGTGGAGCTCAAGACGCCATTAAAGCTTGGAAGCTTGGAACTCTAGAGTCGACTTTAAGGTGGGTTTTATAACTTTAAACCTTTTGCTTTGTTATGCATATCTTTGTTCTTGCAAATAGTAGTTAGTTCTTCTTCTTCCCCATCTTTCCTTGCAATCTTGCAAACAATTCGTGAAGAACAAACCTTGGTCTCAAGGTAGATGATGATGGGCATGAATACCAAGGCTACTTTATCAAACGGTCCCTCACCCATGGTCCAAACGGTTTCAAAACTGTTTGATCTCATGCGGTTTGCAAAACCATTTAGACTCAAACGGTTTCAAAACCGTTTGAGGGGTTTGACCAAGGGTTGACCGTTTGAGAGTCTGCTGGACACATCATGAATTAACCACCTACAAAGAATCACCATCTAATTGCAAGTAATTTTCAAGTTGAAGGCACTTTAATTACCTAAACCCTAATTCGGTTCAATTGCTGTTTTTATGGACCAATCATGTTGATGTTTGGGTTGAGTGGCCCAAACGGTTTCAAAAACATTTGGGGATCACCCAAACGGTCTCAAGACCGTTTGGTGATCACCCAAGACCGTTTGGAGGTCTAGGGTTAAGGTAATTTAATCAATTGAAGGTCCAATCATAATAGGTTGTTGAATTAATCAAAAGTGCTGATTTTAGACTTAATTAGGGTTCAACCCTCAACAAATTGACTTAGATTTTGGTGTGACTTTGGGAAAATGGTCTCCAGACCATTTGGAGGATGTCCAAACGACCTCAAGACCGTTTGGGCCAAATCATGGCCCAATTGGGTGTCAATTGATGGGTTCAACTTCAATTAGATCCATGATGATGGATGTTGATGGTTAATTGATTACAAACCCCAATTCAATTAGTTCCAACCCTAATTGGCTATCAATTGAGGGTCAATTGAGTGTCCAATTGATTAAGGATAACCCTAATTGGCTCAATTGATAAGTGGTTAACATATGTGAGACCAATTGAGGGGTTCAACATTGAAAACCCTAATCGATTACAAGTGTTGATTCACTTTCTAGGTCCATGCGGTTTTGAGACTTTTGGACCAAACAGTCTCAAGACCGTTTGGGATCAAACGGTTTCAAAGTCAACCATGTCCAAATGGTCAACATGATCAAACGGTTTCAAGACCGTTTAAGGTTAAACGGTCTTGAGCGTCATGCGGTCTTGAAGGTCAAAGATACCAAACGGTCAACTCCTCCATGCGGTTTCAAAACTGTTTGGAGATTGAAGTGTGAAACCGTTTGGGGACTTTTAGGGTTAAGAATACCTAATGCCCTGCAGGCTTAGATGGTTCAATGGTTAATTAACTCAAACCCTAATGATACCTAAAGACATTAAGGGGTTAAGTGTTTAGTAGATTGACCCATGTTATGGTTAATGGTGAACATTACCAATGTACCCTTAAAGGGTTCAAGTAAACAACACCCCTTAATCAGGCAAACCCTAATGACATAATAGTGGTGATTTAACTATGTTAATCAAAGTTGACTTGACCTAATCTAATCTATGGTGATGTAAGCATCATCTATTAATGAGAAGAGAGAGAAGGATCCGATTATGATTGAAACTCAAGTAAATACCTTCAATACATATGAATGTACATGATTTGGATATGATCCATCAAGGTGAGATCATAGAAACCCTAATTATAGTGATTAATGAATCCTAACCTTATTTGAGGGTATCAATGATGATAATTTCATACATGGTGATGTTATGAGCTCAATTCACTATGAAGTGAATAGTAAACCCTAATTCTAGGGTAATAACATGCAATGTGAATTTTAAACCCTAAATTAGGGTGATTTCATGAAAGGAATAATTCTAGGTTATATCTTTAAGTATGAAATCCTATGAATGAATTATAAAGTGAGGCACCTTTATGCCTTGTAAGCTAAAGGGCTTTGATAACCCTAATTGAGGTGAATAAACTCTAACCCTAGAAATCGGGATATGTTGATAACAGCACGACCGTGCTAAGGAGCACGACCATGGTAGCTTTCCTTTGCACGACCGTGCAAGGAAGCACAGCCGTGGTGTTTTATAAAGAAATTGAAAAGTTTTGGTATTGTGCTAATACTGCTATATATGCATGTCTTCAAATATATTAGTCATGCAGGTTCATATCAAGAGGTAATCATAGCCAGGTAAGGGTTATGATGTCATATTCCTTGAAAACATTTCTGATATGTGAAGGATACATATACATTACTTCAATCAAGGTCATGTTATTAGATGACTTGATGCTTATATGTCACTTGATAGCAAGTGTTATGATGATCTAAGGGTTTGAACACCCATGTTCTTGAATCATAGTGATAAGATGATTAAGAATTGATATCCATCTGATAACTGATGTGAGTTAAACTTGATACATTTAGTATTCTTCTGTTATAGCAAGGTGTAATACTTAAATGCTTGGAAACATGTATGATGCTAAAGGAATACTGAAATGTACCTAATTAATCAAGTATAACCATACCATGTAGAGCCCTGATCATAGATCCATCATTGTCAGTAGTAAATGATGGTGAAACATGTTTTCCTAAGGGAACTCCTAGATCACATACTTTTGAGTATGTGGGGGAAAATGGATGCGAATATCCTTACGTCCTAATGTAGGAATTGATGTAGATGTATCTTAGTCTATCAGTCCTTCACTATATGCTTATGCCGGGATGATGTATCACTAATCACCCGAGGAAATCTTTAATGCCGCATCGATGAGAGATAAACAAGAAATCTTTCGATGGCGAAGAGAGTACAGAATGCCACTGTGACTCTAATAACGAAGTGCCAGAATACCCTGGTAAGCTATAGTAGTAGAGACACAAGATGTCCTGCATGTTGATCCTCATACTGACTGAGGAAGATGAGGTCATAAGAATCCGGCTCTTTGGATGACCTAGGTATGATACCGATGCGACTTACTAGTGATCGGTTGGAGTATGAGCGGTATACCTCATCTCCGCAGGGCATAATAATGTTTGTAAAACATAATCAGCCGCGTAGCATATCTGTTAGAGTTAAACTATGAGAAACAATGATTGATGTTACATTGTTCATATTAGTACACATGTTCTTCATATTCTTTAATGAAGTTGCTTTACTTAATATCAAATTTGCTGTTACATGCCTTGAAGATTATATTTCTTATGTTATTCCTTCTTTTGTTATAACAAAGCTTCTGGCTGAGAGTTATAACTCTCGCTGGGACAATTATTTAAAAATTGTCTCACCCCGTAGATTTCAACTTTTTAGGTAGACGTCGTGGACAAAGGATCCCATCAGTGGGTGAGCAGCAGAAGCAACAATCTCAGGGACAATAGTGATCCTCAGGTGGAGACACTGTTCTGTCAAGTAGTGTAGATAGTATATCCTGTGTCGTCTCTGTACTCTCAGGTCCTAGGAGTCTGTGTATCTGAGATTTTGGCATGATGCCTCGAGATTTTGTATCTCACCTGATACAATTATCAAGGTGATTGATGTTGTAATGATCGAGATGTGTTTGTTACTGAGATGTAACTATGGATGAGTTTGTAAATGACTTATCATGTTTTTTTATGAAAGAGTTTTTATTGTTCAAGGATCTCTTTGTAATAAGTTTTAATTTTTAGTGATTTTCGATAATTCTTCTGCAAATCGCTTCCGCATTCGTTGATCTTGTTTTTGTGATTCAGTCGTCTCAGATACAATATTGAACTATCAAAGAACTCAAATAAATAAAATCCTAGAATATCAACCTCTTTTAAAATAAAGACTTTTCACCTGTACAAGTAGTACATGGTCTCTTACCAAAATGATTAACAATGTTGCTTATTCTTGCATAAACATACTCCCTTGACATATGTTTAGGGGCACATTATTCCTCAGTTGAGCCATTGAATGCTTTGTGAAACATTCGATAAGGACACACCTTTTCTAGAAACCTTTGATGACTAAGATATACAGTCTTACCGCCATGTTTTAATCAGATCAAATCAATATTTTCCTCACATACATGACATGCCTTGGATTCTTTTACGTTGTATCCAGATTAGTTCCCATAAACTGTAATTAATAGTGCAAAACAATGTAGAACATAAATCAAACATCTCTTCGCACAAAGCATTAGAAGTTATCACACCTTTCCCAAATTTTCTTTAGGTCATCGGTTAGAGATTCAAGGTAAACATCAATATCATTGCTAGGTTATTTAGGGCCCAATATTAGCAAGTGTAAGATGACATATTTATTCTTCATACACAACCATGGAGGAAGATTGTATATAACAATACTGACATGCCAAGTGCTATCTTGGATGCTGAATGTTCTGTATGGATTCATCCCATAAGTACAAAGTGTACATCTTATATTCTTGGTTTCTTCGCCAAATCTAGGGACAAATCAAGTCAATCTTCTTCCATTGTGGGGAATTAGAAGCATGTTGTGGCACACCATTTTTGTTTCTATTTACCTCTATATTCCAAGATAACTTTTGTACATCTATGGTATTAGCAAAAAAGTGTTGAAAATGTGGTATTATAGGTACATACCACTCACCTTGGCAGGAGAATTCGTTTTGGTCTTCCCCAATGTCGTCCTTTTGTACCTTGGCACCCCACATTTTGGGCATTCGTTCAAATCAATTTAGTCATTTTGATACAACACACAGTCATTCGGGCATGCATGCAACTTCTTAGCCTTCATTCCCATTGGGCACAGATGTTTTTCATTTTGTATTTTGATATTAGAAGCTTTTTTTCTTCACAAAGAGTTTCTTTCAACAAAGACAATAGAGAAAGGAATCTTGTGTCACTCCATCTACTATTAGCCTTCATAGTATGCAATCTCAACACAAAGCTCAACTTTGTAAACTTACTGCAACCTAAATATAATGGTTTCTCAACATCATGCACATCATTTCTAAATAAGGAAGGTGGATCTGTAACATTTACCATAAAACTAACTACCATCACACAACCATGTATGTTGGAATTGCTTCGTTCACATCAACATTGTCAGCTATCTCTTCTTTGACACAACTACCATTATTGACATCTGTTGATCTCATAATAGGAATATCTCCAAGCTAGTAACATTATGTTTAGCCCTGTACAATCCCCTTGCACATGACATAATTTTTTATCATATCAACAATGTCAACTTTCAAGTTGTTACTACAATTCCTATAGGGGTAATAGAACCTATCTCCAAGTTTTTTTCTATGTTCCTCTATAAATCTTACAAACTAATCAAGACCATTAATAAACTCTGGAGTACAACTATTTGGATTGGACATCCATGATCGATCCATTCTATGATCAAATGGGAGATGAGTAGCTCATCAGGTATTAGCTAAATAAGTTAATTTTAGAATAAAATATATTTGAATTGATCCAAAATCATGTATAAGCATTCACATTGATGAATGTTTAATACCTATCCCATTCTTGAGAACTGCATCTCACAATTAAGTGTACAACACATGTTCGATTTCAATAGCTTTCCACATCATTTCCCCACATTTCTCCAAGTATACCAATGTAGATGGGAAAATACCCACCTATATATGTACCCAAAGAACAAAAGAAGAAATGTTGTCAAAATTTATTGAAACTGAACACACATTATACACTTACATCCTAAGTGAGATAAAGCATTCAAGAACAATACAAAATCGGGGACCATTCAATGTTTACTCATAATGAGTAAATCTTAGATGGGTTTCTAGGCGAACATCATGGTTTAGAAATTATAGTTTAGAATACAAGGTTTATAGATTAACATTTACATATAAGGGAAATGATTTTCAATTCTAATTAAATACATAAGAACAACTTAGAGACCTAACAAAGCCAAATAATCAATAACAAACATGTAATAAACCATTATATATGCATTTTCATTACAATTTCCATACAAATAATCACAATCTCTATACAATTCATCATTGTTTCCACACAATTCTTATAATTTCTTCTCAATTTCATCACAATTCACTACAATTGAAAGCATATAAAAGATTTTTCAATTTCCACACAATTCGATTTTTTCTCCCTTTCCTCCTTCCCCTTCCCAGCATAATTTCTTATCAATATTGAGAAGAAATCATACATGACATGGGAAGGAGGAGAGAGGAGGAAGGAATGGGGAGGGATATGGAGATAATTGAAGAAGGATAGAGGAGGAAGTAGGAGTGGATATACTGATGGAAGCAGCTAGCATTGTCAGAGAAGATGGACGATGATGGAGGCAATGCAACAATATTGGTGGTCAACAACAATGCCAACTGGTGGAAAGGTGGCCGATGGAGGTAGTATAAAAGGAGCTGAGGGAGAGAGTGGTGTTAGATGATGATGTTGAAGGGGAGGTGAGAGTTTTTGAGAAGTAGTAGAGGGGTTGGGGATTTTGGCAATGGTGGAGAATCATGCAGAATCAGATAGGGTTGAAGGGGTTTCTCATGGGGTGGGGAAAGAAGGGAAAGAGGGGTATCCTGTGGTTTTGATAACACTTAAATTTATGCATTTACGCTAAGTATATATCTACAGTTTTGTGCCACTATATCCCTAATATGCCCAAAATGACTCTACATTCTTATATTTTATCTTTTTGAAAATTAAGTTGCTCAAATAGAAAATTTTGGAATCTGTAGGTACCAAACTCAAGAAGACATCAATCCTCCAGATTTTTCTCAATGAATCCAGTTGGGTTCAACCCCTAACTTTTTGTAGCAGTACATATCAGTGCACCATAGACTCTTTTTCTTCTCCCAAACTCATTGGGCATCAAGGGTAAAAAGCATCAGATGTCACTTAGGAAGACCCATCAGGCACGAAAGGTGAAAAGCCAACCAACGAGGACTAAAAGTGCAAACCCATCGATAGTCGAAGACCCATACCTAGTGGTCTCCGAAGATGCAAAAGAAACTGATATGGTTCATAAAGGAATATCACATTAGTGGAATCAACAACCATCGAGACTCACCATTCTCATCAACTGTTAAAACTCTAGTGACCACCAAGACTTACCACTCTTAGAAGTTGTTGATACTCTAGATCATCAACGACTGCCAAAACTCACCATTCTTAGTGACCTCTAAGACTCCAGAAACCACAAAGACTCACCACTCTCATCGATCGCTGAGACTCCGGATCATCACTGACCTCTGAGACACATCATACTCAGTGACCACCTTCCAAAGGAACTGAACCCGGTCGGGTTCAACCGCACTTAACACGTACACTCCACCTATCCCCTATAAATATTGACCCCTTGCTACCTAGAGAAGAGCTATGAAAGTTCCATTCTGGAGATTTTGCATACTTATGTAGTTCCAACCATCAGTTCTCAGAGCTCCGTGGGAGAGAATGAAGGTTTAAGAGAACTGAAGAGCACAACCTACATCCACTCTTCAATTTGCCTCCATCCACCATCATTTTCCATTCTATCCTATCTTTGTCCAACTATTTCCACCATCATTCATTCTCCAAATATGATGTTTGGGGTAGAATCTAAGGTAAAGCGGGACAAGGAGTCTAGAATATGAAGGAGGACGACCCCAAGGATGAGATTCAGCCTTCTCAGTGGCTAAAGAGTAAGAGAAACCTCACTTCTATGGGCTAAATCTCTTTTTCGACCTCTTTCTTCTACTTTTCTCCTTCATTTTTGTACAAATTATGTTCTTTCATATTTGTTCGGAGCCAACTATACTTATCCATCACTAGTTGACATCCTTCTTGCATATGTAGCCTATTTTGGGCATGTTTATGCACTTTTTCCTTAAGCAAGAAGTTTTATTCCAGATCTAATATGTTTTCTATTCTATCTTCTCTTTCTGGTCATGATTGTTGGTTTGGTTGATTTCTTTCTTTCTTGAACTTCCATTTCTACCAAGATTGAGATATTAGTTGTAGAAATGAATAAGAGAAGGTAGTTTGGATTGAAATCTGAAAGGAGGATGCCCAAGGACGGTCTGTCTAGAACACAAGTTAGAGAAATCCAACCCTAAGACCCAAATCTTCCCGGGTCCAGGTGAACTCAGTCGGGTTCAACTGAACCCGGTCTCGTTCATTTCTACCCGTTTAAATTTAGGGACTATTCTGAGTAGATTCTCTATTGTCCCTAACATCTCTGAATATTCTGGACCCTAAGGGGGTATCTAGAATATTCAGGGGTATTATCCTTGAGAGAGGTCTCAAATCATCCATGCGTTTTAGTCACCATATGCGAGAGTGAGTCGCATGACCCACATAAGAGCAACTAACTAAATACATGCTATGTTTGGAGGTTAGATGCTTGCTAGTGTGTTTGAGGGTTGTCTACGCCTGAGAACAGGTGCATAAAATGCCCAATGGATGGTAATATAGTGGTTCATTTTCCCCTTAGGGCCACACACAAATCAACTGAATGGTGATTAGATGCAACTCTAAAGCATTTTCAAACACACTTTGGATTTTTAATTTATAAATTCCTAATAGACTCACTCACATAGGCTAACACACTTCACCCACAAGTACACGGGGTCGTGTTGTAGTATAGGGAAGTGACAAGTTAGGGGTCGAACCCAAGAGAGAAAAGGGGGCGCTAGAGCTAGGTTAGTTTTAGCTAGGTTCCTATTGAGGAATCTAGGGTTCAAGGGTTTGAAGGCTGATTTGTTGATTACACTAAGGGTTGAACAAGAAAACAATTAAAGGAGAATAAACAAGATCAAAACCTAAGTTAACCCTAGACACTTAATTATAATAATCAAGCAAAGATAAGTTAATCAAGAAAGGAGCAAGTTAACTAAGGAAATCAAAGCAATATCTACACTACACTAAGCTAGAAAACTATAAAAAAGAGCAATTAAAGGCATAAACTAGAAAGAACGAGGCAAGAATCTAACTAGGAAACTAAAGAGCTAATTAGGCTAACACTTTCTAAGCAAGAAGACAATTAGGGTTTTAATGCAATTAATATAAGTGTGGGCTATTTGGGGGATGCACTTGTCAATTGGATTGGGGGTTATAACATGCAAACATTATTATTTCATTTAGATTACCAAACCAAACAACAAGATAGAGGCTAGTGAATTGCCTAAAACTACCAACTAGCCATGGATAAGATAGGGTATGTATAGGGGAACTAGTCCCTAACACCTCTTACCTACCCTTATGAGGCTCAATCGGGTTAGGGTTTAGGTGGACTTCAACTAGGGTCTAGTTGAGCCCAGGTTTCTTGGATAGTAACCCATAGGGTAATTAGGGGAAGAGGGTAGTAATGTGAGGTGGAAGCAAGGTTTTAGACCTCATATCACCTACATTCTAGCCTTAAGAAGACTCCAAGATAATTACACTAAATGCTTCAATACTAGCTACCTAGATCTCTCACTTAGGTGTAGGATAAATGATTAGCATGTAGGAAGGTGAATATGGGATCCATTACTTGGACTTAGGAGAAATTCACAAATTAGCCACATATAAGCAATTTTCCTAGAATCCTAGGTGATTTCAAGAACAAACCATAAAGTAATTCATGAGGAATGAGATAGAAATAGAACATAATCCTTTGAAAATGAAATTACAATGTTTACATATCATTTTCCCCCAACATGGTATCAAAGTAATATTTTGACCCCAAACAACCCACCTAAGGGGCCAAGCTACTCATAGATCAAGAAAATAGAAACAGAGAGGATAAAGAGGTGGAAGTAGCCATGGTGGTTAGTGTAGACGATAGACTCCTCCTGTCCAACAGCTGCAAGGGCGTTCTCCCTCCTCCTCCTCCAAGGTGAAATGGTATATAATGATTGTGGGGAAGGGTCAAAACACTATAAAACTAGGGTTTTCGTAGTGGAAATGGTGAAATGGAGTGGAATGTGTAGGGAAATATGGCATCAGGTAGGTAGAGGAAATAATTTTTTTACTACCATATTCCCCATTAAACCAGTAGACCGTGTCAACAACTATATAATGGAAAGGATGGTTTTTAGGATATGCCTTGTCCTGGAGCATGTTCAGTGAATCTCCTCGTCGTTCTAGTCATACAACTATTTTCTAGTTGCACCAGGATGGCGTTTGCGGTGGCACCTACTCTTTACCATGGATAGCAGGTTGATGTTGTCCTCCTGGTGGCAGATAATGACCTCCGTGCCTCTATGGACATCCACACAGACTGCCTAGAACTCCTATCATCCTACTAGAATGGACATGAAGGAGTTGTCCCTCCCATTGGTGTACTAGTCACCAAGTTTCTCTCCCACAATTGTTCTCCCTTGCTATCTCTCCCTTTATCGAGTAGGACCTACTTGAGCTCTCTATTGGTTACCACAATTAGAAAGGACAACAATTGCTAGAGGCAATTGAGTTGTGTCTCTCAGAAGCCCCTAATACCCCTTTATTCGTAGGAGGGGTTAGGGTTAGTGTTCCCAGTCTGTGTAGGAGTGGAAGGGACCATAATCTCATGAATTTCCATAGCCTATGACAAGTAAAATGGCCAGTTTTAGGCAAACTGATTAGTTGGCATGCGAGCCGATTGGTTCACCCAGTGAACTGATCATTATGCCATGTTTCCCAATCACATATGAATTGACTATTCTAATCCTATTAGTGCACAACATGATGTTAGAACTAACCCTTGATGCAATCAAATTACACCACAAACCAGGAATTTCACAAGCACGAACTGGTTGGATCACTTAGTGAACCGGTCAACTTGTTGCTCAACTCATACAAAACTCAGTCAATTCAGTTGTTAGTCAGCCTAGAACTCCAATCGGCCATTTCATCACATGATCTGATTGTTGATAGCCTAGTCAGTTAATTGATGTATAAATAAAATAGATAAACACTTAAGTAATCAATATAATTATCATTCATGATCAAAACTCCTCTTTTAGTTGTATCCTAGGTGTGTGACCCTATAGGTCCCATATTAAGTTGCTAGTGATTGTCCACAACATCACAAGTAAAGAGCGATGCCTAGTCACACATCATTGCTACCCAAGTAAATGGAAAGTTGGAGAACAACTTTAACCTATAGTTTGTGCATGGTGTTGTAGTGTTTGTATAGTTCCTTTGTCACTGATATCTAGGTTGAATACAAGACATGGAGTAGTCATCCTCTTCAATATTTAATCTTTGTTCCTTGCTATTGTAGACTTTCTGAGATATATGTATGCATAATATCACATATTGACTCACATGTGCTGGCCATGTATTTCTCAGTCTTGCTAAGCAAGTGTCCAGGATATCATGCTCCCATAGGAGGGACAAATTCCATCTACATCACTCACAGTTATCCCCATGTGTCACACTATTCCCAGTCATAATCTCTATGGCAATACTTATTCAAGACTATGGAGGATGATGTTAAAGCACATTGAATGACATGTGATGAGTGTAGTGACTTCAGGTCTAAGAACCACAATCATCACCAACATTATGAGAGCTAACTATGACTACCACTATAATGGTTTCAATGTGTTACTCTCATGGTGGGTCTGTCTGTTACACTATTCTCTAACAAGCATCCATGTGCTTGGTATGATATCACCATATCATTTCTGACGAGACTCTATCATCAACCAACACACTCTCTACTCTTATGTGTTATTGTTGTCTATCAGCCTTCCACAATAACATCCAACCATGGACATAACAAGAATGTATACTCTTAACATTCATATGATCTCATTGTTCAAGTCTTCAAGTCACATACATGAAGACATACGTCATTGAGTGAAATCATTATTTAGATATTCATTGTGTTACTTCATTGTCTCATAACTAAATTAAACATAATAAATTGGAAGCATGCCTATATTATCAATCAAATAATTTACAAGTTATTCCATATCAATCATCATATGATTGAATCTCTAGGAATACATACCAGTAGACTCCCACTTGCACTCAGAGATAATCACCCATGAATTCCAATCCAAGTGATCTAACATGACCTCATGCTTCTGCTGCAAAAAGTGCTTTAGTAAAGGGGTCAACAACATTGTTCTCAGTTAGTACTATGCAAATCTTCACATCTCCTATCTGTAAAATCTCACATATGAGATGGAAGCACCTTTGTATGTGCTTGGAACACTGATGCGATCTGGGTTCCTTAACCTGTGCAATAGCTCCATTGTTGTCATAATATAGCTCAATTGTGTCGTTGATGCTTGGAATCACTATGAACTTCTTGATCTAGATAGCTTCGTGTGCTACATTCTATGCAAAAATATACTTAGACTCTGTTGTAGAATCAATAACTTTCTCTTGCTTGTAATTCTTCCAACTTACAGCTCCATTATTTAGTTAAAACACAAATCTTGGTTGGGATCTGTAATCATCTTTGTCAGTTTGGAAGTTTGCATCGATGTAACCCTTTACCACCAACCCTTCCTCTCCTCCATATACGAGGAACAAATCCTTACTTCTTCTCAACTACTTAACAAAGTTCTTTGCGGCTGTCAACTAAGCATCACCTAGATCTGACTGATATCTACACATCATGCTCAAGCATACAAGACGTCTAGATGACTACATAACATTGCATACATGATTGATCCAATTGCAGATGAACATGGAATCAAACTCTTGCGTTCTTTCTATAGAAGAATTGGGACATTGAGCTTTAGAGATGATAACTCCATGACACATGGGCAAGATCCCTCTCTTTGAGATCTCCATGCGGAACATCTTTAACATTTTTTCAATGTATGTGCTCCGACTTTGTCTAAGAAGCCTTCTAGATCTATCTCTATAGATCTTGATCCCCAAGATGTAGGATGCTTCTCCCAGGTCTTTCAAAGAGAATGTACTTCCCAGACAATCATTTACCATATGTAAAGTAGGAATATCATTCCTCATCAATAGTATGCCATCCACATACAATATGAGGTATAAAATCATGCTCCCACTAACCTTCTTGCACACACAAGGTTCATCTTCATTTTGAGCAAAGACAAACTCTTCGAATGTCTCATAAAATGAAGATTCTAGGTCCGAGACTCTTACTTCAATTCATAGACTGACCTTTGTAGCTTATAGAATTTATTTGCATCCTTTTGATTTATAAAACCCCCAGGTTGTATCATGTACACATCCTCAAATAGATTCCCATTAAGTAATGCATTTTTAACATCCATCTACCAAATCTCATAGTCATAATAAGCTACAATAGCAAGAATGATCCCGATGGACTTAACCATGGCCACCGAAGAAAAGGCTTTGTCATAGTCAACACCTTGAACTTATCTAAAACCCTTTGCAACTAATATGCCTTATAGGTTTGAACTTTTCCATCCATGTCGGTCTTCTTCTTAGAGACCCACTTTCACCCTATGGGTTTTACCCCTTTAGGTGGATCCACCAAGTTCCAAACCTTGTTGGTGTACACGGACTCCATCTCAGTTCTCATGGCCTCAAGTTATTTCCCAGATTCTTGTCCCTTAGTAGCTTCTAGGTAGGTTATTGCCTCATCATCTACGACCAATTCACCGCCTTCATGAGCCACAAGATATCCAAATCTTTCAGTTCAAGGCACGTCCAACTAGATCTATAAGATCTTTGTGTTACTTGAGGAATTTGAGATTCCACAATACTTTGTGATTCTATTTGTTCCTCTTGAGCATCTAATGATTCAACACTTTCTTTTTGGTCTCAAACTTCTTTGAACTCCACTTTCCTCCCACTGATTCCTTTGGAAATATATTCCTTTTCTAGAAATGCAATATCTCTGGAAACAAACACTTTGGTGTGAGATAGGGAATAAAAGTAATATCTTCTTGTCTCCTTAGGATATCAACAAAATAACATTTATCATATTTAGAGCCATTTTTTTGAGGAAAAATTTCCCTCACATACGCTTCACATCCCTAAATCCTCATAAAAGGCATATTGGGGTGCTTCCCAATCCATATCTCATATGGTGTTTTTAGAACCAATTTAGATGGTACTCGATCTAGTGTAAACATGGTGGTTTCAAGAGGATAACCCCATAAGGTCGTTGGAAGTTTAGCTAAACTTATCATTGATCATACCATATCTAGCAATGTGCTATTCCTTCTTTCTAATACAACATTATGTTGTGGTGTTTTGGGTGGTGTCCATTGTGATATGATACCACATACTCGCACATGTACTCAAACTCTTGGTTTAAGTATTCTTCACCTCGATAAGAATGAAGTGCCTTAATACTTTTGCCAAGTTGATTTTGTTTTTCATTCATAACTCCTTGAACCTATCAAGAGTTTTTGACTTATGTTTGATCAAGTAAACATAACCATACCTACTGTGGTCACCAGTGAAGGTAATGAAGTACTGATACCCACCTCTAGCATTTATTCTATAAGGGTCACCCACATCAATATGTGTGAGTCCTAGTAGACCACCAACCCTCTCACTATTTCCAATGAAGGGATTCTTTGTCATATTGCCCAAAAAACAAGATTCACATGTCTCTATTGATTTGAAATCAAAAGAGTCTAGATAACCATCTTTAAGGAGTCTAGATATGCATTTTTCATTTATGTGCCCTAGATGACAATGCCAAAGGTATGTTTGGTTTGAGTTATCATGATTTTTCCTTTTAGTATTTACTTTAAAAACACTTGTCTCTAGATCTATCAAGTACATACCATAACACATAGGGGCACTACTATAAAAGATCTCATCTTTATTAATAGAATATTGACCATTCTTTATAAGGAATTACAATCCTTCTAGTCTAGATAATATACATACTTGATGCTCTTATTAGTGGCAGGTACATAATAGAAATTCTTCAACTCTATTACAAGCCCACTAGGTAGAGATAAATCATAGGTTCTAACTGCACTGGAAACAACTCTTGCTCCATTATCAACGCGCAGTTCAACCTCACTTTTCGCTAAAGGTCTACTTATTTTCAGATCCTTCACATTTGAGCAAATGTGTGATCAACATCCGGTATCTAGTACCCATAATGAAAAAGTAGTGAAGTTAATCTGAATGACATATATACCTAAAGTAGAGATCTCTATCCCTTACTTCATTTTCCTAGGTTTCTTTATCCTTCTCCTTATTTTGAGAGTAGAAGACTAGGACTTTAGCTTAGATTCAAAAAATTTCTTGACCTTGACTTTGTCCTTGGACTTTATTCCACAGATCTCCATCATACATTTGTCCTTCTTCATTTGTGCCTTAACATATACCAACATGTCAAGCAACTCTGACAATGGTCTAGCCATGTTACTCA
The DNA here is from genome assembly GCA_963693085.1 of Alisma plantago-aquatica. Classification (NCBI taxonomy): domain Eukaryota; kingdom Viridiplantae; phylum Streptophyta; class Magnoliopsida; order Alismatales; family Alismataceae; genus Alisma; species Alisma plantago-aquatica. The sequence goes on along the minus strand of OY856414.1, from coordinate 158,823,473 downwards.
AGTTGTAACACTTGATATGAAATGGCTATATGATTTAGGAAATTATTGCAAACTCGTATCTGTAGCCAACTCTTGGACTAAAGGAAATCCTAGTCTTTCTAGATGTTCCACATGTTGAATCATATTGAGCACAGGGGACTCTATTGGGCCTCCCACTATTAGTTTGCACTCAAATAATGCCGTAGAGACATTATACCTTTCATGCTTCTCATGCAACTCATAGTTCATATAGATCAACACAAGGTCTTTAATGTCCATGGCATCATTGGAATGCTTCAAGTAAGCATCCATTTCAACATTAGGTGTACATGGAGCAAATTCCACTGGGACTGGTGTTTCAGGAGCATAGAAAACACTTCTCAAAGTCCCAAACCAATTATGGAAACATATCTTCTTCAGACTATCCTGTATAAGGATTGATCGCAATGATGATTTGATTGTCATTTGATTCTAGAAGAGAAAAATTTTGCATTTTTTCACAACACCTTTTAATTTGATTTGATAATATTTGACTGTATTTCATTAGGCCTTTAATTAATTATTTCTCCCACTATTTTCTTCTAATTGATAGCCCTCACTACCAAATTAGAAGATTGCAACATACAATCTTCTAGTGAGCCAAGATCCATGTTTCATCAAATCATGAGACAACTTTGGCTGATCACCCACAACTTGATTATTTACATAGAAAACTCTTACTAATTGCATCTCTATGGAACTCTTGGATAGATGGCGTGCACAACTCTTTGTTACAATCCATCTCTATGCTTCTAGGTACTTAATATCATTAAGATCACCTAATTAAGCCTAACCCAAAAGCTAACACAATAAAATATTCACCCTATTTTGGTAGATCTACATATGTACCATCACACTTCCATGAGAGTAGACAACCCACCACTCTTCAACGTAACCTACACTTTTTCGATCAAGATTTTTCATGTGTGTTTCTTATAGAAAGTATATTAGGCTTTAATATTATATTGAGGTATTTATATTTATAAATACATATACTTTATCCAATCACCACATATATAGTACATATCATATATATGCTATATCCCACAATAAAAAACATGCAATAAACAAAAAGCAATGGTTATGTCCATTCTAATGTAATTCCTTTGATCCATAAGGAACTACCACAACCTAAGGTCTACATCTCATGCAAAATGCTATTCTTGATGAAGATCCATGCTTGACAATATGGTTTGATCGGTTCAACCCTTGAACTGATCGAATTGCCTCCTAGCCAGTCAGCTCATTGTCTCACCAGTCGTATGGTCTACAGTCTGCCATCTTTTGGGTTCTCTAGTCAATTGATAAGGTTCACCAACCTATCAGATCGTCTCATCCTCCTTGGTCATCCATCTGATTGACTCATCTTTAAGATAATTAGTTGGCCTTGTATAACGTCTTTCTTCTTCATCGTAATAAGAAAGTAAACTATCCTACTATGATATTATTATTGAGAAACCTTGAGTTACATTTGAGGGGAACAAAGTAAAGAGAGAATAATACTTTTACAGTTGAAATATAAGATAGAGTCTCGATATGAAAACTAAGATAGAACAGGAAATAAACATCACAATCACAATGCACTAATAATTAGGGTTATTGTCCATAACCAGACTACACATCCACCATCAAAACTTACTTTTTGGGTGATGTGTAAATTGCATATATAAATCATATATATATTAGTTTGAATTTTGTGTGGTATTTGATCAGACATTAATATTGGCATTGTGCATAATAAATAAATGATATAAAATATGATTATATCAATAATTCCAAATATAGTAAATTGACGTGGCTCTAATACCACTCTAGGGAAATATGGCATCAGGTAGGCAGTAGAAACAAAAATTTAACTAGCATATTCCCCATTAAACTCGTGGATCATGTCAACGACTATATAATGGGAAGGATAGTTTCAAGGATATACCTAGTCTTGGAGAAAGTCCAACAACAATTTCCTTGTCATTGTAGTCATGCAGTTGTCTTCTAGTTGCATTGGGACGACATTTGCAGTGGCTCTAGATCTTTACCACAGACAACAGGTTGGTATTTTCCTCCTAGAGGCAGATAATAACATCCACCCCTCCATGGAATTCCACACAGACCGCCTACAACTCATGTCGTCCTACTAGAATGGAAAAGAAGGTGTTGTCCCTCCCGTTGGCTTACTATTCACCAACTTGCTCTCCCACAATTGTTCTCCCTTGTTATCATTTCCTTTATCGGGTAGGATTTTCTTGGTCTCTATATTGGTTACCATAGTCAGAGAGGACAACAATTGTCAAAGGCAATTGAGTTATGTCTTTGGGAAGCCCCTAGTACCCCTCTATTTATAGGAGAGGTTAGGGTTAGGGTTCCCAATCTGTGTTGGAGTGGAAGGGACCCAAATCTCACAAACTTTTACATCCTATGACAAATGAAATAGTTGGTTCACAAGCAAACCGATCAGTTGGCATGTGAGTTGATCGGTTCACCCAATGAACTAGTCATTTGGTCATGTTTCCCAATCACATATGAATTGAATATTCTAATCCAATTAATGCACAACATGATGTCGACACTAATACTTTATGCAATCAAATTGCACCATAAATCAGGCATCTCACAAGCACGAACATGTCATCTCGTGATCTCGAACCGGTCAGTTCACTTAATGAACGGGTCAGCTTGTTGTTTGACTCATCCATACATCAGTCAATTTAGTAATCAATCAACTTGACACTCCAACCGACCATTTCATCACAAGTCGATCAGTTGGAAGTCCATTCAGTTAATTGAAGTTTAAATCGAATACCTAAATACTTTAGTAATCAATTTAATTACCATTCATGATCAAATATCCTCTTCTATTTGTATCCTATTTGTATGACCCTATAAGTACCATATTATGTTGACAGTGAATATCCATAACATCACAAGCAAAGAGTAGTGTCTAGTCACACATCATTGCTACCCAAGTAATTGGAAAGTTGGAGAATAAATTCAACCTACAATCTGTGTATGGTGTTGTAGTGTTTGTATAGTTCCTTTGTGATTGATATCCAGATTGAGCTTGAGGCATGGTGTAGTCATCCTCTTCAACATTTAATCTCTATTCCTTGCTATAGAAAACTATCTGAGATATATGTAAGCTCAATATCACATATTGACTCACATGTCCATGACCATGCATTTCTTAGTCTTGTTAATTAAGTGTCCATGATATCATACTCCCACAGGAGGGACAAATCCCATCTATATCACTTACAGTAATCCCCATGTGTCATAGTGTTCCCAATCATCACCTTTATGGCAATCCTTATTCAAGACTACAATGGATGATGTTAAAGCACACTTAATGACATGTGATGAGTGTAGTGACATTAGGTTTAAGGACCAAAATCACCACCAACACAATGAGAGTTAACTATGACTACCATTGTAATGATTTCCATGTGTTACTCTCATGATGGATTTGTCTGATACACTATTATTTAATAAGTATCTATGTTCATGGTCGGATATCACCATATCATGACTAATGAGACTCTTCCATCAACCAACACACTCTAGTCTTATGTGCTATTATTTTCTATGAACCTTCCACAATAACATCTGACCAAGGACATAGCAAGAATGTATACTCTTAACATTCATATGATCTTGTTGTTCAAGTCACGTACTTGAAGACATGTCAATGAATGAAATCATTTTCTAGACATTTATTATTTTACATCATTATCTCATTACTGAATAAAATATAATAAATTGGAAGCATGCCTTTATTATTAATCAAATCATTTACAAGTTATGCCATTTCAATCATCATATGGTTGGCTCTCTGGGCATACTTGCCAATAGAATGGAGATGGAAATGAGGTGGAGAGGATAAGGGGTGAAAATGGGGAGCTAAGAGGGGATAAAATTTGTTGGTATTTATGTCTAAATAGACAATCATACAATGATTATAATGGCATAAACTATGAATAATTTGATTGATAATAAAGATAATGTTCTAATTTATTCTGTTTTATTCAATTATGAGATAATGAAGTAACATAATAAATGTCTAAAGAATGATATTACTCAATGACGTATGTCTTTAGGTGACGACCTGAAAAATGAGATCATAGGAATGCTAAGAGTATATACATTCATGATATGTTCCTAATCGGATGTTATTCGGGAAGGAAGATAGACTACAATAACACTAAAGATGAAAATGTGTGTTGGTTGATGACAAAATCTTATCAGTCATGATATGTGATATCAAACCCAACATAGGTACATGTTGGAGAATAGTGTACCGACTAGACCCACCATAAGAGGGATACATGGAAACCATAAGTGGTAGAAAAAATCAACTCTTGTAGTGTTGGTGATGATTTTGGTTGTTAGACCTGAAGTCACTACACTCATCACATGTCATTCAGTGTACTACATAATCCACTGTAGCCTTGAATAACAGTTTCCATAAAGGTGATAATTTGATGCATTGTGACACATGGGGATGATTGTGTGTGATGTAGATGGGATTTGTACCTACTAAAATAGTATGATATATTGGCCACTTGATAAGCGAGACTAAGAAATACATGGCCATGCACATATGAGTCAATATGTGATATTGAGATTACACAAATCTCAGATAGTCTGCTCTAGTTCAAGAAATAGAGATTGAATGTTAAAGAGGATAACTACTCCATGCCTCGAGTTCAATTTGAATACCAGTGACAAAGGAACTATACAAACATTATAACACCAAACACAATTCTCCAACTTTGCATTTACATGGGTAGCAATGATGAGTTGCTAGATACCACCCTTTTCTTATGATGTCATGAATTGGCTATAGACATTCAATACCAACATAAATGGGAAACTTATAGGGTCACACAAATAGGATACACTTAGAATAAGATTTTGTTCATGAATGACATTTAAATTGATTACTAAGGTGTTTAGGTATACAATTTAAACAACAATTGACTGACTGGACTCTACATTAACCGATTCAATGTTGAACTGATCAGTTGGAGTGTTAGGTTGATTGGAAATTACCTTGACTTCTTTCTGGATGAACTAGGGCATGAGCCGACCAATTCACTTAGTGAATCGATCGACTCAATGTCACCAGACGACCAACTCATAAGATGAGATGCCTGATTCATGGATTAATTTGATTGCATTGAGGATTAGTGCTGACATCATATCATGCATTGATTGGATTAGAATTCCCAATACAATTGTGATTTGGAAACATGACGAAACATTCAGTTTAAGGGTTGAACCAATTGGCTTGCATGCCAACTGGTTGGTTCACCCTACCAATTGTTTTTCCATTTTTAGATTGTGAAAATTTGTGAAATTCTGATCCATTCCTCTCCCGCACAGACTGGGAACCCTAACCCTAACCCTCCTATAGATAGAAGGGTATTGGGGCTTCCTACAGACACAACTAAATTGATTTTGATAATTGCTGTCTTCTATGATTGTGGTAACTAAGAGAACCTGAGAAAATCCTACTAATTAAGGGAGGGATAGGAAGGGAGAACAATTGTGGGAGAGCAAGTTGGTGCTAGTAAACCAACGTGGAGGGACAACTCCTTCATGTCTATTCTAGTAGAACGACATGAGTTCTAGGTGGCCCGTGTGGACTAGTCTAGAGACATGGAGCTTTTCCTGCTAGGAGGACAATGTTCGCTGCCATCTGTTGTGATCAACCAGGGGCTACTGAAGACTCTATTTGAGTGCGAATAAAAGAAAGGCACGTAAGATGACAAGGAGATTTTTGCTCAACTTGCTCCAGGACCATATATATCCTTAAAACCACCCTTCCCATTATATAGTTGTTGATGTGATCTACTATTATAAGGGGAATATGGCTGCAAAAATTGTCTTTACTACCTATTTTGTAGCCATATTTCACTACAGTGGTATCAAAACCATGCCAATTTACTATATTTGGGAATAAACCACATGATCAGATTTTTGGTTTTCATCATTTATTATTGCATAAGATGCAAATATTAAATTTCTAATCAAATACCACTTAGAATCTGTAACAACCTGGGCCCACTGCCCATGGCTCTAGTAGAGTTTCAGGAATGATGACTGGCCCCACAAACCACCACTAGCCTTAACTGCGCACTTTGTCCACACTGACGCACAAGCCAGGATCAACTTCTTGATAGGTCACCCATCCTAGTACTACTCCAGGCTGAGCACGCTTAACTATGGAGTTCTTTAGAGATGGGCTCCCGGAAAAGGAGGTGTACCTTGGTGATATGGGTAGTATGATCATTCCTTATAAGATCTTTTTATCCGAGGTCTCAAATCCTGGGATGTTACAATCTCCCCCACTTAGACTCTTGACGTCCTCGTCAAGGCTCAACTATAAGGCCTCATAATCTCTTCCCCATTTCAATGCAGACCCATAATGGCCCATGGACACCCAGCTCCCGATCACGGAATACCAGCGCAAGGGTGGCTATGTCAACCATGGACAACCCTTTCCTACATGCCTGGACCGCACGGCTCAAGACTGGCATGCCATGCCCATGTGGGCCCCACCTACTAGAGGGGAATTGACTCTGATACCATTTGTAATGCCTGGGCCCACTGCCCAAGGCTCTAGTAGAGTTTCAGGAATGACGACTGGCCCCAAAAACCACCACTAGCCTTAACTGCGCACTTTGTCCACACTGACGCGCAAGCCAGGATCAACTTCCCGACATGTCACCCATCCTAGTACTACTCCAAGCTGAGCACGCTTAACTATGGAGTTCTTTAGAGATGGGCTCCCGGAAAAGGAGGTGTACCTTGGTGATATGGGTAGTATGATCATTCCTTATAAGATCTTTTTATCTGAGGTCTCAAATCCTGGGATGTTACAGAATCCCATATATATATATATATATATATATATATATATATATATACACATATATATATATCACATATGTATATATATAGTCAGGCTAGAATACACTGGAGTGTACAGATCACATGAATACACTCAAGTGCCTTTGCATATCAAGACTATTTTTTTGAAAAATGTAAACCATTGATCTTCACTGTCATACTGTAATCATGTTACATACAAATTTTGAGCCCATTTGGATGAGTGTAAGTCACTCATTCGAGGGCAACAAAATCGACGCACGAAACTAATTTGAAATGCATAATTTTTGCAGTCTTTATAACATGGCCTATAAATGTCCACATGTGCTCAAATTTGGTATATGAGCTATTCACAAGATGTTTAAGAAGAACAATGGATTAGATTTTTGAATAAAATATTACATTATGAAAAACTACTTGAGTGTATTCTGCTTCGAATACACTCAAGTTTATTCTAGCCTGACTCAATATATATATATATATATATATATATATATATATAAATATATAAATATAAATATATATATATATATATATATATATATATCATATATGCAATTTACACGTGTCTCCCTAAAAGATATTTTTGATGGTGTATGTGTAGTGGGGTTATGGCTTATAACTCTAATTACCTACGCATGGTGGTTGTATGTTTATTCCTTTTTCATCTTAGTTTGCATATCGAGCCTCTACCTTATCTTTCAATTGTAAAAGTATTATTATCTCTTATATTTGCTCCCCTCGAATGTAACTTGGGGTTTCTCTATAATCATGTAATATTAGGATAGTTTAATTTCTTATTACAATGAAGAAAGTGAACCACCCGAGGAGCTAAACCGATCGACTAGAGGCCCAACTAATCAACAGGAGGATCCAAAAGAGGGTGGATCAGAGACCAAATTAATGGGTAGATGACCAACTAATTGGATATGAGTCGATCCGATTGGTTTGAGGGTTGAATCTATCATCCTAGATTGGCAAGCGTAGATCTTCATCAACAATAGGTATCTGCATGATATGTAGACCCTAGGTTGTGGTAATTCATTGTGGCTCCAAGGAATTGCATTAGAATGGCCATTACCATCACTTTTGTTTTATTGCATGTTTTTGTTTGTGGAATATAGCTTGTATATGATACAAACTACATGTATGTGGTGATTGGATATGTAGATGTATTTATAAATACAAACTCCTCAATAACATATTAACTCTAAGATGCTTTTCATTAGAAACACACATGAAAAGCTTGATCGAAAATGTGTGGGAACACCAAGCATGGTGCACCGTCCATCTCATGGAAGTGTGATGGTATTAATATGGGCCTGCCAAGAGGGGTGCATTTTGATCGTGTTAGATTTTGGGTCAGTCTTAATCGGGTGTCCTTAATGAGATTAAGCACCTAGAAGCATGCATATTACTATGTCAAGGAGTTGTGCATGTCATCTATCCAAGAATCGCATAATGTGCAATTGGAAAATGTTGCCTACCTTAATGATTGATTATGGACGCTGGTGTTGGCTGGGTAATTGTTGTATCATTTTGGATTTTGGCTCATTAGAAGGTTGTGCGCTACAATCCTCTAAATTGATATTTGAGGGCTATCAATTTAAACAAAATAATGGGAGATATAATTAATTAAAGGCTTAATTAAATATAATCAAATATTATTCAAATCAAATCAAAAGGAGTTTTGACAAATTCATTTTTTCACTCTTTTAGAATCAAATGAAAAACAAATTGTTGTTGTGATCAGTCTTTAGGAAGGACAAACTTGACAAGACAAACTTCAATGATTGGTTTTGGACTTTGAGAAGGGTTCTTAATGATGAGCATAATCTTTATGTCCTATATAAACTAGTCCCAGAAATACCTACCCCTGATGCACCAAGGGCTATGGTGGATGCTTACTAGAAGCATGTCAATGATGCCTTGGACATAAATGACCTTATGCTAAGCTGCATGAACTATGAGTTGCATGAGCAATGTGAAGACATGGGGATATTTGAGATGGTTACACATCTTAGGAACCTGAACCATTATCTCACTAAGAAGGAAAGGTACAATGTATCCGAGGCACTCTTTGAGAGTAAGATGATAGAGGGAGACTCATTAGAGGCCCATTTTCTCAATAAGATTGGACATGTGGGTCATCTAGAATAATTGGGATTCTCTTTAAGCCAAGAGTTAGCTGCAAAAATGATTATGGAATCATTGCTTGAATAATATATCCATTTTATTGAGTGTTACCACTTGAATGATATGGCTAAACCATTGTCAGATTTGCTTGGCATGTTGATTAATGTTGATGCAAGAATGAAGAATGACAAATATGTGGTATTGATTAGAGGAGAAGAGTCCAAGTATGAAAGCAAAGCCATGAAGAGTTCTAAGGGTAAGAATAATTCTAGATCTACATCACTCAAGATAAGAAGAAAGAAAAGTACAAGAGGAATCTGTCCTTTGTACTTGAAGGCATTCATGAAGAAGAAGATGGGGGATAGAGATCTCCACTTTCATTATACATTATTGAGATTAACTTATCTACTTATTCATCTTGGCTACTAGAATTTTGGATATGGATCTCACATATGCTTGAATATGCATGATCCAAAATGAAGTAGGCCTTTGAGAAAGGGTGAGGTGGAACTGCGATTGCAAATGGGGCAAGAGTTGCTTCCACTGTAGTTGGAACCTATAGTTTATCTCTACCCACATGGGTTGTAATAGAGTTAATGAGCTACTTATGTACCTTCCATAAATAGAAAGATCATTTCTCTATCTTGTATGGACAAGGATGCATATGAATTTCATATGAAGAATGGCCAATTTTCTATTTTGAAAAATGGTATGTATTATGATCTTTATTTTCTAGATCTAAAGACATATATTTATAAAATAAATACCAAAAGACTAAAACTCAACAACTCAAAAAAAACATATATTTGACATTGTCGTCTAGGGCACATAATGAGAATCACATATCTAGACTCCATAAAGACGTTTATGTAGACTCTTTTGATTTTGAATTAATAGAGATATGTGAATCTTGTTTGTTGTAAAAAATGAATAAGACCCCATTCAATGAAAACAATGAAAGGTCTAGTGATACATTAGGACTCATACATACCGATGTATGCAACCCTTATAGAACAACTGCTAGAGGTGGGTATCAGTATTTCATTACCTTCACTAATGACTTTAGTAGGTATGTCTATGTTTACCTAATAAAACATAAGTTAGAAACTCTTGAAAAGTTCAAGAGTTCATGAATGAAGTAGAAAACCAACTTTGAAAAAGTATTAAGGCACTTCATTCTGATTGAGGTGGAGAATACTTAAGCCAAGAGTTTGAGGACCTTCTACGTGCCTGTGGTATCATATCACAATGGACTTCACCTAGAACACCACAACATAATGGTGTACTAGAAAGAAGGAATCACACATTTCTAGATATGGTACAATCAATGATGAGTTTAGCTGAACTTCCAAATACCTTTTGGGGTTTTTCTCTTGAAAGTGTTGCATTTACACTTAACTAAACACCACTTAAATAGGTTCAAAAGACACCATATGAGATATGGTATGGGAAGTGTCCCAATGTGTCTTTTATGAAGACTTGGGATTGTGAAGCTTACGTGAGAAAGAAATTTCCCAAAAAGCTTGGACCCAAATCTAATAGATGTTATATTTTTGGATATCTGAAAAAACCCAAAGGATATTACTTTTATCCTCTATCTGACAAAAAAGTGTTTGTTGCCAGAGATGCGGCATTCCTAGAAAAGAAATTTATTTTCAAGGGAATCAATGGGGGGAAAGTAGAACTCAAAAATGTTTGAGACCAACTAGAGAACATTGAACTAGCAAATGTACAATAGGAACAAGGAGAATCACAAAGTGTTGTAGAATCTCAATTTCCTCAAGTAACACAGAAAACTCGTAGATCCAGTAGGACATGCCTTGAACCTGAAAGATTTGGTTATCTTGTGACTTAGGAAGGCGGTGAGCTGGTCATAGACGATGAGACAACAACCTATCTAGAAGTTACTAAGGGAACAATGTCTAAGAAATGGCTTGAGGCCACAAGATGTGAGATGGAGTCCATGTACACCAACAAGGTATAGACCTTGGTGGATCCACCTGAAGGAGTAAAACCTATAGGGTGCAAATGGGTCTTCAAGAAGAAGATTGAAATGGATGGTAAAAAACAAAAATATTTGGGTAGATTTGTTGCAAAGGGTTTCAGACAATTTCAAGGTGTTGACTATAATGAAACCTTTTCTCCAATTGCCATGGTTAAATCCATCAGGATCATACTTTCCATTGCAACTTATCGTGACTACGAGATTTGGAAGATGGATGTAAAAACTACATTCCTTAATGGGATTCTTCCTAAGGATGTGTACATAAAACAACATGAGGATTTTATAAATCCAAAGGATGCAAATAAATTTTGTAAGTTACAACGGTCAATCTCTTGATTGAAGCAATCATCTCAGAGCTAGAATCTTCAATTTGATGAAACTATCAAAGAGTTTGGCTTTAGTCAAAATGATAATGAATCATGTGTGTACAAGAAGGTTTGTGAGAGCATGATATCATTCCTCATATTGTATGTAGTGACACAATATTGATGGGGAATGACATCCCTACTTTAAAGATGGTAGAAACCGAGGTTGGGAATACATTCTCAATGAAGAACTTGGGAGTAGAATCCTATATATTAGGAATCAAGATATATAGAGATAGATCTAGAAGGCTTCTTAGTTAAGTTAGAACACATAGATTGATAAAGTGTTGAATAGGTTCAACATGGAAGACTCAAAGAGAGGATACCTGCCCATATGTAATGGAGTTGTCATCTCTAGAGCTCAGTTCTCTAGTTCTTGTGAGGAAAGGAAACACATGAGTATGACTCCATATGCATCTGCAATTGGATCTATCATGTATGCAATGTTATGTACTTGACCTGATGTCTCAGATGCCTTGAGCATGGCAAGAAGATATCAATCATATCCAAGTGATGCTCACTAGACAACCTTGAAAAACATCCTTAAGTACTTGATAAGAACTAAGGATTAGTTCCTTGTCTATTGAGGGGAGGAAGAGTTGGTGGTAAAGGGTTACACTGACACAAGCTTCCAAACTGACAAAGATGATTATCGATTACAATCAAGATTTGTATTTTGTCTCAACAACAAAGCTGTCAGCTGGAAGAGTTCAAATAAAGAGATAGTTGTTGATTCTATAATAACGTTTGAGTATATTGCTACTTCGAATGTAGTAAAGAAAGATGTTTAGATCAAGAAGTTTTTCTCAGAACTTGGGGTTGTTCCAAGCATCAATTGTGCAATTGAGATATATTGTGACAACAATGGAGCTATTTCACAACCTAAGGAACCCAGATTGCATCAACATTCCAAACACATAAAAAGGCGTTTCATCTCATACTAGAGATTATAGAGTGAGGAGATGTGAAAATTTGCAGAGTGCTGACCAAGAACAATGTTGCTGACCCCTTAATAAAGGCACTATAATATCCTCAAATTTTGGTAAAATGAGAGTATATAAATATATTGATTTGTAAATTCATCAATGATTTTATTGGTGGAATAATAATAAATTTTGATCACCTTTGTGGCACAAGTCAAATAAATATAAGGAATTAATAAGCATGTCTTTTAAAAGAAATATTCAACAAGTTTTTAAAGTAAAAATAAAATACATGAAGCTTTGGGTAATTAAAGGATTAGTTATCTTGGCAAAAAAGTCAACACAGTGATGATACACCATGTAATTGTGAATATTCCTTGATGGCTTTTGTTTTTCCAATAAAATGTCATACTTTCCTTTATGGCTTATGTTGCCAAATCCACATTTTATGGGAATAGGAGAGTTTCCTTCTCATAACAACTGGGATCTATAGAGTAAAGATTTATAATATTGGGAAAGGGAATATATGAGGAAAGTAATTAATCATCTTCTATGGATGGTATACATGTCTATCTTACCCTTTCTTGCCTCCTACGTAGTACCCATTAGGGTTTCTACTACATATATATATATATATATATATATATATATATATATATATATATATATATATATATACAACCTTGGACTTGACATCAGACACTGCAGTCCACGAGAGCCCTATGACGGCCCTAGATGGCATAACTCCCCTCTTTGGATAATCCATGTGAGAAGGACATCGGGTGGTTCATCTGTTTCACACCCCGCTATGGCTGTCATGGAGATGGTCGAGGCTAGCATGCCAGGGATGGGTTACGGAGGTCGAATCGTCACATGGGGACCCCATACGATGGAGTTGGGTGCAGTGATGAAGAGAGGAGGCAGAGCTTCCTTCCACAGGCATGAAGTTGAGAGGGAGAGAGAGTAGTAAAGATGGATAGGAGGGAGACAGAAGTCACACATCAAGGCATGGGGCTTCCCTGGTCAACAGCCAGTGAGTTTGCAGGGTCGAGGTGTGAGAAGAGGAGCCCAATGGGGGAGTAGTTCAGATCCCCTGTGCCTACTCTGTTCCAAGAAGGAGGATTGGTGGGAAGACCTCCCCCGACCACCGCGGGTCACATGGACACCGCAACCGAGTTCGGGGAGGCTTGGAGGAGACGAAGGGTCCAAGTCCCGATTGATCAGAGCGCTGGAGGTGGGAGTCAACCCGCCGGTCGCACAACCTGGTTCTACGCAAGGTTGAAGAAGGCCAAAGCCCATTTGGCCGTTTTACCCCTGTGCGGGAGGAACCCCAAGGCACAGATCTAGGGGTAGTAACATCCTTCCATTATTTTTTAATCGCCCCTGCTTCACTGGAACAAAAGGACCAGCTGGCCAAAGGCACACGCTAGGATGACGTGACGTCTCCCGATTGGCCAGTAAGTGCATTAACTTGAAATAATTGTAGTTAATTATTCGTGACTCATATGAGGACATATAATATATGAAAGTTTCTTTGAAAAACGAGAGGAATCCAAATAAAATAGTATCAGAACGTGATTAAGCTTAATGTTCCAAAAGTATATACAATGCATGTGTTAATGTGATTTGTATAAAAGGAAACCTAGATTTGCCTTAATCTGATGCCCAATTGAATAGATTTTTTCATGATAGGCTAATACCTGATCTAGACCTGCATAATGAAGAGGTGTTTGACAATGAGGAATAATGATGTTTCTAGATTAGTAATCTTATATATGTCGATTTATGGTTTTGAAACCAATGTCGACATATTGCTATGATCATAATGTTAGTGATATGATTTAGGTGTCACGGGTAATATAATATGCTTAATTGATGATTAGAGTTTCACCTAATACACATAACTAAACTTGTAATCTTAGAAACTATGATATGATGGAATTAGGGTTTGTAATCCTAATCCGTAGTTTGAACACGAGATAACCCTAAACCCTAGTTTAGGAGCGCATCTAGATCTGAGTAATGTAATGCGAATACATGGTGACACATATGTAGTATGCATGTTTCAGATACTGTTGATTATATGCTTGGTTGCTTAGATGTTTGGATACACTCGTAAAGTATATGATGTTCTACATCATTTCTGCAATGGTGTAAGGTACATGGTTACGCTTATGAATACATGTATTGAATTCTGAGATTGCTGATGTTTCTCAATGAGATTGAACGACAAATAAACTACTTGGTTGTTTATTTACTCCTTGCAAATTATAAAGTTCCTATGAATATCATGTAAAGTAATACTAATATTCTGAACCCTGGGTTAGATTGATCTTAAGGGTAATGCACACGAGCCCCGACAGTGATTACACCTAAGGTACTTGACCAGATATGGGTTAGAATATGAAATAAGTCTATGTTCTTATATGCAAGATAAATATGTTTCTTATATATGTGAATCTATGATTATTGTTTGAACCCACGTATCAGTATAGAAATATACTGATTGCATATTTGTTTTTCGGCATCTTAGGTACCAAATATACTTGATAGCATGGACATGAGGGTATAGATAAAGATGTTGAAGACACTAGAGTTATTCCTGATGGTTTAGTTGTGATGGTATATCTTCACACTTGTATAAGTTAATTCTGTTTAAAAGTTATGTAACTCCTTAGAGGAGGTTATTATGCAAACATGTAACTATATTTGTTCGTTAATGGAAATTGTTTACTATTCTATATTATTTCTTGAATCTGATCCTGGAACTTATGATTAACGATATGTGACTTTAAGGTCTTTTAGAAACTCAAAAGTGTAGGTCATTACATTTGGTATCAGAGCACATGTTCATCAACTAATACCTAATAGTTTACAATTCCAAATCATCCTTAGAAAATTTAAAAGAAAAATTAGTAAAGCTTAAAGTATCTTTTAGATTTCTCATCTCACACTTCGTCTACTTCTCATGTCTATGCTTAAAAAGCCTTCTAAAGAAATTGTTAATTAGAGAAGTAAAATGTGAAAAGATGTAACATTTTGTGTAGGTCCCTCTATAAAGGGTAGATACTAGAAAGATACAAGTATGGGTAAGCCCTTTCCTAGAGGTAGGACTTAGATTAGGGTATGAAACTGTAGAAGGTCGAGGGTTATGGAAACTCTGCGAGGTAGAGTATAGTCCCTAACCCTACCCTTAAAAACCTTAATCTTAAATAATTAACATGGTGTGGTGATATGGGACACTACCCATGTGAAACTTGAAATTGGGAATAAGAAAGATAAAGGGATGGGTTTAGGTAACCCACTCTCCCATGCATGTCCGCATGAGGAGCATAAAACTTGTGTAAGATGTCTTAAGATAAGTATGAACCCAAAGGGTATATATGAAAAATGAAAGTTTGAATATAACTTGCTCAAACCCCTCATGTTGTCTCTAGAAGTTGGGTGATGGAAGCCAAGCCCAGGAGGGAAGGCTGATGTAGCACCAAGCCCCTAGAGGGGAATCTGACCTGAGAGTTCACTGAATGGATAGAAACCATGAGGGGGTATCCTAGAAATTGAGAAAACATGGGTTTATATGTTATAATGATAAATGTTATGCCTAATGATATAAAGAAAGGGGATATCTATGAAACCTTTAGGGTAGTGTGCCAACCTGGGGTGGGTGAACCCAAAGAGTGGGAAGATGACCTATGAAGGAGGCAAAACCTAGATCTTGGGATCAGGTTGTGGCTATCAAGCCTAACCCCCTCCTATGAGCCAATAAGGCGCCCTAGGCTAGGACTTTCCCTTAAAAGGTAAGTAAATAAATGTATTTAAGTATGGAGATAACCTTAATCCTCACCTAGAAGAGTGAATAGTTAAAGATATAAAAAAATGAAAGTACTTAACTTCTTTGAACCAAAGGATGCCAACTCTGAGTGACACAACTGGTCAAGCCCAGGAGGGAAGACCAGTAAGGCACCAAGCCTAGGAGAGAAGGTGACCTAAGTGGATGACCAAGCCCAAGAGGGAAGGTCATGAAATGGTCAAGACCAGGAGGGAAGACCAGGCATGCACCAAGCCCAGGAGGGAAGGTGGCCTAAGTCCACAATGCAGTTGTTTAGGATCAAGTCCCTAGAGGGGAAGATCACAAAGGTCAAGCCCAGGAGGGAAGAGCAACATGGTACCAAGCCCTGGAGGGAAGGTGGCTCGAGCCCAATGATGGGACAAAATTGCATTATGTGGTGTACTAGAAAGAGAGAAATGAAGGCAATCTGGGTTAAAGAATTAAATGAGAGACTAACGTGCTTAAAAGATGTGACATCTCAAAAGAAACCCTTAGGGAGGGTAGAGTCCTATTGCAATCCTAGGGTCAAGTAGGGTGTATGAGAGGTACATAGGACTGATGGTTTGGGAGTTGATAAATTGTGAATGCACATGACCATGTGGTCGGGAGGTAACAACTAGGTTTATCCAAGGTACTTGACTCAGGAGATTAGCTACCTCCACGATGATCATGTAGCCTAATGGGTGAATGTGAAAGGAACTCTCTTGATGCATAAGGATGAGAGCACTCCAAAGGTACATATACCCCTAGAGACATCAAGGATTTGACTAAGTCTCATAATTATACATGAGATGTAAATATAAAAGATTTAAGGAAGTCATGAAAACTTGAGAGAAGTTGTGCCTTAACTTAAGAGTAAGAAAAGGGACACTTGACTTCATGGAATATAAGAATGCTATGAAATAAAGAACAAGTAAGTTTAGAGTCATATAGAGTACGATTCAACTTAATATGGGAAATTGAAAGACAATGAGTGGATGTACTCTCTTCGCTCTTGGAATGGAATGAATTTTGTATTTGGGCTGCAATCAAATGCTTATTTCATCTCATTATGAGGGAGGGAGATTGGATAGACACACGTTATGCCGAAAATTGAGATAATGATGATGAATATCCTACATGAATGTGTAATAACATGACCTAGGGTTAAAGGGGTTACCTCACCCTTCTGTGAAAATAATGAATAATAGGTTGGAAACCTAGGTAAAAACATGATCACCAAGTGAAATTGAAAGCCCACATGAAAATTTTAATGATTAAAAGATGACATCATGTAAATAATAAGGATATAGACATGTCTTGAATTGAATTCAAGAACCAATATTATAAATGATGGGAAGAGTTTTTGCATAAGGTTAAAGTTACCTAAGTAGGGTTGCTAACCCTAAAGTTTGAAACTAAGATGAGTTATCAGTCACCTTCAAAGCTTCCTAAGTTTGAATTTTGGGGAAAAAATTCCTTTTAAGGAGGGGTGAATGTAATATCCTCAAAATTTGGTAAAATGAGAGTATATAAATATATTGATTTGTAAATTCATTAATGATTTTATTGGTGGAATAATAATAACTTTTGATCACCTTTGTGGCACAAGTTAAATAAATAGAAGGAATTCATAAGTATGTCTTTTAAAAGAATTAATTACCAAGTTTTTAAAGTAAAAATAAAATCATGAAGCTTTGGATAATTAAAGGATTAGTTGTCTCAGCAAAGCAGTCAACACAGTGTTGATACGCCATGTAATTATGAATATTCCTTGATGAATTTTGTTTTTCCAATAAAATGTCAAACTTTCCTTTATGGCTTATTTTGCAAAATCCACGTTTTATGGGAAGATGAGAGTTTCCTTCTCATAACAACCGAGATCTATAGAGTAAAGATTTAAAATATTGGGATAGGTAATATATGAGGAAAGTAATTAATCATCTTTCGGGGATGGTATACATGTCTATCTTACCCTTCCTTGCCTCCTACGTAGTACCCATTAGGGTGTCTACTACATATTTATATATATAGATGAGACCTAGAACCCTTGTCTCAACCTTGGACTTGACATCAGACACTGCAGTCCATGAGAGCCCTATGACGCTCCTAGATGGCAGAACACCCCTCTTTGGATAAGTTGTGTGAGTAGGACATCAGGAAGTTCATCTATTTTACACTGCGCTATGGATGTCATGGAGATTGTCAAGTCTAGCAGGCTAGGGATGGGTTACGGAGGTCAAATCATCACATGAGGACCCCAGATGATGGAGCTGGGTGTAGTGGTGAAGAGAGGAGGTGGAGCTTCCATTCGTAGGCATGAATTTGAGAGGGAGAGAGAGTAGCAGATATGGATAGGAGGGAGAAAGAAGTCATGCATCGGGGTGTGGGGATTCCCTGGTCAACAACGAGGGAGTTCGCAAGGTCGAGGAGCTAGTGGAGGAGCCCAACGAGGGAGTAGTTTGGATCTCGTGTGCCTGCTCTATTCCAAGAAGGTGGATTGGTGGGAAGACCTCCCCCGACCACTACGGGTCACGTGGAGACCGCCGCCGAGTTCAGGGAGGCTTGGCGGAGCCGAGGGGTCCAAGTTCCGATTGATCGGAGCATTGGAGGTGGGAGTCAACCCCCCTAGTTGACCCACCGGTCGCGCAACCTAAATCTGCACGAGGTTGAAGAAGGCTAAAGCCCCTTTGACCGTTTTGCCCCTGGGTGGGAGGAACCCCAAGGCACAGAGCGAGGGGTAGTAACATCTTTTTGTTATGTTTTAATCGCCCCTACTTCACTGGAAGAAAAGGACCATATGGTCGCAGGCACATGCTAGGATGACATGGCATCTCCCAATTGGTCGGTAAGTGCATTAACTTGAAATAATTGTAGTTAATTATTTGTGACTCTGAGGAGGACATATAATATATGAAAGTTTCTTAGAAAAATGAGAGGAATCCAAATAAAATAGAATTAGAACCTGATTAAGATTCATGTTCCAAAAGTATATACAATGAATGTGTATGTGATTAGTATAAAGGAAACCTAGATTTGCCTTAATCTGATGCCCAATTGAATAGATTTTTTCATGATATCTAGACCTGCATAATGAAGAAATCTTTGACAATGAGGAATAATGATGTTTCTAGATTAGTAATCTTATATATGCCGATTTATGGTTTTGAAACCAATGTGGACATCTTGCTATGATCATAATTTTAGTCATATGATTTAGGTGTCACGGGTAATATAATATGCTTAATTGATGATTAGAGTTTCACCTAATACACATAACTGAACTTGTAATCTTAGAAACTATGATATGACAGAATTAGGGTTTGTAATCCTAATCCCTAGTCTGAACACGAGATAACACTAACCCTGGTTTAGGATCGCATCTAGATCTGAGTAATGTAATGTGAATACATGGTGACACATATGTAGTATGCATGTTTAAGATATTGTTGATTATATGCCCTCTTTCTTTATATAGCCATATCTACCCCTTCCCAAGTCCCAATTTGAAAACTCTTGCTCTCTTTTATTTCCTCTAGCTGAGAGAATCATTCCTACTCTATTTTGCCATGAAGGTGATATCCCAAGGTAAAAGGAGGTGCCTACCTTGGTGAAGAAGGCTCCTAGGGTTCCAAACCTCTCTATATAGGATTTCCTAAGATCCTCCTTGGTGATTTTGACCAAAACCAGTAAGTATCCTCTTTTCCTTCCCTATTTTCATGTTTTTAGTATTCCTTCCACCTTCCTCCAGGTAAGAACTATGGCCTTCCATGGTAAAACTCCACCTAGAACCCATAAACACCTCATCTCCATGTTCTTTTATTATGGGTTTTCACCTCTAAAGCGGAGAAGGTGCTTCTTGCTCGAGATAGGAGATTTGTTGGAGAAACTAACCTCTCTAATCTTGGGAACCTTACTTATTGGACTTGTCCACCTTCCCTAGAGGTTCTTTGGAGTCCTAGGCTTGGATCTAGGATTGACTTGGACTGTTTAGACTCTGAAGTTGAGGTATGATGTATCCCCTATTCTTCTATGTTGAACAATTCACCTATGCTTATTCATTCTCTTTGTCCTATGGATAATTGCCGAAACACATTTCTCTTATCTTTTGATACCATGGTTATTGTGAACTATCTTGTTTGTGGTAATCTTGGATATTGTCTTGACTCTTATCTTGTGCCTTGGTGCATGTTGGACTTTTGATGGTATGTTCCCGCTATGATGTGGATGTTTATTTGTGGACATGTGATGTCTTTTTCCACTTATGAGGTGGATGTATATGTTGGTCACTTATGTGGTGACTACTTTATGTAATTTGACTATACTTTCTACTTACCTCTACATTTAACATGCTATGTAATTCAGTAGCACTAGAGTAGTGTAATTGCATTATTTTTTATGGCATATGTGTTATTTCTTGCCGAGCAGATGTGATATTCCATGCTCTTTTATTTGGGAGATTGGCAGTATTCCTTTCTCTATTAGGTTTCAAATTTATGAGACTTGGCCACCTTTGCGTTTATATTGTTTTAGGGATATGTTTATCTCACATGCATGTAGGTTGATGATATGGGGTGTGTGCCCTAATTCTTTACATGTTCTTGTGTGGCACAATATTTATGTTTTATTAATGGCAAGCATCTTTTGTTATCTTATGATTTCAATTCATTTTCTCTTGATACCCATTTGGGTGGCCCTTATCCTTTCTATGTGAATCCTTTTATATTTGATGTCCTTTGTTCCATATCTTGCTCAATTTGCTATTTAGTATGAACATACCAGCCTTTGCTGATGTCATCTATTTTCTTTTCTTGTTGAGGACAATGAGGACATGGCATGATGATGTGGATATAGCTTAAGAAGTTAAAGCTTGGAGATAAATTTTTTATGGTATAGGCTTCCCTCTACTAGATCCTTCTGTTGAGTGATACATTTAAACCCTTTGTGGGAGATTATAATGTTCTTTTGTAATCTTGTGATAAATTGAATATAGTCAACATTTTTATTCCACTGCTATACTTTGGCTATTTTGAATACCATTTATTGAAGTTTGAAAATTTTGCACCTATTCCAGCATACCTTTGAGTGTGTTTGGAATGGATGTTTTATTCTTCAAATTCAAATCTTTAGTAGGGGGTGATCCCGCACTCCTAACAGTAGGACTTGCCTGGGCTCTCTTGGTTACGACAACTAGAGAGGACAATAGTTGTCAGAGGAACTAATTCTCAATTGTATGTGTTGTTATCTAGGAAGCCCCTAGTACCCCTCGATTAATAGTATAGGTCAGAGTCAAGGTTCGCAGTTGCTATCCGATATGGGGTTAATGTGCATGAGTGGAAAGGACCGGAAGATCTTGAATTTTCACAACCTACAACAGCCAAAATGATTGTTTCACACACCTAGACGATCTTCTAGTGTGTAAGACAATCGTCTCACACTACCAAACAACCATTTCGAAATTTGCAATCTAAAACAAATTTGTCTATTTTGGATCCAATTAATATCTCATATTAATTTCCTTGTTCCTCAATTAAAGAACAACAAAACTATTTAGGAAACATTGTGAACCTTTGTTTGACCCAAATGGGCCATCTCTTTTTTTTGGTCAGTAAAAACTCATGTTGCTTTTTTTGTATTTTTCTATAGTGTCTGTACAATGCAATCTACCTTCAAAAGAAAATAGTGAGAAATTGAAATATCTATACAGGCTACATACAAAAGAATGAGGACAAAGAAAACTAGGAAGTAGCCACAACTAGAAAAGAATGACATAGTTTCCACTACTTTAACACTTTGAGACCAAGAACATCTTCAAAAAGCACTCACCAAACATTGCCAGACTTAACATCAGAGGCTATGTTATCAGAGGCTATGTTGATTAAAACCCAGAACCAGTAGATAGGAACAGGATGTGTCAGCGAGCAGAAGGGAACTCAACCATCACATAAGTGAGAGGGGAGATAATATCATCATCATAACTATGGTGAGAGGGGGGAACCAACACCCATACAATATGGGGAACTCAACCAACACCAGAGAGTTAGCAGAAAGTTAGTAACAGGAGATAACAATATGAGACCACCCAAAGCACACTCAATTAACTAGACCAAAACTTTTCAAGGAATAGATCATCAACCATAAACCATATCCAGCTGAAACAAAAGACGAGCAGAACAAGACTCAACCATCACTGAACAGTGAGAGGGGAGCAAAACTAAGCTGATAGAGAAGGAAAGAAAGCTATCAAACAACCAAAGGATAAAAATCAACCATCACAGTGAGAGGGGAGCTAGGTCAATCATCAAGGTCAGTGAGAGGGGAGCATCAACACCCATCCAAATGGGGACTCAACCATCACCGAGATAATACTGGCCTTCATCAGATCAAATCATCAGACAAACCTACATAAATTGCTTGAAAAAAAGAACCGCCAAGTCCATAGAATACATCACAAACTAGAGAAGCCATCCTCTAGAGAACCCAAGATCAGCCTTGATGAGATGGTCTGATCAGAACAAGTGAGCATAGAGAAGAACATCAAGACATTCATAAACAAAAGATAAAGACATAGATGCATCTTCAGTGGGAAAACCCAAAGGGGAGAAGGGAGAGGGGAGCGTCGAAACTCAAGAGTGGGGGCTCAACCATCACCTTCACTACACTAACTCATCAAGAAAAAATACCCATCCATATGGGGCTCAACCATCACCAAGGAAGGACTGAAATCTTTCAGCAAATCAGATCATAAGACAATGAAATGGTCCGATCAGAACATACGAGCATAGAGAAACTCATCAAGATACTCAGCAAGCTGAAGATAAAGAAAAGATGCATCTTCAGAGTGACAAATCTAAAAGAAAGCAGGGAGAGGGGAGCGTCAACACTCATAAGATGGGGACTCGACCATCACCTTCATTACACCAACTCAATAAGAATCCCATCAAAACAAGAAAACCAAAGAAGCAGGGAGACGGGAGCGTCAACATCTGCAAGGTGGTACTTGACCTTCACCTCAAGGTAGAAAACCACAAAAGAGCTTCAACACTAGAATAGAAACTATAACATATGGGCCCACTGCCCGAGGCTCTAGTAGAGTTTTAGGAATGACGATTGGCCCTACAGACCACCACTAGCCTTAATTGCACACTTTGTCCTCACTCACATGCATGCCAGGATCAACTTCCCGAAAAGTCACCCACCCTAGTATTACTCCAAGCTAAGCACGCTTAACTATGGAGTTTTTAGTGATGGGCTCCCAGAAAAGGAGGTGAACCTTGGTGATATGGGTAGTCCTATGTTCCTTTTAAGATCATATTATCCGAGGCCTCAAATCCTAGGATGTTACAATCTCCCCCACTTAGACTCTTGACATCCTCATCACGACTCAACTATATGGCCTCATAATTTGACCCTGTTTCAGTGCAGACCCACAATGGCCCATGGACACCCTGTGCCCGATCACGGAATACCAGTGCAAGGGTGGCTACGTCATCCATGGACAACCATTTCCTACATGCCTGGACCGCACAACTCAAGACTGGCATGCCACATGCCCATGTGGGCTCCACCTACTGGAGGGGTTATGGCTCCGATACCATTTTGTAATGCCCAGGCTCACTGCCCACAACTCTAGTAGAGTTTTAGGAATGACGACTGGCCCCACAAACAACCACTAGCCTTAAATGCGCACTTTGTCCACACTGACGTGCAAGCCAAGATCAACTTCCCGACTGGTCACCCATCCTAGTACTACTCCAAGATGAGCATGCTTAACTATGGAGTTATTTAGTGATGGGCTCCCAGAAAAGGAGGTGCACCTTGGTGATATGGGGAGTCCAATCATTCCTTCTAAGATCAACTTATCCAAGGCCTCAAATCCTGGGATGTTACAATCATTGTAACATCCTAGGATTTGAGGTCTTAGATAAAAATATCTTATAAGGAATGATTGGACTACCCATATCACCAAGGTGCACCTCCTTTTCTGGGAGCCCATCACTAAAGAAAATCCATAGTTAAGCATGCTCAGCTTGGAGTAGTACTAGGATGGGTGACCAATCGGGAAGTTGACCCCGGCTTGCATGTGAGTGAGGACAAAGCACACAGTTAAGGCTAGTGGTGGTATGTGGGGCCAGTCGTCATTCCTAAAACTCTACTAGAGCCTTGGGTAGTGGGCACGGGCGTTACAAATGGTATCAGAGCCAATTCCCCTCTAGTAGGTGGGACCCTTATGGGCCTGTGGCTTGCCAGTCTTTGAGCTGTGGGGTCCACACATGTTGGAAAGGGCTATCTGAGTTGATGGAGCCGCCCATGCACTGGTAGTGTCCAGGCATTTGTTGGAAAGGGCTATCTGAGTTGATGGAGCCGCCCTTGCGTTGGTAGCCATGGTCGGGAGCTGGGTGTACATGGGCCATTTGGGTCAGCACTGAAATGGGGAATGATAATGGGGTCATATAATTGAGCCTTGACGAGGACGTCAAGAGTCTAAGTGGGGGAAATTGTAACGTCCTAGGATTTGAGGCCTCAGATAAAAAGGTCTTATAAGGAATGATTGGACTACCCATATCACCAAAGTGCACCTCCTTTTCTGGGAGCCCATCACTAAAGAACTCCATAGTTAAGTGTGCTCAACTTGGAGTAGAACTAGGATGGGTGACCGGTCGGGAAGTTGACCCCATCTTGTATGTGAGTGAGGACAAAGCACGCAGTTAAGGCTAGTAGTGGTCTGTGGGGCCAGTCGTCATTCCTAAAACTCTACTAGAGCCTTGGGAAGTGGGACCGAGCGTTAAAAAAACCACCTCCCAAACCCACTTAAACAATTGAGCAAGGTAGAAGACACTAATCTATGAGAATGTTGAACTCAGCTTCAATGATATTCCATACGACCTCCGTACTTTTACTGAAATTATCATGAACCCTTATGTTCCTTTCAATCCAGACGTGATAGAGGATAAGGAGAATAATAATTCTTGAATTCTTCTGATACATCATATAGATCTGATCCCAATTCAGAGGAGGCTTGTCAATGAGGTTCCTATTCTCAGCCTGACTCCATAGCTTTTTAGTGAAATTGCAATTAAAATAGATATGATTTGTGTCTTCGTAGTCTGACATACACAAGAAACAAATGGAAACAACAGAAATACCTCTTCTTCTCATGTAATCAGAAGTAGGTAATTTATTGTGCATGGCCTTCCACACGTGAATCTTACTATTGTGATGACTCTTGCTCTTCCATAACCACTTAAAATTATGCATATTGATGCCTTTATGTCTGATATTCTCCCATATCTCTTTAAACTTCACTCTATCATCTCTTTTGAACAACCAAATATCATCATCTGTGTAGAGACAGTGAATTCAATTTCCAACATTCAAGCTTCCTTTTAATTCTATCAATTAACCTTTCACATTGAGCCTTTCTGATTTTACCAGAGAAAAGAGGAAGACTGAGATATTTAGTAGACACACAAAGGAATACCAACAACATTAGTAATCTTGGTGGCATCAATACCAGGGCTAGTAAAGACAAGACTTTTATCTTCGTTCATGATGAGACCAGGCATCTTCCCAAAATTATCCAACAACTTCTTAATGTTAATAGCATTAGGTACAGTAACTTTAGCAAATATCATTAAGGCATTTTCAAAGATGATGTGAGATCAATGGCAATCCTTCGAAACAGAAATAGGGATAATCTCATTTTTCCTCACACTTTCTTTAAACATCTCAGATAAACCTTCCATGGCAATTACAAACAAATAAGGTGCAATGGAATCACCCTATCTAACACCATTCATGGGGAAAATTGGTTGTGTGGGTTATCCATTAACAAGAATTTTATAAGAAGTAGTCATGAAAACAGTCTCAATCCATCTGATCCATTTAGGAGGAAATCCCATTTTGAACATGATAGAGAAGAAATATTTCCAACAAACAGTATCATACGCTTTAGATATATCAATTTGGGCACACATATTAGAGCAAATCTTCTTCTTGAAATCACCAAGAATTTCATTTGTAAGCAAAACCGCATCTTTAAGGCCCCTACCTTTGATAAAGGCACACTGATTTTTGTCAATAATCTTAGGAAACACAGCTTGAAGCCTATTGGTTATAATTTTGGAAATAATATTGTAATAAGTATTGCACAAAGCTATGGGTCGCCAGTTCTTAATATAAGTGGAGTCATTACCTTTGTACAACAGGGTGATAAAAAATTTATTGGCTTCTTTCAAAAAATGACCATTTGAAAAGAATTCTGTAATGGCCTCATAAACATCATTACTAATGACATCCCAGGCATACTTGTAGAAATAACCATTAAAATCATCCGGACCAAGGCATTTATCTGCATTAAGGCTCTTAACCACATCATCTACTTCTTTTCTAGAGACAGACCTGGTCAACATTGAACATTGGTCAGCAGTAACCTTAGGTCCACTCCATGCAGTACCCCAAACATCACCTTCATTGTTTTTGCAAAACAGAGACGAATAGAAATAAGCAATGGATGACTTAATATCTTCACTATCATTAGATATGACCCCATTAATATTAAGGGAATTAATGGTATTTCTACTCCTTCTAGTTCTTAGCGAAGAATAGAAAAACTTAGAGTTGGAATTTCCCTCTTGGAGCCATTGTACACGTGATTTCTATCTATAGAACTCCTCCTCTATATCATCAGCTTTCTTAGCTTCCTTTCTCCTATAATTGGCTTCATTTCTCAAGTTATCTTCATTTAGATTTAAATTAGCCAACTTCTATGCAGAAAAAAACTGATCTTTAAGAATTGCAACATTATAAAAAATATTCCCAAAGACATCTTTATTCCATTTTTTCAGATTAAACTTAAGGTTTTGCAGTTTTCGAAAAAGTTTGAAAGTGGCAAAGCTATCCACCTTGAGCTTCCAGGCATCTTTAATAACATCATCGAAATCACAGTGCTTGGTCCAACGATTAATAAATCTAGAAGGATATTTCTTTTTCTTATGTCCCCCAAGAAACAAAGCAATTCTTCTATGATCACTGATTATATTAGAAATGCTCTCACCATGAAAATTATCAAACATATTAAGAAACACACTATTATATAAAATTTTATCAATTTTATAGGCAATGAAGTGATCACCTTCTTACTTTGTTGTGCCAAGTGTAATAAGGACCTTTAAGGTCTAGTTCGAACATACCATTGTCTAGCACAAACCCACTAAAATCATCCACATATTTAGAAGAGGGAGGCAAGGTACCAATCTTCTCATCAACTTTTCTGACAGTGTTAAAATCACCAATAATTACCCAAGGCTTAGAATAGTTACTAGCAAAAGCATCCAAATTGGTCCACAAATTAACCTTGTCATAATCATCGTTGTGGGCATAACCACAGATAGAAGAAAGCCATGATTATCTTTTATAACTCTGGCATGAACAGCTTGGTCACATTCATTAATATAGGACACATCACAAACATCATTCTTCCAAAGCATGAACACTCTACCAAGAGCATCGTAATTAGAATTCGAAATCCAGTTGTAGCTAGGAAAGTATTTTCTCATAAACTTGTCCATCTTCCTACCCCTAATTTTAGTCTCAATCAATAGGACAATATCACAGTCAGCTTTATTAATCTCTTTTTGAACGTCTAGGATTTTATTATTTATACCTCTAACATTCCAAGAGGTGATAGATAAAGTAGGATTCATTTATAACGTGGGGCTGTTGGACTGGCAACCTTAGTGCTTTCAGAAATCATTTCAAGCCCTTTTGGTATTGGCGAGTAGGAGGAAGATTCTCCTTTGTGGAAAATCCCAGCGATCAACTTTGTCTGGCATCTAGGTAGTTCTCTGTTGAAGTTATCTCTAGAAATAATAGGATTGAATAGGATGAAGCTTGAGAGCTCAACGTGCTCCTGGTGAGTCCTTTGGGAATACTTGTATAGCTTTTGAAGTCAGAGAAGCATTACCCAAAGAATTACATATTTCACTAGACCAAACCACATTATCAGCAATGACCTGCTCTGTTTTGAAAACAACATTAAATTTGTTAGATAAAATTTCATCTTCAGTGATAATCTCTTCCTACTGATCAATGTACTTGCCTTGACGAATGTCCTTCTCATCCTCTACCTCTTGAATGATATATTCTGGAACATCATTGCTCGACCCCATCTTTTCAACAACTACCTGAGTTGCATTCACTTTTTTGACTTCCCATACTTTGTTTAGAGGTTTTAATGGGTAATTAGACTTCTGAGTTTCCTCCCGAACAGGCGTGCAGTCATCATGACCAAGAAAACCAAAATGGGCACACTTGTATGGGATCCAGTCATACTCCGGAGATATACTATGCTCTTCTCCTTTATCTCTCCTGAGCATGACTCTCCCAGGATATTTAGCATCTTTACCCATTAGGACTTGGATCCTCGCTAGATCTAGATGCCAAAGCTTAGCAGTTTGATCATCCATCTTAACTAGTGTGCCCAAGAATGTCCCGATGCTATCAAACGTTTGTTTGTCCCAAACCTCCCTAGGTAAACCGCAAATAGTAATCCAAACCAAAACATCTGACAGAACAAGTTTGTCTTGTCTATCTCCAATATTCCATCTCTTGAGGATAACAAGTCTATCACAAACATACCAATCTCCTTCTAAAATAGCCTTAAGATCTTCAGGTTCAGAGAAGCAAATCAAGAAAAAACCATCACCTCTGTCAAAAATCTCAAAGAAGCCTTGCATATTCCAGATACTCGAGAAATAATTCACTAGAAATGGGTTATGAGGTTGAAAGTCGATCACATAGCCTAGCAGACACCTGCTTCATTTGTCTGCATTCTCTTCTACTTCCTTCTTCAGCTTGAAATGAATGCCTGAGAAAGTACAATTTTCAATCAGGCCATCTCACCCAAGCAAGAGGCCTATCTCACTCACCCAGATGGCCGTCTGATGAGTTGAGTTGAGCCAATCAGTTCAATCATATTGAGTTGGTTATTTCAAAGGCAGAACTAAGCCAATTCAAACCCCGATCAACCTGACCCCCAAATGACCATCTCAACAACTTGAGATGCTCATTTTTCTACCCAAACGGCCATCTCATTCAGTGATATGGTCGTTGGAAGGCTTGGTCATCCAATCAAGTAATCATTTGTGTGAATTGAATACCTAAACGCTTTCGTAATTAATCTAATTGTCTTTCAAGAGCAAACTCCTCTTCTAGATGAGTTCCCATGTGTGTGACCCTATAGGTTCCATGTCACGTTGGTAGTGAATGTCCATAACTAGCTAATGACATCACATGCAAAGAGTGGTGCCTAGTTGCACATCAGTGCTACCTAAGTGAAATGGAAAGTTGGAGAACAACTTCAACCTACAATCTATGTAAGGTGTTGTAATGTTGTATAATTCATTTGTCTCTGATATCCAGGATGAACTCGATGCATGGTTGGTCATCCTCTCAACATTCAATCCATGTTTCTTGAACTAAGAGCAGACTATATGAGATAATATGACCTCAATATCATATATTGATTTACATGTGCATGCACATGCTTTTCTCAGTCTCGCTTATCAAGTAGCCAGGATATCATACTCCAGTAGGAGGGACAAATACCATATTTGTCATTCACAATCTATCCCCATGTGTCAAAGTCACCCAATCATCACCACTATAACAACCCATGTTTCAAGACTACATTTGATGATGCCAAAACACACCCAATGACATGTTACGAGTGTAGTGATTTCAGGTCTAAGAATCACAATCACCACCTTCACTATGAGAGATGATTGTGAACATAAAACCATGTATCACTCCCAAGGTGGGTCTGTATGATACACTATTCCCTAACATGTATTTGTGTGCTTGGTTTGATATTTCCATATCATGAGTAATGAGGTTTAGTCATCAACCAACTCACACTCTGATCTTATATGTTATTGTTGTATATCAACCTTCGAAAATAATAGCTAATCATGGACATAATGAGAATAAACTTGACAACATACGTCATTGAGTAATATAATTCTCTAGACATTCACTCTATATCCTCATGATCTCATAACTGAGTCAAACAGATGAATTGTAAGCTTGCCTTTTATATATGTTATTATTATTGATCAAATCCTTTTAGATAATTATGTCATGTCAATCATCATATGATTGTCTCAATGGGCATACCTTACCAACACTTTTGGCATCTATAAAGTCTCATTGTTCAGATTATCAACCCAAAGACATATGCCATTGAGTAATATCATTCTTTAGACATTTATTATGTTGTTTCATTATCCCATAACTGAATAAATTGGAAGGTTTCCTTTATTATTAATAAAATCATCTACAAGCTATGCCAATACAATCATTGTATAATTGGCTCTTTGGGCATATATAGCAACTGACTTCCACTTTCACTTAGAGCCAATCACTCATGAAACTCATCCCAGGTGATCTAACATGACCATCATGCTTCTGCCGCAAAAGTTCCTATAACGACCCGCACTTTTGAGTGTCTAAAAGACCTTAAAGTCGCAGATCGTTAATCATAAATTCCAGGACCATATTCAAGAAATAATACAGAATAGTAAACAATTTCCATTAATGAAAAAATATAGTTACATGTTTGCATAAAAACCTCCTCTAAGGAGTTACATAACTTTTAAACATAATTAACTTATACAAGTGTGAAGATATACCATCACAACTAAACCATCAGGAATAACTCTAGTGTCTTAAACATCTTTATTTGTACCCTCACGTCCATGCTATCAAGTATATCTGGTACCTAAAATGCCGACAAACAAATATGCGGTCAGTATATTTCTATATTGGTATGTGGGTTCAAACAATAATTATGAGACTTTCCATGTGTCATGTATAAGGGTGCCCAGGGACATGCAAGCCTTTATGGAAAAGGAAGAAGTCAAGAACGAGGTGTCTAGTTACTTTCCATGTGTCCAATGCTAAGGGTGCCTGTGGACATGCAAACCTTTATGGAAAAGGAAGAAGTCAAGCATGAGGTGTCCATGGAGCTTTCCATGTGTCTTTAGCCTAGGGATTTCACGACCATGCAAGAGGATATGTCATAGAGGCTTCTTGAATATCAAATGTAGGTTCTATGGACACTTATAGGCCATCCCAACTAACCTCCAATGAAAGGAATAACCCCATTGGTTGTTAGCTTCTAAAGATAAGCTCATTTATGAAGAGAGTAATCCCTAAAATGCCCTTAGAAAGAAACACCTTCAAACCAAGGTGAAACTAGGCGCCCTATGGTTCCAAAACTCGAGAACGGTAAGGAAATATATAAGCATTATAATGCATGTGACAATTTGCAAAGAAAACCTCCCAATTGGGTAAATTGCAGAAAATTCTAGAATGTGCCTAAAATTGCATAACTTACACAAACAACATCCAAATTGGACTAAACTTCATCCACAAGTTATCTTTGATGTGTTGAATATGAATAGGGCTGTAAATGGGTATGGGTAGACCCGCTTACCCACATAATGATATCTGCTAAAACCCGTCACGGGTATAATTTTCTGTACCCGCATACCCGTGTACTCATATACCTGCATACCTATATTGTTGTGGGTCCAATAATGGGTATGGTCATACCCGTACCCGCTATACCTGTATACCCACATTACTAATACATAAATAAATAAAAATAATATATACATATTGTTTATTAGAATCTAACAGACAAAAAGCCTCCTCCTATGATCGAACAGTTAGCATTTTTAACCTAATACAAAGTCCAAGTGAAATGTACCACTAGACATTGTCATTTGTTATTCACACGAATCATATACACTGGCTCCCGCTCCTACAAAGGCAAAGGTCATCCAACTCGAATGCGTCCATCCACACTTGACATTGTCCAAATCCAGCCGGTCTAGATTCCAATGTGAATGACGGCATCGTGGTCCAACTCCAAGTGCCATCTCCATCCTCTAATCCAATATGAGTCGTCTGATCTCTGGCCCTCTGATATTGCAGCTCATCGGCATCCAACTCCAACCACCCGTTCATTGACGAACTACATGTGCTCGCTTAGCTGAATTTGAATCCAACCTTACAACTGCAGTAGTTGTTCTTTGCTTTCTTATGCTCATCGCCGCAGGTTAAAAAAAGGTGCTCAATTTATCTGTCAATTTCTTCTGCCCAGACTTGTCCACTTTTTCCCTTAATTTTGTGTCATAGTTTTCAGTAAATAGATTCGTTGCTACATAGTCTAAGGTCTTCATCATCTTCTTATTAGTACCAAATGCAGCGTTTGTTGTTTACTTTCTTATGCTCATCGACGCCGGTTGAAAAGAAAGGTGTCTTGCTTAATCTTGTTTCCAGATCCATCAACTATTGTCCTGATCCTCGACTTATTTCTTTATTTTTGTTACACACATTTTCTTGAAAATGGATTCGTTGCTATATAGTCCAGATCAATATCATTATCTTCGAAACAACACAAACAGTATAATGAGTGTAATGATTGCGATTCTTTTATAAAAACGGAAATGCTTATTATGACCCTAACTCTATTTTGAACATATAACAATTTTGTGTAGAACCGTATACCCAGGTACCCGCACCGTAAACCCGCATTATATGCAGTTCCGGGTATGGTGTAGGTCTGATGTTCAGCTATGCGGGTCTGGACCCGTACCCATACCCGCTAAAATTAGAAGGGTTTAATTATGGATATAGTTATACCCGCACCGTACCCGCATCATTTACACCCCTAAATATGAATTTAACATTATTTACATATTTTAAAGTTATATAATCACATTATTCATTACTTATACCTTTTACTCATTTTCTCTCCTAAACTTATCCTAATATTTCAAGGTTGTCCATATTAGATGAAATTTGACAGGTAGGCTAATTTTGATATGTAGATTTCGAATTTGAAGTTTGTTTCCATGTTTGGGACTTCTCTTTATGAGATATGTCATATGGCCCATTAACGGCCCATTATCTAAATTATTCATCCAATTAAGTTTCATATCTTCATATTACCACCAAAATGAGTTATGTGGCATATTTTATGTTTTGCATTATAAACCTAAGATTAATTAGGTTAAATTAAGGCGATCTATACATACAATATCTCATTGGGGTTATACTAAATATCTATTTACATATTACCTTCAACATTATTTGGCTAAGTCCAAAATGTCAACTTCCATGGTAGGCTCGGAGATCTAGTATGTTACACCTACCCAACAGGGAGGGATATCCAAAGAGAGACAACAATTGATATATATCATTGATGGGGAGTAGGTTGGTTAGTAGTACACCAACAAGGAGGACAACTCCTTCCTGTCCATTCTTGGTAAATGATAGGAGTTCTAGTTGGTTTGTGTGGACTACTCTAGAGGTAGGTGTTCTTTGACTGCTGCTCAGAGAGCAAAGTCAACCTGTAGTCCATGGCGAGACCACCTGAGTCACTGTAGAGGTTGCACATACATTGTTCATGGTGAAGACCAGGAGCTGTACAACCACTATCTAAGAGAAACTTATCAGCAGTTGCAAAGAAGCAAGTTTTGTTGTTAGACTTGCTCCAGGACCAGGTATAACTCGCTCAAACCATCCCTCCTATTTCATAGTAGTTGACGTGATCTTTCTATATTAGGAAATATAATTAGATAAAATTTTATTTCTACTTTCATACTCTGTCCCGTATTTCCCAGTAGTGGTATCAGAGCCACGTTAATTTACTATGTTTTAGGATAATCGATATGATCATATTTTAGTTTTATTATTTATTTATTGCATACAACATGGATATTTAAACTTCTTTCATATGCATATCAAATCAAAGATCACATAATCCCAAACTAATATATATATATATATATATATATATACACGGGTCTCCCTAAAAGAGGTTTTGATGGTGGATGCGTAGCATTCTTATGGAAAATACCCTTTATCTATGTGTGGTTGGATGGTTTGCTTCTTGATTATTTCGGTCTACATATTGGGCCTCTACCTCTCTCTTCCCAATGTAAAATTAATGCTTTCCTACCTCTGCTCCCCTCGAATGTAACTCAAGGTTTTTCTTACTCAATGTAATAATGTAGAAATAGGATAGTTTCTTTTCTTTCAATGATAATGAAGATGATGATCGCCGGTTGAGATGACCAATTCGTGAGATGAGCTGACCGTCTAGAGGACAAAGGATGATGTAACCATACGACCGCCGAGTGGGTCTAGCTGACCATTTGGAAGGAGTCCAAACATAGGGTGGACAAAAGCACCATCTGACCAACCAAGAGGTGAGATGTCCAGTTCAAGGGTTGAACTGATCTACCCAGATTGGCAAGAACATGTCTATACTAACAACAAGTTCATACATGTGATGTGATAATTTACCTAGGTAGTAGTAATTCCTTGTGGGTCCAAGGAATTACAAGTCGACATGGCCATAACCATCGCCTTTTTTTGCATGTTTATGTTGTGGGATATAGCATGTATATGATACATACTATATATGTGGTGATTAGATACAATGCATATACATGTATATATATTATATATATATAAAAACCCCTCAATGAAACATATTAAGTCTTAGATGCTTTCTAATAGAAAGACACATGAAAGACTTAATTTGACCAAGTGTAGATTTGCATAAAGCATGGTGCGTCATCTGTCTCGTGGAAGTGTGATGGTAGATATGTAGATTTTCACAAAGCATGGTATGTATCTATCGTATTGGCTATTGGGTCAGGCTTAACTGGTGATTCTCAAAGAGTCTGGGCCCAGAAGCATGCAAATGATTATGGAAAAGAGTTGCACATGTCATATATCCAAGAGTTGAATATGATGCAATTGGCATGATTGCCTACCTTAATGGTTGATTATGGACGCTGGTGTTGGTCGGGCAATAATTGAATTGGTACTTGAGGGTTATCAATTTGAAAAAAATTACGAGAATGATAATTAATTAAAGACCTAATATTTATCGCCCAAATTTTAATCAAATCAAATCCAAATGAGTTTTTTTTACTAAAATTGTAAATTCTTTTGTAGAATCAAATGGCAACAACAAACAATCGTTTTTCTCTACAGTCGGTCCTTGAGAAGGACAAATTAACTGGAAATGACTTCCATGACTGGTTTAGGATGCTGTGAATTGTTCTCACACATGAGTGCAAGCTCTATGTCCTAGAAATTCCAGATCTAGAGGAACCAACTCAAAATGCTCCACTGGCTGACAAGGATGCTTGTAAGAAGCATACTGAGGACACTGTGGATGTCAAGTGTCTGATGCTATGTTCCATGAACCATGATTTGCAAAGATAACATGAGAATATGGGGGTGATTGAGATGGTCACACATCTCAAAAACATGTACCAAGATCAGGCAAGACATGAGAGATATGATATCTTCAAGGTGTTATTCAAGTGTTGCATGATAGAAGGAGATCTAGTAGGTCCTCATGTACTCAAGCTCATTAGGTATGTGGAGAACCTTGGTAAACTAGGATTCCCCTTGGAACAAGAGTTTCCCAATGACGTGATTATGTAGTCCCTTCCAGAGTCATATAGTCAGATTATCATGAACTACAACATGAACGACTTTGACAAGTTGTTGATAGAGTTGTTAGGCACATTGAAAACAGTTGAGACACGAATGAAGAAAGACAAGACCAAGTTTGTGATGATGATCAACAATACTAAGGGGAAGTCAAAAGGAAAAGGCAAAGCTAACAAAAGTTCTAAAGCTAGCCAGAAGCCCAAGTCTTCAGATCTCAAGGCAAAAGGTGGAGTAAAGAAACATAGAGGTGATTGTCACCATTGTCACTAGCCTAGACATCGGAAGAGAAATTACCCACTCTAGTTAGAGGAAATAAAGAAGAAGAAGAAGGATGGCACTGAGGCCTCCACTTTAGGTATAAACAACATAAGATAAATTTAATTACTTCTTAATTTTGGTATACGATACCAGATAAAAGATTAGACATACTAAAGTGCAAGATCTAACAAGAAGTAAAAGCCCTTTTAAAAGGACAAAGGTGGAGAAGGTGGAGCAAGTGTTGCGGAAGCTGTATTCTACATTTAAATATATCTTAACCCAATGGGCATGTACTATAGTTATTAGAACTACTATTTCATTATGCCATTAGAATAGAAAAAAATTCTTTATGCATCTTGTACGGATAAGGATGATTATCAATACATAATTATTAGTGCTTCTATTTCAAAAGATATGATCTTGCATGGCATTGGCCCTAAAACATCTGATGATATTTATATGAATGATCCAAGGATGAATGTTTATACCAAAGGAATATAATTGATAACTCAAGATTATCATTAGCATTAGTCATCTTGTATGTACACATAAGAAGTGCATACCTAGAACACATATTGATGTTGATCTAGAATCCCTTGGCTATTGAACCTAAGGAAACATGCAAATCTTATTTATGCACAAATATGACATGACATCCTTCACCAGATGTTGTGGAAGGAAAAGTCTTCCATTAGACCTCATACATATGATGCATCAAGATCTTATGGAATGAATGCTATAGATAATTAAATAATACTTCATTTTTATTTACTGGTAAAATGATGATATGTACCAAATGAAATGAATGCAATAATCTCTTGAAAATGTTCAAGGAGATTGTATATGAAGTGTGACATTGATGTAAGTATTAAGATACTTTGATATGATCAAATGTTGAAATACTTTTACATCAATATCTTGAGAACCTTCTGGAAAAGATTATGATAATGTATCAGAAGTCAAATCCACCTGAGCATGATGATGTGTCAGAATGAAGGAACTATACCACAATGAGTCATGGTATAATTATCAATTAATCTAATCTTCTTGTATCCTCATAAATATATGTATACATCACTAAATGATGTACTGTATGAATGGTTTATGAGACATCATATATGATATGATTTGGGAATATCCCAATAAGTCTAAAGGATTGAAACATACCTTGAGAAAGTAGTTTCTTGAAGAAGTTTATTTAAATCCATGACTACAAAATATTACTATTGGTCCCAATCCAATAAAAAAATTGTTTGTTAATAGGATAACTGAATTCCTAAAGAATCAGTGGGAGTAAAAGTAGAACTCAAAGTGTTTGAGGTCAACAATAAGGGTACAAAGAGCACAATGAGAATCACATGTTGTTGTGGAATCTTAGGTTCATCATGTAATAGAAAATATTTTATTTCTAGTAGAATACATATGAAGTTGAAGGATTGTGAGTCCAAAAATTTGGATAGGTCGGTCATATAGGATGAGCCAACTAGCCAACTAAAAGCTATTTCTGATTAATATGGAAACCATGTAAGATAACAAGGTAGGATCTTGATAGCGCAACCTAAAGGGGTAAAACCTAAAGGGTACAATAGGGTCTTATGATCAAGACCCGCATGGATAACATAAAAGGACATATTGGTTGAATAAATCAAGTTCAAAATGTTGACCATGAGAGAAATTCCTTTACTGATTGTCATGCTTGTTGTTGTAGTTAGAATGGACTATGATATTTTGCATATGAAGATGGAAACCAGATTCCTTAAGGGAAAACATCAAAGGATGTGTATGTGACACAACAAAAAAAGGTTTTATAACTTCATGAATGCAAATTAAGTCTATAAACTACAAAGTTCAAACTGGGATTGAAACAAGCAACTCAGAAATGAGATCTTTTGACTTGACAAGATAGTCAAAGAGTTTGTCTTGAATCAAGATAAAAGATGAAATCTATGATTACAGAAGATTTAGTGGGAGAATATATGAATATCCCACATATGATGAGGAATAACGTCTCAATAGTGTGAATATTGAAATCTGGCATGAAAAATCCTTCAACAATGAAGGATTAAATGAAACATCTTATGAGATAAATACCAAGAACTATGAGATAGTTCTTGAATGCCACAAAGCAAGGTTGAGCACATATAATAGCAATGTGTTCAAGTATTTCTACACGGATGTATTCAATGCGAAGAGAATTTAGATTAGTATCTCATGAACCCAACATGAATTAGATTCCATGGGCCAAGCCCAATAATGGATCTATCATGAATGCTATAAATGTACTTATCCCATATGATCATGTATGTATTGAACATGACAAGATGATATAAATTCCAATAAGGGTTATTGGAAAGTCATTAAATATATTTGTTAATACTTGAGAAGTGACTAAGGATAGATTTCTAATCAATGACAGTAATAAGAGGAAGTGTTGGATGTAAAGAGTTACATTGATGCAAGCTTCCATAATGAAAAAAATGATTGCAATTTAAAATATGTTTGATTTAAAAGAATAAGAGATGATTAGTTGGAAAGGTTCCGAACTAATAGCCATTAAATGTTATTCTACATTAGAATCTGTGTATACTTGTGTCATGAACACAAAGTGACACTATATGGATCTAAAAGTCCATATGATGAATTTATAGATGTTCCAACCATTGATGACTCAGTAGAAATACTTTGACAAAAATGTAGCTAATTATCAGGCAAGGAGTACTAGATACCATATTATGGTGGTTTCATCTCAGAGCAAAGAGATAAGGGGCATGTAATACACTGACTACAAGCAAAGTGTTGCTAACCTTCTAAATCAACACTAGTGCAGCAGAAGCATGTTGGACGTGTTTAGATCACTAAGGATGAGATCCATTGGTGATTGTCTCTAAGTGCAAGTGGGAGTTTGTTGTAAAGTATTCCTGTAGAGCCAATCATATGATGATTGACATGGTATAATTACCTAAAAAGGATTTGGTTAATAATAATAACATATATAAAAGGCAAACTTCCAATTCATCTATTTCACTCAGTTATGAGATAATGAGGATACAAAGTGAATATCTTGAGATTTATATTACCTAGAGAGTCAAATAGGTCCTTTGCAATCCAAGCACGTAATTAAATATTTGGAGGAGAGTGTGGAGGAAAAATAGTAGGGGTTTTGTTAGGTGTTATAATCTAAATATATGTATTATCATATCATTTGTCAATCATATACAGAAGTAGAAAAGAATAAAAATTTTAAACACAATTTAAATTTTGTAAACATCAATATAGATAACTCTATCTTTGGGCCACACAATCATGTCGCCTTCTACACCACCTATCGTCTCATGCTTGGGGTGGCCATGTGGCATTGGTGTCTATTTCCATGTGTCGTTGACGAGCCTAATAGACACATGAACTACATTGATGTGCATTGGAACACCATGAATTGTTTTACTTGGAAGGGGCGGGTAAGTGTCTCCCAGTGCAAAAACAATTTTTTCTATAAAAGACGACATGACCTCAAAATAGTACAAATCTCTATATAGTTTTATATATAACTAAAAATAAATAGATTATAAATTTAGTTGAAAGACTATTATATCACAGACAGACTTACACCAGGTGTGCCAAGTGATGGTCCATGGAATTACTCCCAACCACCTCTGTCATATGGGGTCCACATTGTATGAAGAGTAGGGCAACACATATACTTTCTAAGGAGGTTGAGACTGAGAATCTTTATAATATCTCATTTCATCCTCTATTCCCTTTAGAATCATGTCTTGCACTTGCTCTTGTGACCAAACTCCTTTGTTGATAGAGTTGCGCTTCTCTGATGATCCAAAATTGGATCTTATATTGACACCATCCCCAACGGACGTAACACAACTAGGATGCTCAGGAGTACCTAGAGCAATAGTCAATTCATTCCTTTGCCCTTAGGATGAACTCACCTTCTATTCTTTGGTTGTAGAGCTCCCTCTAATAATCATTAATAGTAATTGATTAGTAAAACATAACAATAAAACTTATAAATGAACACACACTTTGAGAGTTTAATTTTACCATTTTTGTAGCCACCTTAACGGTTGTAGGGTTGGGTATTTCTCCAGATCGATTTGTTTTCACACCTATCCACTCCTCATGGTGAAGTAAAGGTGAAGAAGTAGTACAATATCCAACATACACATGAGTAGCCTACTCAAAAGAAGATTCTTCCAGTCTCTTTTCATAGTCCATTTTATAGCCAACCAGACCCATTCCCTAGTCAAATGGACAACAAAATGTAGCGTGATATCAAAGAATAAAAGAGGAAAATACATCTCAAGATGGCACAAGGTATTGGATACATGCAGTAGAAATCCATACTAAACATCATAATAGAAGTAAATAAACTTGGATGTTTGTGGAAGAAGTAAGTTAAATTTGGAACTCCAATCAAAGAGTCATGAATTTGTCCTTGCTACTAGAAACTCTCCAGAAAGCTTCCCGTTGGAGTCAAGGGAAGAGAACAGTGGAGATCCCAACTGCAGTTTTTGGAGAAGAAGGAAGAAGAAGTTTCCCTCCCAAGAAACCCCATTTTCTCCCCTTGGATGCCTCCAACTTCTCCTTCCTATTACTTGCCTGAGTCCCCCTCTAAATGTTCAGAAATATGTCGTGATAACTATCCCAAGACAGATTGGGGTCATATATATATGCGTGGGGAAGTTACATTCGTGTTTGAGTGAAATCTATAGGTGACACGACATGTTGGATGGGCAACACGCCATGTTTGACACAATTACTGAAGCCAAACTTTCTCAATCGATGATGACATGATGTGTTGTTTAGACAAAACAACCTTTTGCTGTAGTTTGGGGAGCTCTAGATAAGTTCTTGAAAGTCACACAATGTGTCTTTATTTGATATGATGTGTTGTTGCAATTCAGGGAGTTCTAGATTCAAGTTCTGGACTGGGACACAACATGTCATTTTTTGGACATGACGTGTCTGCACTGGACACATCATGTCCTTTTCTGGACACGACATGCACTATCAGTTTCAATAACATTTATTTTCTGAATGTCTAGATGATTGAGTAATGTGTTGATGGATGATATGGTGTTTTCACCCCATTTTGATGCTAAAATGTGTTACCTACAATCCAAACCATACAACAATTAATGAAATCCATAAAGTGGTATCTATCATGATAACGAGTGATTATGGGGTGAAAAGGATTTGGAAATGCAACCAAAAGTGGTCCAAAAGATGATATTTAATACACACATCAAATCCCCCTAAGCTTAAACCATTGCTTGTCCTCAAGCATAAAGAAACATAGATATATAGATGAATAAATAATATGGCACATACATCTATTTAACGTGATGGAAAAATTCAATCCTAACATGCCAATCATTGTCAAGATATTGCAAGTCGGTATGAATTCATTTCAACCCCTCAAAAATTACTTTGGAAAACTCAACAAGATAACAATGAATAGAGTTATAATGATAAGGCCAAAAATGTAGTGAATATTTGGTGCGCTCCCGCCAATGGTGTTACATGCTACTCAATTGGAGTTTTGAACAGATGCAACCCCATGGATGGAAGCACACGGGTGGATTCACTTTCAAAATTTGTAAACCTAACTAACACACCTACTTCTACTAAAACAGCTACACCCGCAAGCGCATGGGGTCGTGCCGTAGTATAGGAAGGTGGCAAGTATAGGGTCGATCCATAGGGAAAAGAGGGGGAACTAGAGCTAGGTTTAGTTTGGCTAGGTTCCTACTGCAGAGACTAGGTTTAAGGGTTTAAAGGTGATTTGATTGTTAAACTACTATGAGAAAATGATGAATTAAAGGCAATAATGATATCTACGTTAACCCTAGACTAGATTAAGGCTAAAGAGGCGAGAAAGGATTAAGCTAGGTATGAAAAGGCAAATTACACTAAAGAAAGCAAGAAGAGAAAAAGAGAAATTAAAGAACTAAACTAACATGAACAAGGCAAGAATAAAGCAAGAAGCTAACTAATCAAGGAAAGATCTAATTAAGCTAAGCGAGCACAAATCTAGGGTTTTAAGCAATAAAGGGAGGTATGGGTTGTTTAGGGGTATGAACTTATTACTCAAGTTGGGGGGGTAACATATAAACATTATGATTCCATTTAGATTATCCAAACCAAACAACAAGTTAGAGTCTAATGAATTAACCTAAGCTACTAATCGGCCATGGATATGCTAGGTTGTGTATAGGGGAACTAGTCCCTAATAACCCCTACTACCCTTATGAGGTTCAATTGTGTTAGGGGTTAGGTTCAATTCAATTAGAGTCTAATCAAGTCTTGGTTTATAGATTAGGCAGTCCTAGGGCAATTAGGGGCCGAGGGTAGTAATGGGGTGGTGAAATTAGGGTTTTGGACCCCAATTCCTCCACATTCTAGCCTTGAGAAGGCTCCATGCTAATTGCACTAGAATTATCCAATATAGCTACTTAGATCTCTCACTTAGTTTTAGGGAGATTGATTAGGATGTAGGAAGATGGGAGGCAACCTAGGGATCCAAGAATTGGACCTAGGGGCAAATCCCAAAATTCACACATGTAAGCAATTTGCCTAAATTCCTAGGTGATTTCACACACAAACCAACAAGAAATTCATGGAGAATGAGATGAAAATAGAATATCATCATTAACAAATGGAATTACAAAGTTTACATGTCAATTTGCCCCAACATGGTATCAAAGTAACATAATTTCCCCCAAACAGCCCACCCAAGAGGGCCTAGCTACTCATAGAAATGGAAAATATGAAAAGAAAGGAGAAAGCGGTAGAAGAAGCCATGGAGCTCGGCGTAGATGAAGAAATCCTCCTTTGCAGCTGCTGCAAGATGTCCTCCTCTCTCCTCTAAGGTGCAAGGGTATGGAATGAAGGGGATTATGGGTAGGAACTAGTATAAGCTAGTGTTTTGGTGGTGGAAATGGTGAAATGGAGTGGAATGGAGGTGGAAATGGAGTGGAATGGCTAAGGGGTGAAAATGGGAAGCTAAGAAGTGGTGGAAGGTATCTAGGGGCGGCCAACCTCGATCTACAGCCACTACCCCCCTATATATAGGTGTGGGGGGAAGCACTAGGTCAAGTAGGGGCAAAATAGGTAAAATAGTGAAAAATGGGTAGGTTTTGTGAGTAGCACAACCGTGGTGGGTAGGGTAGAGCATGGCTATGGTGGATGGGAATGACTCTGGTGAATAAAATGGCTAAATGTTAGGTTGGTGGTCAAATTTGGGCTGAAATGGCCACGACCATGATGGTCAGCACGACCGTGGTGGACTGAGTGTAGCACGACCATGCTCTATGCCACGGCCGTGGTGGGCTGGATGATGGTGGTTGTGGTGATGTTGCATGACCATTCTGGTTTGTTGTAGCACGACCGTGCTATGCAACACGGCTGTGCTATGCAGCACAGCTGTGGTGCTGTCTGCTTGGCTTGGAGGTGATTTTGTTGATTTGTAAGTGACCTAGCACGTCCGTTCTGTCGTACCACAATCGTATCGAGTCCTGGATCAGCAAGTTGACTCTATTCTTTGGATTTTCTTGGACATCTTTGCTTCAGTTGATCTTTGGCCACTAGGGGTAGGTTGAGGGAGAATTAGACTTCACTTTGGGCCTCTCCAAGGGCAGAGGAACCCTAGGATCACTCTTCTCTTTCTTCCATCAAGTGTGGTCCAAATGCCGAAAAAACATGCAAATAATGTCCATAAGTGCATTTTATACAAATAAGCATATTGGGAGGAATGACATGCAATCTAACAAGTATAGATGTGATTAAAGAGAA
Organism: Alisma plantago-aquatica; assembly: GCA_963693085.1. Classification (NCBI taxonomy): domain Eukaryota; kingdom Viridiplantae; phylum Streptophyta; class Magnoliopsida; order Alismatales; family Alismataceae; genus Alisma; species Alisma plantago-aquatica. Next base: position 158,779,724 of record OY856414.1, on the reverse strand, counting down.
AAAAGACACATGATGAATACCTAAAATAGGGTTGCATCACCAACCGAAACTTGAAACATACTTGTCCTCAAGTATGCTCCAACTCAATCTCTCTACAAAACTTCCATAAAAAAAAGAAATGGAATATGCAATGTAAAAGATGATTATTTTTGAATGGGATCAAAGATGACTGAATGCATGCATTTCACCTCTCTCCTCTCCTACTTTCACAATCCAATCATGAAAAGAGAAAAAAGCACATGAACTTCAAATATAGCGAATAGAATACAAAAGTTATCCATATTTCTTCCATAAAGTTCCAGGTAAACCGTTTCATGGTGGTGTTAATCAAGAATGACTAGGAGTGTTGTTTCACATTCATGCATTCAATCTTATATCTCAAATCACACCAAATGACCCACGTGGCTGTGGAAAAGGGAAAAATGAGCTTGGTTTGATGTTTCCTAGCTTAATGGGTATGAAAGTGGAAGAACGGGTTGTGATAAGATTTTGGAGTGTTTTTACACACTCATATTTTCTTTATTTGAATGCTCTTAAATAGGAGCATCCTTTTATTTTATTTTTGGATTTTTTTTCTTGCCCTTGGTGTAGATATGGCATATGGTGGATAGAGTGAGGCAGGGAGATAAAAATACGGCCACCCCAAACTTTTGGAGGTGGCTAAGGCTGATTATGTGCACTAGGGCATCGTTTTATGAGGCAGAGGGGCATGAAGATGGTGGAAGAATAGTCAAATCAAAGAGGGATCATTGGTATGATTTTCCACATAAGACATCCTCCCTGAAAATTAATCCAATACTTCATCCTAGATATCACACCACATGAGTGAACAAGATGAAATTGATATATCAATCAAGTGATTCCACAAACACTAAGCGTTCAAAGCTTGCTCAACTTCACAATTCAACCAAATCAATCCCAATCCTAAAAGAGGTGATGCACGTGTAAAAAGTCAAACTTTAATACCACTTAGCAATAAAGCATGACATTTCATTTGCATTTGTCAAAGTATGTCATTTTCACTCAAAATAGTAGAGATTGGGTCAAAACATACTTTCTAGGCAAGAAATTTCGAATTTTGGGCAAAATTGGCCAAAATGGTGCCATTTTGCCTCCAATCACATCTAATCCTATTTTATTAAACTTAAAGAAGAAAACAAACAAATCCTTGATAAAACATGCTAAAATTACCAAAAATCTACATGACATGAAATGCATGGAAAAAGAGCAATTTTTTTCAAAATTACGCAAAAATGACAAGAAAGTAAACTTCAAGGCATGCAAGTATGCAAAGAAGTAAACTTCTAAACTAGAAAGCAAAACAAGCAAAATGTAAAAAATAACAAACAAAGAGTAGATAGCAGGTGAGATACAAAAATGAGTGAAAGTAGAATGAGGGCATACCGCCCTACCACCCCAAACTTTTGAATCATGTTGTCCTCAGCATGACACTAAAGTCTAGGGTGATAGGGTAGACGATCACTTCGGTGGTGGTGGAGGTGCTCCTCCCTACCTATAGTACCACCTTAGTAGTCTGACTGTGGAGGTGGATAGTTGTCCTGAAAAGCTGATAAAGAACTCCACCAGTCTTCACCCCACTGTGGGTTCCTCTGGGCCTGGGCATTCTAAAACTGATAAAGATGGTTGACCTGGTAATGCATCTGCTGATGGTCCAACCACATGGCATCCTATGTCCTCTAAAAACCCTCTTGTGCCCGTAGTATTCTATCCTGCATCGCTTGAATGCCCTCCAGTTGTGCATGAATGATACTCATATCATGTGCATTCACTGAAGGATGATGTGGCTCTGATGCTCCTATCCTTTCCTCTCTTTGTCTCACCCGTCGTGCTGTTCTTTCCTCTGTTTCCCACCTCTGCTTAGTCGCATGTGAAGGATCTCCTAGACCCCCTGCAAATATCACCTCCGTGATTGCCTCTCCTCTTGGGTTCTTGGCCGGCCTAAATCACATGTCCAAAAGGAGCAGATTAAAGTAGTCAGACTTTTAAAGAGATAACCTGACACTCAAGCCCCCACAATGATAACAAGGTTCGATGTACCAATCAGGGTCGAACACTGGGACAAGGTTGTTCGTGCTAAGAATGCAAAATCAACACTGTATACTCCAGAATAAAAGAGGATTAATATGTGTTCCCGAGGGAACGATAGCTCGATAACAAGAACAATAAGACAAAAGAAGTAAAAGAAACAAACTGTAACAAGTATATGGGAAAACTCGGGTTGGGGCTCACCAACCAAAGTGTCTCTCCAACAAGCATACTATCTCTCTCGTGCATACTCATATCAAGATTACAAGCAACCATAAAATGTCTATTCCACTCTCTCTCGAGATGAGGATAGATCTAGGCCTAAAAGAAACCTCACAGCAAAACATATGGTTTGAAGCATTTAGCATTTCAACACTCTCATGCATTCATACTACTCCATGACATGGGATAAAAGTGATATTAATCTCTCGAGATATCAACAATCCAACATCACAAGATGGTCGCCAAGCATACAAGTAAAGCATTGAAATAGGTACAAAGAAATCATTTTGATAAGAATATGTATATTCAAAAGAAAGAGACAATATACATGTTGGGAGAACCTTAGTGTCTACTCCCAACCCAAATTATGGAGTTTAGCCGCTCATTCTTGCGGGTAACATGGTGGCGCTACGAAAAGATAGATCCATGAGATACCACGAAGAATGGAGGTGAGTACAACGTGACAATAGATCTAGAGGAGAAGAAACGTAAAACTACACACTACTTCTTCAGATCTGGATCTACCGCTGGGATGTCTCCTTCTCTCAAACAAGTGGCGGGCATGGGCGGTCATCTTCACTCTCCTCGACTTTCACTCCAGAGATCCAAGACTGATGGATGGTTGGCAACGGGTCTGGGATGTGGAAGCACTTCATGGTATCAGGATTGGATCTCTCTGATTTGATGCCTCGACAAGACAGGCGGGGGTGCTATTTATAGGTGCCTTCTACCGACTTAAGACCACAGTCACGGTCTTTCCACCGACTTAAGACCGTGGTCATGGTCTTTCCTTTATTCCTCCTTGATCACGATCTTTCTTGACCGTGATCCTCCCCAGGACCTCGGTCGCGGTCTTTGGGTGCCCGCGGTTGCCATCCTTGGAGAGACCGCTGTCACAATCCTTGGAGAGGCCGTGGTCACGATCCTTGGAGAAGTCACGGTCACAGTCTTTGGAGAGACCGCGATCGTGATCTTTGCTGAATAATTGCGGTCGTGATTCTACCACAGTCGAGGTCTTTGAGTGCCCGCGGTTGTGATCCTTGGAGAAGCCGCGGTCATGGTCTTTGGAGAGACCACAGTCGCGATCTTTGCTGAATAACTGCGGTCACGATTCTAAGATTGCGGTCTACAAAGTTGACTAAAGTTATTCTAAAAGTGGTGTAAAATATATATATATATATATATATATATATATAATATGTAAAGTGCGGTGTTATCAACTCCCCCCAAACTTAGAATCAAGCCTGTCCTCAGGCTAAATGCAGGTTCGAGCACCCAAAAAGAGAAGGGATGAACAAGGATAACATAATAGCACAACTAAAATATCTAATTCTTGCATCAAGACTGTTGTGGCATGTATTCAATCCCTTAGGTCTCAATCTCTCCCTTTAGACTAAGGGTTGCATAACCTCGTATCATTTGTCATAACCTTCTGTTGTAAAAGGTTTCTCCTTCTCAACTCATAAACCTCCCTTAGCTAGCATCCATACTAGTGCCACATCTTTTAAAAGGTACCCTTCACACCTATTCTTTATTTTTAGAGAGCCCTATGCTAATGTGTTTAGGTAGGCTAGAAGCTTTAAGGTGTTTCCTCTTCCTCCCAAACTCCTCACCCACAACTTTCGTAAGAATAGTGTTGCCCTTTTTGGGCTTCTGACTTTGAGTCAGGTGGTATGTGATGTTCCATTCAGGATTGGAGGTGTGTAAGCTTGGCTTCAAGTTTCCACTTATGGGCACGACATATATGCATTCATGAGTGCAACAATATACCGGCCGGGAAGATACTTTTGGCATCTTTTAGGGCACATCTCTCATATTTTTTTTCTTTACTTTATTATTAATATTTTTTTGGCTTTTACCTCTCCTTTCAGGCTTGGGATTTAGGATTTTGTTGGTCTTCTTGGGCAGCCAAGCCTCTTTTTGGCTATTTTCTTTGAACAGGGCAGCTTTTTCCCATCTACAGAGACTAGGATTTTCTAGATGTGAGCGTCAGGTGGGGATGGTTGTTTAGGAGTATGACTAAGGTTCTCTTAGTTTGCAGGGGTTCATGAGTTAAGGTTATTACATTTACAATGTCTTACTGTAAGAATGAGATATAGCAGTGTTGCTACGACTTGTAGTTTTACTCGTGGGTTGCTCATATCCTTCTCTCTCAGGGGTTGGAGCACTACTTTTTAAAAAATTTAGCGAGAGGGAGCAAGCTTCTAAGAGGTCAGTTGTAATGAAAATTTCAAGATTTCAAAATTTTTGCGTAAGAAATGTAAGAAAAAGGAAAGTGAAATTGAAAAGGGGAGTAATAGAAAAAGGTAAGCTCTAGTACCTCTACGGCTTGTTTATGACTCCTCCCCCAAACTTATCCTACACCCCATCTCGGGGTGTCAAAATTTGAGTAAGAAGTATAAACGGGCCTTCGGCGGGGAAGGCCCACTTGGACTCCAGGAGCATGCTGGCGTAGATACCCCTAAGCGTGTGATACTACTCGTACTGCATGTTCTCCACCTTGAGGCTGGTAGTTGTGATAGCTATCATCCATGATAGGCAGAAGAACCCACAGTCATTTGATAGGGGTACCTGCTTAGGGCTTCTGTGGCAATATTGGGTCTTCTTGAAGTCCCTGCCTTTTATCATTTTGAACCCTCTGCAATGTTGTTGTATCATTTTCATGATGGCTTCATTGTAGGTGTTTGCCTTTTCTTCAGTAGGAGACTTTGTTGTCATCATGTTAGTTGTTTTCTTCAGTGAGAAGGCTACATCGGAGCTATTATATAGAATTGCAGTCTTCTTCAGCAGGTTGATGTGCAGCAAAGTCCAATGGTTGTCATGAAGAATCGGTAAGAAGATGTGTTCAGGTGTGCCTACTTGAAGTCATTGTTTCAGCCACTCTGTCTCTCCCGTCTTCTTGTCCTTGAGGATGTCGTCTACCGGTAGTAAACATGCCATGTGCGAGTTTGGCATTAAATCTCCTAAGAGCACCTGGTAGGCTGACATCGTGCTCATAGAGAGGTACCCTCTTGTTCTCAATGTTTCTCGGTGGTCGTCTTTGAGCACGCAGATGCCATCTCATTCAAAGATGACATCTCGTGGTGAATTGTCTTCCTTCATAGAACTCATAATTATTATGAGTTCTTCCATCGGCAGACTGAAGCAGCACCATCTATCGAAGTTCTCGAAGGAAGGTACTATGTCTCTTGCCAGGCCTTCTGGTATGTTGTTCCCCAGGTCTTTTTTTGGTTTCTGCTTCTGCAGGCTGTCCTTATGCAGGAGGAGCTTCAGGGAAGTCACATACTGAAGGCTGACGTTCATCTTCTGCTTGCTTCACAACCTCTTCAGTCTCTGCAGGCCAGCCCACTTTACAAGTTGTAGCCCTAGCCGGTTCTATCGGGTCGACCCACATGTTCTTGAGTTGCTCCCTCCAAGATGTCTTCTCAGGAAGAGGGATGTCCGCGTGGATCCTGTGGGGCACAACATCTACAGCAATCGTCGGATCCTTTAAGAATCAGCGATCGTAGATGACCTCCATTGCGTACATGCACCGCAATCCATGAAGGTCTTCCACTTACAGGTCTTCCAGGGGAATGCCCCTGTTGTTGGCTTCCATCATATGTAGGATAATGAAGGTGCAATCCCCTAAACCATCTCCTTCCTAGGGAACGTTCTTGTTTATGGAGAAGAGTTTCTAGGACCCTTGGAACCTTGGGCTCACCTCTTTGATAGCCCGTTGTAGGCGTATAGGAATTTTTAAGGTGTCTCTGGCATCCTTCCTCTTGTAAATAAGTTAAGTGTTGTCCATCTCTACTATGCAGTAGTTGAGCATCATTGTCTTCCGCTCCATAAGGTCGATGATGATTAGGCCATAGTGCTTTGTGTTATGGATGGGTAGCACCACTGTCCTGATCTCCCTTCTCCTGACTGTCGCCTATAGTTCCAACACTTCTTCCACCATGTATTCTTCTTTGTACAATAGGCTGGCTAGACGTGTGGTGCCGTTGAAGATCGACTGCATATTATATTGATGGATGAACTCTTCTAGGAGGGTGGTGCAAAGTAACTTGAATATTCTTTTGTGTACTTGCGCCGTTTTCAGAAAGACCCTCTGGAAGTCCTCCCTAGTCAGACGTCTACCCTTGTTGATATACAATATGTCTGACCCAGGTAGATCATCATCGAGGACATCTGCCAGGACATGGACATCTCTGTAAGAGATGCATGACACGGTCTTCATGTCCATATCCTTCATTTTGCAAGGCAGAGGGGGAGCTTCTACAAGTAAAAACGTTCTTTCTTTTGCTTGCCTCTCCCTGGCGGGCTCTTCCTTGAAGAAGGCTGCTAGCCTGCCCTCCTTGTCTTATGACATCGCCTCTTGCACAGTCAGTACTAAGGCTTCCCAGATGGTGGGCATAGCCTCGGCCGCTTTTTCAGCACCCTTGATCGGAGGTTGTGTTGTGACCCTTGGTCCAACTTCCTCTGAGGAATCTTTTGCGGCGACATCTTTTGTGTGGCTTTCTTCCGACGTCTACCCCAGCCTGGCCTCGGCCATCATCGTGGATGTAGTCATTGTGCTCCTCATGAGATGGGAAGAGGAGGAAGTCATTTGATTCTTCCATCCCAACTCCTAGCTCGACTATCATCCTATCTATCTCTACTGCGCCGGCTGAGCTAACTGCTGCGACCACCTCCTCCCGATGAGCCTTTTCTTCCTACTCTACTTTTGTTAGAGTGAATGCCGGAGGGGTGAGGTGATGTCCTGCATGTTGCTCGTCCTTGTCGGCGGTTTTGTCCATCGCCTCCTCTGGGTCGCAGTTGAGGTCAAACCCCCCTGATTGTGATGCATGTTTTTTGTACTGGGGGCTTGACCTTCCTTCTAGTTGGGTGCCTTGGTGCTCAACTATGGGGGATTGCCTTTGGGTTGTACACACGTTCTTTGCTGCGCAGGCTCCTGCCCTCACCCCCCCCCATACGTTGTCATCGTGGCTGGAGGGACTGGTGAGGGAGCATTGTGGGCTGGTAGCGCATTTTGTCTTTTTCTTCTCCCACCTAGCCTCGAATTCTTCACATTCCTTCTCGAGCTTCTGTCAGTCTTCTTTTACGCCCTGCTTCTCTTCGTGTAGGGCGGCCATCACCTCTTCATATTCCTTGCGCATCAGCTCGTTGTCGACGCGTATGGCCTACCCCTCCTTCCGTAGGATCACCATTTCTTTCTACATTTTTCACAGCACTCCCATCATTGTCCATTGGTTGCTCAGGACTTCTTGCATGAACTCCAGGAGTGCTGACGTCTTCTCATCTATCTCCTTTACCTGCATTGTTAGTGAAGATATAGAAGTAGAAATTTTTTCATTTATTGAATCGGTTTGATGCATGTGTTCCCACATTGCATCAAACCTATTACCTAGGGCACCCCTGAAGGAGGGTGCCTGTTGTTGCTGTTGGTGAAGTTGTTGTCCCGCACGTTTCATTGATGCACTCGGCACAGTTGGCTGCTTAGGTGGTGGCGGTGGGGGCATCTCCCTTGGTTGACTCTTCTTTGGCTCTGCCTCTGGTACGTCTTGGGAGGCTTGTCTTTCTATCTCTGCCTACATCATGTTGGTGGGTTGCGAGACCTCTTCAGTGCATGTAGTCTTTTCCGCTTCTCCCTCCACTACAGTAGTTTCCTCCTACGGTCTTGGGGAAGCGGGGTCTGCAACTTGTGCTTCCACCGGTCGTTCTGTGACCTTCTCTTTCTCAGCTGGCTTAATGGTGGCTTTTTCTTTCTTTCTCTCCACCGCCAGTTTCTTCCTTGGCTCCTGGGTTTTCTTCACTATTAGTGTCGAGACACTGATTTCTTCTACTGCACGTGCAGGTTCTGCCGATGTGCTGGCATGCAGTGTCCTGGAGCTCATCTTCTCGACGTCGTTGAGAGTCGGCCGTAGCTTGTGGCCGTCATAGACTGCCATTTTAGGGAGGGGGAGTGGCTTCTTGAATCCTTGGTGTTTAAAATATGATTTCTCCCCCTTCACTTCCAGAATTCCCATGCTGGCGAGGTACTTTCTATCTATACTTTGTTGTCCCTCCATTTCTTCATATCTTTGCAGTTCTCCTTCTTCTAATAGGTAGTCGGCAATCCTCGCTATCTGACCCCCCATACAGAAGGTGAACTTCCTCTTCGCCTCACTGCCTACAGTCGATGACAACCTTCTGATAAGGATCCTTCCTATATTAACTGGTCTCTTATTGATCATAGACCATATAAGGAAGAGATCCCCCTTGTTGATTGTCCTGGTCTCTGACCTGGCATCTATAGAGAAGGCGGTGATCTTCTGTATGACCTTGATGAAGCAGGAGGTAATTCTGGAGGCCTTAGAGTTCTTCAGGTTGTGCTTTCCCTCTCCAGTCAACTCCTCCCACATCTTGTTGCTGTTGTATGTAGCAATCTCCCTCTCCCCCAGAGCACTTGAACAGGCTTTATCCTCTTCTTCAGATGTGATGAAGATCATGTTCAGGTCCGTCTCTATTATCTGGTGGGTTTCACCCTCAAGCCGTGCCTGTAGGTGGTAGTCCCCTCCTCTTGCTACTCGCGTCCCGTCTCCGGTGATGAGCTTAATCAGAGAGGACATAAACTCTAGGGTTAGCCTCCGGTACAACCTTACTTCAGGCGTACAGATGGTTCATAAGTTTGCGCCCTCCAGCAACATTACCATCCTGTCATATAGCCCCAGCCTCTTAAAGTCCTCCACGTCGAAGTAATGTGTCAGAATGCATTCCTTGTTAGTGGACATACAGTCGTAGGCGGACTGGTGCATGATGTCCCAGGGTATGAACTGGGGCTCCCCTGAGGCGTAGAGGCTCCTTCTACCACCTTTTTAGTCTTCACCTTCTTGTTGGGCCTGGGTTCCTTGAATGCAGCTTTTCGCTTCTTCCCGTACACTGGGCTTCCTGACTCCTCAGGTATATACTTGGAGGCCTCTGTTTCCCCTGTCTGCTCTATTGCTTCTGCAGACTCCTCTTATGGTACCCTCTCCAAGATCCTCTGATATTGTTCCAGTCTGAGCTGGATCTCCAGGTGCTTGGGGACTGGTAGGGTGGTGCTCCTCTTCAACTTCTGAGTTAAGTCCTTCACTATCACCTCTACCTCCTTCAGGGAGGTAGCCCTCTAGTATAGGGGATCACTCAAAGCTGGAGAAGACATTCTATAGGTTAAAGTAGATTAGTCCTCAGTAAAGTATACCCAAAGATCACCTTTATTTTCCTAGGCATAATTATCATCAAGTTATATATAATTATCAGGTTATAGGTTATCATTCTCAATATTTTTTTTAAACTGATAATAAAAATCGCGGTCGCAGATTATTGTTGTTACGGAGAAAATTACGGTCACGACTTTCTTGAAAAGATTGCGGTTGTGGTTTTTAATCACGTTCGTGGTCTTTTCTTGAAAATATCGCGGTCATGATTCTTTTCTGAGAAGAAAATTGTAGTCGCGATGTTAATCGCGGTCACGATTATAATCATGGTCACGGTCTTTTCTTCAGAAAAGCCAAACTTAGTGATTTTTAGGGGTTAATGGCATGCGGTCCTTAGGATTTTACACCCCACGTCGATAAGTTAGGCTGGTGAGAAAATATTTTCATTTCACTTGTACAATTCGATTGGGACAAGTATTGATCTTAGGATTAATTGGAAATAGAAAGAAGAAAGTCAATTGGGATCTGCCCTGGGAAGTGAAATGACTGGTTCATGAATGAACTGATTGGTTCAACTCTCCAAATGACCAGTTCATGAGATAAACTAGTCGGTTTAGTCACCAAACAATCAATTCATTTGTGAAACAACCGGTTCACATGCCGCAGTGTATCAATTTGTGGAAATGTTGGACCCTTCTACTCCAACTTTAGTCCTGCATTTCCCGAGGATGAGAACCCTAACCTTGACCCCTCCTATATATAGAGGTATACTGGGGGCTTCTCAAGTACATCTCAGATAACACCAGTTGCTCTGCAACGTTGTCATCTCCGATTGTGAACCAGGAGAGCCCGAGCAGGTGCTACCCGACTAGGGAGGCATAGTGAGGGAAAGAAAATTGCAGAAAGGCGACTGGTGGAAGGAGAGGATGTCGGTGACTAGTACGGTGACAGAAGGGGATGACTCCTTCCAGTGTCTTGTAGGACATGACGACTGGAGTTCCTGTTGGTTCATGTATGGACTACTATAGAGGCGGGAGATTTCTACCGCTCAGAGGACAGTTGTCAATCTGTTAGTCTGGGTGCGACCAGGAGCCATCAGTCTGGGTGCGACCAGGAGGTACACAAACACCATCAAAGATCAGAGGTGAAGATCGTGCTAGCCACGAGGTAACGTCGCTGAGAAAGCCTCGAGACAAGGTACGCCTCTACAAACCATCCTTCCTACTGTATCTATGTTGACGAGATCTCTTTGGGTTATGGGTTTGGGGAGAATTTTTTTTGTTTCCGCTGCTATCTCTACCTCCCCTAAAACCCAACAGTGGTATCAGAGCCACATCAAAGTTCTATACTTTAGGGTGATCGATATGATCAATTTTTGGTTTGTCGCCTTTTATTTATTGCTGTTTATAGGCAAAGCACAAAGTTCATCTTGTACAGGTTGCATGTGATGTGGACCTAGATGACTGTGATTCCTCTTGGCTTGAGGAATCACATTAGGATGGCCATAACCATCTTTTTTTATCATTTCACATGTTTTCTGTGGGATATAGCATGTATATGGTACGTACTATATATTGTGGTGATTGGATATGTATATGTACCTATAAAACCAAATCCCTCAATAAATATTAAGTTTTACATGCCTTCCAAATGTGACACATGTGAAAGCTTGATCAGCCAAGTGTAGGCATGCCCTAGCGTGCTGCACCATCTATCTCATGGAAACGTGAAGGATAGATATGTGGGTCTGCCATAGTAGGGTGCATATTCATCGTGTTGGCTTTGGGTCAGACTTAACAAGGTGACCTAGATAGGATCTAGCACCTTGAGGCATGGAGGTGATCATGGGAAGGAGTTGTGCATGACATCTGTGATGCAATGAAATGACTTTAACCAAGCGGAAGTGATCATTAGCAGCAAATTACTAAAAATCACTAAAAATAAAACCATTTTCAAAGAGATCCATACACTAGAAAACTCTTTCAAAAAGAACCAAAGTAATTCAATTACATTTGGTTCACAAGTACATATCTTGTTGTTGGTATGTATGCCCATAGAGCAAGTCATATGATGATTGTAATGGGATACTTTGTAAATGATTTGAATAAAAATAAAGGCAATTTCCAATCTATATGTTTAAACTATTTCTGAGATGATGGTGTAACATGATAGATGTCTAAAGATTGTTTTACTCAATGACGTATGCTTTTAGGTTAAGGACCTAAACGATGAGATCATACGGATGTTAAGAGTATACATTCTTGTATAGTCCCTAGTCGGTTGTTATTGTGGAAATAACCATAGACATCAATAACACTAAAGACTAGATTGTGTGTTGGTTGATGACAGAATCTCATTAGTCATGATATGGTGATATCAAACCAAGCACATAGGTACTTGTTAGAGAACAAGGTACCGGACAGACCCACCGTGATAGTGACACATGGAACCATGACATGGTAGTCACAGTCAGCTCTCACAGTGATGGTGGTGAGTGTGATTCTTAGACCTGAAATCACTGCACTCAACACATGTCGTTGGGTACACTTTGACATCATCAAACGCAGTCCTGAAACATGGGTTGTTATAAAGGTGATGATTGGGTGACTTTGACACATGGGGCTTTTGAGGGGTGAGTGATAGATATGGGATTTGTCCCTCCTAAGGGAGTTTGATATCCTTGTCCACTTGATGAGTAGGATTGAGAAAGGCATGCGCATGCACGTGTGAATCAATATGTGATATTGATGTCATACACATCTCACTCGGTCTACTCTGAGATCAAGGAAATGAATGAACACTGACAGGATGAATGTTCCATGCCTCGAGTTCATTCTGGACATCAGTGACAAAGGAATTATACATTCACTGTAACATCACTCACGGATTGTAGGATGAAAGTTGTTCTCTAACTTTCTACTTTCACTTGAGTAGCAATGATGTGTGACTAGACACCGCTCTTTGCTTGTGAAGTCATAAATGTTATGGACTTTCACTGCCAACGTGAAATGGACCTGCCGGGTCACACACATAGGATTTAACCTGGAAGAGGAGTTTTGTCCACAAGCAATGTTTAGATTGATTACTAAAGGAGTTTAGTAGTTCAATTAAACACTCAATTAATCAATAGCTCAATATCATAATGTTCAAGGTGTTGGATGCATTGATTGGAGTATCAGATTGATTGAAATCGCATTTGACTGATTCTGCACAATCTGCATTCCCAACCGATCGGTTCATGTGATGAACCGGTCGGCTGAGGTTGCTGAACCGGTCGGCTCAATTGTTGAACCGATCGGCTCATGCACAGAGTGAAACGACCGGTTCAAGTGTTGAACCGATCGGTTCAACTGGTGCAATCGAGCAACTTGGGAAAGTAGGATTGGTGAGAATTTTCCTTTCGTTTCAATTGCCCAATTCGATTGGGAATAATATTGGTATTCGATACCAATTGGGAAAGAAACAAGGAAAGTCAATCGGGAACCAACCTGGAACCCCAACCGACCGGTTCATGAGTGAACCGATCGGTTCAAGGATCCCAAACGATCGGTTCAGTGGTGAACTGATCGGTTCAGGTCCCCAACCGACCGGTTCACTTGTGAACCGATCGGTTCAGGTTGCGAGATGGTTGCTTTTTGTGGAAAAATCCCGAACCCTTCTACTCCTGCTTTAGTCTCGTATTGCCGGGCACAGAGAACCCTGTCCCATGACCCGCCTATATATATAGGGGTATTGGGGGCTTCTCAGAGTAAAACTCAGTGCATGTTGATTGCTCTGCAAAGTTGTCGTTCTCTCTGGTTTTGGTAACCGAGAGAGAGCCCGAGCAAGTGGTTCCCGCAAAGGGAGGTGCAGCAAGGGAAGGACAACTGCAGTTGCAATCGACAGCAGGAGAGTGTGTTGGCGACTTGTACGTCAACAGGAGGGTGTGACTCCTTCCACTTCCTTGTGGGACAAGGAGAGTGGAGTTCCGGGTGGTCCGTGTGGACTACTTCAGAGGCGGGAGGTCACTGCCGCTCAGGAGGACAACTGTCATCCGACAGTCCGGTAGGAGGAGGAGTCTTCAGTCCCGGTGCGACCAGGAGCTGCACAGACACCGTCCAAGACCGGAGGTGAAGACTGCGCAAGGCGCGTGGTATTGTCGCCGAGCAAGCCTCGGGATAAGGTATGATTCACAAACCATATTTCCTATTATATAGATGTTGACGCGATTCCTTTTGTTCTGGGTTTGGGGAGAATTTTTTTGTTTCCGCTGCTTCTCTGCCTCCTCCAAAACCTAACACTTGTGCCATTCCTTCTCGAGGATTACAAGCATCAACTGCCATGTTTAAAACTATACACAGGCAGTATAAAAACATTAAGGCATCAAGCCAAAATCTCATATCGATTTAATAAACTAACTACTAACTCTGAGGACCTGAGAGTACAGAGATGAAAGATAGGACTCTATATATAAGACATGACAGCCAGTGTCTCCACCTGAGAATTCACTGTTGTCCCTACTGCTGCTGCTCTTCCCCTATTGTAGGGTTTCTGCCTCTTCCTCCACGTCTACCTAAAAAGTTGGATCCCACGAGGTTGAGACAATTGAAATTGCCCCAGCGAGAGATGTAACTCTCTGCCAGAAACATTATTATTGCAGTTTATTAGAATAAAACTAAGTAGAAGAATCATATATATTCAACAACAGTTAAATCAATGGCTAAATAATTTAGAGAAATATTCTTATTCTAAGAATTTCATCTATAACTTGATAAAGCAGCATGTCACTTATCCAATAAGGAATATGAAGAACATGTATAACATTCATCTGATATACTAAGCAAGATAACATTAACCAGTGATTCTCGTATTTCAACCTTAAGCAAATACGCTACACGACAGATTATATTTTATAATCATACTTAAGCCCTGAGAAGATGAGGTATATCACTCATACTCCAACCAACCACGATTACGGAAAGCATCGGTACCACATAAGGTCAATGGAAGATTCGGACTCAAAGACCTCATCCTTCTCGGTCAGTACGAGATTATTCAGCAGAGACATCATGTGTCAAACTGCAATTAGCTTTCTAGGGTATATTGGTATCTTCGCTACAGATTTATAGTCTGCAACATATACTCTCTTTAGGGTTATGGCCTGTAGCCAATGCTTGGTATCATATCATGGATTCATGGCCCGTAGCCATACTCATACTGGGGTATGGTCTGTAACCAATCACATACATAGGATATAGCTAGCAGCCATTCCTATGGGGCATGAGGATATAATTGCCCAATTACCCCCACATATTCATGAATATGCGCTCCGAGTTAAACTCGTTTCACCATTCAGCAAATTTTGACGTTGATGGATCTGTGGTTAGGGCAACTACCTTATATGATATCACTTGGTTAATTAAGTGTATTACCATATTCTTTTAGCATCAACAAATTTCCAAACATCAATTATTATATTAGTTGTTAGAAACAATGTGTAATACTTCCATCAAGTATTGTTCAAACCTTTTACTAAAGCATTGGGATCTCAATCCCTCATCTCATCAGGGGTATTCTCATCCCTTAATAAACTCATCATTATGACTATAGAAAATGGGTATTCAAACCTTCAGTTCAACATAGGACAACTGTTGCCATTTATCTAGTAACTAATACCTTCAGGTCATCTGACCAAGGTAAACATGATACTTGCTTCACAAGCATCTCACATGGCTCACAAAGCCCATTTCATCTCTTTTTACCTCTCACTAGGCAACAAAGCATGTTATGGCTCACAAGGCCCATTAATAACAATAAATGAAACATCATAACTCATACCTGGATATGCTCATCATCTCATGATACCTGCATGGTTAGTACACTTGATAACACTTATATCAATTACATTTTAGCACCATGCTATACAAAGTAACACCACTTATACCCTTATTAGGGTTAGGGTTTCCCAATTCATATCAATCAGGGTTACTCATCCCCTTACCCAAATTAGGGCTAGGTTTTCAAATTAGGGTTTCATAATACATAGCATCACCCTAGATTAGGGTTTCATATCACATTACCCTGTATCAGGGTTTCACATTACATCCTTACCTTGAATTAAGGTTTCTTATAATATTTCTCCTAAAATTAGGGTTTCATGTAGCTTTACCAGAAATTAGGGTTTTCATGAAGCATTCCCTTAAATTAGGGTTTAGGGTTCATCAACATTCTTGATTAGGGTTACATGATCTCATCATCATGGATCAAACCCTAATTCATACCCTACACCTATTAAAGGTATCAATGTTTCACATTGCATATTGATTATTCAAGTATGATTTTCCCTCTCTCTCATCCTCTCTAGGATGTTGATTAATACATACTTCTTTTAATTGGCTCAAGCTTTCACTAAGATACCTACACCTATGATTATTATGGTGTATTAAACTCATCATATTCATAGGCATCAAACGACAGTCACTCAAAGTGTACTCATTCACCTAAGTGCTTTAGAGGTACTTCCATTATAATCAATCTTGAGTTACTTTAATAGTACTCATTTAGTTTTGAAATCAATTGAACCTTCAATAGTTTGACTAATAAACCTTCAAACGGTTTGTATCCACACCTCCAAAATGGTTTGAGAATGTTTGGTCCTTCAAATGGTCTGAGACCGTTTAGACCTCCAAACGGTCTTGATCAACCTTTTAAACGGTCTTGACCAATTGTAAATCAAATCAACCCATTCGGTTTTGAAACCAAATCAATCTATTCGATCTTGAAACCGAATCCATCCATTCGGTCTTGAAACTGAATCCATCCATTCGGTCTTGAAACTGAATCATCAACCATTAATTTGAAACCGAATGGACAACCCAACATAGAAATTGATTCAATATTAAAACTGATTGGACAATCTAAATGGTTTGAGACCATTTGATCTCAAATGGTTTTGATACCGTTTGGTCCAAACCACCTCAAAACCGATTGGACCAATTAAGTTTTCCAACATCAAATCGATTTAGGATTTATACTCATTGAACCATCCATCAATTGAACTATTAAAAGTACATCAGTATTGTAGCCCTTGGATCTCCAACCATCCACCACAATCAACCATTGACCTCCAAACAGTCTTGAGACCATTTGGTCTCAAACGGTCTTGAGACCGTTTAACCTCCAAACGGTCTTGAGATCGTTTGGGTCAAACAACCTTGAAATTGATTCCCTCAACTAGGGTTCCAATCAATTCAATCGATTAGGGCTTGCAATTGGTGGATCATACATACATGGAACCATTTAAAATTCAATTAATTGGAACCATTGGATTATCATCCAACCACATCAGCATTTGACCTTCAAACGGTTTGAGTCCTCTTGACCTCAAATGGTCTTGAGACCGTTTGATCACCAAAAAGAAAAATTGTTTGCACATGTTCTTTGTTGAGGTGTGTGCTTAAGATGACATCATCATCTTCAATATTGAAGCCTTCGAAATCCATTGTGATTCTTGTGGTGAATTTAACAACCAAACAAAAGGAAATCTGAAAGTAAAGGAGGAATCAACATATGATAAAGGAATGAAATCAATAACAATGTTTAAGGGTTCAAGTTATATAACCCGCCTTCAAAGTTGTTTCCAAGTGTCAAGCTTCATGTTCTCAATGGTGAACGAAGCTTCTTCAACTTCCCAAGGCTCGTCCTCAAGTCTTTGAGTGAAATGAATGGCTGAGGTTGAAGATTGAATGAAGAAAAGAAGAAATTAAGCATTGAATTTCGATTTTTACCATGAAATCAAGGTTGAAGATGATTAAGGAGCTCACCTACATGTTGGGGAACGTACTCCTGTTGCTCCTTATCTCCTTTGTGTTCAACCAAAGCAAGGAAAGAAAAAGGAATCGAAAAAGCCTTTCATGTGGGTTGAAAATTGGATGTATATAAGGGAATTTCAATGAGAGAGAAAGTGATAAATAATTCCTTCCACTCCCAAAATTTGTGCCACATATTCCCCTACATCCCTTGAAAATGAAGTCATCTCCCCCACCTTGTAATTCCTCTTCATTATCCATGAATTAAAAGAAAACAAATTAAGCACATTAACCATTTTAATAATAATATCCAAAATTGAGTGGATATTACTTTTTAGTTAACTAATGTGAGTGGGCTCTCCACTCACTTTAGATATAAGGCACAAGGACTTCCATACTTATGTAATTTCAGCCATCACATTTTTGGTTGAAGGGCACTTCCATTAATATATTTATTTTTGCATTAAATTGAATTAGGGTTTCAATAATGCTTAAATCTTGATCATTTTAATATCAAGATTCTCTCTCCACCAAAGTGCTTCAAATGAGATGCCCCTCTCATTTTATTTTATCTACATGATTCCAAGAAACATGAGGGACACTCTAAAGGTGGTATTTTGCATATTGAACCCTAGGTTTTGGGTAAATTACACATTACACCAAAACTAGGTTTTAATGCACAAACATTGCTTAACAAGCTCTGTCTTGGTACTCAGGCTTGTGGAAGTCATACCTCTGCATCATTTTCATTCTTATGATGCTTCAACATCTGAGGAATATTTTATCATGTAATATTTGCAAGTTAACCCCTCAACTTGGGTAATTTGCACTTTAGTCCAAAATAGGCAAAACATTGTTTCAATATTATTCAAAAAGGACTAAAATTTGAAACATAAGTTCCTCTTGAGCCTTAATTACTTTTCAAGAGATAAGAGAAATCATATAATTAACTTTCTTAAACAAAACATCTAGGGTTAAGGCATAACCCAGGTCAGGGATGTTACAAATTTATCCACCCCTAACAGGGATTTCGTCCCCAAAATCATCAAGAGAAAAGAGAAGGGCACTTCCTCCTCATCTCTTCCTCTAGCTCCCACGTAGCTTCTTCAATGCCATGATGATGTCAGAGAACTTTCACAAGACATATGTCTTTCTTTTTTAGCTTTTTAATTCTTTTGTCAAGGATCATCTCAGGTCATTTGACATATGACACATCATTATTTAATTTTACCTCCATAGGTTGCAAAACTAACTCTGTGTCAGGATGAAACTTTCTCAGCATGGAGATATGGAACACTAGATGCAACTTTTACAGCTTAGGTGGTAACTCTAGCTTATAGGCTACCTTTCTAATCCGCTCAATGATTGGATAAGGCCCCATAAATCTTGGAGATAACTTCCCCTTCCTTCCAAATCTAAGGACACCTTTCCAAGGTGACACCTTGAGATATACTATGTTTCCAACTTGGAATTCTAAAGGTCTTCATCATATGTCGGTGTACGACTTCTGTCTATCCTGTATAGTATTTAATTGTTGTTGTATTTCTTTAATCTTCTCATTTGTCTGTTGCACAAGCTCAGGACCCAAAAGTTGATATTCTCTTGTTTCATACCAACGTAAAGGAGATCTACAATGTATACCATATAATGCTTCGTATGGTGCCATATCAATATTGTGTTGATAGATATTATTGTAAGCAAATTCTATCAAGCTCAGGTGTAGATCCCAACTTCCTACAAACTAAAGGACACATGCCCTAAGCAAGTCCTCCAAGGTTTGTATGGTCCTCTCAGATTGTCCATCTGTCTGTGGGTGAAAGGCAGTACTAAACCTTAAATACATACCCAAATCTTTATGTAGTCATTCCCAAAAATAACTCGTGAACTGAGGACCTCTATCAGAAACAATTGTAACTAGTACCCCGTGTAAACGCACTATCTCATATGTATATATATGTGCAAGCTTCTAAGCAGTGTAGGTTGTTTTGACAGGAAGGAAATGTGTAGTCTTAGTCAACCTATCAACTATCACCCATATGCAATCATGACCTTTGGTTGTTCTGGGAAAACCAACCACAAAGTCCATGGTCACATGATCCCATTTCCATTGCGGTATAGCCAAAGGTTTCATTGTTCCTGCAGGCTTTTGATGTTCAGCTTTAACCTACTGACACACTGGACACCGCATAACAAAATCAGCTACATCCTTCTTCAAACCAGGCCACCAATACATATCTTTCAAGTTATGATACATTTTGGTGCTCCCTAGATGCATTGCATACATCGAAGAATGAGCCTCTTCCAAGACTAACTTTCTTAAGTCATTGGCATTAGGTACTACCATCCTACCATGGTAACAGACTACATGATCCTTTGACTCATGAAAGCCATCCCGTTTCTCACTACCATACTCTGACCTAATCTGCTGAATCACAGTATCAGCTTGATGTGCTTCTTTAATCTGCTGTCTCAAAGTAGGTTTCACTTGCATCTCAGGTAACAGCCCGACTAACAATGATACCTTAAGCTGTATATTGTTTTGCCTCAAGGAGATGAGCGTATCTCTTTTAAAGCACACTAAGGAGTTCAACTGTGCTTTATCTAAGGCTGGTGATGATGATTTCCAACTTAATGCATCAACCACTACATTAGCCTTCCCTGGATGATAATCAATTGTACAATCGTAGTCCTTGATTAACTCCATCCAGCGGCGTTGTCTCATGTTTAACTCATGTTGTGAGAAGATATATTTTAGATTATTATGGTCTGTGAAAATCTGAAATGTTTCTCCAAAGAGATAATGTCTCCATATTTTCAAAGCATGGACCACAACAGCTAGTTCTAGATCATGTGTCAGATAATTCTCATCGGGTTTCTTAAGCTGTCGAGAGGTAAAAGAAATCACTTGATTATCCTGCATCAACACACATGCATCAACACACATCCTAGGCCATTCTTAGATGCATCACAGAAAACTATGTACCCCTTCCCTTTCTCAGGTAACACCAACGTAGGTGCACTTGTTAACCTTTCTTTCAACAGCTGGAAAGAATGTTGACACTTGTCATTCCAAACAAAACGAACCCCCTTCCTGGTCAACTTGGTTAGGGGTAAGGCTATAGAACTGAAGTTCTTAATGAACCTCCTGTAATATCCTGCCAGCCCTAGGAAACTACGTATCTCCGTCAGTGTCTTTGGCTATTCCCAATGCAGGAAAGATTATACCTTCTTAGGATCAACACGGATACTTGAGGCAGATATTACATGTCCTAGAAAAGAAACTTTTGGTAACCAGAACTCACATTTGCTAAACTTATCATACAGCTTATGCACTCTTAGCAAAGTTAAATCATGACGGAGGTGCTGCTCATGTTGTTGAGCATCTCTACTGTATATCAAGATGTCATCTATGAAGACTACTATAAATTGATCAAGAAAAGGTCAAAAGATTCTACTCATGAGTTCCATGAATGCAGCTAGTGCATTCGTTAGTCCAAACAACAGAACTATGAACTCATAGTGATCATACATTGTCCGCAAGGCAGACTTAGGTATGTCACTCTCCTTGATACACAACTGATGATATACCGACCTCAAATCTATCTTAGAGAAGATAGTTGCACCACGCAACTGATCAAATAGGTCATCGATCCTTGGCAGAGGATACTTGTTATTTATGGTTACTTTATTCAACTGTCTATAATCAATGCATAACCGCATCGATATGTCCTTCTTCTTAACAAAGAGAACTGGAGCACCCATGGTGAAGTACTCGGTCGGATAAAATCTTTCTCAAGAAACTCGTGTAGCTGTTTCTTGAGCTCGGCCATCTCAGTAGGTACCATTCTATACGGTGTTTGTGCTATTGGTTGCGTGCCCGGGATTAGATTAATCTCAAAATCAATCTCTCGGGGTGGAGGAATACCTGGAAGTTCCTCAAGAAACACATCTTCAAACACCCAAACTATCAGAACTTCAAAAATATTAGAGCTCTCCATTGTGGTATCCACTACATGTGCCAAGAATGCAAAGCAACCTTGTTTCATCAGCTTCTCAGCTACCATAGATGACACAAGATAGGTTGGAAGAATATTTCTATCTCCCTGAAAGATCCATGTATCACCATCATTAGTGAACACAACTTGCTTGGACTCACTATCCAAGACAACCTTATACTTTTATAGGGTGTCCATTCCAAGAATTATATCAAACATGTGCATCTCAAGTGGGATAAGATCCACCTGAATGTGATGTTCAGAAAAGGAAAGAGTGCAGGGAGAACACACCTCCCACAGCACTGCAGATCCAAGCAAAGGAGTTTCTAACAAGAGACTATCTGCTCTATGACTGACAGTCATGAATCACTCTTCGGGTGATAAAAGAATGTGTAGCACTCAGATCAATTAAAACAAATACGAAGCAGGATGAAGACAAATCAGAATGAAATAGTTCCATCTGACCTGTCACAACTCGAGGGTTGACTACTGCTTCAGGTTGATTCATCGCATAGAATCTTGTCGTTGGTTGTTGTTGGCCATGTGCTCGGTTATTAGGTGCCGACAAACCATCTTGGTATGCTTGCCCACTTTTATTGAGTGCCACTCGAAAACTACCTCCTCTGAGAGCCTTGCTGACTCTGCCTATGGGGTTGAGTCACCATTGTGTTCCTGACTGGACAATCCCTTGCCAGATGTCCCACTTGTCTACACGGATGACAGATCTTGGTCTCAGGATAGGGTCTATGAGGTCCAGTCACCGATGTTGATGTTGTGCTGGGGGCTCTATTTTGAACAAAACTACGGCCCCTACCCCTATTTGTCATCCATTGAGTTTGGGTATTGAATCTTGATGGTGTTGCCGATGTAGAAAACCTTGGCTTCTTAAAGCCCTCATATCTTTGTCCTTGAAACTGAGTGTACACATTCTTAACACTGGTCTGTCGCTTCTCGATCATAGACCTCTCTATTCGTCTGACAGACTCCACAAACGTGGCAAACCTCTCCCTGTTCTCCAAAGTAGACATAGGAGTGGTCAATTCAGTGTTCAACCCCTTCTCAAAACGCCAAATTCTTTCCTCATCAGTAGCTTCCATGTAAGGATAGAACCGTAAAAGCTCCATGAACTTAGCCTCATACTCGCTAATGTTCATCGGTCCTTGTCTTACCTTCTCAACCTGAGATATCTTTTCATCTAGGTAAGTCTTGGGGAAGTATCTAGTAATAAAATCTCGTCAGAATTCTTCCCATCTGACCTCGACACCTGGCCTCTTGCCCTCTTCTATTGTCCACCAGTGGCCAACACTCCCTTTTAAAAGGTATACTGCGTGTCTCACCTTTTCGGCTTCCGGGATATTGAGGATCCTGAAAGCCTTCTCCAACTCAATCAACCATAAGTCAGCATCTGCCGGGTCAGCTATACCAGCATACTCTGTGGCTCCTACCCGACAAAGCCTCTCAAAAGTCTAGCCAGCTCCCTTTCCCTCATTATGGGTTGGTGCCCTCTGTGCAGGTGGTGGCATCTTGTCTGCAATATGCGTCATAGTTGCCATGAACTTCCCAAATAGAGCATGGAAAGTTGGGTTCTCTATCATGGCTGGGTCAAACTAGGGATGTTCAGGTGCCAGTTCCTCCCTAGCCCGGTCCCTTGCACCTCCTCCTGCTCTCAGTAGCATGTTCTTCGTGTGATCCAGACATCTTCAAGTTCTTCTTCTCCTCCTATATGAGCAGAAGTCACTATCAGATAAGCTGGAAGACACTAGAACAGACTCAACAACCTTAATCTTATGTCTCTGTAGACTCAGTGAACCTAGAGCTCTGATACCACTAAATTGTGACACAACAAAACGATATTAACCAGGAAGAAGCGATCATTAGCACCAAATTACTAAAAATCACTAAAAATTAAAACCATTTAGAAAGATATCCATACACTGGAAAACTCTTTCAAAAAGAACCAAAGTAATTCAATTACATTCTGGTTCACAAGTACAAACTTGTACCATTCCTTCTCGAGGATTACAAGCATCAACTGCCCTGTTTAAAACTATACAAAGGTAGCACAAAAACATTAAGGCATCAACCCAAAATCTCAGATCGATTTATTAAACTAACTACTGACTCCGAGGACCTGAGAGTACAGAGACGACACATAGGACTCTATATATAAGACATGACAGCCAGTGTCTCCACCTGAGAATTCACTACTGTGCTTTTTGTTGCTGCTGCTCTTCCCCTGCTATAGGGTTTCTGCCTCTTCCTCCGCGTCTACCTAAAAAGTTGGATCCCACGGGGGTGAGAAAATTCAAATTGCCCCAGCCAGAGATATAACTCTCTGCCAGAACTATTATTATTGCAGCTTATTAGAATAAAACTGAGTAGAAGAATCATATATATTCAATAGTAGTTAACTCAATGTCTAAACAGATTAGAGAAATATTCTTATTCAAAGCATTTTATCTATAACTTGATGAAGCAGCATGTCACTTATCCAATAAGCAATATGAAGAACATGTATAACATTCATCCGATATACTAAGCAAGATAACATCAACCAGTGATTCTCATATTTTAACCTTAAGCAAATACGCTACACGGCTGATTATATTTTACAATCATACTTAACAATTGAGAAGATGAGGTATACCACTCATACTCCAACTGACCACGATTATAGAAAGCATCAGTATCACACAAGGTCAATGGAAGAGCTGGACTTCAAGACCTCATCCTTCTCGATCAGTACGAGATTATTCGGCAAAGACATCATGTGTCAAAATACAATTAGCTTGTCGGGGTATATTGGCATCTTCGCTACAGAGTTATAGCCCGCAGCATATACTCTCTTCAGGGTTATGGCCCGTAGCCAATGTCTGGTATCATATCATGGAGTCATACTGGGGTATGGTTCATAACCAATCTCGTACATAGGATATAGCCCACAGCCATTCCTATGGGGCATGAGGATATAATTGCCCAATTACCCCCACATATTCATAAATATGCACTCCTAGTTAAACTCGTTTCACCATTCAACAAATTCTGATGATGATGGATCTATGGTCAGGGAAACTACATTATATGATATCACTTGTTTAATTAAGTGTATTACCATATTCTGTTAGCATCAACAAATTTCCAAACATCAGTTATTATATTAGTTGCTAGAAAGAATGTGTAATACTTCCATCAAGTACTGTTCAAACCTTTTAATAAAGCATTGGGATTTCAATCCCTCATCTCATTAGGGGTATTCTCATCCCTTAATAAACTCATCATTATGATTATAGAAAATGGGTATTCAAACCCTCAGTTCAACGTAGGACAATTGTTACCATTTATCAGGTAACTAATACCTTCAGGTCGTCTGACCAAGGTAAACATGATACTTGCTTCACAAGCATCTCACATGGATCACAAAGCCCATTTCATCTCTTGTTACCTATCACTAGGCAACAAATCATGTTATGGCTCACAAGGCCCATTAACAATAATAAATGAAACATCATAGCTCATACATGGTTGTGCTCATCATCTCATGATACATGCATGGTTAGTACACTTGATAACAGTTATATCAATTAAATTTTGGCACCATGCTATACAAAGTAACACCACTTATACGCTTATTAGTGTTAGGGTTTCCCAATTCCTATCAATCAGGGTTACTCATCCCCTTACACAAATTAGGGCTAGGTTTTCAAATTAGGGTTTCATAATACATAGCATCACCCTGGATTAGGGTTTCATATCACATTACCCTGTATCAGGGTTTCAAATTACATCCTTACCTTGAATTAAGGTTTCTTATAATATTTCCCTTAAAATTAGGGTTTCATATAGCTTTACCCAAAATTAGGGTTTTCATGAAGCATTCCCTTAAATTAGGGTTTAGGGTTCATCAACATTCTCGATTAGGGTTTCATGATCTCATCATCATGGATCAAACCCTAATTCATACCCTACACCTGTTAAAGGTATGAATGTTGCACATTGCATATTGATTATTCAAGTATGAGTTTCCATCTCTCTCATCCTCTCTAGGATGTTGATTAATCCATACTTCTTTTAATTGGCTCAAACTTTCACTAAGATACCTACACCTATGATTATTATGGTGCATTAAACTCATCATATTCATAGGCATCAAATGACAATCACTTAAAGTGTACTCATTCATCTAAGTGCTTTAGAGGTACTTCCATTATAATCAATCTTGAGTTACTTTAATAGTACTCATTTAGTTCTGAGATCAATTGAACCTTCAACAGTTTGACTAATAAACCTTCAAATGGTTTGGATCACACCTCCAAATGGTTTGAGAACGTTTGGACCTTCAAACGGTCTGAGACCGTTTAGACCTCCAAATGGTCTTGATCAACCTTTTAAATGGTCTTGACCAATTGTAAATCAAATCAACCCATTCGGTTTTGAAACCGAATCAATCTATTCAATCTTGAAACCAAATCCATCTATTCAGTCTTGAAACTGAATCCATCCATTCAGTCTTGAAACCGAATCATCAACCATTGATTTGAAACCGAATGGACAACCCAACATAGAAACCGATTGAATATTGAAACTGATTGGACAATTCAAACGGTTTGAGACCGTTTGATCTCAAATGGTTTTGAGACCGTTTGGTCCAAACCACCTCAAAATCGATTGGACCAGTTAAGGTTTCCAACATCAAATCGATTTAGGATTTGTACTCATTGAACCAATCATCAATTAAACTATTGAAAGTACATCAATATTGTAGCACTTGGATCTCCAACCATCCACCACAATCAACCATTGACCCCCAAACAGTCTTGAGTCCGTTTGGTCTCAAACAGTCTTGAGACTGTTTGACCTCCAAACGGTCTTGAGACCGTTTGGGTCAAACAACCTTGAAATCAATTCCCTCAACTAGGATTCCAATCAATTCAATCGATTAGGGCTTGCAATTGGTGGATCATACATACATGGAACCTTTTAAACTTCTATTAATTGGAACCATTAGATTATCATCCAATCACATTCGCATTTGACCTTCAAACAGTTTGAGTCCTCTTGACCTCAAATAGTCTTGAGACCGTTTGCCGTCAAACGGTCTTGAGACCGTTTGATCACCAAAAAGCTAAATCGTTTGCACATGTTCTATGTTGAGGTGTGTTCTTAAGATGACATCATCATGTTCAAGCTTGAAACCTTTGAAATCCATTGTGATTCATGTGGTGAATTCAACAACCAAACAAAAGGAAATCCGAAAGTAAAGGAAGAATCAACATATGATAAAGGAATGAAATCAATAACAATGTTTAAGGGTTCAAGTTATACAACCCACCTTCAAAGTTGTTTCCAAGATTCAAGATTCACGTTCTCAATGGTGAATGAAGCTTCCTCAACTTCCCAAGGCTCGTCCTCAAGTCTTTGAGAGAAATGAATGGCTAAGTTTGAAGATTGAATGAAGAAAAGAAGAAATTAAGCATTGAATTTCGATTTTTACCATGAAATCAAGGTTGAAGATGATTAAGGAGCTCACCTACAGGTTGGGTCACGTCCTCCTATTTCTCCTTAGCTCCTTTGTATTCAACCAAAGCAAGGAAAGAAAAAGGAATTGAAAAAGCCTTTCATGTGGGTTGAAAATGGGATGTATATAAGGGAATTTCAATGAGATAGAAAGTGATAAATAATTCCTTCAACTCCTAAAATTGGTGCCACATACTCCCCTCCATCCCTTGCATACGAAGCCATCTCCCCCACCTTGTAATTCCTCTTCTTTATCCATGAATTAAAAGAAACAAATTAAGCACCTTAACCATTTTAATAATAATCTCCAAAATTGAGTGGATATTACTTTTTAGTTAACTAATGTGAGTGGGCTCTCCACTCACTTTAGATATTTCGTGGCCATTGCAAGGCACAAGGACACCAATACTTATGCAATTTCAACCATCACATTTTTGGTTGAAGGGCACTTCAATTATACTTAAATCTTGATTATTTTAATATCAAAATTTTCTTTCCTCCAAAGTGATTCAAATGAGATGCCCCTCTCATTTTGTTTTCTCTACATGATGCCAAGAAACATGAGGGACTCCCTAAAGGTGGTATTTTGCATATTGAACCCTAGGTTTTGGGTGAATTGCACATTACACCAAAACTAGGTTTTAATGCACAAACATTGCTTAACAAGCTCTGTCTTGGTACTCAGGCTTGTGGAAGCCATACCTCTGCATCATTTTCATTCTTATGATGCTTCAACATATGATGAATATTTTATCATGTAATATTTGCAAGTTAACCCCTCAACTTGGGTAATTTGCACTTTAGTCCAAAATAGGCAAAACATTGTTTCAACAGTATTCAAAAAGGACTAAAATTTGAAACATAAGTTCCTCTTGTGCCTTAATTACTTTTCAAGAGATAAGAGCAAGCATATAATTAACTTTATTAAACAAAAAATCTAGGGTTAAGGCATAACCCATGTCAGGGATGTTACAACATCTTTCAAGAGTTGCATATGATGTAATTGGTAAGAGTTGCCTACCTAGAAGATCTAAGTTGTGGGTGACAGCCCTAGCTGGTCCATAACTGAGAGGATTTCAGGATCTTAACCCACTAGAAGTTTGTACGCTGCAATCTTCCGAATTGATGGTGAGGTCTATCAATTTGAACAAAAATAGCGGGAGCGATAATTAATTAAAGTCCTAATTATATCATAAAACTTTTTCAAATCAATCAAATCAAAGTCAAAAGAGTTTTGAACTCAAATTCCAAAATTCCTTTTTGTACAATATATGGCTAATCAATAATAATCACTTCCATTACGATTGGTCCTTGAAAGGACATAATAAATGGGAATAATTCCATGACTGGTTAGGACGTTGAGAAGTGTTCTCAATCAAGGGGTGAAATCTCTAAATCCTAATTATACCAGAACCAGATGAACTCTCTCCCACCACACTAAAGGTTGAAAGGATTCTTATGGAAGCATGTCAAAAATGCCATTGATGTGGAGTGCTTGATATTGTGAGACAACATGAGACATATGATGTCTCCAAGGCACTGTCCTATTATGTCATGAGGAGATCTAGTTGGTTCTCACACACTCAATGTGATTGGGTGTGTGGAAAAACCTAACTAGACAAGGATTCCCTCTGAGCTAAGAGTTGGCTACTGGTATGATACTGCAAATGTTGTGGGAATCATACAGTTCATGATGAACTACAATATGAACAACTTTGACAAGCATTGATAGAGTTGTTAGACATGTTGAGTATAGTAGAGGAAAATATGAAGAAAGACAAAACCTAATCTTGGATGTGATCAATGAAGGGTAAATCTTAAAGGCAAGGACAAGGGCAAAGCAAAGAAGTGTTCTGATGCTAGTCAGCAATCCAAGCTGTCTTAAGCCTCGAGGCACAGATGAAGAAGGACAAGCCTAAGTCTTTGATGTTGATCAAAAGAAAGAAATGTAGGTCCAAGGTCAAGGGCAAGGGTAAGGGAAAGGGTAAGGGAAGGGTAAAGCTAAGAAGGGTTCTGATGCTAGCCAGTAGCCTAAGACATCTTCAGCCTCAAGGCACATAGGAAGGGTGAACGAGGGAGGCGAAGTTACCGCCCTCTATATCTAGAAGAACAAAAGAAGATGAAAGGAGGGGATAGAGATCTCCACCGTAGGTATCCTAAAATAAACACTTCTTTATCTGAGGTATATGATACCAAGATATAGATCTGACATATATGATATGTATGATCCAACAAAGAAGTGATGGCCTTTGTGAAAGGACCACAAAAAAAAGCACTCATCATTGGAGCAAGTGTTGCTGCCAAGGATTGGAGTACTTTTTTTGTTTATTTCAGCCTAAAGGGCACAAAATAGAGTTGAGAACTTCTATTTAAATTTTCCAATAGAAACACTTTATTTTTGCATCTTGTTGTGACAAGGATGGCTATCAATAAAGTTGATGTTTCAATTTCAAATATGTGATCTTTGTGGAAATGCCTTGTTTATCTTGTGGTACTTGGTATGCATAAGATAAAATAATACCTAAAAGTTATTGATAACTCAAATAACGAATTAGCATTATCATGAGCAATTCATCTCTAGTTTCCATGTTGATGGATAAGCTAGACTCTTTTGGTTTTGAACCAGTAAGAGACATGCATCTCTTGGACATGATTAATCAATCTTCACTAAGGTAGTGGAAGAATGCTTATCCTATTAGGTATAATACATGTGATGTATTAACATACCTATTGGAGTTAATGCTAGTACTTCAAATGGTGTTTAGAGAAATACCAATATGAATATCTTGAAGTGTTCAAGAATATCATAGATGAAGTATGAATTTGGTACAGTGTTAATTCTTAATGAGATCAATGGATGAAATACTTGTACCAAATGTTTGAGAACCTTATGAGTGATTATGATAGTGAACTCATGATTAAGGCATGGTGATAAATAAAGAAGGAGTCATACTCTATGGAGTTAGAGGATGATTATCAAATAACTAAATTCTTCTTAAATAAGGAAAATACCTTAAACTAATAAATGATATTAAGAATCACAAAGGGTTGTGAGTTCTCCTATCCTTAACAAATACACCTCAATTATCTATGTGATATGTTGTTCATATCATGAGTCAACAATCTAGATGATATTTATGAATCGGATTTTGAGTAATGGTTTATGACCATTAGATCCTAAATGATTTCCATGTGAACCATAAGGTATGACCTTAGTGGTAGCATTTATTGGGATAAAACCCATAAGTGCAAATGAGTCTTAAGCATTAAGACACACAGATGACATTTTAAAAGGATCACGTTTGTTGATTGCAACTGAATGACTAAGAGATTGGGCATATGGATACTAAAATTGCATTCCTATGAGGAATAAGACAAGGATGTGTACATGACACAACCTATATGGTTTATGAATCCATAATTGCAAATGAACTCTATAAGTTACAATGGACTAATCAATGTGATTGATTGAGTACAAGCAACTCAGAGCTGGGATCTTTACTTTGATGATATAGTCAAAGGGTTTGACTGATATGTCAAATATAAACAAGGGATCTGTGATTTAGTGGGAGAATATTTTCATTCCACATTTTCATGAGGAATGAGATGTTCTAGAATGGAATCCGTTGTGGGAATTATCTTTAGGGAAGATAGAGACGTTTCCTATGTGATAGGAATAGAGATCTATAGAGATAGTTCTCGAAAATCTCTTGACCTAGAAAAGAGAGAGCATACATTGGGAATCTATACTGGAGGGTTCAGTGTGCACAAATTTAATGGGAGAAAACTTTTCCATGTTACATGGAGTTAGTATCCCAAAGCCAAGTGTCTCAATTCTTATGAAGAATGGGAACACTAAGAATAGATATGGATCTATCATGTATGTAAGCATCCCATCATCTTGCATGTATGGACATAGAAAGAACAAAATGCATTTATCATCTTGCATGTATGGACATGGTAAGAATAAAATGCATTCATCATATTGTATGTAGGACATGACAATATGATATGCTCATCTTGATAACTTGTATGTGGGATATGACAAGTGGATATCTGTCTAGTTCCAGTAAGAGTTACTGGAATACATTATGAACTTGATAGGTACTTGAGAAGTACTAGTTCTATGGAAATAAGGAGGGGTTTACTGTAAAGAGTTACAATGATGCGAACTTCCCAAAAGATACAAAATTTATCGCAAAATATATATGGGATATATAAAAGTGAATGTGTGTTGAAAAATGGAAACGTTCCAATAAATCCATTTTAAAAGGAAATGTCGAGTATCCATGTGTTAGAGAACATTATTGGATACTATATGGATCTGGGAGTTCATAAAGATGAACTTATAGATATCTCGATCATTGATCACAAGTAAGGAGTGCTTGGTCATGCAATGAGGCTAAAGGTTAGCAAAGGAATAATGGATCGCCTATTACAGTAAATCCATCTCATACGTAAGACGTACAACAAAGAGATGTGGGACATGAAATAATACCGACTTAGGCAAAGTGTTGCCATAACTCACTACGTTAGCACTAGAGAACAGTAACATGTGGGACATGTTTGGAGATCACTAAGAATATGATTCAAGGGTGATTGGCTCGCAGTGCAAGTGGGAATCTTTTGGTATGTATGCCATAAGAGCCAATCATGGGATGATTGGTGGGATACATTAAGATTGATTTGATAAAAATCAAAGGCAAGCTTCCAATTCATTCTTGTTCAGTTAGTTATGAGATAATGATAGAACAAATTGAATGTCTAGAGAATGACAGTACTCAATGACGTATGCCTTCAAGTATGTGACTTGAATGATGATATCATACAGATGTTAATAGTTTTTACATTCTTGTTATGTCCCTAGTCAGATGTCATTGTGGAAGGTTGATAGACAACATTGACACATAAGACTAGATTGTGTATTAGTTGATGATAGAATCTGATTAGTAATGATATAGTGATATCAAATCAAGCACATAGGTACTTGTTAGAGAGCAAGTGTATCGGACAGACCCACCGTGAGAGTGACACATGGAACCATGACTTGGTAGTCATAGTAAGCTCTCACAGTGATGGCGGTGAGTGTGATTCTTTGACGTGAAATCACTACACTCAACACATGTCGTTGGCTCATAAGTGTTATGGACTTTCACTACCAACATGAAATGGGCCTATAGGGTCACACACATAAGATTTAACCTGGAAGAGGAGTTTATCCATGAATGATGTTAGATTGTTTACTAAATGTGTTTAGTAGTTCAATTAAACATTCAATCAATTGACTTGAATCAAAATCACCAAGTTCAAGTGTTAGACTAACTAATTTGGGTGTCAAATTGATTGAGAACTGCATTGACTGATTTCTACACAACCTGGATTGCCAAGTGACCAGTTCAAGCTGTTGAACCGATTGACTCATGGTCAAGTGAGATGACTGGTTCAAGTGTTGAACTAATCGATTCAGCTAGACCAAATGATCCAATTTGGAAAATTAGTTTGGTGAGAAAATATTTTCATTTCCCTTGTACAATTCAATTGGGACAAGTATTGATCATAGGATAAATTGGAAATGCAAAGAAGATTGTCAATTGGGAACTGCCCTGGGAAGTGAAACGACCGGTTCATGAATGAACCAATCAGTTCAACTCCCCAAACAATTGGTTCATGAGATGAACCGAGCAGTTCGTCCCCAAATAATCAGTTTGTTTGTGAAACGGTCGGTTCACTTGCCACAGTGTATCAATTTTTGGAAATGCAGGACCCTTCTACTCCCGCTTTAGTCCCGCATTGCCCGGGGTTGAGAACCCTGACCCTGACCCCTCATATATATAGAGGGGTACTGGGGGCTTCTCAAGTACATCTTAGACAACACCAGTTTCTCTACAAAGTTGTCCTCTCCACTTGTGAATCGAGAGAGCCCGAGCAGGTGCTACCTGACTAGGGAGGCACAATGAGGGAAAGACAACTGCAAAAAGGTGACTGGTGGTAGGAGAGCATGTTGGTGACTAGTACATCGACAGAAGGGGATGACTCCTTCTAATGTCTTGTAGGACAGGATGACTAGAGTTCCCAATGGTCCGTGTGGACTACTATAGAGGCGAGAGATTTCTTCCACTTAGAGGACATCTGTCAATCTATCAGTCTGGGTGTGGACAAGAGCCATCAGTCCGGGTGTGACCAGGACCTGCACAAACACCATCCAAGACTGGAGGTGAAGATCACGCTAGCCGCGAGGTAACGTCTCTGAGCAAGCCTCGGGACAAGGTACGCCTCTACAAACCATCCTTCCTACTGTACAGATGTTGATGAGATCTCTTTGGGTTCTAGGTTTGGGGAGAAATTTTCTTTTTCTGATGCCATCTCTGCCTCCCCTAAAACCCAACAAATGAAATGTCTCTATACAAAGCAACATATGTAAGCACATCTTATTACTATAGTTTAAATCATCAATCAGAGGTTGAAGAAAAACATCAATTCATTTCCAAGTTGTTTGGGGACTGATGTCAACAAGGACAACATGACATACTCACTTTTCATACACAACCATGGAGGAAAATTGTACATAACAGTCATAACAAGCCAATTTCTATGTTGGATGTTTAATGTGTCGTATAGATTCATATATTTAGTACAAATATTGAGCTTATATTTTTTCCTTCTTCATCAAATTTAGGGTACAATAAATTATTTTTCTTCTATTGTGGAAAATCATACACATATTGTAGGATCCCATCATTGTTTTCCTTTGCATATCATGCCAAGAGTAAATTTTGTGCATCCATGGTATTGGCAAACAAGCATTAAAACCGTGGTAATATGTAGATACCACATAATCTTGTAAGGAGAGCCAATTTTGGACTTATTAGAAGTCTTCATTCTTTACCTTGATGCCTTATATTTTGGATAATATTTCAAATCAATATAGTCCTTTTTAAATAACACATAGTCACTTAGACATGCATGTATCTCTTTAACCTCCATTTCCATTGGGTAGAACATTTTCTTTAATTTTTATGTTGAGATTGGAAGCTCATTACATTCTAGAAGAATTTCTTCCAACAAAGACAAGAGACGTGAAGCTTTTGTTACTCCGTCTATTATTATCCTTCAGAGTATGCAATCTCAACACAACACTTAACTTTGTAAATTAGTACAACCTACGTATAATGGTCTCTCAACATCAAGCACAATGCTTCTAAATAATGAAGGTGGATCAACAAAATTTACCCAACAACTATCTAGTATCACATCAACCTTTTCAATCAAAATTGATTTGTTCACATCTACATCATCATTGTCAGTTTCTTCTTCAACACAAGTACTTCTACCTACATATAATACTCTCTTAGTAGGAATATCTCCATGCCATTACCATTATGTATAGCCTTATACAATCCCATTGGGTATGGCATGCATTTTTATTTTATCAATAGTATCAACTTTCAAGTTGTTACCACAATTCCTACATGAAAATAGAACCTATCTCTAGGTTGTTTCCTATGTTTCTCTAAAAATCTTATAAACTGATCAAGACAAGTAATATAATTCAAAGTGCAGCAATTTGAAATGGATATCCATGATTATTCCATTTTACGATTATAGACAAAATGAGTATTCGATCAAATATATAATGTAACGTCTGTCTCGGAAAAACGAGATCAACGAATGCGGAAGCGATTAATTAGCAGTGGAATTATGGAAAATCACTAAAAATTAAAACTTTTTGTAAAGGGATCTTCAAATGGTAAAACTCTTTCATAAAGAAACATGATAAGTTATTTACAAACTGATCCATCAGTACATCTCTGTAATGTCGTATCTCGAGGTTACAACCATCAACTGCCATGTTCACTGTACAAGGCAAGATACAAAAATCTCGAGGCATTAAGCCAAAATCTCAGATTTATATTAAACATCTTCTGACTCCTAGGACCTGAGAGTACAGAGATGACACATAGGACATTCTATCTACAAGACTTGACAGCCAGTGTCTCCACCTGAGGATCATTGTTGTCCCTGATGTTATTGGTGTTGTTGTTGTTGCTCACCTACTGATGTATTCCTTTGTCCTCGGCGTCTACCTAAAAAGTTGAATCCCACAGGGGTGAGACAATTGAATAATTGCCCCAACAAGAGTTATAACTCTCTGCCAGAAGCATTGTTATTGCAATACTGGAATAACATTAAGCAGTAGAACTATAAACATTTAACAGTAGGTTTAATATTGTGTAAACTAAGTGAAGCCACATTCTTTTAAGCAATCATTTCAATTATAACTTAATTGAATGACAAACACATTTCAATAAGGAATATGAAGAACATTTATACTAGTTATTCAACTAGAGCATTATAAACAATGTAACATCAATCATTGTTTCTCATAGTTCAACCTAAGCAATTATGTTGTTCGACTGATTACATCTTTCAAACATATTTATGCCCTGAGGAGATGAGGTATACCGCTCATACTCCAACCGAACATTATGAAATCGCAATCAGTACCATACATAGGTCATCAAAAGAGCCGGATTCCTATGACCTCATCTTCCTCAGTCAGTGTGAGGATCAACATGCAGGACAACTTATGTCTCTGCTATAATAGCTTTCCGGGGTATTCTGGAAACTTCGCTATTAGAGTTATAGTGGTGTTCTGTACTCTCTTCATCATCGAGGGATTTCTTGTTTATCTGTCATCGATGCGGCATTAAAAATATCATTGGGAGATTAGTGATACATCATCCCGGTATAAACATATAATGAAGGATTGAGAGATTAAAGGTACATCTCATATCAAATCCTACATTAGGATGTAAGGATATTCGCGCCCATAACCCCCACATACTCAAAAGTATGCACTCCAGGAGTTCCCTTAGGAAAACCTATTTCACCATCATTTAATTTCTGACAATGATGGCTCTATGGTCAGGGCCCTACATGATATCATTATACTTGATTATTTAAGTACATTATGGCATTCTTTTAGCATCAAGTATGTTCTCAAACATAAACCTATAAGAAAATTGCTATAAAGAAAGAGTACTAATTGTATCAAGTTCATATCACATATAGTTAACATTGGGATAACAATCCCTAACCATATCATCATTGTGATTCAGGAATATGGGTGTTCAAACCCTTAGATCATCAAAACACCTATTACCAAGTAACCTATTGCCATCAAGTCATTTCACTGTATGAACATGACTGTAGTAATGCAATTATTTCTCATGGCTCATACAGCCTATCAATCTCATATGTTACCTCTTATTAGGCAACATAACATATCATTATTTTCAAATCTCATAAAGTGATTTCAATAAATGTGGCATCATAACCCTTACCTGGCTATGTTCACTTCTTTAAAAAGATCTGCATGACTAACATAATTGATAACATGCACATTATATCTATATCAACACAATACAATTTATTTCCAAGTCAAGTATAGAACACCACGACCGTGCTGTCTTATGCGGTCGTGCTACAGATTTATTACCACGGCCGTGTTACATCACCACAGCTGGTTTCTAGGGTTAGGGTTTTCTTATTCAATTCAATTAGAATTATTCAACCCCTTTACCTTTAAGAAGGTATAGTGATTCTTTATTACATGATTCAATCTTAGGGTTCCATGCTTAAAAGCATAACCCAAAATTAGGGTTAGTGTACCCCATCTTTCATTAATTAGGGTTTCCTGCTCACATTATCAGTTCAACCCTAATATATTACTCCACAACTCTTGGGAGCATTCAAAGATATTATAAGTGTTTGCTTTTGATTACTATACTCATCATATATCATTAATGATCATCAATTCTAAGTATTAGTTCATTTCTCATCCATGTCATGGTATGATTACATCATACTCATTGATTTAGCTTACCCCATTCTCAAGATATATCAGTCAACATTGATTGAGTACATTGAGTCCATTATATCTTTATTGTAAACAAGTGCTTATCATACACTCCATGTGTCTCTTGTCTAAGTATAATGGTTTAGAGGTTCATCAAGGTATGTTACCCTGAATTTTTGAATGTGATATCTATCATATCTTGATGTATCACTTTCTTCTCATTTCCATCTTACTTGAGTTAATTAACTAACTCTGTATTAAGGTATTTCTCTCTTAATACTTTATCCACTAACTTGTTACTTTCATCATATGGTGCATGGATCATATATTAGAATTGTCCAATTGTCATTAATGATATGGGCTTATCCATTTGATAAACATTGTTGATATAGGATAAACCATCATCAACTATTCTAGGTATTTCTATATTCAGGATGTTATCCACATCATTATTTAGTATACATCATTTCTAAAAGTTTCATTTCCATTGTCATTGTAAGGTGTTAAAGCTATTACTCATTTATAGAGATGTTTGTACAAGGATCTAGGAATCATCTTACCTCTTAAATCCTTGTTCATTAAAATTACCACATTTATCATTTACATGGTTCATTAACCCTATCCTTTATGTTTATGACATAATCGTCCTATTTAATTATTTTAGCCACACCTCTCTTTGGTGTACTGGATAATAAACCATCTCTAGGGTTTCATATATCATTACTTGACATTACCCTGAATTGAGTCTTATACCATACCATAATATCAGGGTTTCTCACAACATTACTTAAAACTAGGGTTTCATATTCAATAAACCATAATTAAGCTTACTATTCACCCTAATTGGGGTTTCTCATGACATCACTCCCAATTAGGGTTTTTATTCAAATCACATCCCCCTATATTAGGGTTATCATTAATATCCCACCATTAGGGATTACTATTTCACATCATGACATTTCTCTATATTAGGGTTTACTATTCATGGTACATCACATTACCCTAGAATAGGGTTTACTGTACACATATTAATGAATCAAGAACATGCTATCATCATGTATGAGAATTATTTCCATTAATTCCCTCAAATTAGGTTAAGAATCATTAACCATCATAATTAGGGTTTCTGTGATCTCATTATGATGGATCATACCCTAATTAGATATATTCATTCATATTGAAAACTTATTACTTGATTCTCATTTATATAAGGAGTCTTCTCTCTCCTCTTTCTATAAGATGGTGATTACATCACCCTTAATTAGACTAAGTCAAACCACATTGACATCAAGGGTTAGGTCACTACTAATGTGATCATTAGGGTTCACTTGTTCAAAGGGTATTAGTCACTCTATTCTATCAAGGGCATCTTGGTAATGTTCACCTACTTGATCATGACATGCATTAATCCACTAATTACTTAGTCTCTTAATCACCTTAGATATCCCTGAGGTTTAGGTTAACCAACCACTAAACCATCTTGATCACTAAGTCATCAAACGATCTTGACCTTTTTAGACTTCAAACGGTCTTGGGTACTAAACCCCCAAACGGTCTTAGATGAACCTTGAAACCATTTGGTGGTGTAGACCGTTTAGTCTAGTTGACTTTTGAAACCATTTGGTAAAGTACACACTCAAGACCGTTTTCCCAAGATGAGGTGAAGACTGTTTGGTCATGAAGACTATTTGGCCAAGTTTGACTTTGAAACTGCATGGACATAACCGATCTTGAAACCGCATGAGATCAAATGGTTTGAGATCGTTTGGTCCCAAATGGTCTTGAGACCGTTTTGTCCCAAACAGTCTTGAGACCGTTTGGTCCAAACCACCTCATAACTGCATGGACCAAAATGTGTCTCAACCTCTTCAATTGAGTTAGGGTTTCCAATGTTGAACCCCTCAATCGTTCATGCACTTGTTAGTCACTTATCAATTGAGTTAATTAGGTCAACCCTAAACTTATTTGACACTCAATTAGCCCTCATTTGATCATCAATTAGGGCTTGGATCAATTGAATTAGGGTTTAGAATTGATTACCCTTCAACATGTTTCAACATGAGTCTAATTGATTTGAAACATTTGAACCATCATTCAATTTGGTCATGGCCTGACCCCAAACGGTCTTGGGATCATTTGGATGTCCTAAAAACGGTCTTGAGACCGTTTTATCAAGTCAACATCAAAAACTAACTCAACCTATTAAGGTTTGACTCATTGATTTGATCAATAGGTCACTAATCAATTACACTTCAACTTCTTACTTTTAGATTTGCAACCACTTGGCCATAGTCAACCCTAGACCTCCAAACGGTCTTAGGTGACCCCCAAAAGGTCTTGGGATCGTTTGGACATCCTCAAAACGGTCTTGATACCGTTTGCCCATTATATCATCAAAAACCAAGTCATTCACTCAAGGGTTGAACCCTAGGTTTAGTCACCAAATCAGCAATTAATTGTTTATCAACTTGATATCGTTGGACCCTCAATTGGTCAACGCCACTTAACCCTAGACCTCCAAACGGTCTTGGGTTATCACCAAACGGTCTTGAGACCGTTTGGGTGATCCCCAAACGGTTTTGAAACCGTTTGGGCCACTCAACCCAAACTTCAACATGATTGAATTATTGAAATCAGCAATTAACCCGATTAGGGTTTAGGTGGTTGATGTGCCTTCAATTGGTGATTTACTTGGAATAAGTTGATGATTTTTGTTAGGTGATTAGTCCACACTATACACAACAGACCTCCAAACAGTCAATGCCTGGTCAACACATCCAAACAGTCTTATACCATTTGCTTCTATCCGGTCTTGTGAAACTGTTTGCATTCAAACGGTTTGAAACCGTTTGCTCCCAAACGATTTGGGAAACTGTTTGAGCAAGAGGTGGAAGACCGTTTGCTAAAGCAAGTTTGTGGATAAACTTTGGAATTAACGTCATCATCTTCTACCTCAAGAACAGGGATTGTTCTTCACGGAATTTCTAGAAAGAACACACCAAAGTATCTAAAGAATAAGAATAAGCAACTATTCTAGGAGAAGAAGATGCAAAAGCAAAGCTTAAGGGTTAGAGTTATAAAACCCGCCTTTAGATCTGATCTAGAGCTCCAAGCTTCGTAGCTTTAATGGTGGATGAATCTCCAAAGGTTGTCCAAGGTCCGTTCTTCAAGATTTGGATGGAGAAGAAGGCTAGAAAGAAGAATTGTGTAAAGAAAACCAACAAACCAACCGTGTATAAGGGTTTCCACCATGAATTTGAGCTAGATGATGACACATACTTACCAAACTAGCTTGGTCATCTTCCTCTATTCTAGAGCTCCCTCTTGGTCGGCCAAAGCAAGAAGATGAGGGGAAAGAACTAAAGGAACGATCCTTTGCTTTGAGGAAAAAGGGTGTTTATATATTTTTGGGTATTATTAAGGCAAAGAAAAAGATAGTTGTTTCTTTTATTTCTTTAACCCATCCTCTCATGCTTGCTCCACCCTTGGCCACGTTTCTTCCTCCTTTTCACATGCAAAACCTCTATATTATCCAAGGTTAAAGGAAAAGAAACCATATATCTTATTAGGATATATATATATATATATATATATATATATATATATATAAGGGCCATTTTACTTAAATCTTCGTTATTTAAATATCAAGGTTATCTTTCTTACTTGATCATTCAAATGAGGCACCCCTCTCATTTTCTTTGCTCTACTTGATTCTAAGAAACATGAGAGATACTCTAGAGGGTATATTTTACATGTTGCACCCTAAGTTTTGGGTAAATTGCATTTTATACCAAAACTAGGTTTTAAAGCACAAGGATTGCTCTACAAGCTATATCTTGGTGCTCAAGATTCTGGAATCCATACCACTACATCATATTCATTCTTATAATGTCTTATTATCAGAGGAACATCTTAACATATGCAATTTGCAAGTTAACCCCTCTACTTGGGTAATTTGCACTTTAGTCCAAAATTAACAAAACCATATTGTAACATTGTTCAAAAGGGACTGAAATGGAAATATAGGTTCCTCAAAAGCTTTAATTACATTTCATAAGATAATCGCAAGCATCTAA
Source organism: Alisma plantago-aquatica (assembly GCA_963693085.1). NCBI lineage: Eukaryota > Viridiplantae > Streptophyta > Magnoliopsida > Alismatales > Alismataceae > Alisma > Alisma plantago-aquatica. The sequence continues at coordinate 158,739,065 of OY856414.1, read as the reverse complement.
TGACATACATAAGAAAAACACCTAGGGTTAGTTCATAACCCAGGTCAGGAATGTTACAAATTATAAACCTCTAACAAGGATATCGTCCCCGAAATCCCAGATAAAAGGGAAGCAGATATTATTTAAGCATCATATCATTACATCCTCAGATAACATTTCATTATTATGGAGACATCATAGAGTTTTGATCAATACAAAGTTTCTTCACACAATTTTATCATGGAATGATTCACATGGAACATATACTCTCATGTTCCTTAGTTAGATCAACATTTCTTAAGATCAAAATTATACTCTGTCATCTATTTAAGACTATATAAGTCCTTTCATACCTTGATTGTTTCATCTCACCTAATAACACCATACTAGATTTCCTTATTACTTGCACTAATTATCTTATTAGTTGTACATTCTCTTATCATAGGGAAAAGTTACTTATCAATCAAGGACTTATCTCAAGGATATCTTAGAAAAAGATATGTTTATGAAAAACATAAACCCCTAACATGTGATGTTCATATTATTTTGTATGTTTAATTTGATTTCATCGTTGACCATTCCAGGTAGTCAACATAAATCATCTGATATATTATTACATTCTTATCTTGTTACCTATTACATGTGTTAATAACACATTACATCTTTATCTTCGTTCCATCTTGGGAAATTACTTTTTACATATATCTTCACCTTGGGACCAAAGTCTAAGATAAACTGATACTTTTATAAGTATCCATCACATAAACATCTTTATATTATGCACATCAAGTGTCTTAAGACCCACTTGATTGCCATGTCCCTGGAAGGAAAAAGAATAAGGAATCATATTCCTCTTATTATTCCATGTATTTTCAACCATTCATGAAACATTTACTCCTTATCTCATCCTAGGTTCCTTGCCCTAGCATAGGAATCTTATAAGGATGATTACATGACATTGTTCCTTTCCTTGTTATTATCTAGCATATTCATGAACATCTTATGATCTCATCACATTTTCACATTATGGGGAGGATCTTTATTATTCTTACAACTTTACTGGACAGGGTTGACCTCCCTTATTCCCATATTGCTTATTTCATGATACTCATTAGATTGTCTCAGAATGAATACTTGATCAGAGAAATCAAAAAGATAACAATCTAAGAGTTTCCATACTCACTTTATCATCAACAATTGTATACCTGGCCAGGGTATATAAATACTGAGATAAGGTAATATGCATTTGTATACTACCATTTTCCTTCTTTTTTCCTATTATCACAAGTATAAGATTTAATATTTCTGAATTTTTATCCAGACCATTCTTTAATACCTCATCTTTCTTATAGAGGTAAAAGCAACATAAAACATCTATTATATTTATTATGCAACATTATAAGTCCTCATAGGACTAATCAAGGAAAGTTCAATCAATTACTTTCTCAGTTTATCCAAGAAATCATAAAAAGACATATAAGAATGCCATTTATTTTGCCTGACCTGTCATGATTCGAGGATTATTCATTTCCTCAGGTTGATTATGCCTCAGAGGTTGATTTGCCATAACATTTTTGGTTGAGCAATTTCTTGCCAGATGTCCAACCCGTCTACATAAGTAGCAAATTCTGGGTGCCCGGTATGGTCTAGAGGGTTCTTTACCCTTTTTAGATGACCATTGCGTTGGTGCACTAGGTCCTGGTTGTACTGGTGATACCAAATTCTTTCCCTTTTTGTAACTACTAGGCCTCTATTCCTGTATTTGGATAGGCCTTTTCTCAATCATCATCTTGTTTTTCTTTTCTAGGAAAAACCTTGTGATGTGTCCAGGTTCCCTGCACCTATAGCAGATCCTGACTTCTGGTTGTATTCTAATCCCTACATTACTATATATTGATTCAACAGGCTGAGGTTGAACACAGACTCATTCTAAGTCCTGAACTTCATCATTTCCCATTGCTTCAACCTGCTGTTGTGGGTTACATATCCTGTTGATATCCAAAACATCATCATTGGGGGTTGGTAATCTAGGTTTTATTGCTAGTGCTTGATCCACTAAATACATCATGGTTGCCCTAAATTCCCCAACAGTGATTCCTAAGGAAGGATTCCTTATCATAGTTGGATTAATTAGGGGGGTCTCAGGCAATTGTCCCTCTCTTGCCTGCTCCCCTGCACCTTTTCTTGGAGCAGCATTGCTACTCTTTGCAGCAAACTCCTCATCTGACCCAGTCATCTTCAAGTTCTTCTTCTCCTATATGAGCAGAAGACACTATCAGATACACTGGATGACACTAGAACAGACTCTACTACCTTAGTCCTATGTCTCTGTAGACTCAACGAACCTAGAGCTCTGATACCACTAATTGTAACGTCTGTCTCGGAAAAACAAGATCAACGAATGCGGAAGCGATTAATTAGTAGCGGAATTATGGAAAATCACTAAAAATTAAAAATTTTTGTAAAGAGGTCTTTAGATGGTAAAACTCTTTCATAAAGAAACATGATCAGTTGTTTACAAACTGATCCATCAGTACATCTCTGTAATGTCATATCTCGAGGTTACAACAATCAACTGCCCTGTTAACTGTACAAGGCAAGATACAAAAATCTCGAGGCATTAAGCCAAATTCTTAGATTTATATTAAACATCTTCTGACTCCTAGGACCTGAGAGTACAGAGACAACACATAGGACATTCTATCTACAAGACTTGACAGCCAGTGTCTCCACCTGAGGATCACTGTTGTCCCTGATGTTGTTGTTGCTGCTGTTGTTGCTCACCTACTGATGGTTTCCTTTGTCCTCTGCGTCTACCTACAAAATCAAATCCCACAGGGGTGAGACAATTAAATAATTGTCCCAGCAAGACTTATAACTCTCTGCCAGAAGCATTGTTATTGAAATACTGGAATAACATTAAGCAGTAGAACTATAAACATTTTACAGCAGGTTTAACATTGTGTAAACTAAGTGAAGCAACATTCTTTTAAGCAATCATTTCAATTATAACTTAATTGAATGACAAACACATTTCAATAAGGAATATGAAGAACATGTATACTAGTTATTCAACTAGAGCATTATAAACAATGTAACATCAATCATTGTTTCTCGTAGTTCAACCTAAGCAATTATGTTGTTCGGATGATTACATCTTTCAAACATATTTATGCCCTAAGGAGATGAGGTATACCGCTCATACTCCAACCGACCATTATGAAATCAAAATCGGTACCATACATAGGTCATCAGAAGAGTCGGATTCCTATGACCTCATCTTCCTCAGTCAGTGTGAGGATCAACATGCAGGACAACTTGTGTCTCTGCTATAATAGCTTTCCAGGGTATTCTGGCAACTTCGCTATTAGAGTTACAGTGGCATTCTGTACTCTCTTCATCATCGAGGGATTTCTTGTTTATCTCTCATCGATGCGGCATTACAAATTTCATCGGGAGATTAGTGATACATCATCCCGGCATAAACATATAAAGAAGGATTGAGAGATTAAAGGTACATCTCATATCAAATCCTACATTAGGACGTAATGATATTCGCATCCATAACCCCCACATACTCAAAAGTATGCTCTCTAGGAGTTCCCTTAGGAAAACCTGTTTCACCATCATTTAATTTCTGATAATGATGGATCTATGGTCAGGGCCCTACATGATATCATTATACTTGATTATTTAAGTACATTATGGCATTCTTTTAGCATCAAGTATGTTCTCAAACATAAACCAATAAGACAATTGCTATAAAGAAAGAGTACTAATTGTATCAAGTTCATATCACATATAGTTAACATTGGGATATCAATCCCTAACCATCTCATCATTGTGATTCAGGAATATGGGTGTTCAAACCCTTAGATCATCAAAACACTTATTACCAAGTAACCTATTGCCATCAAGTCATTTCACTGTATGAACATGACTGTAACAATGCAATTATTCCTCATGTCTCATACATCCTATCAATCTCATATGTTACCTCTTATTAGGCAACATAGCATATCATTATTTTCAAAGTTTATAAAGTGCTTTCAATAAATGTGGCATCATAATCCTTACCTAGCCATGTTCACTTCTTTATAAAGATATGCATGACTAACATAATTAATAACATGCACATTATATCTATATCATCACAATACAATTTATTTCCATGTCAAGTATAGAACACCACGACCGTGATGTCTTGCACGGTCATGCTATAGAAGGATTACCACGACCGTGTTACATCACCACAGCTGGTTTCTAGGGTTAGGGTTTTCTTATTCAATTCAATTAGAATTATTCAACCCCTTTACCTTTAAGAAGGCATAGTGATTCTTAATTACATGATTGAATCATAGGGTTCCATGCTTAAAAGCATAACCCAAAATTAGGGTCAGTGTACCCCATCTTTCATTAATTAGGGTTTCCTGCTCACATTATCAGTTCAACCCTAATATATTACTCCACAACTCTTGGGAGCATTCAAAAATATTTTAAGTGTTTTCTTTTGATTACTATACTCATCATATATCATTAATGATCATCAATTATAAGTATTAGTTCATTTCTCATCCATGTCATGGTATGATTACATCATACTCATTGATTTAGCTTACCCCATTCTCAAGATATATTAGTCAACATTTATTGAATACATTGAGTCCATTATATCTTTATTGTAAACAATTACTTATCATACACTCCATGTGTCTCTTGTCTAAGTATAATGGTTTAGAGGTTCATCAAGGTATGTTACCCTGAATTGTTGAATGTGATATATATCATATCTTGATGTATCACTTTCTTCTCATTTCCATATTACTTGAGTTAATTAACTAACTCTTTATTAAGGTATTTCTCTCTTAATACTTTATCCACTAACTTGTTACTTTCATCATATGGTGCATGAATCATATATTAGAATTGTCCAATTGTCATTAATGATATGGGCTTATCCATTTGATAAACATTGTTGATATAGGATAAACCATCATCAACTATTCTAGGTATTTCTATATTCAGGATGTTATCCACATCATTATTTAGTATACATCATTTCTAAAAGGTTCATGTCCATTGTCATTGTAAGGTGTAAAATCTATTATTCATTCATAGAGATGTTTGTACAAGGATCTAGGCATCATCTTACCTCTTAAATCCTTGTTCATTAAAATTACCACATTTATCATTCACATGGTTCATTAACCCTATCCTTTATGTTTATGACATAATCGTCCTATTTAATTATTTTAGCCACACCTCTCTTTGGTGTACTGGCTAATAAACCATCTCTAGGGTTTCATATATCATTACTTGACATTACCTTGAATTGAGTCTTAGACCATACCATAATATCAGGGTTTCTCATAACATTACTTAAAACTAGGGTTTCATATTCAATAAACCATAATTAAGATTACTATTCATCCTAATTGGGGTTTCTCATGACATCACTCCCAATTGGGGTTTTTATTCATATCACATCCCCCTATATTAGGGTTATCATTAATATCCCACCATTAAGGATTACTATTTCACATCATGACATTTCTCTAGATTAGGGTTTACTATTCATGGTACATCACATTACCCTAGATTAGGGTTTACTATACACATATTAATGAATAAAGATCATTCTATCATCATGTATGAGAATTATTTCCATTAATGCCCTCAAATTAGGTTAAGAATCATTAACCATCATAATTAGGGTTTCTATGATCTCATTATGATGGATCATACCCTAATTAGATATATTCATTCATATTGAAAACTTATTACTTGATTCTCATTTATATAAGGAGTCTTCTCTCTCCTATTTCTATAAGATGGTGATTACATCGCCATTAATTATACTAAGTCAAACCACATTGACATCAAGGGTTAGGTCACTACTAATGTGATCATTAGGGTTCACTTGTTCAAATGGTATTAGTCACTCTATTCCATCAAGGGCATCTTGGTAATGTTCACCTACATGATCATGACATGCATTAATCCACTAATTACTTAGTCTCTATATCACCTTAGATATCCCTGAGGTTTAGGTTAACCAACCACTAAACCATCTTGATCACTAAGGCATCAAACAATCTTGACCTTTTTAGACCTCAAACGGTCTTGGGTACTAAACCCCCAAACGGTCTTGGATGAACCTGGAAACCGTTTGGTGGTGTTGACCGTTTGGTATAGTTGACTTTTGAAACTATTTGGTAAAGTAAACACTCAAGACCTTTTGCCCAAGATGAGGTGAAGACTGTTTGGTCATGAAGACCGTTTGGCCAAGTTTGACTTTGAAACCGCATGGACATAACCGATCTTGAAACCGCATGAGATCAAACGGTTTGGGATCGTTTGGTCCCAAATGGTCTTGAGACCATTTGGACTCAAACAGTCTTGAGACCATTTGGACTCAAACGGTCTTGATACTGTTTGGTCCAAACCACCTCAAAACTGCATGGACCAAAAAGTGTCTCAACCTCTTCAATTGAGGTTAGGGTTTCCAATGTTGAACCCCTCAATCGTTCATGCACCTGTTAGTCACTTATAAATTGAGTTAATTAGGTCAACCCTCAACTGATTTGACAATCAATTGACCCGCATTTGGTCATCAGTTAGGGCTTGGATCAATTGAATTAGGGTTTAGATCGATTACCCTTCAACATGTTTCAACATGAGTCTAATTGATTTGAAACCTTTGAATTATCATTCAATTCGGTCATGGCCTGACCCCAAATGGTCTTGGGATCATTTGGATGTCCTCCAAATGGTCTTGACACCGTTTTCTCAAGTCAACATCAAAAACTAACTCCACCTATTAAGGTTTGACTCATCGATTTGATCATTAGGTCACTAATCAATTACACTTCAACTTGTTACTTTTAGATTTGCAACCACTTGACCATAGTCAACCCTAGACCTCCAAACGGTCTTGGGTGACCCCCAAACGATCTTGGGATCATTTGGACATCCTCCAAACGGTCTTGAGACCGTTTTCCCATTATATCATCAAAAACCAAGTCATTAATTCAAGGGTTGAACCCTAGGTTTAGTCACCAAATCAGCAATTAATTGTTTATCAACTTGATATCATTGGACCCTCAATTGGTCAAACCCACTTAACCCTAGACCTAAAAACGGGCTTGGGTTATCACCAAACGGTCTTGAGACCGTTTGGGTGATCCCCAAATGGTTTTGAAACCGTTTAAGACACTCAACCCAAACTTCAACATGATTAAATTATTGAAATCAGCAATTAACCCGATTAGGGTTTAGGTGGTTGATGTGCCTTCAATTGGTGATTTCCTTGGAATAAGTTGATAATTTTTGGTAGGTGATTAGTCCACACTATCCACAACAGACCTCCAAATGGTCAACGCCTGGTCAACGCATCCAAATGGTCTTAGACCATTTTCTTCTATGCGGTCTTGTGAAACCGTTTGTATTTAAACGGTTTGAAATCGTTTGAAACGGTTTGGGAAACCGTTTAAGCAAGAGGTGGAAGACCGTTTGCTAAAGAAAGTTTGTGGATAAACTTTGGAATTAACGTCATCATCTTCTACCTCAAGAACAGGGACTGTTCTTCACGGAATTGCTAGTAAGAACACACCAAAGTGTCTAAAGAAGACGAATAAGCAACTATTCTAGGAGAAGAAGATGCAAAAGCAAAGCTTAAGGGTTAGAGTTATTAAACACGCCTTTATAACTGATCTAGAGCTCCAAGCTTCGTAGCTTTAATGGTGGATGAATCTCCAAAGGTTTTCCAAGGTCCGTTCTTCAAGATTTGGATGGAGAAGAAGGCTAGAAAGAAAAATTGTGTAAAGAAAACCAACAAACCAACCTTGTATAAGGGTTTCCACCATGAATTCGAGCTAGATGATGACACATACTTACCAAACTAGCTTGGTCAACTTCCTCTGTTCCAGAGCTCCCTCTTGGTCGTCCAAAACAAGAAGATGAGGGGAAAGAACTAAAGGAACGATCCTTTGCTTTGAGGAAAAAGGGTGTTTATATATTTTTGGGTATTATTAAGGCAAAGAAAAAGATAGTTCTTTCTTTTATTTCTTTAACCCATCCTCTCATGCTTTCTCCACCCTTGGCCACGTTTCTTCCACCTTTTCACGTGAAAAACCTCTCTCTTATCCAAGGTTAAAGGAAAAGAAACCATATATCTTATTAGGATATATATATATATATATGTATGTATATACATGTATGTATATATGTAAGGGCCATTTTACTTAAATCTTGGTTATTTATATATCAAGGTTATCTTTCTTACTTGATCATTCAAATGAGGCGCCCCTCTCATTTTCTTTGCTCTACTTGATGCCAAGAAACATGAGAGATACTCTAGAGGGTATATTTTACATGTTGCACCCTATGTTTTGGGTAAATTGCACTTTATACCAAAACTAGGCTTTAAAGCACAAGGATTGCTCTACAAGCTATATCTTGGTGCTCAAGCCTGTGGAATCCATACCACTACATCATATTCATTCTTATGTCTTATTATCAGAGGAACATCTTAACATGTGCAATTTTCAAGTTAACCCCTCTACTTGGGTAATTTGCACTTTAGTCCAAAATTAACAAAACCATATTGTAACATTGTTCAAAAGGGAATGAAATGGAAATATAGGTTCCTCAAAAGCTTTAATTACATTTAATAAGATAACCACAAGCATCTAATCACATATATAAGCAAAACACCTAGGGTTAGTTCATAACCTAGGTCAGGGATGTTACATATAAAGACTAGGTTAGAGACTAGGGTTTAGAGATTAGGATTTACAATTTAGGATTTTGGGTTTAGGTTTTACAAATTAGGTTTTGAGGTTAGGGTTTAGGGCTTCTATATTAGGGTTTAGGGCTTTGTAATGAATTTGTACCACCTATTCCATTCTTGAACACCTAATCTCACTAGTTAGTGTATAATGTGTATTCAATTTTCAAGAATATTTCAACGATATTTCCCCATAGTATTCAAGTACAACAATGTAGATTGCGTACTGACTTACCTATGTACTTAGGGAACAAATGGGGAAGTACTGACAGAACATCTTGAAAATTGAATACATAGTATACACTTACATACAAAGTGAGACTAAGTGTTCAAGAATAGTACCAAATTGTGGTCTATCAAATATTTATTGCTAATGAGTTAATCTTATATGGGTTTCTTGTCCAACAAGATATATGTCAAAATTGTGATTTACGATTTAGAATTCAGGTCAATATAACAAATCCAGTCTAAATCAAGCTAATTTATGTAATTCATATCAATTTAGTTTAATTAATTCTTAGATGTGATTATTTATCCATACAACATTCAAATTGAACAATACACCAAATTATACAAGTAGTTATACATGAATTCTAACTATACAAGTATGATTTCTCCAATTTCCAAATTAAAACCCTAGCTACATTTCATCATTCAATTGACATTAATATAGGTAAATTCGTATCATTGTTTAACTCATATCAAGTTAATTAAACAATTATACAAAAATGCAATCAACAAACAATGCACTTGTAATGTCCCCATCCCTCGGTAACCCCCAATTAAGGAAGACTAAGAAGCTGCATCCGTTATTCGAAAAAAGATCATATGGTTTTGAAAATAATAAAAAACAATTAATAAATTCTACCACAACTAAGCTTAAAACAGGATAACATTTTTCTTTTCACATACCATGAAACATATATGATTTGAGGAACTTTATCCCAGATAGGAAACTATTTATACACAATCCTCCAAGTCAATTTAAATGATCCACTTTCTGATAAGAATATAATTGCATGTAACCTCAAATGCCAAAAAACAAAATGTCTATCAGTATAATGAATTATGGGGGAAAAAATATTCGGTCAAGCTTGCATACAATTTTCTCAGCATTAGAGGTATCTCTCCATCATCAACAAAGCTTAGGAAAGAAAAATGGCCACAAAAATACAAAACATTCTTATGGCTTCTTCTTCACAATAAAATTCTTACAGGTGAAAATATCTCAAGAAAGGGTTTTATCAGACCATTCAGATGTGTCCTCTGCGAAAAAAACAATGATTCAGTCAGCCACATCTTCTTCAAATGTGCTTTCTCACAACACATTTTTTCACACTTCATCCGAAAAAGTCTTCCCGACCTCCAGGAAGACATTTTCCCTATAAAAATCTCCCCCTCAAGAAGCTACAGAAAATTCAAAAGCAACGATATCTTCATCACAATTTGCTGGAACCTTTGGAAGGAAAGAAACAATAGAACATTCAACAACGTCAAAAAATTGGAAAAAATTATCATTGCTCAAGTAGAGGTCGATCTTCACATCCTTACTAAAATGCAGGTAAAATAACAGTTGGAAAAAAGGATGATTCGAATGAAGGTGAATCTGAAGCGGCATTTCTCTGCAATCTAAAAGCTATGGTGGATGACGAGGCCGGGGTCAGTTTGGTGCAGCAGCTCCTGTGACACTTTCAAACTCAAAGATGGTTCAAATCAATTTATCATTTTGGATGCAAAAACTTTATAGGAGGTTTGTCTTAAGGGGAGCCTCCCCCCAGCTAGCCAAACTTTGCCTCTTTCTGCTTCTATTTTCAGTTTCTCTTTCAGTTTTTTTTTCTCCGTTTAGTTGCTCCCTTCAAAAACAATATGTGGGTACTTCACATAAGCAGGTCTTTGCTTTCTTGTTGTGCTTTTAATATAAACATTACCATTCCTAAAAAAATAATGAATTATACTGGTATGCGGGGGAACCAAATGCTTGCATCTACTTGTAACAACATATTGCAGTAAAATTATTTCTTAACCGATCAAACTTTACATCTTAAACATAACTACTCAATCCTAACATGTCCTTACCTCTGTGTTGTCCCTGCAGTGGACATGGATACTACCTTTCTCATATGGTATATCCCAAATAGCCCCTTTTGATCCTATCCTATAGGTAGACCAAGACATAGAGTTTTATAGTCGTATGATCTTACCCAAAGGTAGACCAAACACCGACTCAAGATAAATGATGATCCTACCCCAAGGGTAGACCAATAACTAGGTCATCTATCTCTCACAAGTACTCAAAGATATAGAAGAGGACTAGGATCTGAGCTAGTCATGCACATATATTTATGGTGATAGCCATAGTCACTTTATAGTTTCATGAAATAAAATTCAACTAAGCAGTTAATTTCAAGCAACCGGTGAAACCTCAGAAATCACCATGAAACTAGAGCGATTAGACAAGCATAACCACATACCTGATTTGAAGTCACAAAAAGATGCAAGATATCCAATCCAAACAACATGTCCAAGCAATCAAGTCAAGTAATCAATCAAGAAATTCTTGATCTTGAAAAACATGTATAATACCTAATAGTTACAATCTCATCCAATCATCATTTATTGATGTGGGATTCCTTTCTAAAGTTTATAAGCCCAATCAGGGTTTCTTGGTTCTATTTCCAATTTTACCCCTTTTAGGTCAACAAACCCTATAAGCATTTTTTCTTATTCATAAAAACCTTAATTACCCCAAGTATCCATTCAAGGGACCTTTAGTCTCAATTTGACTTAGGATCATCATATTTGTATCCTATTTATGGATTTCGAAATTAAAAACCATTAAAACTCATAATTACCAAAATTAGGGTTTCTTGGCCCATTAATGCACTTTTATATACATGGAACCCTAAATCAAGAAAATCATGTACAAATATCATCTTTTGGATCTAAATCTTCCTATTATTAACAACAGGTTAATATTTTTTCAAAATATCCAAGGAACATTACTGGATCTAATTACCATAAAATCTTAGGGCTTTTCATTAATAAATTAAAATGACAACTATATACACTTTTTGAATTACAAGAAAAACTAGGCTTCAATTATATTTTTTATAGATTCTTTGTAGTTTTCTAATAAAAAAATCGTATATAACACATCATCATAGGATAAACCCATAATTAGTTATGATTTTAGCAAGAACACTCTTTTCTGGCCAATCAGAGATCACCATGTATACATATTTGATTTACTTAGGACACGCAGCAGGGCCAGGCTTGAGCCAATCATCTCATGCAATGTCAGCACCCATGCCCATGAGGAAACTCACCTACACGCTAAAAGAAAAGACGCAAAAAGGATTGTAATGCCCTTACCTCTTCAACGTTCGCTCGAGGGAAGAGACGTCTTTACCATGTCCGTCGTCTTCAACCTCCTGCTCCTCCTCTCACATGAGTAGATGGTAAACCGAGGGATTGACTTCACGTTTCAACCAACCTGAGCACAAGATGAGAGTGCCTATGCCTTTGCCTCATCCTCACGAACTCAAAGAAGCTCCTAATTGCTCAGTTGTTGATCATAATCGACCGAATGAAGTTGCCCCAACTTCGACTAGGCAGAGCTCTAGACAGGGGTAAATAACACAGTCAAAGATGGAATTGGATGTACGGAGAAGATCGTTGTCTTTTCCTAAAATCACTAAGTCGATCTATGTCTTCGCAGAAGGGTTTATGACCCCCTTTATATAGATGTCCATGGAGGTGGAGTAGTCGGTGGGATCAGATTAGGGAAAACTCTCGATTCCACTCCAAAGTAGCTAGAACCTAGGATGTTTCGATGTGGTTTCTTGCCACGAACTCATTGGTCAAGTTTCCAAATTCACACATAAACTAGATGAGGAGAAAATCAACCGGGAAAAGCCTGGGTCCCATACCTATTTCCTCTTCCAACTCAAGGTAGGTGATGACACAACCACCGTTGGATCATAGATCAAATGAGTGTCATGCCACACACTCAAACAAAAGTAGAAAAAAGAATAAATTATTTGGTAAATAAATGTGACATTTAAGGATATCACTCTCAATTTAGGAAATCTTCCAAAATTAATAAATCCTAAACCACACACCTCTTTAATCCCAAATTTTAAGGGAAAATCCTTAATGATTTAATTTACTTGTGTGCCAAGTTTGGAATTTCAAAACTCGAAAATAAAAGAGTCCTTTCTTTATATGCAAGTCATCCACTCAAAAGGTATATTTTATGCAACTAAAATTCATATTTTCTCTTTCTTTCTCTTTATTTTCTTTATTTTGATTTCTTTCATCATTACAACCAAAAGGAAATGAAACCTAGCCAATAGTGGTCATCCATACCACTTTCTAGAGAATTCCTCATAACTCTCACCATCATCTTTATTTCTTTTTACTTTTATCTATTATTAGATTTCTTTTATCACATTGGACTCACTAATTTATTAGGATCCAACTGAAATCACTCATTCAAATGAAATATTGCAAAAGAAACTCATCCATTGAGCATAAATCATACAGTTTCCAAGCATACACATTTTATTGGTAAAATTGCATTTCAAACTATATAAGAAAAAAACCAAGGTTATAATATCTCAACAAACATGCACTCAACAAACAAGGAGAAGAAGGAAAATAAAGACCTTCATGGTAGAGCCAAGGGATCATACAATGAACTAATGGGGGAAGAGGATGGTGGAAAGGTGGTGACACCACAGGAAGTTGCAATGGTGCTGCCGGTTGGAGGTGGTTGTGGATGATGGCTATGGCAGTTGTGGCTGCGAGTGCGGTGACACTACTTACAAGAAAGATCATAGAGAAGGGCGATTTCGGATGGCAAAAATATGGTTGTGGTTGTGGGGGTGCTAGTTCCAAGCAAGAGTAGGGGGTGGAAGGTGGCAAGATAAAAATGGTTGGAAGTGGCAGTGACTGGAAGAAACTAGGTCATCAAAACCAGCTAAAGATCGTGCACGATGAAACAAAAAATGTAAATAAGAATGTTTTGCGGGTTTTGCTAAGTAGAACTTAGTTGTGGGTTTCTCAAATTATTGACCAAAAAGGTCTCCATTGTTGTTTGTCCAAAAAAATAGATTCCATAATCAAATCTCCATCGCTGACTATCCACAAAAAACGATGCACGTGTACTTATCCCTATTATAAAATTCCAACCTAGCTAAGATTTTAGTCATTGATTTCAGGGAACAAACCTACACCATAATTAAATGTGTGCTATCAGTTATCCACCCAAAAGCCATCATCACATGTACTTATCCCTATTAGAAAACACCAACCTCGCTAAGACTTTAGTCGATAGTTTCAGGGAACAAACTGACACCATTGTTCAATCTTTATCGTCGGATATCCACCAAAAAACTGAAGCAACATGTATATCACTATAAAAAAATACCAACTTGTTATAACTTTAGTTGTCGATTTTAGGGAAGAAACCCATGTCATAGTTAAATCTGTCTCATTGATTTTGCACCAAGAAATTGACACCACATGAACTTATCCCTATGAAAATTCCGACCTCTTTAAGAACTTAGTCATTGGTTTTAGGGAAATAACTGACGCCATAACCCAATTGGGGGAAAATATTTTTTGGGGGACACATGGAAGAAATCCTCCATTGTTGGTTCTTCTAGAATAAACCAACAACACAAGGTTTTTTGAGGTAAAATATTTCACTGTGGGTGTGACCTACATCGTTGATTTTTATGGAAAGCAACCAACAAAAAAGTCTTTTTGGAGGAAAAATTTATTTGCAGGAAGGTCATTGTCATCAATTTTTCCCAACCGATGCAATAGGCTATATCACCATTTTTCCATTAAAATTTGAATTTCATAGGATATGTTAGATTTCAGTTCTTCACAGAGATATCAACATTGTAGTAGAAACGGTACTCGTGTGGTTTTCTTAATCGACAATACTTGACCAGTAGTGACGTTTGTGCTTTCCATTGTAGGTCCATAGTGTCACTTGTATGAATAAGATAACATCAAGAAAAGTGGCCCCAAAAGGTCAAAAATGTACTAGTGTGATTGGATCTTGTAGGTTTTAACCCAGTCCAATTGATTGACTGGACTAGTTAGTCATTTGGCTAGATGCCTGGGTAGGCCACTATAAAGCAGCTGACCATGCCATTCGACTGACTTAACTAAGACAGTTAATCAAATGAATATATGTAAGGGGGTTGGTAAAAGGTATCCATTATCTTTTCATTTCTTATGGTTTATTAGAAACCTTACTTCCTTGCCTCTCCTATAAATAGGGACATGATGACTAGGGTTTTGGTTACACCTTTGTACCAACCATCATTACTCAAAAAGAGAGATAGAGAAGGTGAGATTGTGCAACACTAGCATGTTTCCAACGAGATGGCTACTCCATCCACACTGACTCTTGGAGAAGAAAGTGGAGTTCCAATCATTTGGATGGGCTACATACAGACATATATTCCTCTCTGACTATGTTGGGAGAACAACATCCACATCCTCCCTCATCTTCATTCCCGTCAGCAATATTTCCAAATCTACTCCTCAACAAAGGCATATCTCACATCCCTTCCTTATTACTATACTGATGTCAACTAATTAGCTTGACATAATGTGAATTATATATATACATATACACACACACACACACACACACACACACACACACACACACACATATATATATATATATATATATATATATATATATATATATAGTTAGTTAGTTAGTTAGTTAGTTAGTTAGTTAGTTAGTTAGTTAGTTAGTTAGTTAGGATAGAATACACTCACGTGTACTAGAAATTCTATACTCCTCAATCATTTTCCATCACTAAGAATAAGTTTTGGAAATCTAAACTATTGATCTTCTTAGATATCTTAATAACATACTATAAAATAAATTTCAGCGCATTCAAACACTTATAGGTCATGCATCTAATGCAGGCAAAAAATATGCATTTCAAATTAATTTTGTGTGTTGATTTTGTTGTCCTTGGATGAGTGACTTACACTCATCCAAATGGGCTCAAATTTTGTATGTGGGCTATGATTATTGCATCCAAGAAGATCAATGGATTAAATTTTGCAAAAACAAAGTCTAGATATGCAAACACCATTGGGGTGTAAGGCGTGATCTGTACACTGGAGTGTATTCTAGCCTGACTCTCTCTCTCTCTCTCTCTCTCTCTCTCTCTATATATATATATATATATATATATATATATATATATATATATATATATATATATATATATATCTATATATATATATATATATATAGCGTTCATTCAATGCCCATGTGGGTAACTACCTAGCTCTACATTTGGTTAATTTTTTGGAGTTTCTTACTTTAAACATGTAGAGGGTTACTTTACCTTGTAGATTGTTACGTTTCATGCATAAATAGTTTCATTTGTAACAGTTGTAATAGATATACAATTACATATTTGTTCTAGAATTTTTACTGTGTATTCTTTCCCAAGTTTGCTTCTTGAGTCAAATAATTACTTTTTGGTCAACATAGTTACTTTCTTGTTCAACAAGTTACTTTTTGGACGACACGGGTAGCAAATTCTAGGTCACCCAAGCGGGTATGAAAGATAAGCCCATATATATATGTATATATATATATATATATATATATATATATATATATATATATATATATATATATATATATATATATGTATGTATGTATGTATATATATATATATGTATATATATATATTGTGCCTACTGCATTCATTGAATCCTATAGAGGGGTGGTCATGAACATCATCAATTGGCATTTGTGGTTCCCTAGTTATTCCTCTTTGATGTAGAAAATGCAATTGTGTCGCCTCACTCTTATACTGAATTTGTTGGGATTACTAGAGTATTTATCAATAGAGATTTGACATTAAGCTTCATTATAGTAGATTGGTTATAACAATTCAGGTGAATGTAGTGTAGTTTAGAGATGAGAGAGATTTTGATAAGATAAATGTTTCTACATTCTGGAGGTGAGTAGGGAGTCCCAAAATGGCTATCAAACTATAGTTGCACCATTGTTAGCGCATCATATTGATATTCACATAATGTAATGGTCATATCGACAAGTGATCCAGCTTTGTATGTTTAGGGAAGATATATAGAAGTATGAGAGGAAATAGTTTTCTTGGCTTGGTGTATGACATACATGGTATTAAATTCCCTAGGCTTTTGGTGAAATTAAAGGTTCAAATAGAAGTTTTCTTGGGTCATTTAGGAAAGGTAACTAATAATCTTTTGTTCAGAAGTACCTTTACGAAACACATATATGATAATGGTATATCAATAGTTATGGATCGTGTTGTGCTTTGACGAGAGTTATTTTTTGATAAAGTAATGAAGGTTTTGAGTTATTTAAAAATGAAGTAGGAGTTAGGGTTTCCCTTTTTCCATGATGCTAAGCTTCTGGGAGATTTCAAGTACAAGGGAGCAGTGCCTATCATTTAAATTCTGTACTATTGCTTCTTCTTATGGTGATCCTTTGAAGAGCTTATTGTTGTTGGTTGTATTTTATGATGATCATATGGTGTCTTGTATTGGTGTTTGGTTCAATTCACATGCCTACATGGCTTTCTAATGACCCCAATATGTTCATGTCTCATATACCAACACACGTCTTTCCTCTATTAAGGCACTATGACACTTTTCACATTTTATCTTTATTTCTTGTCTTTTATCTCAAGTCATCATTAGGCTTATGGGGATCTAAAATATTAAGATTTTTAATAGAAATTTTTTAATCAATTAATATTTTCCTATTTTCATGTATTATTTGTGATTTTTTATGTTCTTGTTCCTTCACTCTTGTTTCAGTAGTTTCCTAATTTATTTTTTATTTTTTTAATGTTATTTTTTATGGTTTCTGCTCTTCCCAGTGGATGTCTAATGTGGTTCAGATATCCCCCAATTTTTGAAAGATGTAATGAGAAAAACCCTAACTTGATGATTCTATGTAATTGAGGAGATTAGTATGGATGTTTCATGATAATATTAACTTGTTGCTAATAAGAAAGACATTTTGATGGCAAAAGAGATGATCCATATGCTTAATAGCTTAATTTAGGGTTTTGATATGTTAATGTGCATTAATATGCTTAGAAACCCTAATCTAGGTGTTAATGGTTTATAATGAGATATAATTTGAGATTCTTTGCATAAAAGTGATTAGGCTAATCCTAAACTTAATCGATGATAATAAGGGTTTAATGTGATTAAGATGAATAATTAGGGTTTTGCACCTAGAACTTTTGGGGTTTTGTGGAAAAAATAGAGGAAAGTTGTATGTAGATCTAAAGGAACCCTAATGAAACATTAATTTGGATTAGAAACTCTAGAAAGTGAATCCAAGTCAATAAAGTAGATTCTTGATAAAGTGTGTAGTAAATAGAGTACATATGCTTTTCAGGAATTCTATGATTATTGAATTGCTTGCTTGGATTGCTTTCTTGGTTGGAATTGCTTCATGCTTATGAAATATGCAAATCAGGTATGTGGTTAATTATGAGTACACTCTTTATGTTTCTCAGTGTTTCTCAAGGCTTTATAGATTGCACTGCAACTAAACTGATTGGATGTTTCATTACTACGATATTTAAAGTGACTATGTGTGTAACAATTTAAGTAATAGTGTGACTCGCTCGAACCTACATACCCCCTGGATGTAAGATAAGAGACCAAGCCCTGGAGGGAAGTTCAAGTGATACAAGCCCCGAAGGGAAGACCACATGGCGCCCATATAGGTGACCCCAGGTACCAAGGTCAAGATGGAGAAGGTAGCCTTAAAGTCACTTGCAAGGACTTAACCCTAGAGAGGGTATCCCAGAGGTGGTAAAAGCGGTTGAGGATTCATACTAAAAACATAAACTTGCATTATTAACAATTAATTGATGTGACTATGTTGTTAGATTATATGTGCAATGTTTTATTTGTCCCCACATACTAACATATTCATTTATGTTGACTGCCGTTTTGTTTGTCAACATTTTAGGTATTATCTGAAAAGGACAAATAGTAAAATGGAATCTGTGAAGATGAAGTTAAGTAATCCAAGGGAGGATTAGATAGATAGATTTCTCCTGTGGATAGATGTCTTAGATCCTATTTTGAAAATGTATGCAAAAGTTAATTTTTATTCCAACTTTCCAGTTTAGTCTTTTTTAGAATTTATTAATTATTTTTTATTATTTGCAAAACCATCGATCCTATAATTTATGAGTGACGATTCATGACTTTAAGGTCTTTTAGACACTCAAAAGTGTGGGTCGTTACAATTGGTATCAGAGCGATGGTTTTCCATTTAATCTCAAATAATTATTAAATTTTACAAACTATTTAGAACCCAAGGGAGTTATTAGAGAATTTTCCAATGATGGAGGTGTCTAGAAAAGGATCACAATCTAGGGGATGGCACAATTTTCCTCTGCCCCGCTAGTCAATCTACGAGGACTCTCGGATTCTATGTGACTGCCTAGCCAAAATCAGAGGTTCTGACTCAAAGTAAGATACCTTTAGGACTCTCTCATATATCTTCTTCCCTTCTCAACCCTAATTCATATAGGATTCTAAGTGGTTAGGGTTTCTCTATCACCACACCCCTCTTGTGTTTGGGATAAGAGTAATAAGGATTAAGGAATCCTCCACCAAATAATGGAAAAGCATGTAAAAAAAGATGTCATGGACATAAGTTTTAATAGTTTATGCATAAACTAAAGAGTAGTTACATGCTTAGTTTGCATGGTGTGTGTTGTCATGCCTTCAGGAGAGCTTTGAGGATAAACCTTCTTATAGGAGGATGAGGAGAGAGTTAGCCTTAGAGGCAGAGGTCTCTAGGAAGAGATAGAGACTAGATGCATCCTCTGAGGACAATGCTAACCCTAACACTAAGTGGTAGTTAGAGGAGGAGGTGAAAAGATGAGATGGATACCTTGGTCTTTTATACCTACAGACGTGTGGGTTTGGCATACATGCTTGACGTAAAGGTCTTGAGTACCCATGAGGAACCATGAGCTATGTGAGTTTGTTTGGCCTAGTGCCTTTTGGTGACCCGACCTTGGATGGTCGTGCCTGTTAGGGTGAGGGATAGCTCCCTCGTTGAGAAGGTTAGTGGTAACCCTATAGGATGAAAAACATATACGATTAGCAAAAGAGGCATGTACCTACATAGCATAGAATGACAACAAGGCTAACTGTAGGTTTTAGACCTTGACCAATAGGGTTATGCCTGATGTTCAAGGGATGAACATGTAGAGCTTTGGATAATCTTGGTCGAACATAGGTCTTGATGGTTTGTTTCACCCATGTAGGTGTAGATAAGTATCGTAAGAGCTTGACCCATCCTCTAAGAGAGAGAGAGAACCTTTGGTTTTGGGACCAGTTGTAGGGTTAGCTCTAGAGAGAGAGTGTGACCCGATGAAGAAGGTTGGAGACTTTGACATGAGGAGTCATGAGAGGTTGGGTATGATATGACCTGGAATGGATGACCTAAGTGGATGTATGTGGATGCCTCATGCACGATCCTTGGGGGTTTGTTTTGCCTTGGTTACCTTAAGAGGAACCAAACCATACAATGAGAAAGAGGCTTCTTGAACCGATGTACATATGTTATAGGTGCCTACCTTACCTTATATGTGTAGAATGGAGAGTACCTTAGACCGATGAGGTATGGTAAGAAATTGTGAGGCCTCACACCAGTTGGTTGGCTTGTGTAGGACTCTGAGGTATGGTTCACATGGAAGAATAGTAGGAAGTCCATGATATATCTTGTACATATTTGGTTCGTGGTTGAAAAGTTGAGCATGCAGTTAGACAATTGATTCATAAAAAGTGAACCTAGGGTTCCTAGACCTAAGAGGGGAAGTAGTAGTACTTGGTGCATCTGATGCTCACAATGATGTTTGAATTCTTATGGATTCAAGTTTGGCACCCCTCGTGATTAGAGGAAAAAGGAAACCCCACTTAGACTAAGGTATATGTGAGATGAACCCCTCACACATGTTGGTGATATATGTAAGAGTTTGGCCAACTTTGAGGAATAAGGAACAAGTAGGACGTACCAAGGAACCCAGAGTGGCTTAGTTGGTTGTCTTCTTGCTCTCTACATATACAGGATGCATAATAGGACTATGCATACACATGATGATGCAAACCTTGGAAGTAAAGACGTTTGTGACCTTTTTTGCTATCAAGAGATAGTTTTCCTGTATACTGAGAAGTGACCCTTCTATAGGGTGAGTACCAGTTGTGTTTAGAGTCAAGGTAACCTAAGGAGGTCTCTCATAGGAGCTTAATGAGCTAAGTGGAGAATACGTAGTATGAGCACGAACCTATAGACCCATGTGTGACCATTTCTAAGGGCAGGATGATAGGTTGCCATGGAGGTAACCTGTATGAGGCCAAAGATTAGGTCCCCATGATCCCTAGGAAAGGATGTAAGTCTGACCATGTATGCCCAGAGAGATGATGGAGACTTGGGTAAGGATTCAAGTTTGAAATCTACCATGATAGAATCCTAAGTCTATACTGAGGTAAGGTGGGAATAAGACCAATGGGAGTAGGAGTTGCCTAATTCCCTAGTTGTACAAGACCATAGGGTCGGGAGGTAACAGCTATTGTGTCCAAGGACCATGGGTTAGGAGATTGATCACCTTCATGAGCTCATGGAACCCAAAGGGAGTTTGAGGTGGGCACTCCCTAGTTGCATAATGGAAGAGGGATAACCCTAAAAGTATTAGAACCCTATAGACCTTGAAGAGATGACTAAGGATCATGTGATGACCCAAGAGTGTTGGGAAAAACCTTTCCATGGAGGTAAGCATATATTGGAGATGTTCATGATGTGGTAACATGTGATGCACGTTTCAGCTGAGTTTGGAAAGGGTACTAGTGATGTGGGATGCACCATCTCTACTCTTGGAATGGGAAGAAATCTGTGTTTGGACTGCAGCCAAATGCTTATTTCCTCTCATTATGAGGGTGAGAGATAGGGCAATATGCATGCCATACACTAAGGATAAAGATAAGGTGAGTTGAAACATTGTTATGATGTATGAGGATGTTCTTATCCAGAGCAGTATGGATTTATGAGTTATATAAGTTTGAGTTTGATAAACGAGATGGTCAACTCAAAGTTTTCTTAACTCAGTTAGACCTAGTCCCGAGATGAGGAAGTTGAGTTAAGTATATGAAGGATTATGTTTTCACTACTACCTAGAACATAAGTAATTTATGTGGTAATAGATGCTCTTATTTGAGACACAACCATCTTGTTTAGTCGGTAGAGAGGCTATAAGAGGTTGTTAGGTGAACCCTAAGTTCATGAGACATGTTTGGCTAACATCTAGATAGAACCAGACCCGTTGGTCAAGTTGGGGGTTTCTTAGTTAGCTAGGTTAGAGCTTGGTGAGATAGAAGGATGGTAGTAAGAACCTCAGATACACCTCTCAGGGGAGGAAGGTGATGGAACCCAAGACTAGTATGTTTTAGGGTTCTACGGAAGTCAACCTTGAGAAACCATGACATGCGGGAGATCATGATTTTAAGATCACCATATACCGTAGTGCTACTAAGATGATGAAAGGTTTACAGTAGTACTTTGAATACCTGTGATGAAGAAGTATATAGAGTTGCATGTGGCTTGTCACCATGCATGGCAGGAGTTGAAGGTCGAACACTAGTAACCTAGTGAGTTGCTATAGATAATGAAGAGTCCCCAAGAGGGAATGGGAGTAGATCACCATAGACGTTGTGGTGGGTCTCCCATGGACCAAGAAAGGTCAGGATGCAATGTGGGTTATGGAACATCACCTTACCATATTGACCTAATCCCTTGCCTATGAGAGAGCACTCTCAGTGAGGTAGATATGTTTGAACTATATATATGAGAAAGAGATAGTTCAACTACACTGTGATCTGAGTTCAAAGATTCTTGAGCATGACCTCAAGTTCACTTCCATGTGGTGCAAGTAAGTAGATGGAGAACTCGATGCTAGATTGAAGTTTAGTACATCATATCACCCCTGACTGATAAAAATTAAAGAGAGTATGATCCACACTAGAGGGTCTGATGAGAGCATGTGTGCTCGTTCAGGGTGATACATGGGAGCAGCTCCTGCCCCTAAAAGAGTTTGTTTGTGATGATAGCCACCATAGCCAATATCGGGATGTAAGAAGCTCTGTAAGGGAGGTTGTGTCAGTTACCGCTTCATTAGGATGATATCGATGAAAAGACCTTGTAAAGGTCAGAGAGGCCACAGTGTGTGCAGATAAAGTCGATCAAGCGATGGCTGAGAAAGCCCAGGGGTGACAAGAGTTTTGAGCTGATGTGAAGCAGACTGACATGCAGTTCACTGTGGGAGAACATGTATATGAAAACCCGACCCCTCTGAGCTATAGCAGTAGAAGCGGAGCCCCCGATACATGGTTCCATTTGAGATGGATTGGTGGAGATGCTTATTTTAGCCTTACCCCTCAGGATAACATGATGTATGATGTATTCCATGAGTTTGATCTAGGGCACTATGTGATGTACCCGAACCATGTGCTGAGCCATGAACCTATTGATCTTCAAAGGAGGCTGAAATATCTTGAGTCACCTATGAGGGTATGAGATACTAAGGTGAGAGAGAACTCAGATGTAAGAATATAAGTTGATAAAGGTTCTTTGGAAGCACCATGGGGAGGATGAAGCCAAATGGGGACCGATGATGGACATGAGAAAGTCTTATCCTATTTGTTGTATAGTTGGTGCCATTTTGAGGGCAAAATTCCTATACGAGGGAAAGGATGTTCCAACCCCTATTTTCGGGTTCATATGGTTGGAAATGCAATTTCTCCAATAAATGTATGATTATGGGAATTGTATGATTTATGTGTATCAAAAGTATTTCCTTTGCTATATTTCCTTTGTGTATTTATTTTCATGGATCATAATAAATTAATGAGTCCAATATGATTGAAAGGAAAAGAAGAAATCAAATATTGCTTTATTAAGAAGGAAATATGAGATAATAATGAATTTATGGGAAATATGTGGATATATGGATAATGGATCCATCTTGGATGAGATTTTGAGTCCATATGGTTTCTACTGATAAAAGGAATCCAAATAAAGAAAATGAAAGATTAAGAGAGAGTAAATATGCATAAAATATGGCTTAATAAGTGATAACTTGCATATAAAGAAAAGTCACTCATACTTTTGATTTTGAGTCCCAAACTTTGTACACATGAAGCTTAAGTCATTATGGACTTTCCCCTAAAATTTGGGATAAAAAGGTAGAGATATGAATTTTGTAAGTTTCCTAAAGTGTAACGGATAACATTAAATGTCACAATTTATGTTCCAATACAAGATTGGATAGTTGTTGGATCAAGGATCCAACGGTAGCTGCTTTTCGTCTCATATTAGAAAAGGGAACACTAAAGGTAGATTTGCAAATCAATTTTCTTGGCACACAAGGCATGTGTGGTTCTGGGATTTTCTCCATTAGTTTCGGGAGGAGAAACCAAGTCCATTGATCCCTAGATTCCCCTGATTCCGTGTGAGGATGGAATTTCCCCAATATCCCTGTGTGAATAGGACATTCAAGCATGTATTAGGAATCTTGGATTCTTGATGAGTCATGGCTCTATAAGGCGTTTTAATCCCAGAATGAGGGAGTTCGCACCCATCTTCACAGAAGCATTGTGCCGTTTCTTCCTTTTTCACTCGCAGGTCAGGCGTGGGTTTCCTTAAGTCGGGTGCCCTATTTCAACAGAAGAATAGGGGACACGAGAGCTAGATCGGCATCCCTCTTAGGACCATGCATGGGTGCTTGTTGGTTGGCAAGGATGGAGGTCGGCGGCTGAGGACAGGTGGGCGGTCAGGAGGGCTTTGCTCGCCGAGAATCATTTGAGTTACAGCAGCAGGAAGCAGCTCAGATGGAGACTCTACACAGAACCTGCGGATGGGAAGTCACATGCAGGAGAGAAATAGGCTGACAAGTCAGTGGGTCAAGGATGAACCAAATCCAAAGGGATGATCTGTGAACCAAGTAAAGAGATGGCCGAAAAGAAAATAAGAAAAAGGGACACGTGGCGCTCTAGCATTGGCCCAAAGGTAATAATTTTGTAAAATTCCTAGAAGATAATTGGTAGCTCTTATGGAAACATGTAATATATGAATTTTTACCATGAGAACTCAAGGAAACCAATTAAATTAGTTTTAGAACCTGAATCTGAACATAGTTAGAAAAGTAGTTAAAGTTGCTAACCTTAATGTTTATAATGAGGAAAATCCTTACTTGATGATTCTATGAAATTGAGGGGATTAATATGGATGTTTCATGATAATATTAACATATTGCTAAAGATGTTTTGATGGCAAAAGAGATGATCCATATGCTTAATAGCTTAATTTAGGGTTTTGATATGTTAATGTGCATTAATGTGCTTAGAAACCCTAATCTAGGTTTTAATGGTTTTTAATGAGATATAATTCGAGATTCTTTGTATAAAATTAATGAGATATAATTTGAAATTCTTTGTATAAAAGTAATAATAGGTTAATCCTAAACCTAATCAACCTCACACTAGGCATTGAGCCTCTTCCAGGTCATAAGACCCAAACAACATAGTTCTTGCACATCATCATTATCTCATTATGACTTATAAGTCTCATAAACATCACCCTATATCATATCAAACAGACCATATAATTCAATAGATATGACATTTATTCAACCTTCAACATTTAAGTTATACAAGTAGGAAAGAGAAAGAATATTTTTTTTGTATTCTAGGTACTTCAAAAAAAGTAAGCATTACATCATGTGTCCATAACCAAGGTTAGGGTTTCTTGTATGTATCTCATTAGGGTTTCTAGAATAGTGATATAACACTTCAAGCCTCCCACCACTATTTCCCATATTATTTGAGCACATAGATCAACCATCATCATTGTTATTCCACAACACAAAGGAACAACATGTCCAAGAACTACCAACAACCAAATAATGCAGAAAGTCATAAGGTTAGGAAATCAAAAAAGATAACTCGTCATGGTCAAAGACACCACCCAAGACCAGTGACCAAGACCATCAAAAACATATAAATGATCGAAGAGAATCCATAGGTCAAAGACCACATTAGTGACGAAGAACACCACCAGACTCCTTTAGTCGAAGGGAATCAAACACCTCTTGTGACCGAAGATCATAGCACCATCTACAGTGACTAAAACAAAGACAAGCTCAATGAAAAAAAAAACTTTAACAAATCAATGACCAAAAACACCACAAGGCCATCGACTCAAACATCCTCAATGACCACTCAAGGAACACCATTGTCACTTAGCAAGGTATGATCAAGGCAGGTGGTTAACATCAAGGAATTCAAGCAACACCAGGTGAAACGTCATGGAAACAAAAATCATCAAAACCATAGACAAGAATCGCATAGGGTCAACTTGAAAACCATGAGATGATAAATGAAAATCTAATATTCAAGCACATGTAAACAAAACCAAAATCCATCTTATTCAAGATAATGAAACCAAAACCAAGACAACAAGACCAAGGTCAAGTTTCATGTAAGACCATCAACATCTCCATCACTTAGATTTTGGTCATATGAATTAGGGTTTAGTTAAAGGAACAAATACATGCAAGATCATTATAGGAACACAACCCTAAACCAGATATCATTATCAACATCTTGTAAAGATGTTTTAGTAACTAGTTTTCATGTAGAATTAAAGTGAAATAGTAGTAGAAGAGAGAGTTATATAACTCACCTTAGATGATGGTACAACCACCCCCAAGTACGAGGCTCCAAAGGCAAGAGATAACCTAGCTTTGATCTCCTTTACGACCAAGCTAGTCACCACCTCAAAAAGGAAGAAAATCCTAGGCTAAAGGTCAAGAATGAGAACTAAAACTTTTAGGGTGAAAAGAACAAAAAGAAGAGAAAGGGAGAAGAGTTCCTCCACTCAACTTGAACACTACCTTATAAAACTAGGGATTCAACCCAAGAAAGAGGAGTACCTCCACTCCAACACAAGCACTACCATGGAAGCTCCATGGATTCAGCCAACAGAAAAAGAAAGGGGTAGGGTTTTAAAAAGAAACAAAACCAAAAGGTTGGATCATTTACTAAGGATCAAAGATCACCAACAAAGCAACAAGAGATGATGCTCCAACTCAAGATCACCACATGCAAGATGATCGGACACCAAATCTCTAAGGATGAGCTCTTCTTCAAAAAAATCTCCAAGGGCCAAACTCTAAGAAAGGAGAGAAAGAGAAGATTCAAGAGGATCATGTTCTTGCAAAATATAGGGTACATATACCCAAAGGTAGATAGAGTTGAAGGGGTTAGGTATCATGCACATAGGTGCCACTTGTCCACCAAAGAACAACCATGCAACCACTAAAACCATGCATGCAAGATAGGTCATTAAAAATAAGAAAAACCAACGACCTAACTAGGTCCTAGATGGCCATTGATCATAGGGAAAAGTAAGGCCCAAGGGTCAAAGACTTTCAAGTGACCAAACCAAAACCCTAGATCATCAGCGACCTAAGAGAGTGGTGGAAGGCTTTGCAAATGAAGGGACTTACCCACATATACAAACCTCCTTCAACCATAGAGAACACACCAAGAAACATTAAGGATGGTCACTGAAAGACCAAGATCATCTTCAGTCAACACAAGGTCAACACTGATCTAGGGCATCCAAGAAAACCCTATAAACAACACTCAAGATGTCACCCCTTCTCTCCTCATCAAACCAAGGAATAACAAGGCACCCATCAAGATCATACTCTATCTCATCATGCCAAAACATAAGAGGCATATCAAACATGTGACAAATTGCTAAATAACCCCTCAACATGGGTAAATTGCAACTTGGTCAGCTCAAACATCAACCAAATAGGACCAAACTGAAAACATAAGCTTGACACATGTTATTAAGGCAATATAAAGAGATTAGTTTAAGGTTCAAGCATCTTATTAAGAAAAGTAAGCATAATTAAGCACTAATCTAGGTTAGGGGCCTTACAGTTTATTGCTTAATCTTAACTTGCATGCACAAGATCTTGCTCTAAAATGTAGTATGTGAAGTCATGTTGATTTAGAAAAGACATGGGTACCTTTTTTACTTTAACATTGGTTTCATTTCAAAGAAATTGATGTCTAAAATCACCCACGAAATACAATTTTCTGGGGAAAAATTCCCCCCAATTTTTTCCTTCATCGTCAGTTTTTATTGGACAACCAAAAACTATGACCTAATAGTAGATGTCAATTTTTCCATTGGTAACTGATGAAAAAGACTATTTTTTGGTTTAGGAGTTAGTCATCATTTTATCTCTAGGAATCGACGATTAAAACCCTAACTGAAGGCAACCTTTTTTTTATATTTGGACTTAGTTGTCAGTTTTTCACAAGTTATTGACAATTGTAATATTTAGTCATCAATTTTTTAGAACAATTGACGACTAAGGGTTTAATAGAACATGCGCAAAACAAACCTTTCCCCATTCTCTATTTCATTGTGATTCTGAACAGCTGCCTCCGCTCTTCTCTGGTGATTCTGGTGATTCCTCCAGCTACCGCCTCCACTCTTCCTCCATTCTCTGCCACTCTAACTGTGCTTGTCGCCGCTCTTCCTCCAGTCGCCGCCTCCTCTCTTCCTCCAACTGCCACCTCTACTCTTCCTCCGTCACAACTCTCTCTGTGCTCACCGAAGGAGTTGTTGTTACTAGTTTGGGAGGACGCGAGCTTGGGAGGGTGTCAGACCTTCAGCATGAGCTATCTTCCGCCTACTTCCCCTACTGCTAGGTAAGAGATTATCTTGAACCTTGTTGTTTTGTTTCATAGCTTAATTGTTGGATGTATGTTCAAGAATACGGCCCTTAAACATGGTTAAGTTCACATATCCCCCAAATAGCCCAATATTATAGTTACCTTGTTGAAAGTGAATCACTTTTTTATGGTTAGTTACTTATTTGTCTTGCATTGTTTAGTGTTAACTAGGATTGATATATCTTAATTAGTGTAATTTGCCTTCTTTCCTTAGTTTGTTACCTTAATTTCTAGTTTACCTTATGTCATCTCTCCATACCAAGGTCATGAATAATTTATGCCTTGATGATGAACATGCATGTACATTGGAGATGCTGAAATCAATGTTATTGAATATGGTACCTAGACTAGGGTATGATTAAGATTACCCTATGTTGTTGTTGTAAATCAACTCATACATTATTTGTATTCTTAGGACCTCTTTTAGGGACACTTTTGAAAGATATAATCAAGAATCTCAAATCAAGGTGCCTAATCTAGTTGTCTTAATTAATATTAATGTTCACTTTCTCTCTTGATTTACTAATTCAAATGGAAGAATGAATTGAATTAAATGATGTTACATAAAAACTAGGATATGAATGATGAAACTAGGATTGTAGGTATAGGAATGAAAACATACATGTATTTTGTTGGCCTAGAGACCCGTCTGAGATTTACTCATTAGGATTAAATCTTAGATAGTCCCCTATTTGGGACTATTCTTGAACACTTAATATCACTTAGGATGTCAGTGTATAATGTTTATTCAATTTTCATGATGTTTCTTCAGCACTTCCCAGTTTGTTCTCAAAGCACATATGTTGATGGGTGTTAGCCCATGTACATCGGAGTACTTGGAGAACTGCGGGGAAATGCTGCCGAAAGTTTCTTGAAACTCGAATACACACTATACACTTACTAGTGAGATTGGGTGTTCTAGAATGGGATGGGTGGTAAACACATTCATTATTAAACCATAAACCTTAATCTCAAAAACATTATACACTTACTAGGTGTTCATGACATTTATTAAGTGGCTTGAAGATGAATTATTACATCAATTGTCTCAAACACCAAATATTACTGTTGAAAATATCAAATGCCTCTCCTTTAAACCAAAAAAATGAATTTTATGTCTTATGAAGGGTTTGACATAAATAGATTCTCATATTACACAAAGCATCAAGATGATAAGAGTGTCGTCTAAAACAGTGGGTTCACCCTTTAAGCATCTTCATTGTTTTTTTTCTAGTGTAAAAGATAAGAGTCCACGTGAAGTTAAAATGTCATATTATGGTGTCATTGAAGACATATGGGAGTTTGACTACGTAGATTTTAGAATTCTTCTCTTTAAGTGTAATTCTGTTGATAACACCAAAGGAGTTATACTAGATGAATTGGGTTTCACATTAGTGAATTTTGAAAAGATTGGAGAGAAGGGTGAACCATTTGTATTGGCATCATGTGCAAAACAAGTATTTTATATCGATGATCTTGCAAGAAAAAGGGTGGGTTATTCTTCATGGTAAAAGACAGTTCATTAAAGATCCTATAGATGATGAACAGTGCTATGATAAGTATGATGACTCGGGTCCATTCTTAGTTGGCTTGCCAACACCAAATATTAAAGCTAACGATGACGTATATGTGTGTGTAGATCATACCAAAGGAATATTAATTGATAAAAGATGTCAATATTTAGGGCATGTTTTTAATTTTTTTAAATATATTATTTTTTTAATGTTAGATCGATGTGAACTTTACATTGTTATTTAATTTCATTAAATGCTAAATGTTAAATGTTTGATCATTTTTTTATGACAATTTTTCAGATGGCTGACCATGAGTATGATGATCGTGATGATGATTACCATGAGGGTGAAGAGCCACATCACCATGTAAGTTTTACAATATATCTGTATGTCCATTTATAAGTTATATCCTATTTTATTTTTTTGTCAATTTTTAGGTTGAGAATGTACCCCCTGAAAACCTTGTGCCACTTGATGAGCAGCATAAAAAATTGAAAAAATCAGGAGCATCACTATGATGAACAAGTTACTATAACAAAGGGGAAATGGACCAAAATTGGTTGTGGAATTTGATAATGCAAAAAGTCTAGTTGGAAAGAAACACAAATCATTTGTTTCATATCTTGGGGTTCTTACGCGTAGCCATTTTAGTGTAAATGTAGAATCTTGGCATACAGTTCCTAAAGGGAAGAAAGACTTAGTATGGAAAGAACTATGTGTGGGATATTATAATTTGCAATTATATTTTTAAAGTTATTTACAATTCTATTTTTTAGAATAATATATTAAATATATGAAATTTTGCAACATATATTTGAACTGGATGAAAGCCTACATCATAAAAATGTGACCAAACACTATGGGAGGGTCCTAAGGAACTATAGGACAACTCTCAACCAACAATACATACAAGAGGCTGATAAGAAGAAGAAGAAAACCCTTGAGAAATGGAACTACCGAAACTCAACTGAGTGGGAGGTGTTTGTTTCCAAGAGAAATACTAATGAATTCAAGGTATTAAGCGTCACTTGCAATTTAATTAGTATACATTCCTATGAATTCACCTATTTACGATTGACCTTGATTGTTACTAACCAATTCAAATGTGCTTGCTAACAAGGCTATCAGTGATGCTCAAAGAATAAGGCGTGCATTGAATGTGCATGACCACATGATGGGTTGAGGTGGCTATGCAGCCCTTCCCTAAAAACTGCAGATGTCTTCCATTCAGCAACCTACTGCTCCTACTACTAAGATAGTTGAGTCATCTACTACTCTCGCACCTCTGCATCGCCATGATGTGTGGATAGCTAGGAGGCAAAACAAAAAAGTAGATATAACCAACCCCGCAACTACTAAGGGGATGAAAAAAATGGTAAAATTCAACTCTTAGAGAAATTAGTATTGATGATTGTTATGTTTACTTACCAGTTTTGATTAATGATGATTAGTCGGAGTTTTACGAGGAGAGGAAGAAAGGCTCTTTCATCCCTGAGGGCACAAAGGATGAATTAACAGTTTCCCTCATTAACCCAGAGTGTCGTGGACGTCTTAGGGCTACTGACACTGGTGTGGGCCTAAGAGTGTTCTTTGGGTCATCACGGCACAAACATGTACAAAAAGGGAGAATTTCAAAAGCTGAGGTAACCTATTCTTGTTTAAGAATGTTATTGCAAAGGGAATTCAGGAATCAAAAAGTGTTTCTTTTGGTCATGTATAGGTAGATGAGTTAATTGATAAGAAAGTCCAAGAAGCAATGAACAAGTGGCAGGCATCTCAGGTTGTCACTCAAATAGTACTTGTGTTGTGCCGCTCTTCCCCTATGATTAAGGTGGTTGGGAGTGATCTTGTAGAGGTGGTTGGGAGTGATCTTGTAGAGGTGGTTGGGAGTAATCATGTAGACCCACCACCTAGCACATCCATTTTAAGGATTTTTATGACATAGTAGCTAGTCTTTTCAAGATGATATGTTTAGGTACATATAACATTCTCTATGTAAATTTGTAGAGGTTGAGGTCATGCCATCTAATTTTGAAAAAATTTGTCATTGCAGAGGGCGAGTCTTACCCATGCCTTCTAGGGCACACGATTCATGGCTCTTCAGTACGCATTAGTGTGGTTCGTGTGAGCCCGAGGCTTGTCTTCCCCACTTGGAGGTAGCATCCATTGCCATATGCCCACCTAGATGCTGACACGCTTGGTGAAGTAGAAGGTGGAGTGGTCTTATGGCTCAAAGCGGGAGTCATCTATACTGATCATGTATGGTACATTTACATTACTTTAATTGGTATATGTATATACATGACAACTAATATGAAATTATATATGCACGACAAAGGGAAGAAACCTGCTATAGATCATCCTCCTCCACCTCCACCTTTTCATCAAGTACCTAGATGGCTTACAAAGGACCTATACGACTCAATAGGTCCTCAATGTAGGGGTATGGAAATATGGATAGGTGAACACTTTGAAACTTCACCTATTATTGTTTCTATGGAGGAGGATGCTATAGGCCAATCATATGATAATAATATGTTTTTACAAGATATTTTGGAGTTTTTTTCATGATGCTTGGATGAATTCATCTATGATAGAATTATGGATATGGTGAGATATTATTTATATATCAATATATCTCATTTTGTGTATGGTGATATGTTTTCTTATATATTAATGCATACGTAATATGTGTTTTGCAGCCACTTACATAGGTTCCGTAAAGATTTTTCAATGATTTTTGTGGGATTTCTAGTTTCATCCTTGATCACTCTTGTAATTGAAGACCCTCATCAGTTACCTTATACTTCTCTATTGCTTTTAAATATTTTTGTGAAAAGAAAAAGAGTGTGATAATATCTCTATATAATATTGGGTAAGTTTACTTTGCTTATATTTTCTACTTAAGACAATTGCATTTCATTGTGGATTTTGAGTTAAATATTCTTTACTTTCTTATCACTAGAGGTAAGCATTGGGAGTTACTAGTTTTTGTCCCCGAGATGATGACTATTTATTATCTATATTCTAAGGGGAACAAATTATACCATTTGGGACACGATTTGAAAAGGCCATTATACATGTGAGATTTTTTTTATATTCATATACGTTAATATCTATTATTACATGACTATTTACTAATGCAATTTAATGTGTTACATTAACATATAGAGCTTTAAAAGATTTCAAAAATTCTGGAGGAAATGTGGACAAGAAAAAGAAAGCAACAGTTTGGAAGAATGTGGATGTAGTTTCCTGACTCCAATGCATATTTTATTTATGTGATCTACGCTTATTTTTATATAGTAACATTTTGTATGTTCAAATTTGTAGTGTGTTGTACAAAACAACTGGTGGGCATGTGCATACTACGTGATCCGATATATGGACATGATTGTTAGATATGTTGCACAAGACATTGGAAACATACAACATGTAATATATAGTCTTGATCATCATAAGTATAGACTCATTAGATAATATGAAAATATCAAACTTATTAATTATATATATATGTCATTCTATTTGTAGGTGTTTAAAACTAGTGACTTCAATATAGGGAAAAATCTATTAGATGAACATATTCCCTATACCATAGAACAATTAGATGACATAAGAGAACAATGAAGAAAATCCTTTGACAGGAAGGCAATTTTTTTTATAATTGGGGTACTGATGATAAAGCATAACATTTATAAACTTTGGTGTCATTATTTCTATTTATATGTTGTGCTTATATATACATTTTTGAATGAATTCTTTTGAATTGTCTTATTGAAATTTGATCAATATACATGTGTGTGAATGAAAAGATGAATGAATGAATGTGCTTCTACATGTGTATGAATGTGAAAATGGATGAAATGAATGGAATTGTAGGTTTCTACATGTGTGTGAATGTGAAAATGGATGAATGAATGGAACTGTAGGTTTCTACATGTGTGTGAATCATGTGAATGAATTAATTGTTTTTCTACATGTGTGTGAATCGTATGATGTATATATATAGTCTTGATCATCTTGTTATTGTAGGTTTGTGGCATGTTGTTAGGATGAAATCATAATATGTTGTAAACCTGCAGTTTAGAACTGAATTGGAAGTTCTGCATCCTGCTGACCAGCTGGACAGTAGCCCGTAAGCTGGTAGTAAAAAAAATGACACTTAGTCGCCGGTTATTTATAATAACCATCAATGAAGGTATACATTGTCGGTTGTTTATAAGAAATTGACGATTATGTTCTAACTCAGGCCAAAACAAATCGGGTTTGGAGATAAACATCGGTTTATGAAATCATAACTGACAACAATTTGTAGTTGTATTGTCGGTTTTACACTAAACTGATGATTATGAACCAAACACTTTTTGTTTGGAAAGGGAGTTAATCATCAGTGTCTTAAGATAGGGTTCGGTTTTCTTTATGTAACCGATGACTATGGATCCTACCGGTGTCAGGTTTTTTTATTGCAATCGGGGCCAGCTTTGTGTCCTCAGTTTTGGAACTGACGTCGTAGGCTTCTACCTTTATGGGTGTCACTTGGAAATAGACATAAAAAGGCCATTTTAACCGAAGTTAAAGGTAGTATATGTACTATGAAACAATGGTTTTCCTTAGGTGTTATGGACTATTTTCTACCATGTGTCATGATCCAATGGTTTGACTTCTTGTGTCAACCGATGGCTTGGACGTAGTTGCTTTTTTGGACCTTCTCTTATTCTTGAAACTAATGGCTATGATTCCCTAACAGCTGATTTTCTTGGTGCTCTCATCAAGAGGTTAAATTGATGGTTTTTTATAAGCTCTATAAAATGATGGTTTTATTTAATGGTTAGTTATATTTTCCACCTAGTGTTGACAACCAATGGCTTCACTATTTTCACAAATGATTGTCTCACTATGTCATGACTTGATGGATTTATTGGTTCCATGATTCAATGGTTCACAACCAGTGATTTCATAGGTTGCAAGATCCAATGGTCTTCATAGCGTCAACATCTGATGTTTCACCTAGTTGTTCACAACCGATGGCCCATCTAGGTCTAGTTCAAATGGTACCTTTGGGTTCAAGATCTAATGGCATCTCTAGCTCTATGATTTGATGGCTTTCCTAGATGCAGAATTCATGGTTTTCTATGTATATGATTCAATGGTTTTACTTACATGTAATCTGATGGTTTTCCTACATAACATCTGATGGTCTTGTTGGGGGTTCATGATTTGATGGTGATGTTTTGGCTTAAGTATGTCCATGATTTGATGGAGATTATAGATTTTATGGTTTGTACTTTTTCCTATGTATGTGTATAAATCAATGGTTCACCTTTGAAGGATGATTTTTAATGTATGAACCAATGTATTAGTTCTGGTGTTGAAACAACTTATCTTATTGAACTAACCTAATCAAATTAAATGATGATGGTTAATCGTACTTAGCTTCCTTGTATGTTTATATGATGAAGGAATACATTTATAAATGTTTCATGATTGGTAACCCTAATATGTCACTTTATGAACATCATAACCCTTATGAATGAGGGAATGTTATGTTGAACCATGTATCACAAGTATGGTGATGGTTTGTTGAACCTTTTATGAAGTGTTGAAAGATAATGATGTTCTTGCAAGAGATGATATGATGGTCTTAGTTACCTTTAGGAATGTCTTGATCCCTAATGGAGGTGTGATGCTCTTCATGATGAGACAAGCATTAGTATCATGTGATGATGGGATAGGGAATGAATCTCATACATTTTATATCTTTTTGAGTTGTTATATATCCATGGTTCCTAGAACTCTTTTAAGGTTGTATGCAACTTGATTGATGCAGCTTTAGCTCACCCAATTGACATTAACTAATTAGGTGAAACCCTAATTATGTAGTCCCATGTTCTTTAGAACCATTCCATTACCAAAACTTGTTGGATGGTAGAACATGTATTCCAGAATAGAATCTCAGAGTCATATATTACTGAGTATATGTGGGTACAAGAGACTATGTGTCCTTGACATCCTAATCTAAAGGTTTGGAGGATGTTTGCTGACATGTCTCAAATTGAGAGCGGTTGATGTCGTGCCTTGGGTATATGTATATGTGATGTGATTGAGGATAGTTGTGGTTGTACCTTGAATGACAGGATTTTGTATACCCTAGTTACTAGTGTTGTGACCTATATACCAAGGGAAGACTAGGCTATTGCAACTTGATTATATATGTCACTACGGAGGACATGTACTGAGTGAGGGTGGACAGATCTTAGGATTTTGGTTCTCCTAGATCTTGTACAAAATTGAATGGCACTTCTTGGTGGTCAGTTGGGGTCTGAGTGGCATAGCTTGAACTCCCTAGGGCTTAATAAAAGATGTAATTCAGTTGTGCAGCATATCCTGCTAGGGTTAAACACGATTAATATTGGTTGATAATGCTTTTCTTGTTCTTATAATGTTTATTTGTCATATAATGCGGAAAGAGAAGTCTAATGTTTAAAATATGATAGCTTTATTAGTCCCTATAAACATCATGTTAATCATTCTTGTTCTGGTATTATAAACTGTATTAGTATTATCTTCTAAATATGTTCCAATAATATAACATACTGTCAATGATTGTTGTTGAGAGTTATATCTCTCACTAGGACATGGGTCTCACCTGGTGGATCACCACATCTTTTTAGGTGATTGTCAGCGACGTTTCCAGGTTTATGGTGTTGAGGAAGAGTGTCTTAGAGATCAGTAGGAGCAGAAGTTTGGCTTGTAGTTAGTATGTTCTAGAGTCGTCCATGTAGTCTTAGGTCTGGGAAGGGGATGTTTTGTAGATGATATGCATATCGACTCAAGTTTTAGTAGTAGTCTGATGTGGAATATTGCATGTATATATGTGGGACATACCTTTTGTATACAGATTGTGGTTGAGGCCACTAGATAGAGATGTAAATACCTGATATGATATGTGCTATTATGCAGTTTATTAGACTTAAATGTAATCATTCATGAACATGTTGGTGATGTTTATATCGGTTTTCGTTATCCCTTTTTCTTGTTGTGTGATTAATTAGCAACCGATCACGTGTTTTTTTAGTAATCTCATTTAGCATGACATGTTGTCCACTTATCTTGTTTTCCAGCTTCATAAATCTTTGTATGGGCTAAAGAAGTCACATTGGGTGTGGTTCCCAGATATTTACTCAATATATTGAAGCCTATAGCCTACAACAGTCTAGTCTCAACTACTATGTCTTCTACCAACATGGATCCTCTAGTTATATCCTTCTTTTAGTTTATGTGGACAACATTGGTATTGAAGGTGATGATCACTAAGGAATTGCACACATGGAATAATTTCTCCAAGGTAAATTTTTCCAAATATCCTAGTTGTAACGACCTCGCTTTTTAACAACCCCGAATTAAGAAAGGCCAAAAATATGAGATCCAATACCTACAAATATTTCCAAAGATTTAAATTTTAATCAAATAATAAAAAATTCCAGATAATTTCACTCATTTCAAAATATTATAAACAATATGCTTACATAAACTTCATATCTTTAGGTATGCACTTTCGAAAAGAAACAACTGGCTAAATCCTCCTTTTAAATGTATAATGCTTCAATGGCATTTCCATCTTTATCTTCATGTATATCAGTTTATACATAAGATGGCATGAAACAAATACGTGATCAGTATGTTTCCATACTGGTACATGGGTTGCATAAAAAATATGCAAGTATATAACAACATATATTCCAAAAAATATTTGTAAATATAAACTGGCATTTTCTTCACATAATATTTCTTTCATGTGATATTCATAGTAGCATTAAAACTGAATAGAATTAAACAAACAACCAACATTTTATTTGTTCAATCCTTGAGAAAAACCTTTAAGAACACTAACAAACTAATGTGGTTATTCTTAGGCATAACCACATACCTTATTGGTGAGCCATGCAGATTATGCAAACATTCTTTAAGCATTTCATCCAATCAAGCAGGCAAAGAAAGCAATTTGTATGTTTACAAATCTTGAAGTGTCACTTGTCATATTCATCACATTAATTACATTAAACCCTACTCGGGTCTTAATCTTGGGTTTAGGTTGACTTGTTACCAACTTATCATTAGAGTTATTCTTCGATAATCCAATCCCCAT
Source organism: Alisma plantago-aquatica (assembly GCA_963693085.1). NCBI lineage: Eukaryota > Viridiplantae > Streptophyta > Magnoliopsida > Alismatales > Alismataceae > Alisma > Alisma plantago-aquatica. Next base: position 158,700,745 of record OY856414.1, on the reverse strand, counting down.
CTTCACCATTTTAATGATTTAAGAACCCTAATTCATATAGGTGTAGGCTTGATCATCAAATATATGATATTATTACATCATGTACACATAGATCAGATTAACTTCATTAAGGTTATGGAAAGTTACATCATTGATACTCTAGATCTTAATTACACATGTTAAGGATTACTTAATCTAGAATACTTAGTTTGTCATTATTATTATCATATACATGTTATATTACCATTATAGTTCACAATATCAGTTAATGGCATAAAAGAGAGGTTCTTACCATATTCAACATGCTAATGCCCAAATCTAGGATTTCTATGCTTTAATCACCTCTTTAATACATATTAATGCTACTTTTGGAATAGGAAGCAGTTTTAGGTCTCATTGATATTTTATTGGATTCCTATCACTTTTTAGATCATTTTGATATGTAAGCCTACTATTTTTGGACATTCCTAGCAATTACTATAAATTAAACAAGAAAAGCCTTTTATCGTAAATGTGGGTCACGTGGCCCTTCCCATTTGTCAGTCCCAATGCCACATCCTTTGAAGTGTGGTTCACTCTCTTAATTCTCCCTTGAATTGGAAATTAAGGTCTGGTTCAACAATATTGAACCGTCGAGTGCAGTGGACCATCAGTCTCCTCTTCCTTCTCATGATGGAGTCTATTCATAGTGACTATGGTGCTCAGGCATTGATTCGACCGTCATGGACCCAAGACCCAAAGAATAAGGGATAGTTTGGAAATCACCCCTTCTCCTCTATGATCTCTACTACCCACTGACGAGCAAGCTCCATCCTTCCCCATGTTGTGTGCGGCCTGCATGCAATCCACCGCCAATGATGAGTCGAGATCTCACACCGTCTAGACTCCTAGTGTCCTTCTTGCCTCACTTCCACTGGTAGGGTCTACCACATGTATGGCAACACATCCCATTATCACACAGATAACGAGGTGTTACGCGAAAATGTGCGGAAATCACCATAACCACAGATTATCAAAAACACGGGTTAATTAAAACCGATTGCGGAAACTGATGAATAGAGAAACATATTATATTTCAGTCCACATCCTGCAAAAAAACATGTTATATATATATCCATACAAGGTTGGATACATGTCTACAGCTTAGAGCAACAGATGTCCTGTCATAACATGAATTCACCACCTGTTATATACATAAAGGCCTGCATCCGGCCAGAAGCAGGATATACAAACATCTTCGATCGTACATCATAAAAAAACGTCAAAACACCGCCAAGGACCTAAGAGTACAGGGATGACTCTAGACTCTATCACAAAACATCCAAAACAGCAGCACATCCAATGCTTGCCTTTTACTGATCTTCTTGTTGCTCGGCCGCAACTCCACGACCACCACCACGTCTAGCTCGAACACCTAAATTGGGTGTAAACCAGTGGAGTGAGACAATTGAACATTGTCCCAACGGGAGGCATAACTCCCCGCCAAAACTACAGATGTCATAAGATCATATACATTAAGCAGCTATCGGGTAAATGATATAACAATAACAATCTATTGAAATAAGGCTAACTAATCTTACCAGCTATATCCAATTATTACATGTAGGACATGATTAATAAGACAGGATATCCAAATTCAACTACATATGAGAAACATATGAATAACTGCAATATAAAGAGAGTAACTACACAAACAAGGCCTCAACCAATGTTTCGTGTTTGCCTTAAGCAGTATATACGAAACGGATGGATTATGTTTTATTATGCCCTGAGGAAGTGAACCGTACCGTTCAATTCCAACCATCGGCTGCGAAGCCCATAACCGGTACCATACAAGGTCAATGGAAGAGCCGGAATCCACGACCTCACCCCTCGTGGTCAGTACACGAGAAACACAGCAGGACCGCAGTCTCATGCTCAAGTGGTCTTATGCCACAAGGTCAGCTCCTCAGGCTACCCTTCCTCTAGCCCCCCTTAGTACAGGTCACGGCGCTAGTAAAACTGAGCCACGGGTCTCAACACCGTGCTCTGAGCCATGAACGCATTCATGCTCATCATATCCCATATTCGGAGCCATGGGCCATGTTCACCATGCTCATCACATATCTGAGTCTGCAACCGCAGCTGCACTCATTTCACCTCTCTATTTGAGGCTAGGAGAAACCTCGCATATTCAAAAATATGCACTCCGGGTTAACCTGCAGGAGAACCCGTTTCATCATCACCCTATCCTGACTGATGATGGATCTATGGCCAGGGCAAACTACATGATAGATTTCACTGTGATTAGTTAGTGTCTTTTAGATGGATTGCAAGATTCAACCAAGTTGTATAACATGCAAACAATAGAAAACAAACACACAATATAACTCAATATCATGCTACTATTGTATTCACATCAACCAATTCCATTTCAAGGACCCAACATCACATGTTATCACTTGGCCTCTTGCCAACCATCTAGATCCACCTCAAGGAATCATCTCATAACATGGGATCTCAATCCCTCATCATATTGTGCCATAGCCTCTCAAGGCTTTCATCATCATTATGGAACATCACTCATAATACACCTGTCATCACAGTATTCTCATATAACCATCCCTCATATCCCTTCACCTGGCTATGCATTTCCTGCATGGTTAGTATCATTCAATAATCAATGAGAATAACCAAGGGACTTACCATTCACAAGATTACATCTAGGGTTTAGGGTTAAGCATATCATTGATATAAGGACTATGCCTACCATCATGAGATATCATTCAAAGTTGCTATAAATGTCACTATACATCACATGATGATCGTGTGCTCAAGACACACTATTATGCAACTATTTTTGTACCTTACCATGCTTTGACATCCTGTTAAAAAGGGACATATAACACAAGCATTATTCATAGTCATTATTGTAATCATTAAGTGAGCAAGGAGTTACTAATGATATTAAGGGTAATTGCTAGCCAAGCCACTTCCATGACACCAAGTTCCCTCACAAAAGGTACCAAAACCCTCACAAAAAGACCTTCTCAGGTAGGGTTCATCCTCACCCAAACCATGGTGTGCAGCCAAGTCAGGCGTGCAGCTCACTCCTGAGCGTGCAAGGCATATCGGGCGTGCAGCTCAGGCGTGCAGGTGTACCAAGCGTGTAGGGTGTCGGGCGAGTAGGTGTATCGGGCGTGCAAGGTGTCGGGCGAGCAACTAATACCGGGTGAGCAGGGGGATGTCGGGCGAGCAGCCCCCAAGGCGTGCAGCCTGTCGGGCAGATCTAGCTCAAAGTGTGCAAGGTCAGAATGCTCACCCGCCCAAGGAACAAAAGGGATACATTGCTCACTTAGGTCGTGCAAGGGCATCTAAGCCATGAGGGCTGTCGGGCAGCACCTCTACAAGCACCAAACGCTCAAGATGCAACTCATCAAGGTTATCTAACCAGCTCACCTTCTTGCCCTAGATGAGAAGAGAGTCTTGCTCAAGCCACTAAGTCACAAGCTCACCTCAATCGACTAGGAAAGAGGGGTGTTTCTCATGGCATTAGGACCCAACTCACTCTTCTAGATCAAGGGGAGAGAGGAGTGTTGCTCCCTAAACCCTAACTCATATGAATCGGCCAACATGGCTATTAAGCAAGAACTAACTACTCATGCATATAGGCAAGATTAAAGTAACATATATGAAAAGAGAGTAGAGTAGCTAGGGTTAGAGTTATGCAATCCGCCTTAAGCTCCAAGCTCCAAGGAAGAAGAAGAACTCCAAGCTCCACGCACCACCAAGCAAAGAGGATGGAGAGCTCCAAGGGATATCGACCACCAAAGCTCCTCCAAGGGTGGGTATCGGCCACCACTCTTCTTCTCCAAGGGTGTGCCAGCCACCAAGCAAGGGAAGGAGGGAGTGTGTTGTGCACAAGAGGGAGAGGAACCAAAGGGACCTCAAGCTAAGGAAGGAACCATCTTTATAGAAAGGAAGGGAGGAGAAAACAAGGTTGGTCCATGCTAAGTGTCGTCCACCCAAGGAACACTTGTCCACAAGCTCAAGCCACCACTCTAGCAAGCCATAAGACACTTGTCCAAAATGTGAACCAAGTGTCCACCAAACAAGACCAAGCACCATGGGTGACACACCTCCTTGTTGGCCGACTCACACACACCCTAGTCCGACACACACCTCACTTGGCTGATACAAGGTCCAACCAAGCCCAAACAAGGCATCTCAAGGCCCAAACAAGCTCAACAAAGGCCCAAAGAGCTCAAACAACAAGCCCAAGCCTTCCTCTTAACTCTATAGGAAGCAAAGAGAGAGAGGAACACCTCACAAGGTGGGAAACTTGCACACAAACCCCTAGACTTAGGTTATTTGCAAGTAGCACCTCCAACTCTCAACAAAGCACAACCAAACCCTAATCACCACCAAAGGTGATTAGCAGGCACCAAAACACCAGGGTTAAGCAAAGCAAATAGGGTAAGCCCTAAACGAAGGTCAGGGTCCTTACAATCTAACCCCCTTTAAGGGATTTCGTCCCTGAAATCCGAAGAGAGAAGCGAGGGATACTTCCTCCTCATCTCTTCCTCAAGCTCCCACATGGTTTCCTCAATGCCACGATGTTGCCAAAGAACTTTCACAAGAACCAGGTCCTTCTTCTTCAGCTTCTTGATCCTTCTATCAAGGATCGCCACAGGACCCTCCTCGTAGGTCACATCTGCATCAAGCTCAACCTCAACTAGCTGTATCACTGTTCCTGAATCCGGATGACTTTTCTTCAGCATACTGACATGAAACATTGTATGTAACTTGTGCAACTCTGGAGGCAACTATATCTCGTAAGCTACTTTGCTAACACGTGCTATGACTGGGTAAGGCCCCATATACCTGGGTGCCAATTTACCCTTCCGTCCAAACCTTAGCACACCTTTCCAAGGTGATACCTTAAGATATACTTTGTCTCCTACCTGGAACTCCAAAGGTCATCGGCGATTGTCTGCATAAGACTTCTGCCTGTCCTGTGCCACTTTCAACTGTTGCTGTATCACTTTGATCTTCTTTGTCGTTTGCTGAACTAACTCAGGACCCAACAACTGATACTCACCAGACTCATACCAACACAAAGAAGATCTGCACTTCCTTCCATACACGGCTTCGTAAGGATCCATGTCGATACTTCGCTGACAATTGTTGTTGTAGGCAAACTCTATCAAACTCAGATGCACATCCCAACTGCCAGGGAACTGCAAAACACAGACTTGAAGGAGATCTTCTAAAATCTGAATAGTCCTCTTAGACTATCCATCTGTCTGCGGGTGGAAGGCGGTACTGAACCTCAACTGCGTTCCCAACGCTTTGTGCAACTGCTGCCAGAAACGACTGGTAAACTGAGGACCTCTGTCAGAAACTATCGTCGCTGGCACACCGTGCAAACGTACTATCTCATCCACGTACACTCTGGCAAGTTTCTCAGCTGTATATGTCGTCTTCACGGGAAGGAAATGGGCAGACTTAGTCAATCTGTCCACTATTACCCAAATGGAATCATGATTCCTAGTTGTCCTGGGCAGACCAACTACGAAATCCATGGTTATATGATCCCTCCATTGCGGTATCGGCAAGGGTTGAAACATACCTGCCAGCTTCTGATGCTCAGCCTTTACTTGCTGACAAACCGCACATCTTGCCACGAACTTGGCTACATCTTTCTTCAAGTCGGGCCACCAATACAAGTCTTTCATACTATGATACATCTTGGCGACACCTGGATGCATAGCATACATTGATGTGTGTGCTTCCTCAAGCACCAACTTCCTTAGCTCATCAACATCTGGAACCACCATCCTATCACGATAGCAAACCTGTCCATCCTCGGACTCATGAAACCCATCACGCTTTTCGCTGCCAAACTCTGATCTGATCAACTGTATCGCATCATCTATCTGATGTGCATCCTTGATCTACTGTCTCAACATAGGCTTGACTTGCATCTGTGCGAAAAGACCAGACAACAAAGAAACTTCCATCTGCACATTCATCTTCCGCAAAGAGACAAACATATCACGTTTATGGCATACCAGGGAACTCAACTGTGCCTTCTTTGAAGGAGGTGAGGAAGACTTTCTGCTAAGCGCATCAGCTACCACGTTCACCTTACCGGGATGATACTCGATAGTGCAGTCGTAATCATTGATCAACTCCATCCAACGCCGCTGTCGCATGTTCAACTCTTACTGCGTAAAGATGTACTTCATATTTTTATGATCCGTAAAGATCTGACACACTTCCCCATACAGATAGTGTCTCCAAATCTTTAACGCATGAACCACTGCCGCCAACTCCAAATCATGAGTCAGATAGTTCTCCTCATGCTTCTTGAGCTGTCGCGAGGAAAAAGAAACCACGTGATCCTCCTGCATCAGCACACAACCTAAACCTTTCTTGGAAGCATCACAAAAGACAACATAACCTTTCCATGGTTCTGGAAAAATCAACACTGGAGCACTGGTCAGCTTCTCCTTCAAACTCTAGAAAGCTTGCTGACATCGATCATCCCAAACAAAAGGTACATCCTTTCTCGTCATCTTAGTCATCGGCAAAGCAATCGAACTGAAGTCCTTGATAAACCTCCGGTAGTATCCTGCTAAACCAAGGAAACTACGAACTTCTGTCGGTGTCTTTGGTTGTTCCCTTTCTGCAACAGATTCAACCTTCTTCGGATCTACTTTGACTCCTTCAGCAGATATCACATGACCCAAGAAAGACACTTCTTCCAACCAGAACTCACACTTACTAAACTTAGCATACAACTGATGTTGGCGAAGAAGAGTCAACGCTCGATGAAGATGTCGCTCATGCTCTAGCCTGTCCCGACTATAGATCAAGATGTCATCTATAAAGACTACAACAAACTGATCTAAGAACGGACGAAACACTCGGTTCATTAGATCCATGAAAGCAGTAGGTGCATTAGTTAACCCAAATGGCATAACCACAAACTCATAATGACCATACCTCATCCTAAAGGCTGACTATGGTATGTCATCCGCCTTTATCCTCAACTGATGATATCCAGACTGTAGGTCGATCTTTGAAAACACTGTAGCACCATGCAACTGATCGAACAGGTCATCTATCCTCGGCAATGGGTACTTATTCTTGATCGTGACCTTGTTCAGCTATCGATAGTCTATACACAACCGCATCGAACCATCCTTCTTCTTAACAAACAGCACGGGAGCACCCCAAGGCGACGTATGTCTATACACTCGGTCGGATAAAACCCTTGTCCAGCAGCTCTTGCAACTGCTTCTTCAACTTTGCCATCTCTACTGGAGCCATTCTGTACGGTGTCTGCACAACTGGTTGCATTCCTAGAACCAGATTGATCTCGAAATCAATCTCTCGGGGTGGGGGAACACCACGAAACTCCTCAGGAAACACGTCTGCAAACTCACGAACAACTGACACCTCCTCAAGGCTAGGACCTTTTGCCTTGGTAGCCACAACGGTATCCACCACATGAGCTAAGAACACCTCACATCCTTGACGTAACAGCCTATCTGCTACCATGGCTAATACCAGACATGTCGGAAGAATCTTCCTATCTCTTTGGAAGATCCACTTCTCTCTAGCATCATCAAACACTGCCTGCTTGGAACCACAGTCTAAAACAACTTTATACCTTTCTAAGGTATCCATCCCAAGGATAACATCAAAGCCTTGCATATCAAGTGGTATATGGTTCACTTGAATGTGGTGTCCCGAGAAAGACAAGACACAAGAGGGACACTCTTCTCGAAGCAAAGAGGAACCATCAAGAGGGGTTTCTAACAACAAGCTATCCTTCTTACAACTAACAGGTAAACGACAGTTTTCAAGCATACTATAGGCGATAAAAGAGTGTGTAGCACCCAGGTCAACCAGAATAGATATAAAGCAAGAAGAAGACATATCAGAATGAAATAACTCCATCTAACCTGTCACTACTCGCAAATTGACTATCGCCTCCGGCTGATTCATAGCATAGAATCGAGCCGTTGCTTGTTGTCCACGACCTCTGCTTCCTTGAGCAGACAATCCAGCCTGAGATGCTTGACTGCGACCTCATCCTCTGCTACCACTAGGCTGTGGCCTCTCTGACCCCTGAAGGTTCTGCCTCGGCTGCTGGGTTACTTCATCATCTCTTAAGGGACAACTCGACTTAACATGACCTATCTGACCACAGGCATAGCACATCCTACCATCAACTCGTGGCCCAGATGGCCCTGTCACTGCCACAAAAGCCGAACTTTGTGCCTTAGATGGTGAAGAAACATAACCTCTTCCTCTACTCAGAGACCACTGAGACGGTCCTCTAGAACCTCTCATCACTGACGGTGCCGAAAACCTATGCTTCTTGAAGCCACCAAACCTCTGACCCTGAAACTGAGCAGGTCTCTTCTTAGCCATAGACTATCTTTTCTCCCTAACAGATCGTTCAATCCTTCGGACAGATTCCACAAACGTCGCAAACTGCTCCCGGTTCTCCAACGCAGAAACCGGTGTCGTCAGCTCAGCACTCAGACCCTTCTCGAAACGTCTGATCTGTTCCTCGTCTGTCATTTCCATGTGAGGACAAAACCTCAACAGATCCATAAACTTGGCTTCATACTCGGTGATGTTCATCGTTCCCTGCCGCAAACTCTTGAAATGACGGATCTTCTCATCCAGATACGTCTTGGGAAAGTATATGGTGATGAACTCGCATCGAAACACTTCCCAACAGATCACCTCACCATGCCGCTTCTCTTCCTCGATGGTCCACCAGTGACCAGCACTACCTTTCAGAAGGTAGACAGCATGCTTTACCTTGTCTGCTTTGGGGATGTCAAGGATCCGGAAATCCTTCTCGAGACTTGTCATCCATAGATCTGCATCCGCTGGATCAGCCGTCCCAGCATAATCCAAAGCTCCAACTCGGCGAAGCCGCTCAAAGGTCTTCCCAATACCCGATGCTTCTCCATGGGGAACCTGTGCTCGCGGAGGAGGCATTGGTAATCGCTCAACCATGATATTCATCGTAGCCATTAACTGCCCCATAAGCTGTTGGTAAGCAGGATGTTCAAGTATGGCTGGGTTAGGTTGGGGGACCTCAGGCACCTGATCTTCATGTGCATGTCCATCTGCTCCATCAACCGATGCAGCATCACTATGCTCAGGAGCATGTTCTTCATGGTTTCCAGACATCTTGGCTTTTCTTCCGCTAAGGGCAGAAGATATTGTAAGAAAACCTAGAAAACTCATAAGAACAGACTCAACCTAGTCCTAGATCCCTGTAGACTCAGCGAACCTAGAGCTCTGATACCAAAACTTGTGGCAACACATCCGATTATCACACAGATAATGAGGTGTTACGCGAAAACGTGCGGAAATCACCATAACCACAGATTATCAAAAACACGGGTTAATTAAAACCGATTGTGGAAAACTGATAAACAGAGAAACATATTATATTTCAGTCCACATCCTACAACAAAACATGTTATATATATATATATATATATATATATATATATATATATATATATATATATATATATATATATATATCCATACAAGCCTGGATACATGTCCGCAGCTTAGAGCAACAGATGTCCCATCATAAAGGCCCGCATCGGGCCAGAAGTAGGATATACAAACATCTTCGATCGTACATCGTAAAACAACGTCAAAACACCGCCAAGGACGTGAGAGTACATTGATGACTCTAGACTCTATCACAAAACATCCAAAACAGTAGCACATCCAACGCTTGCCTTTTACTGATCTTCTTGCTGCTCGGCCGCAACTCCGCGACCACCACCATGTCTAGCTCGACCACCTAAAAAGGGTGTAAACCAGTGGAGTGAGACAATTGAACATTGTCCCAGCGGGAGGCATAACTCCCTGCTAAAACTACAGAACTCATAAGATCATATACATTAAGTAGCTATCGGGTAAATGATATAACAAGAACAGTCTAGTGAAATAAGGCTAACTAATCTTACCAGCTATATCCAATTATTACATGTAGGACATGATTAATAAGACAGGATATCCAAATTCAACTACATATGAGAAACATATGAATAACTGCAATATAAAGAGAGAAACTACACAAACAAGGCCTCAACCAATGTTTCGTGTTTGCCTTAAGCAGTATATACTAAACGGATGGATTACGTTTTATTATGCCCTGAGGAAGTGAACCGTACTGTTCAATTCCAACCATCGGCTACGAAGCCCATAACCGGTGCCATACAAGGTCAATGGAAGAGCCGGAATCCACGACCTCACCCCTCGTGGTCAGTACACGAGAAACATAGCAGGAACGCAGTCTCATGCTCAAGTGGTCTTATGCCACAGGGTCAGCTCCTCAGGCTACCCTTCCTCTAGCCCGCCTTGGTACAGGTCACGGCGCTAGTAAAACCGAGCCATAGGTCTCAACATCGTGCTCTGAGCCATGAACGCATTCATGCTCATCATATCACATCTCCGGAGCCATGGGCCATGTTCACCATGCTCATCACATATCCGAGTCTGCAACCGTAGCTGCACTCATTTCACCTCTCTATTTGAGGCTAGGAGAAACCTCGCATATTCAAAAATATGCGCTCCGGGTTAACCAGCAGGAGAACTCGTTTTACCATCACCCTATCCTGACTGATGATGGATCCATGGCCAGGGCAAACTACATGATAGATTTCACTGTGATTAGTTAGTGTCTTTTAGATGGATTGCAAGATTCAAACAAGTTGTATAACATGCAAACAATAGAAAACAAACACACAATATAACTCAATATCATGCTACTATTGTATTCACATCAACCAGTTCCATTTCAAGGACCCAACATCACATGTTATCACTTAGCCTCTTGCCAACCATCTAGATCCACCTCAAGGAATCATCTCATAACAAGGGATCTCAATCCCTCATCATATTATGCCATAGCCTCTCAAGGCTTTCATCATCATTATGGAACATCACTCATAATACACCTGTCATCACAATATTCTCATATAACCATCCCTCATAGCCCTTCACCTGGCTATGCATTTCCTACATGGTTAGTATCATTCAATATTCAATGAGAATAACCAAGGGACTTACCATTCACAAGATTACATCTAGGGTTTATCACCAAAGATCAATTAGGTTTAAGCATATCATTGATATAAGGACTATGCCTACCATCATGAGATATCATTCAAAATTGCTATAAATGTCACTATACATCACCTGATGATCGTGTGCTCAAGACACACTATTATGCAACTATTTGTGTACCTTACCATGCTTTGACATCATGTTAAAAAGGGACATATAACACAAGTATTATCATAGTCATTATCGTAAACATTAAGTGAGCAAGGAGTTACTAATGATATTAAGGGTAATTGCTAGCCAAGCCACTTCCATGACACCAAGTTCCCTCACAAAAGGTACCAAAACCCTCACAAAAAGACCTTCTCGGGTAGGGTTCATCCTCACCCAAACCATGGCGTGCAGCCAAGTCAGGCGTGCAGCTCACTCCTGAGCGTGCAAGGCATATCGGGCGTGCAGCTCAGGCGTGCAGGTGTACCAAGCGTGCAGGGTGTCGGGCGAGCACGTGTATCGGGTGTGCAAGGTGTCGGGCAAGCAACTAATACCGGGTGAGTAGGGGGATGTCGGGCGAGCACTTATACTGGGCGAGCAGTCCACCGGGTGAGCAGCCCCCAAGGTGTGCATCATGTCGGGCAGATCTAGCTCAAAGCGTGCAAGGTCAGAATGCTCACCCACTCAAGGAACAAAAGGGATACATTGCTCACTTAGGTCGTGCAAGGGCAGCTAAGCCATGAGGGCTGTCAGACAGCACCTCTACAAGCACCAAACACTCAAGATGCAACTCATCAAGGTTATCTAACGAGCTCACCTTCTTGCCCAAGATGAGAAGAGAGTCTTTCTCAAGCCACTAAGTCACAAGCTCACCTCCATCGACTAGGAAAGAGGGGTGTTGCTCATGGCATTAGGACCCAACTCACTCTTCTAGATCAAGGGGAGAGAGGAGTGTTTCTCCCTAAACCCTAACTCATATGAATCGGCCAACATGGCTATTAAGCAAGAACTAACTACTCATGCATATAGGCAAGATTAAAGTAACATATATGAAAAGAGAGTAGAGTAGCTAGGGTTAGAGTTATGCAACCCGCCTTAAGCTCCAAGCTCCAAGGAAGAAGAAGAACTCCAAGCTCCATGCACCACCAAGCAAAGAGGATGGAGAGCTCCAAGGGATATCGACCACCAAAGCTCCTCCAAGGGTGGGTATCGGCCACCACTCTTCTTCTCCAAGGGTGTGTCGGCCACCAAGCAAGGGAAGGAGGGAGTGTGTCGTGCACAAGAGGGAGAGGAACCAAAGGGACCTCAAGCTAAGGAAGGAACCATCTTTATAGAAAGGAAGGGAGGAGAAAACAAGGTTGGTCCTGGCTAGGTGTCGTCCACCCAAGGAACACTTGTCCACAAGCTCAAGCCACCACTCTAGCAAGCCATAAGACACTTGTCCAAAACGTGCACCAAGTGTCCACCAAACAAGACCAAGCACCATGGGCGACACACCAAGCTTGCACTAGGGCGACACACCTCCTTGTTGGCCGACTCACACACACCCTAGGCCGACACACACCTCACTTGGCCGATACAAGGTCCAACCAAGCCCAAACAAGGCATCTCAAGGCCCAAACAAGCTCAACAAAGGCCCAAAGAGCTCAAACAACAAGCCCAAGCCTTCCTCTTAACTCTAGAGGAAGCAAAGAGAGAGAGGAACACCTCACAAGGTGGGAAACTTGCACACAAAACCCTAGACTTAGGTTATTTGCAAGTAGCACCTCCAACTCTCAACAAAGCACAACCAAACCCATATCACCACCAAAGGTGATTAGCAGGCACCAAAACACCAGGGTAAAGCAAAGCAAACAGGGTAAGCCCTAAACGAAGGTCAGGGTCCTTACAACATGACACTCCCTCCCCACTTTCACCCTAGGTTGTTGCAGTGTCCAAGGGTCATCTTCCACCTTCCCTACATCTCCTTTGTGAGATGCACTAGTCGCACAGGGCATTGTCGCATGCTATCTCTAGGAGAGGCAATGCTACTGATTTTAATCACAACGCATGATACTACTCCTCCCTTGACTATTAGTCATCTGTTCTCCACCCTCCAGGGTTCCTCCTCCCTCAACCACTCTTCCTTGATAAAGGGGAGTCGACCTACCCCAACGATCCTTGGACATGGTCTATTATTTGCTTGTGTGTCGCCTAACACCTTGCATGGCGATGACACCCCTCGGGAAATATTCACGGGCCATTGTTCAGTCTGATTCATTGTAGGTTAAAAGTAATGTTGGCAATTCTCGTGTTTCTCAAGTTCATCAAAGGGGTGGTTGAGCTCGAGTCGACACCGATTTCACTTAGGATCAACACAGGATTGTTGTCAAGTTCTTGGAGGGAAGGGTAGTGCTCTCTCATCTCCTTATATAGGCTATTTGCATGGCTTCTAGGGTTGTGAAGGGGGATTACAATGAAGAGAAGTAAATGAAGGTGTGGGCATCGGCCAAGGCGTGTTTCCTTTATAGGTTACAATCTGACAATTTTAGAAATTAATTCAATTGATTTAAACACTACCATCCATCTATGAATCTTTGTCTCATTATTTTCCCTCTCATCTATGGTAATTAATATTAATGGCTTAACAAAAGTTAATCACTTATTTGTTAGTATGTATTTTTGGCTTTGATTAAGTATTTTCTCAATAGGTTAATATTTGATCAAAAAAAATAAAAACCATTAGGGGGAGTATACATTGGATAGTTGATCATTAATATATTTAAGAATACACTTTATCATTGCATTCTTGATTATCCTTCCATATCTCCCTTGATATATTCCTCTAATCAAATTATCCTTATTTCAAGGAAATTCATAAAGTCTTTTCCAATCCATATCTAATTAGTCAAGATTTATTGGTATGTCTTTCATACACAAAATTTTCTCTTTAGAAACATTACTTAAAACAAGCCATTATTCCATTGTGTATCCTTTTTCTCCCAAAATATATAATTCTCTTTCTTTCCATTATAATTTTCAAGTTTAGAAAAGTTAAGTCGAGATAATTTTATTTGGTGCATCAACATTTTGTTGCCTCTCTTAGCAAGATAATTATTCCTTTAATTATCCAAAGCATCATGTGTTTTATTTTCCCTTGGAAACTTGACAACTATTTCATTTATCATATCAAAAGTCATTATTATTTACTCATGTATGAATTCATTTTATTTAACTTGACAAGCACCCATGCCACAATGGAGCTTAACATTAATATTCCACCAATAATACCATTGGGGAATTTATAGATCAATTTTTCCAAAATTGAGGATATAACATTCACCCCTCCTTAAAAGGAATTTTGTCCTCAAAATTCACACCTACTAAGCTCATGGTGAATCATAACTCATCTTAATTTCAAACCTTAGCGTTAACAACCCTACTTAGATATTCTCAATATCTTTTGTTTAGATGCAAAATCCTCACATCATTAATAACATTGGTACTTGAATTCAATTTTAGGTATATCCACATCCTTAGTAATTACATGATTTCAACTCATGGTGATTACATTTTTATTTGTGATTTTAAATTCACTTAGTAATTATCTTTTCACCTAGGTTCCTACCTTTTATTCTTTTATTTCCACATAAGGGTGAGGTAACACCTCCAAACCTAGATCATATGTCATTACAACTTAACTTAAGGTATTCATTCTTATATATCCACTTTAAGCATAACATGTGTCTACCCACACTCTCTCCCTCATAATGAGATACACTTGATTGCAACCCAAATGCAAAGTTCATCTCATTCCAAAAGTAGAGACGGTATATCCACACATTACCTCAAAATTTCATATTATAAGTTGAATCATTCTCAACACGACTCTAAACTATACATTCTCTTTAATTCCTCAATATTCTTAAATTTCATAAAGTAAAATATTTTTTTCACTCTTGAGATTGTACACAACTCCTTCATTATTACATTAATTCCTTCTGCCTTTTACATTTACATCTCATTAATTATGAACCTTAGCCACTTCCTTGAGGTCTGTAGAGGTATAGATACTTTTTGGAGTGATCACATCCATATGCATCTAGGGAGTGCAACTCACATTCTCCCATTAGTCCACTTGATCATCATGAAGGTAGCTAATCTCATGGGTCATGGACCTTGGGTAAACTTAGTTGTTACCTCTCAACCATGTGGTGATATGCATTCAAGGCACAATAAACTCCTAATCCCATCGGTCCTATGTACCTTTCATACTCCCTACTTGACCTTAGAATTGACTTAAGACTCTACCCTTCCCTACAGTTTATTACTAGTACATTATTTTTTTATGCAATTCTTTAAATCAGATTACTCCATATCTTATGACTCTCATTATTCATTTTGCATCCACTGATTGGACTCATGGAAAATTTCCTTTTCAGGCTCAGTCTCATACGGTCAGCCACTTCCATAGTGACTTTTCCTCATATTCCTCAGAGATGGTGTAAGGATTAGGATCCCAGAGGGGAACCACTCCTTACTAGAAATAAAAAGGCAGCATCCCTTGAACCAAACACCACATAAAATTTTTCACCAAAGGGATGGAGACCAATTCATTCAACATGTTTGTATCATAACACAATGAGTAGCAGCGGAATAGATGATTATATAACAATTTATAACGCTTGATAACATTATACATCTCTTCACCACACATGGGTATCCATGAAGGAAAACTAAATATATAAGCCAAAGATCAAGCCGAGGTTCATCTAACCACCACTTCAAGTCTCCCGATAGCTCAGCTACAAAGGTTGATGTCAAAGTTCACCTCTCTTTGATCTAACATGGGGTTGGAAGCATACCCCACAAAAGAAGAGAAGAAAGAGAAACATCAGCAAAGGCGGGTATGTGTATACTAAAATAAATCTGAGCGATATATGGCAATAAGGACATTAAGTATAAAGCTTCACATGCAAAAGATAAGGACTACCCACACGGGAATAAAAGAAAGGAATCATCATCACATGTTAAGATAAGGTACTTGCCATAAATAAAACAATAATGTGGTGCCACATGAGAAAAAATCCTAACCATCACCCTACATGCATGTGAGATAAGCATAATACTAGAATATTATAAAGACAAAGGTGGCCAAGAATCACACATCTTGAACCTGGTGAGACATGGGCCAAGAATCACACATCTTGCCCTATCATGGGAAATCACACATCCACCGCCAAAATATATATAACATGGTCCAGGAATCACACATCCTTCCCTGGCATGGGGAATCACACATCCACCATCCAAAATATCACAATTTTTCCATAAATCATAATGAGACAAAACTAATGCAATTATACTACTCTATTGCTACTGAATCACATAGCAGGTAAAAGTAGAGGCAAGTAGAAAGTATAGTCAGAATTATACAATGTTACCATATCACACAATGGACAACACATGCATCCACAAATAAACATCCACATAACAGTGGGTAGATACCATCAATAATTCTACACCATAGCAAAAGATAAGCTATCAGTAGACTATCCAAGACCATAATAAGAAAGATAGTTCACATTAACCATAATATCAAGAAAATAGACATATGTGTAGGCCATAGCCAAAGAATGATAAGATAGGTGAATTGTTCAACATTGAGGAATAGGGGATACAACATACCTCAATATCAGAGTCCAAAGGCCAAAGCACTTCTAGATCCAAGTCTATGTCACCAAAGATCCTATTAAACACATATACATATTTTATGTCAATTTCATACACATTAACCAAACCCTAAAAATCACTCTTTATTCTTTATGTGAATTAGGTTATGAAAACCATTCCATATTTTATTTTATGTTATTAGGAGTCTAAAACATATTTTATGATATTTTTCTGACTTATAAATATTTAGTTATGAATTATAAAAGTTATTAACTTATTAATTATATCTATTAAAATCATCTCTTTCAAACATGAGATTCAAGTGACAAAACTAATACCATCAGAAAGGTTGCATTTTTCTGAATCCAACCAGTATTTATTTGAAATTTTTGGCCTGACAGCTAGTTAGTTATGAAATTTAGAATTTCGACCAATCTAGATAATTAGATGCCACATAAGCGAGAAAATCCACAAAAAGTAGGTCGGGCCCGCATGACTTGGCCTAATGAACGCTGACTAAGTTAATGGGTCAATGGCTTGCTTAACTCACCCCAAAGCAAAGGATAATATGAAGAATTGACAGAAATACCCCTAGCGGAGGATGAAACAACAGAAAGAAGTTGGGTGGGGCAAAATTGATAAACCACAGGGCATCTTCTTCTTCCTCGCAGATCCCCACTATGTGAGAAATAAGAAAGTAGGTGCTTGCTAGGAATTTGAGCAAAACCATCCGATGTGATGATTCGCGAAAGTGGTTACACGAATATGAAGAACAGACCATCACGAACCTGACAGTGCAAATGACCAGAACCAAGGTATCGAGGAGAGGAGGAATTGCTACCACAAACCCTAACCCCAAAATTGACTACTGATGGTGACTCGTACGACGGGTAAAAGAATTGAGTGGAGAGGACGATTAAGCAAAGAGAGACAAAGCACTCGATAGTCCTATATATAGGTATGGGCAAGCATCTCAGGTTTTCCCAAGGTGACCGAGCTATCTTGGAGACCAAGTTTAGGCGTTTCCAGGAAAATCTACAAAACCAGTTAAAGAAGGGCTCGTTGTGTGCGAACAAACTCAACGAATTCATAGGAGAAGAAATTTTGTGGAAAGATCAAACAAACAGAGAGAAATTGGCTCCCAAAAATCCACAGCAACTAGCGCTTGTTTCTAAAACCATCGCGAGCTGGGAGACAATTCGTAAACCATTGGATCAAGGATCTGATGGTCGAGATCACACGGATACAACATAAGGGGAGTGTGACAAAATAAAAGAGGAAACCTTATCCAAATAGAATTCCGAATAAAGTGTAAAATTCAATTATTTAATGTTTTCTCTCTCTTCATTTGAGGGTGCAAATGAACCCCAATTGGATAAAAAAAATTTCACATAAGATAATTAAGACATGTAGATTTTGAATATGAAATTAGATTTGCCTTTTGAAAACATTTAATGTGTTAAATGAATCAAATCTCATTTTCTCTTTCCTCCTTCACTAATGGCCTTAGGATTATCCAAATTTTATGAAACTTGACCCACAAGTCATATTTAATGTGTTGGATACGAATTTTCCATCAATGTACCATGTTGGAGTTGTTTGTACAATTATTTAATATTTTGAAGGTTCTACACACTCTCTCTCCCAATTTCACCTTTTAAGCAAGCTTTCCCCAAATTGGATGAAAATTTACCCAAAGGCTATATTTATTATGTAGATTATGAATATAATATTATTTTCCTCCTTTAGAGACATTTATTATTTTATGTGATATTTTGGGGAAAACACATCTTTTTTTCAATTTGAATTAATGAATTATTATTATGTGAATAAAATGAAACTTGACTCCCAAGGAAGTTGGGACCCAAAGAACACGATTTTAAACTTAGATTTTACTTTGGGGATTTCCTTTTATGAGATATGTCATATGGCCCATTAGTGGCCCATTATTTCATTATTGGACCAATTATAATCTTATTATCTCCATATGTTTCATATATGATTATTAAGCATGTTTTGTTATGTTACACTTCTTGTGATACATTTTCGATTTCATTATTAGCTTCAATTACATGTATTAGCTTATCCTTGTTCGGATAAGGCAAAGGGGTCAAACTTCTAAGGTAGGATTCTAGTTATGGTATGTTACAGAAGGCATACCTGGGTTTAAAGAATCATACTCAATATATGTGCTTTCATATTTTATAATAGATGACATTTATGGTTACCTCAGTCTTTGAATGGATTTATTCAACTTACCTTTCTAGGTAAGGTCCTAACCTAGGGTGCCTCCTTTGCTCACAGGAGGAGGTTAGGCTCTCTAGCCACAACCCGACCCTATAGGTATATGGTTTTGCCTCCCCCATAGGTCCTTTTTCCATTCTTGGGTGGACTCACCCCAGGTTGGCACACTAGCCCTATAAGGTTTCATATCTTCATCTTTAAGCATTGTTTTTATTATTATAACTTCTCAAACCATTTTTTACTCAACGTATGGGATACCCTCTCTTAGGGTCTTGTGTGTATGGTGAACATTAGGCCACCACTCCATACGGATCTAGGTGCCATGTTGGTCTTCTCAATCTGGGGCCTGACCTCATATGACCTTCCCAATCTAGGGCCTGGTCTAACCTCATATGACCTTCCCAATGTGGGGCCTGGTCGGACCTTTAATGTCTTCCCCTATTTAGTGGATGACCCTTTGATGTCTTCCCCTATTTAGGCGGATGACTTTTGATATGTTCCCTTATTCAGGCAGATGGCCTTTATTGGCCCTCTACCCCATGGGCTTAATCATCATTATTTCATACATGCAGAGGTGGCATGAGGGGTTTGAGCAAGTTATATTCAGATTTTCATTTGCATGTATAACCTTTGGTTACCTATGTTTCTCAAAACTTCTATCATTAATGCCTTATTCCACATGCAATAGGGAATATGACATCAGATAGGCAGCGGAAACAAAAATTTACTGACATATTTCCCATAACCAATGGATCACATTAATGAACTATTCAATGAAAAGGATGGTTTCACAAAGATATACCTGGTCCTAGAGAAATTCCAGTGACAAACCACATTGATGTACATGTGCACTCTGAATTGGATAATGTCTATGCATCTCCTAGTTGTACTGGGACTCGTTTGACTGCTCCTCTATGGTCAGCAGACTCAAATGTCATCATTTGCAGCAAGTCCTCTTATCATGGACTATTGACTCACATCGTCCTCCTTAGAGATGAGAAAAAGCCACCTCGCTTCTAGAGAATTCCACATGGACCAACTAGAATTGTTGTCATCTTGCTAGAATGCACAAGAAGGAGTCATTTGTCCCTTTGGTGTACTAGTCACCAACCTGCTCTCCCACAATAATGAGCCTCAGTTGTTCTCTCTCATAGTTATCCCTCCCTAGTCGGGTAGGACTTGCTTGGGCTCTCTTGGTTACTACAATCAGAGAGGACGACAATTGTTAGAGAAATTGATTCTCAACTGTCTGTGTTGTGTTCTGGGAAGCCCCCAGTAGCCCTCTATTTATAGGTAGGGTTTGAGCCAAGGTTCCTAGTCTATGCGGGAGTGGAAGGGATTGGAAGATCTCAAATTTTCACAACAATTCTAGAAACTTCACAACATGTGGAAACAAAACAGACATTTGGCAAACCCAAAGGGTTATCTAGCATGTCATATGGTCGTTTTGTAGTTTCCCAATTGTGTACTTATGTCGGCAATTCAATTTCAATTAGTACATGTCATGACATTGGCAGTAATCCTAGATGTAATCAAATTGCATGCCCAAAATGGCTATTTGGTGCATGTAAGATAGGCGACTCACACCACCTAAGACATTCATATCGCACAAGCGAGACGGGCGTCTCGCAGGTCCATTCATGTTGAATTCCAGCCAATGTACAATATAAACAACCTGAAACTCCAAATGACTGTCTCACACTTGAACTGACTATTTAGTAGTCCAGACAGCTGATTTTCTATGTGAATTGAGTACCTAAACACTTTAGTAATCAATACAATCATCATTCAAGATCAAACTCCTCTTCTAGATGAGTTCCTATGTATGTGACGTATAGGTCCCATATTAAGTTGGCAGTGAATGTCCATAACAACCTATGACATCACAAACAATGAGAGGTGTCTAGTCACACGTCATTTCTACCCAAGTAAATGGAAAGTTGGAGAACAAATTCAACTTATATCTGTGTATGGTTTTATAGTATTTGTATAGTTCCTTTGTCACTCATATCCATATTGAACTTGAGGCATGGATCTGACATCCTCTTCAACATTCAATCTATGTTTCTTGCTATAGAATATTGTATGATATTTGTGTAAGCTCAATATCATATATTGACTCACACATACATGGAAAAGTATTTCTCAGTATCACTAACTCAAGTGTCTTTGGATATCATACTCCCATATGAGGGACAAATCCAATCTTTTTCACTCATAGTCAGTCCCCATGTTTCACAGTCACCCAATCATCACCTTTATAACAACCCATGTTTTGGGATTGTGTTTGATCATGTCAAAGTGTACCAAATGGCATTCAATGAGTGTAGTGTTTTTAGGTCTAAGAACCATAAACACCACCATCACTATAAGAGATGATTATGACTTACCTTGTTAAGGTTTCCATGTATCATTCTTATGGTGGGTCCCTCTGAAACACTGTTTTCTAACATGTATTTGTGTGCTTGGTTTGATATCACCATATCATGACTAATGAGATTATGTCATCAATGAACTCACACTCTGATATTATGTGTTGTTTTTGTCTAGTTACCTACCACAATAACAATCGATCAGGGACATAACAAGAATCATATACTCTTAACATTTGTATGATCTTTTTTTTCAACCTGAAGATGTACGTAATTGAGTGATATCATTCTCTAGACATTTATTAAGTAATTTCATTATCTCAAAACTAAATAAATATAATAAATTGGAAGCTTACCTTTATAAATAATCAAATCATTTACAATTTATGCCATTACAATCATCATATGATTGGCTCTCTAGGCATACATACCAACAAACTCCCACTTGCACTTAGAGTCAATCACCCACACATCTTATTCCGAGTGACCTAATATGACCATCATTCTTCTATTGTGAAAGTGCCTTTTTCAAGGGGTCATCAACATTGTTTTCAGTTGGTACTCTACAAATCTTTACATCTCGTTATTGTACAATCTCTCGTATGAGATGATACCACCTTTGTATATGCTTTGAGTGCTGATGTGATCTGTGTTCCTTAGCTTTTGCAATAGCTCCATTGTTGTCACAATATAGCTCAATTGTGTCACTGGTTCTTAGAACAACCCCAAGTTCTGAACTTCTTGATCCATATAGCCTCCTTTGTTACATTCGATGTATCAATATACTCAACCTCTATTGTAGAATTGGCAACTATCTCCTGCTTGGAATTCTTCCAACTTACAACTCTGTTGTTTAGAAAAAACACAAGTCCTAATTGTGATTTATAATCATCTTTGTCAATCTGAAAACTCACATTGGTGTAAACTTTTACCACCAACTCTTCCTCTCCATCATAGACCAATAACTAATCCTTAGTCCTTCTCAAGTACTTGCGGATGTTCTTCATGGTTGTGTAGTGATATCTAAGTGATATCTTCTCATCATGATCAAGGCATATGAAATGTTTGGACAGATGCACAACATCGTATACACGATGGATCCAATTGTCGATGCATCTGGAATCATACTTATGCACCCCCTTTCTTCACAAGAATGGGGACATTGAATTTTAGAGATGGTAACTCCATGTTGCATAGGTAGGTTTCTTCTCTTTGAGTTCTCCATGTTGAACCGCTTCAACACTTTGTCAATGTATGTGCTTTGACTTAGTCTAAGAAGCCTTCTTGATCTATCTCTATAGATCTTTATCCGCAAGATGTAGGATGCTTCTCCCAAGTCTTTCATAGATAATGTATTTCCAAGTCATGTCTTTACCTTTTGTAAAGTATGGATGTCATTCCCCATCAATAGTATGTCATCCACATATAATATGAGGAATACTACTATGCTCCCACTAACATTCTTGTACACACAAGGTTCATCTTCATTTTGAACAAAGCCCAACTCTTTGATTATCTCATCCAAATGAATATTCCAGCTCCAAGATTCTTTCTTCAATCCATAGATTGACTTTTGTATCTTACTGACTTTATTTGCAATCTTTGGATTTATAAAACCCTCAGGTTGTGTCATATAGACATCCTCAACTCAATTCCTATTAAGCAATGTAGTTTTAACATCTATTTGCCAAATCTCATAGTCATGATTAGTTGCAATAGCAAGCATGATCCTAATGGAATTAACCATGGCCATCGGAGAAAAGGTTTCCTGATAGTCAACACCTTGAACTTTTTTGAAACTCTTTGCAACCAATTTGCCCTTATAGGTGTGTACTTTTCCATCCATTTCGGTCTTTTCTTAAAGACCCATTTGCACCCTATGGGTTTTACCCCTTCAGGTTGACAGACCAAAGTCCATACTTTGTTGGTATACATGGATTCCATCTTAGATCTCATGACCTCAAGCCATTTCTCATACTCTAGTCCTTTAATTGCATATTTATATGATATTAGATCATCATCTATGACCAATTCACTGCCTTCCTCATTCATAAGATATCCATATCTTTCAAATTCAATGTGTGTCCTATTAGATCTATGAGGTTCATGTCGTACTTGAGGAATATGATATTTCACAACAATCTGCGAGTCTCCTTGTTCCTCATGTACCTCTTTAGTTCAATGTTTTCTTGTTGGTATCGAACCTCTTTGAGTTTCACTTTTCTCCCACTGATTCCTTTGGAAATAAATTTCCTTTCAAGGAATACAGCTATCCTGGTAATAAACCCTTTGTTGTCATATGGAGTGTAAAAGTAGTACTCCCTTGCTTCTTTGGGATATCCAACAAATGAACATTTATCATACTTAGGGCCAAGCTTTTTAGGAATCATTCTCCTAAAATAAGCTTCACATCCCCAAATCTTTATAAAAGACACATCGAGACATTTCCCATGCCATATCTCATTTGGTGTCTTCTGAACCGACTTAGATGGTACTCATTTAAGTATAAACGTGGAAGTTTCGAGAGCATACCCCCAGAAGGAAGTTGGAAGATCAGGAAAACTCATCATAGATCCCACCATATCCAGTAGATGTGTGGTTCCTTCTTTATAACTTACCAATATATTGTGGTGTTCTAGGTGGATTCCATTGTGATACAATACCATGGGCTCTTAGAAGGTCCTCAAACTCTTTGCTTAACTATTCTCCACCTCGATTGGATTAAAGTTCCTTAATACTTTTTCCAATATGGTTTTGTAGTTCATTCGTATACTCTCTGAACTTTTCAAGAGTTTTTGAGTTATGTTTCATCAGGTAAACATAGACATACCTCCTAAATTATCAGTAAAGGTAATGAAGTATTGATACTCACCTCTAGCATTTGTTCTAAAAGGACCACATACATCAGTATGTATGAGGCCTAATAGATCACTAGCCCTCTCACTATTTCTATTGAAGGGATTCTTGGTCATCTTGTCTAACAAACAAGATTTACTTGTCTCTATTGATTCAAAATCAAAATAGTCTAGATAACCGTCTTTATGGAGTCCAGATATGTGATTCTCATTTGTGTTCCCTAGAAAACAATGCCAAAGGTATCTTTGGTTTGAGTCATTGAGTTTTTATCTTTTGGTATTTACGTTATATACACTTGTCTCTAGATCTATAAAGTATAGACCATAAGACATTGGGGCACTACCATAAAATATCCCATCTTTACTAATTGAACATATTCCATTCTTTATAAGAAAATCAAATACGTTCTTGTCCTAACAAGATACAGATATGATGTTCCTATTAATGGTAGGTATGCAATACAAATCTCTACCTCTATTACTAGCCCACTTGGCAGAGATAACTCGTAGGTTCCAACTGTGTTGGCTGCAACTCTTACACCATTTGCAAATCATAGTTCAACCTCACCTTTCTCTAAAGGTCTACTTCTTTTTAGATCTTTCATGTTTGAGAAAATGTGTGATCCAAATCCGGTATCTAGTACCCATGATGAGGAAGTAGTAAAGTTAACCTCAATAACATATATGCTAGAAATAGAGATCTTGATCCCTTACTTCATCTTCCTTGGTTCCTTTATCCTTCTCCTTATTTTGAGTGCAGAAGACTTAGACTTCAGCTTAGGCACAAAATGCTTCTTGGCTTTGCCTTTGTCCTTGGACTCAACTCTATTGATCATCATCATAGATTTGTCCATCTTCATTTGTGCTTCGACACTTATCAAAATGTCAAGCAACTCTGACAGTGGCCTAACCATATTACTTAAGTGATAACACTCGATAAACCGGCTATCTGATTTAGGTAATGAGTGAAAAATCGTGGCAACTCTTAACCAAAAGGAAATCCTAGTCCTTCAAGATGCTTCATAAGCCCAATCATATTGAGAACATGAGGCTCTACTAGATTTCCCTCTATCAATTTGCACTCAAATAGAGCCTTAGAGATATTATACATTTAATGCTTATCATGATGTTTATACAACTCATGGTTCACACAGCCCAACATAAGGTTCTTGATGTCTACAACACCATTGGTGTGGGGTCCGGTCTCCAAAACACGATATAAACTCAGCGGAAGCATTCGATTAGCAGTGGAATATGGAAAATCATGAAAAATTAAAACTTTTCAAGACAAGATCTTGAAAACATGAAACTTCTTTCATAAAAGCAAGATAAACAGTTTACATCTCTGTTAAATCACTTCTTGAGTGATTATATACGACCAGATACAAAATCTCAAGATTGACAATCAAAATCTCAGATCAACTAACTCCAAGGACCTAAGAGTACAGAGACGACATAAGACTATCTAACTATAAGACTGGATAGTCAGGATCTCCACCTGAGACTCACTGTTGCCCCTGGTGTTGCTGCTCCTGATACTGCTCTCCCGTAGACTAGTTCCTTCACCCTCGACGACCACCTAAAAAGTTGAAATCTACGGGGTGAGACAATTTTAAATAATTGTCCCAGTGAGAGTTATAACTCTTCGCCAGAAGCTTTGTTATAGCATATAAGGAAAACATGAGCATGTAATCTAAGTTACTCAACAGCAGATTGGATATTATGTAAAGCAACTCCATTAAGGAACAAGAAGAACATGTATACTAATATGAACAATATAACATCAATCATTGTGTCTCGTAGTTCAACCCTAGCAGATATACTACGCGGCTGATTATGTTTTACAAACATTGTTATGCCCTGTGGAGATGAGGTATACCGCTCATACTCCAACCGATCACTAGTAAGTCGCATCGGTATCATACTAGGTCATCAAAAGAGTCGGATTCTTATGACCTCAACTTCCTCAGTCAGAGTGAGGATAAACATGCAGGACATCTAGTGTCTCTGCTACTATAGTTGTAACATCCCAGGATTTGAGGCCTCGGATAAGTTGATCTTAAAAGGAATGATTGGACTACCCATATCACCAAGGTGCACCTCCTTTTCTGGGAGCCCATCACTAAATAACTCCATAGTTAAGCGTGCTCATCTTGGAGTAGTACTGGGATGGGTGACCAGTCGGGAAGTTGATCCTGGCTTGCGCGTCAGTGTGGACAAAGTGTGCAGTTAAGGCTAGTGGTGGTCCGTGGGGCCAGTCGTCATTCCTGAAACTCTACTAGTGCCTTGGGCAGTGGGCCCGGGCATTACAAATGGTATCAGAGCCATAACCCCTCCAGTAGGTGGGGCCCACATGGGAATGTGGCATGCCAGTCTTGAGCCGTGCGGTCCAGGCAAGTTGGAAAGGGCTATCCGCAGAGACGAGATGGAGCCACCCTTGCGCTGGTATTCCGTGATCGAGAGTTGGGTGTCCATGGGCCATTGTGGGTCTGCACTGAAATGGGGTCAGATTATGAGGCCTTATAGTTGAGCCTTGACGAGGACGTCAAGGGTCTAAGTGGGGGAGATTGTAACATCCCAGGATTTGAGGCCTCAGATAAAAAGATCTCATAAGGAATGATTGGACTACCCATATCACCAAGGTGCACCTCCTTTTCAGGGAGCCCATCTCTAAAGAACTCCATAGTTAAGCGTGCTCATCTTGGAGTAGTACTAGGATGGGTGACCAATCGGGAAGTTGATCCTGGTTTGCACGTCAGTGTGGACAAAGTGCGCAGTTAAGGCTAGTGGTGGTCTGTGGGGCCAGTCGTCATTCCTGAAACTCTACTAGTGTCTTGGGCAGTGGGCCCGGGCATTACAAATGGTATCAGAGCCATAACCCCTCCAGTAGGTGGGGCCCACATGGGCATGTGGCATGCCAGTCTTGAGCTGTGCAGTCCAGGCAAGTTGGAAAGGGCTATCCGTAGAGATGAGATGGAGCCGCCCTTGCGCTGGTAGCTGTGGAAGGGAGCTGGGTGTCCATGGGCCATTGTGGGTATGCACTGAAATGGGGTCAGTTTATGAGGCCATATAGTTGAGACTTGACGAGGACGTCAAGAGTCTAAGTGGGGGAGATTGTAACATCCCAGGATTTGAGGCCTCGGATAAGTTTATCTTAAAAGGAATGATTGGACTACCCATATCACCAAGGTGCACCTCCTTTTCCTGGAGCACATCACTAAAGAACTCCATAGTTAAGCGTGCTCATCTTGGAGTAGTACTGGGATGGGTGACCAGTCGGGAAGTTGATCCTGGCTTGCGCGTCAGTGTGGACAAAGTGCGCAGTTAAGGCTAGTGGTGGTCTGTGGGGCCAGTCGTCATTCCTGAAACTCTACTAGTGCCTTGGGCAGTGGGCCCGGGCATTACACTCATCTTGTTCATCCCTTCTCAACTCAAATGTTGTTAAGGACCTTAAGGATTAGGGTTTTCTCTCTTTTCCGCACCCTCTTGAGGAATGGGTAAGGTTGATAAGGTTTAAGGAATCCTCCAACAAAGTAATGAAAAGCATGTAAATAAGATGTCATGGATATAAGCTTAATAGTTTAAGCGTAAACTAAAGAATAGATACATGCTTAGGTCGTATGACATGATTTGTCATTTCCCTCAGTAGAGACCTGAGGCTAGACCTTCTTGTCAGGAGGATGAGTAGAGAAACTTAGTCTTGGAGGTAGAGACCTCCACCATAAGTAGAGACCTGGCACATCCTTTGAGGATGATGCTAACCCTAACCCTAAGTGGTGGTTAGAGAGAGACATGGCATGATGCCATGATGTCATGATAGACCAGATGTGTGAACATGCTTTTGGATGCCCGTATGAGCCATGAGAGGTTGGATGACCTAGAACCTTTGAAAGGGTCGTGCATGTTAGAGAGAAGGATAGTTCCTTCATTGATGAGGTTATAAAAGGACTTATAGAAACCCTATGGGCTTATGCAATTAGGGCATAGTATGCACCCAGAGTACGTCAGTGATGCGAGCAGTAGGATAAAACCCTATCCAGGAGAGTATGATGGATAGCTTACGAGATAAGCATAAAGATCTATGAATAATCTTGAGCAAAAATAAGTTGAACATAGGCTTCACCCAGGTAGGGGTATGCTTGTGAGCTTGATCCATCTTCATGCATAGAGGACCCCTAATAGTGAGGCTAGTTGTAGGAGTAGCTCTAGAGAGAGAGAGCAGGACCCAAGCAAGAAGGTTGGAAGCTTAGACTCTGAGATATGAGGAATAGTGGGGAGTTGAGGATGATGTGACCTAAGTGAATGGTTGCGCTTGCCTCATGCATGATCCTTGGAGGCTTATGGTATCTTTGTTGCATTTAGAGGAACCAAACCCTGAAGAGAGGATGAGGTTGTTGTTACCTATGTGCCTATGGTATAGGTGTTTACCTTCGGAGTTAAGCAGAAGAGTGCCTTAGACCCTGAGGAGGTTTGAGTAACCAGTTGTAAGGCTTTATACCTAGTTGGTTGTCCTTGAGGAGGACTCCAATCTGAAGTATTGTTCAAATAAAAGGATCATGGGAAGCGCATGACATACCTTGGACATGCTTGGTTTGTGGTTAAAGGTTGAGCATGCAGTTGGACAACTAAGTGAACCTAGGGTTCCTAGGCATAAGAGGGGAAGTGGTGTACCTGATGCTCATAATGGGATTCAAGTTTTTATAGATTCGAGCATAGTAATCCTCGTGTCTATAGGAAGGGAAAACCCCTTGAGTTTAAGGTATGTTTGATGAACACCTCACAACTAAGTTGATGACATGGGAAGGTTTGTTCTTGGTCTAATGTTGAGGATGAGAACAAGTGTGACCTAGCATGGTTTAGTAGGTGTCTGCTTGTGCCTTAGTAGCTTGCTAGGGTTAAGCATTCTCATGTGGATGTAAACCCTAGACATAAGAACATTTGTGACCTTTGTTATCATGGTGTAGTTTCCTCCCATCCTGGGAGAGGGACCCTTTTGTAGGGTGTATACCAGTTTTGTTGGTTTTGAGGTAACCTAAAGAGGTCTCATAGGATTTTGGAGAAGCTAAGTGGAAAGTACATAATATGAGAATGAACTTGTAGACCCATAGATAACCATCTCCAAGTGCATGTGGATGTGTTACCATGGAGGTAACTGGTATGGGGTCTGACCAAGATAGGCAGGTCGCCATGACCCCTTTGAAAGGATGAAAGTTAGCCCATGAATGCAGAGAGAGATGATGGAGACTTGGGTGAGTTTCTAAGTTGGACATGTACTATATCAGAACCCTAAGTCTATCCTAGGGTCAGATAGGGATAAGACTGATGGAAGTAGGAGTTGCCTAATTCCCTAGTTGCACATGACCATAGGGTTGGAGGTAATAGCTATCATTGTCTGAGGGCCATGGGCTAGGAGATTGATCACCTTCATGAACTCATGGGACCCAAAGGGCAAATGAGGAGGGCACTCTGTGATGCATAAGGGAAGAGGCATGACCCCAAAAGTGCCAACACCCTACAGACCTAGAGGAGATGACCAAGGATTGTGTGGTGACCCAAGTAGGGTTCGAGACCATTTTTCCATGAAAGTATCTTTGATATCGAGATGGTCATGATATAGAGACATATGTACATTTCAACTTAGAATTTGAAGGTGTACTGGCAAGGTGGGATGTACCATCTCTACTCTTAGAATGGGAAGAACTCTATATTTGCACTGCAGCCAAATACTTATTTCCTCTTGTTATGGGAATGAGAGATAGGATAGTACACATGCCATACACCAAGGATAAAGATGATGTGAGTTGGAACAATTTTATGAGGTATGAGGACAGAGATGATAACATACCCTTGTGGAGTGAACGATATGTGGGTGGTTTACAAACATCAAGAGAACTAAGGTAGTCATCTTGTGAGGATTTTTTTTTTATCATGAGCTATGTGGAATGAATGAGATATACAAGGTTGAGTTTGATAATGAAGGAGATGAGTTGTTAGTTTTCTTGTTCAAGATAGACCTACAATTCTAGGTGAGATGATAAGTGGAATACATGGAAGTGTATGTCTTCAACATCACCTTACACATAAGGATATGAGGTGGTAATGGATGCTCTGGTTGAGATGCAGCTGCCTAGTTTAGCTAGAGGCTAGAAGAGGTTGTTAGGTTAGCCCTAAGTTTGAAAAAGGAGATATATTTGCCTAACACTTAGATGTAACAAAGTTTGTTGAACAAGTTAGTAGTTGTTTGGTTAGCCAGCCTAGGCCTTGATGAAATAAAAGGATGGTTGGAGAGCCTCAGTTGTACTTCTTTGGAAAAGAAGGTGTTGAAACCCCGACTAGAATGTATTAGGGTTTTTGAGGAATCGATCTTGAGGAATCATGATACACAGGAGATCATGATTTGAAGATCACCGTACACCGTACTACGAAGATAGTAGTACTTTGGGATGCCTAAGATAACGTTGCATGTGACATGTTGCCATGCATGAAGGGAGGTGAAGGACGAACACCAGTAACCCAATGAGTTGATATAGAGGGTGAAGAGTCCCCGAGAGAGGATGGGAGTTCCTCACTATGGATGTGTAGTAAGTTTCCCATGGACCAGAGAAGGTCAAGATGCAATTTGGGCTATGGTAGATTGCCTTACCTAGATGACATGAGAAAGAGAGAATACTGTCAAGGGACAAATCTGGTTGAATTATGTATGAGAGAGAGATGGTTCAACTACACCATGATGCAAGTTCTTGATTTTAATCTAAAGATTCACTTCCATGCGGTGGAAGTAGGTACATGAAGAACTCAATATTAGTACAGTTTATCACCCCTATAACTAATGGTTAGTATGATACAGACTAGAGGGTCTGATGAGAGCATGTGTGCTTGCTCAGGGTGATACCTTGAGACAATTCTTGTCCTCTGTAAGATGTGATGATAACCACCATAGCCAGTATTAGGATGTAAAAAAGCTCTGTAAGGGAGGTTGTGTCGGTCACCACTTCATTGAGATGATGATTGGTGAAGGGGGCCTCGCAAAGGTCAGAAAAGAACCACAGTGTGTGTAGATGAAGTCACTTTGATCGTGCAATGGTTGAAAGAGAGCCCAAGGGCGACATGAGTCGTGAGCTGATGCAAAGCAGACTGACATGCAGTTCAGTGTGGGAGACTATGTGATATGAAATATGACCCCTCTAAGTTACAGCTGAGAAAGCTGAGTTCCCAATATATGGGTCAATTTGAGATGGATTGGTGGAGATGGTTGTGTTCAATCTACCCCTCAAGATAAAATGATGTATAATGTGTTCCATGAGTCCGGTCTAGAGCACTATGTGAGGTACCCAAGCCATGTGTTGAGCCCTAAACCTATTCAACTTTATGAGAAGCTGAAATGTCCTGAGTCACCTATGAGGGTATGATCTACCAAGGTGAGAGAGAACTCATATGGAAGAATATGACATGATGAAGGTTCTTGGGAAGCACCATGGAAAGGGTGAGGCCATATGGGAGCCATGATGGACATAAGAAAGGCTTATCCTATTTGTTTGTGTGCCTGATGGAATTTTGGAGGCAAAATTCCTATAAGAGGGGAAGGATGTTACAACCCCAATTTTTGGGTTTTTTTGGTGAGATATGTAATTTCTCCTATTAAATATATTTGAACAAATAATGATATAATTTGTTTTAAATAAAAGTATTTCGTTTATAATAGCCTTGTTGGTTGTTTTGTGGGCTTTATTGGCTATTGGGACCAATAAGAAGGAAAAGAAAAAGGAAACTCCATTATTAAATGAGTAAATAAGAAATGAAGAAAAGAAAGAGGTAGAAACCTCAGAATATTATCCAAAGGTGGATTTCGTGCTTTTGGGGTTCCTTGGGTTCCAAGGAGTCCAAATTTCAAGGATAATGCAACAAGAAAGAGAAAGGATTAATTAAATACTTCTTTATATAGAAGGAAATTTGAGATGAAAAGGAGTTACAAATTAAGAGTTATGATTTTCTCAATTTATCCTAAAACAAATGGAATTATCTTGAATAAAGGAATTTACATTCCTTTTGTTTGAGCGCGAGTAATAAGGACCATTGGATCAAGATCCAACAAGGGTCGCGCATCATCCAGTTCCAAAGGAACTTGAAGTTACAGACTGGATCTAGGGAAATTTCCCCTTCGATTTCCTCTCTATACAGTTAATGTACAAAGTAGGAAACTAATCCTTTGGCTTCGGGAGCCTTTTCCGCGTCTAATAGGCCCAGGAGTTGGGGAATCTCATGGTCTGGGCGAGTTCCCCTAAATCACGGGAAAACACAAGTGTATTCCTCTATAAAAGGAGAGGGCCTTGAGCCATGAGGATTGCTCCAATTTACCCCCCAATGGGTTCGCGAGGAAGGACCTTACTGCCCGCCGCAACTAATCGCAGGGAGGTGCTCGACCTGCACCATTGTCAGCCATGCTCCTCGCCGGAGGAGAGCTGCTCCATCCTGATGAATCCATCCAGTAGTGACCCAACTGAGACAGCGATTGAATCTGGTAGGGTGTGACGGAGGTACAACTTCCTTCACCGATGACTGGGGCAACAGGGAGCCGGGAGTCAACCCTGGAGTTGACTCGCGTAGGCAGGTGTTGTCACAGACAGGAGAGGGCAAAGGAAGGAGATGACGGGTCAAAAGACAAAATAGCCCTCCCATGTATACATAACCGAGAACATTGAGGAAGGGTAGAGCCATCTTTCTACCCTAATATTGGTGGCCGCAAGTTGAGTTTAAAAAGGGGTAAGTTATTGACGTGGCATTTGTGATTGGTTACATATGTTTATCTTGTAAAAATCATAACTCAAAATTGGTAGCTCTGATGGAAACATGCAAAATATGAGTCTTGCTCAGAAAAATGTGAGGAATCCAATAAAAATAGTTTTTGAAGCTAATTCATCTTGAAATTCGAAAAGTAGTGGAAGTTATCAACTTTAATGCTTTAATGATTAAGAAACCCTATTTTGAGATTATTAATGTAGTTATTAGGTTTAATGGATGATTAAAGTTGATATTAACCTATTAATTGTAAAAGGGTATATTGAGAACAAAAAGGATGAACTTTGCACGTAATTAGTTTAATGTGCATAAATATGCTTCAATGGGCCTTGAAACCCTAATATTAGTAAATGTGACTCTTAATGGCTTTAATACATGAATAAATCTAAGATTTGATGATTCTAAGATAATTTGAGCATTATTAAATTGTTTAATGATAAATATGGATCTTGATCTATTTTGAAGATGAAAATGCCAGAATTAAGGTTTTAAGCCTAACCTTGTGATTAATACCCTTAGAAACCCTAAATAAGGGAAAGAGGGAAGGAAAGAGTAGTTTTTTTTTATTTGGGTTTCATGTTGCAAAACTATGGTCTTAGAATCTTTTGTGATAAATAAGATGAGATAATTAGGGTTTGATGGATATTTTGATAAAAGTAAAGTAAAAGTGGTAAAAAGGAAGTGAAACCCTAATTATGGTCAAAACCCTAAAAAGGACTAGTAACCCTAGGGCACGATTAGGCCTATTAGACTTGGATACCATGATCCATGATAGAGAATATTGGATGTATATTTCAGGATCTCTTTGTGTGCTTGCTTGCCTATTGGATTTCTTGCATTGATTGGATTAATTCTGTCTCAAATCATCCTGACAGGTATGTGGTTAATTATGGTTAATCACATTAGTTTTCCGAAGAGTTTCCCAGATGATTCATCGCACTGAATGCAACTTATCAGTTTGGATGTTAATACTTGCAAATCATAAAGTCACTATGATTATCACAATAAATAGTATAAGTGTGTATTCTTGCACCTACATGCCACCCTGATGGATGATTCAAAAAGGTCAGGCCCAGGAGGGTAGACCCATGGGCACCATGAGTGGTGACCCCAGGCACCAAGCTCGGGATTGAAAAGGTGGCCTATGATATTGCATGACTAAAGGACACCATGAAGGGTGACCCTAGGCACCATGCTTGGGATTGAGAAGGTGGCCTTAAGTCAATACCAAAAGAGAAACCCTAGAGGGGGTATTCCAGGGTTAGGGCAAAAGCGGTGAAGAATGACACATTGAAAACGTAAATTGGTTTTTTAATTAACTTGATTGTGATATTTAGATTGTTAGCCATAATTGTGAAATTTTGGTTGTTCCCACATACCGGCATATTTTGATATGTTGACTGACATTTTGTTTGTCGGCGTTTGAGGTACAAGATTGAAAAGGACAAATAGTAAAGTGGCATATGTGGAATTAAATAGGATTTAAAGTACAAAAGAGGATTAGTTAGAATAGACTCCAGATGTGGATAGAAGTAGATATCCAAGTTTTTTTAAGAAACAGGGTATGCAAAGTTTTATTTTATTACAGCCTTTCAGTTTAGTTGGTAGAATTTGATAATTGTTATTGATTATTTTTCGAACCTTTGATCTTGTTAATTAGGATAATGGCTCTGACCTCTTGGTCTCCCTTAATCTAATGGTTGCCATCGCCCCCCTTTCCAAGTGGTATCAGAGCCATAACCCCTCTAGTAGGTGGGGCCTGCATGGGCATGTGGCATGCCAGTCTTGAGTCGTGCGGTCCAGACATGTAGGAAAGGGTTGTCCATGGTTGACGTAGCCACCCTTGCGCTGGTATTCCGTGATCGGGAGCTGGGTGTCCATGGGCCACTGTGGGTCTGCAGTGAAATGGGGTCAGATTATGAGGCCATATAGTTGAGCCTTGATGAGGAAGTCAAGAGTCTAAGTGGGGGAGATTGTAACATCCTAGGATTTGTGGCCTCGGATAACATTATCTTAAAAGGAATGATTGGACTACCCATATCACCAAGGTGCACCTCCTTTTTCGGGAGCCCATCACTAAAGAACTTCATAGTTAAGCGTGCTCAGCTTGGAGTAGTATTAGGATGGGTGACCAGTCGGGAAGTTGATCTTGGCTTGCACGTGAGTGAGATTAAAGCATGCGGTTAAGGCTAGTGGTGGTTTGTGGGGCCAGTCATCATTCTTGAAACTCTACTAGAGCCTTGGGCAGTGGGTCCGGGCGTTACACTTTCCCCTTATAATCAGGAGGTGATTCCGAATCCGTTACACCCTAATTTCACCCTCTATGGAATGTTGTAACTCCTATCCCCAATTTTAGGGAGTTCTCAGTGGCCATACCAAGGGGTCCTGCCTATATAAGGCCCAAAGACCCCCTTGGAGAAACCATAGAATCTTTGCAAGGACCCGAGGATGTTTGAGACTCACCCTCTTCCTTAAACTCTAAGCAGGGCTTTGCCTCTTCCCTCTCTTTTCCTCCATGTGCTCTGCCATAGGTCAAGGCACAGGAAATCGGGTTTCTTGCCCCCTCTGGTTGATTGAAGACCATAGATGAATCCAACAAGGTGGGGTGGAGGGAACCCCACACTCTCCTTCGGCTCGAGGGTACAAATGAGTGAAGTCAACTATTGGTTTGAGTCATTGGAGGGCTGCTTCGTGAGAGGAATAGGATCGTGGGGAGGAAGATGACCAAGCATAGAAGGATGCTTCTACCCTCGGTTCAATTGTTACAAGGAGGGGGTATGAATGGGTTTTTCGCAAAGGACTTGATGCTTGGACACAATGGTGTACAATCGCTGAAGTGGCACATGACCATTGGTTACAGCCTGGCCGCGTAAGATTAAGATAACAAGTAAGTTCATTGACTTGGCCTTTCTTGATTGGACCAACTTTAATAATATCGAATAATTTTTAAATAATTATTGTTAACTCAGATGAAAACATGTTATATATGAATTTTTCTTAAAAAATACAAGGAATGTAGTAAAAATAAGATCAAGATCAAAATGTGTTTCTAGTTTGAAAAGTGTATAAAGATGTTATCTTTAATAGTTTATTTAATTTGAAAACCTAAGTTTTGGAGATTATTGGATCTAATGATGTTCCCTAATTACTATGAGAAAAGTTTTAGTCTTTTGACATAAAAGGGATGGGTTAGGTCCAATTGGATGATATTTGCTAATATTTTATTTATTAGGGTTGCATGAATAGAAAAGTGCATTAATGGACTTAGAAACCCTAATTCAAATAATTATGAGGTTTAATGGATTTAAATATGGAAATATGTCAAGAAGGCATGAAAATGATGTTCTTGAACTAATTTGTGGATAAAGACCCTTAATTTGAATAATTTGATAATTAGGGTTTTTATGAGTAGAAAAGTGCTTTTAGGTTTGTTAACTTAAAAAGGGTAAAATTCGAAAATGAAAGTTTAGAAATCAAAAAACCCTAATAAGGCTTAGAAACCTTAGAATGGAACAAGTCAACAAAAGATTTTTTGATGCAATTATAACAATTAGGTGTTATAAATGTGTTTTCAGGATCAAGTTGCTTTATTTATTGCTTGCCTTGGTTGATTGGACTTCTTGATTGGATTATCTATCTTGCTTAGTTTTAAGACTGCCAAATTAGGTATGTGGCTACGAACAAGATTACTTGTCTTAGTTTCACAATGTTTTCTAGGATTTCACCGGTTTGTTTACAATTAAATACTTGGATGAACTTTAATTCTTGCAACTATAAAGTGACTATGGATATCACCATTTATATGTGCATGACTAGCCCATATCCTAATCTATCTCTATAGCTTTGTGTAAATGCAAGAAATTGAAAATCTAGGTATTGGTCTACCTTTGGGGTAGGATCAACAAATTATCATGAGTTGAGGTTTGGTCAACCTTTGGGTTGGATCATACGACTTTACAACTCTAAGTATTAATCTACATATGGGGTAGGACTAAAAGGGTATACTGAGGATACACCATATGGGAGAGGTAGTATCCACGTCCACTGCAAGGACAACACAGAGGCTTGGATATGTCAGGATTGAGTAGTTATGTTTAAGATGTAAAGGTTGATCTGTTAAACAATAATTTTGTTGCAATATGTTGTTACAACTAAATGCAAACTTTTTGTTTCCCCCACGTACCAGTTGAACTACCTATATTGATCGAAGTTTTATTTGTCAACATTTTAGGGTAATATATAGTTACATCTACAACATTAATGAAAATTGGATGTTCAATAAAAGGTGACATTGAAAAAGACAAGGCTAAATAATGTTTGGAGGAATATAGTTAGCTAGGTCTCTCCTTGAGTAAACTTCTAAAATCCTATATTTTTGAAAGTTATGTGAAAATATCTTTTTTATCCTACTTAAGCTTAGTTGTTGTAGAATTTATTAATTATTTTTTATTATTTGAAAAAACATATGATCCTTTTTAGGATAACCGTCTAGCTTCTTGGCTTCCTTAATTGGGGGTTGCCAGGATGATTATTTGAAAAACCATATGATTATGTTTGGTATAATGACTCTAGATTCTTGACCTTCATTGACTTTGGGCTTGCCGGGAGATGGGGTTGTTACAAATACCCCTTGGGATTATCATCTGGGTCGTCTTCCCCTTTTTTTATATATTTTTACAACATTAGCCTTAAACAATGTATGAACATAATGTATATCTCTTTCCATGATTCATAATAAATCAAATTTCATTTTCTCATATGCAAGCCTTTTCATACATCATCATCCATTGTAAGGCATCATGTATAACAAGATTAACCATCAAAATGGAATGGTAAGACTTTCTAAGGAGGATTATCATGTTTTGTTATTTTTAAGAATAATCTAGTTTTATGGGGAGAGGTTATCATTACATTTCTTTTCCAAGTCCCACATAATGATTGTATAATGTCTAATAACATATGTTAATAAAGATATCAAGCATATATGACCATTATACTATTACACCCCCAAGTATTCCCCTATTTATTTCATCTCTCATATTTTATTCATTTTCAAACATGTATTTAGTCCTTAGCCATTGTCCCTTGCCACCGTCAATTATGTCAACCCATAGCATCACCCTCAAGCATAAACCACAAGGATTCAAGCCTACTATATTCATAAACCTTAGCCAAAATGCTTATACTATCATTCTTTGCATCTATTAGACATTTTGTTAAATATCTTGAAAAGAGAAAAGAAGAAAAGCATTGTCCTTCACATTAGGAAGGATAAAAAATCTGATTATGTACCTAATCCTATATAAAGATGTCACTTTATAAATAGAAGCCCTCGCTTGCTTAAAGATTCCCCAAATCTACCTTGTGTATAATTTCTTATCTAAATCTTATTATGTGATGTCATGTACATGTACATTTGATCCTACACCCCCTTTGACCCAAATTAAATGTAACCATCAATTGTGATACCCATTTTTAGAATTAATTAGAATATTTTTGTTTCTAAG
Source organism: Alisma plantago-aquatica (assembly GCA_963693085.1). Taxonomy (NCBI): domain Eukaryota; kingdom Viridiplantae; phylum Streptophyta; class Magnoliopsida; order Alismatales; family Alismataceae; genus Alisma; species Alisma plantago-aquatica. Next base: position 158,662,246 of record OY856414.1, on the reverse strand, counting down.
CTTTTATCATTCATTTAAACCTTCCTAGAGTAAGAATGACATGTATTTTTGGTAGAAACAAGTTATTTCTAAATCTTAATTATTTAATCATATTAAATTAGAACAATACCTTGTGATAAAAAGTTACTTTCCCCTTGGAAACTCTTCATGAGTTCACTAAATCCAGCCAGATTTAAATCTTAGGCCAGACATTGATCTATGTACACTTGAAACATTTTCTTAAGGGAGAAAAACTCATTTCCATATCTTTTTTAAGATTCTAACATCATTATAAGACCATTAGGAAAAGGAAATAAATCCAAGGTTATATTTTTAGTCTTGGGGATCATTATGGAGTACATGCAAGTAAGAAAATGCATACGTGAGAAACAATATGCATATTTCCAAAAAAAACATAGATTGCATAATTTTATTAGCATTATCATGCTCATACCTGAGGTTTAAGTGTGTTTAAGATATTATATTCATATTTAACAAGAATGGAGCAAGTAATTTGCCTAGTTCATGCAAGACAAACTCATTCTTCAAGATCCAATAGGAAGATGTCTGTATCATCCTCCTTTTCTATATGCTAACATCTAGACATAAAAAAAATCCATCTCTTTGCCAAACCAAGGTCACATTAACTCAAGAAACCCCTGGAACATCATATCCTACATTCTTAGCCAAAGAACCAAGCAACATGTCAAAAGAAGGATAACTCACAAGATCCTCTAGAACCAACCATAAACATACATCCATGGAGCCAAGAAATAGAAAGGAAGATGAAGAACAAAAAGGAAATAGTGGATCAACTTTCTATGAAGGTTCTCCACCAAGATCAGCTACAGATATCCTTCTCCAACCCAAGGGAGGCTGAATCAACCTTCCTTTGTCCCTCCTTGTTCTCCTATAAGCAAGATCTAGCTCAAGTATTCCGCAGAAGGTAGTAAAGAGTAGAATTTAGGTAAGAGGTATTTCCACCATGGTTTCCCAAATCCTCATAAAAAAACCTAGACATCAAGGAAAATATGAGAAATGAATTTAGGTCTTACATGAGAATAGGAAGATATTTATGAGGGAAGAAGTTCCTTAGATTAGATGTTTGATATTCAGGAGTAGATGCCCACCCACAAGTTTCATCTTGGGATCTACCTTTGGAAAGGTTCTCATCTCTCTTCAAAAGGACTAGAAAACAAGTATGAAAACAAGAAATAGGAAGGTCAACGTCAGCTATTTATAGGAAGATGTTCACTTTAGCATAAAAAATGAGTTCAAAGACACACATATGATGTGCATGTAAAATACAAGTCCATGTGTCGCGTAATATAGGCTAAAGAGGCCCAAGTTATCAAACTCATGGAATCATTTACCAGAGACTACTACTAACTGAAACCCAATCATCTAGGCCAAATGAAAGAGTTTCTTGGTGGTTATTTAACTAAGAAAAAAAATTGAGAAAACTGAATGAAAGTGGTTTCAAGCAAGATTTTAATGAATTTCATAGAGCCTGTGGTTTTACCATGACACACATTAGAATTTAATTCTCTTATTCTATAATCAATTGCCCTCATATTAAACTAAATATCCATAACCAAAATCACCCGCTCATGCATCATTATACCTTAATTAGATTAAGACAAACCCACTCCCATAGCAATTCAGTAACTTAATCCATGTGACAAGTAATTTTCTCTGGGTAATTATTTCATAGTGTAAGTGCTCTCTGAGAAGGCATAATAAGATATGTGAATTAAGTCTTATCAAACTCCTGATCCCAACCCCAAATCAATTAAAATTATGATACTTTAATTAAGTTGCTAAAGCATATATAAACCATTAAAATATCACCAATAAAAGTTGAGGAGAAGGAAAGTATATTATATAATCTTCAAAGTCAAGTAGAATAATGTGTTGGGCTACTCCAGGATCCTATGGAAAGGAGGGGTTTAGACACAGATGTTTTTCATCAAACCACAACAATAAGAAAAGGAGAAAGAGAATCAAAACATCTGTAATATAAGAGAAAAACTCTTGGAGAACTCCACATCGAAATCCCTTCTGATGAACACCATTATCATAAACTTTCAATTGCAAATCTATCATCCCAAAGTGCCCATATTATCCAGTCTCAACATATGTGATGTGTGATCTTTGGACACTCTCCTTAGGTCATAAGTGAGGCCTAACCCTCACTTAATTTGTAGTTGTTGGATCAGACTTAATTTCAAATCTGCACTAATCATGTTGGGTCAGTTGCACTGACTTGATGTCAGTGTCACTGAGTCATCTGGCCTTTTTCACCTTCTTGACCTACGTCAGTATCACTGACAAATGCATAAGTAACACAAAGTCTATTCTTGTGAGTGTCTGCATGTTATAGTCAATACCATCGACTCTGCTATTGATGGCACCAAGGTGGTCAATCCTCACACCGGATACTCATTTGACCCTTAGTCAGTACCACTAAGTCTATACCTTGTTGGAGTCAACATGACACTTGGTAGCACCGATTAGCCTCTCAGTAGCACCAATGTTCCTCTCCATATTCATTTTTTGGGTGTAAGGTGTTAGTACCATTGACAATCAATTCAGTTGAACCAACTAGATCAATAGATACTCAAATTGTGTAAATAAGAGGAATAGAAACATAAGTTCGAGAAAGTAATGGAAACATCATGTATTTTATAGAAATAAGTAATAATTGATCCATGAGTGATTCAAAGGCTAATAAAGAAACAAAAACATGTCTAAATGAGAATATGTGTGCCTAATGAGCAAGAAAATAGCATGTGACAAGGGAACATAAAAATAGTTCATCAAAATTCCCTAAGCTTGAATGTTAATCTTCCTTGAGTAACATCACTCTTGTATTTCTATGAAAGAGTCAAGAATAAGACAAATACCTATGAGTTACTTTTCCCAACCACCCCCTATAGGTTCTAAGACATTCCTTACTAAACATGAGAAACTAAATACCTTTAAGAGATCAATGATGTTCCTAAAATACATCCACAAGAAGATCAATGAAAATATATGGCAGTAAATATTATAGTTAGTAGTACATGTGCTTGATGCACCATGTGATATCGCTATCTACATTTCTTAGATCTTCAGAAACAATCTATACTGAAATCAATCCCCATAAAAATGAATGAAGGAAATAATAATTTTAATGGCCTATCATACTGAGAAATGTGTGGAAAATATCAATGCCTATGAAAATAGGAATGACAAGAAAAATCCAAATCGTTTACGCATGAAATAAAAATACAATGCTCATGTATGATGGATAAAATTCAAATGTATGCCTTCTAATTCCTAATACAAAGAGTGGAATGATGCATAAAAAAGGGACTCATCCTAATGATAAGTAAGAGAGAGTTGTGTACATGAAGAACATTCCCACTTTCTTCATATTTAATGCATATGGAGAGTAGTATGAGCATTTGAACTTTGGAATCATTTTTCCCCTTCTCTCCTCTTTTTATTTCTTTTCAACTATTTTTTTCTACCCGTTATTTTGGCAAGATAAATAGTTCATGTTTGGGCTTTTCCACCCTAACATTTTTTTCTCTTTCTTTGGAGGAGTAAGGATGCATCTTTGTCTTCTCTCTTTCTTAATGGAGAAAATTGAAGTAGAGAATACAAATACACATTATATAACAAATGAAATGATGAATGCAATTTATATGTAACTTTTGTTATGCAAGACTAAAATGCTCAGATGATGTGGTTTGTAAATTTTTTTTTTTTCATATTAAAGAAGATGAACAAATAATATTCTACTTAACATGCCATGCAATTCAATAAAGAGGAGAATAACTTGGATTAAACTTGACATCCTATTGTAATGAGTGAAAAAAAAGTAAGGTGGATGAAATCACATGAATAAGACACCATGCCTTTACCAAACCTTGTAGGTCCCTCTCCTATTAGCCTGTGTAATAGAGTAACCTTAGAGTTTATTCATAAATTTCCCATCAAAGATCATGTTACTATTTGGTTGGTTTTATCTCTAGCGCCCTCATCATAACACAAGACTTAGGGTTAAACTAAGTTTTTCATTCATTCATATGTCTTCAAGATGGCTATCAAAACAATTCCTCCAGTTGATGCCATGTTAGACTTAGAAAATTATCTTAAAGGATGGGGAAATAAGATATATATGGATTCTCAAAACTTTTAAATTCAAATCAGAAGCATTGAGCATATTTTTTCAGACAGATGCAACCATGATTGATTGAACTCCAAAATTACACTATATATATGTGGATCCAAATAACATGATGAAAAACAAATAACAAAGAAATAGGAAAACTAACTAAGATAGATAAGATATGATGCAAAAAACTCATTCCATCACATCCTAAACTTGAATTCAACCATGTCATCACAGTTGAGAACTAAAAAAAGGTGGAACAAAGGTACCTAATGATTAATATGGTGATGGAGGGAATGTTCTCGATGGGTTCTATGGATCTGGTGGGTAATAGGCACCAATGAACTTTGGAGGTTGAGCCCACAAGTCTGGTGTCTAAGGGTAACTAGAAAAGTTTCCTTGACTTCAATAATGACCAAAGAGTGGCTAGTGGTAATTCTTAATGCATTTTGAGTGAGTGCGAATGTTTACCTGGTTGATTAGGAGATGACTAGGTGAAGAAGTTTATTTTCATAGATCACCCACTATTGTCAAAGTGGTTGTTGTTAAATTTTCAAGACCTGAGTTAGGGTAGATGACTTCTATTGCTATCCCTATTGTACATGTTGCAACATCCTATACATGCCCTCCATAGATAAATAATCCATTGATGGTGGAGGTGTTGGAGCTGAGGAGCTCGAAGCTACATGTTGACGAGGGATGTTATGCATGGACTGGAATGGTACATAAGGAGTGGATATCCCCTCTTATTTTCCCTCTTCTGATTCTTCTTCTTCTTCTTCCTCCTCATCCTTGGTTTTGTCCTCTTCTCCAATAGGTACTAGTTCCTGTCCCTCTACTGGCCATCAAAGGTAGGTACAGCTCTCAAGTGGAAGATGGGGCCTCGAAGAACCCTCTCCCGCACCTATCCATCATTCGTGCAATAGGAATACACCCTTCCTTCATACTTGGAGACAAGATGGGCCCGCTTGAAGTGCTTGAATTAAAGATTGGACAACATTGGGAGGGCATTCAACTTTGACAAGTCAAGGCAGAGATACATGGTAAGTGGTGTGAAGATTCCCCCATAATGAATGGGCGTGCCTCTCTGAGTTGGATTTTTCATATACACAATGTGAAGGAGGAAACAATGAGCCAAGGTTGACCTTCTCTTTCCCATGGTCAAGAGAGACCACATGACAAATAGGTCCACTTCTACCCTTGAGTGGACCTAGGGAAGATGGTGTTTGTTAGGTGGAGATAAAGGATGTGGGAAAATGGGTGTCCGATGTCCATTATGGGGGACATACACCAGTTGATGATGAATTCATGTGGAAGTGTAGTTATCTATAGTCAAAATCATCGGGGGCTAACCACACACCATTCATAGGCCATCCATATATGGCATTGAAATCAACCAATGTGAGATTGTGGTTGGTGTTCAATAGTCGGAATTTGACCCATCTATTTTGTCATCCTTCCCTATTCTCGGTAATGCAACAAGCATTCAATGTGGTAAGAAATTCTTGACAAGGTATGGACAAGTTGGCCAATTACCAAAGAAGATTCATTGCCCACGATACCTTGCCTGGTACAATCTCATTGGATTTCCTTAGAAAGCTTGATGTCTATGGGGAGGGATTGATTCTCATCCTAAGTGGCCATGATCTCCTTGCCACACCGCATAGAGCTTCTTTTGGCCCGTCTAGGAATGTCACCCTCATTGGATCAGGAACAAACTAATATGTAATGAGGGTGGAGGATGCAACTTGGTCTCTATCTGCCATTTCTTCAACCCAAAAAACATAAGAGGGAATAAAAAAAACGGTTCTTAGAGTAGACTTTTGATCCGCGGAATGCTATATTCACATCTAGGAGAGTAGTACACCTATTGGAGAGGAGTGGAAGTGCTTGGGTGTAATTTGAGATCACCCACACCTTCCCTTTTATAGTGATCTTCCCACACCATGATCATCCACCAACTTTGGGTGGTGGTGTCAAAATTTATGTTGATCTACAAGATCGTCAGTGTGACTGTTGATACCTACGCATTTGGTTCGTCAATACACCAACCCTCACATACCCAAATGTTGGCGGTACTAATGGTTTGCAGTGGTACTAATGTAGGTGTAGCACATGCAAATGAGTGCCTAGAATGCTAGATGTGCTCGCTCATGATCTTTGATGTTGGTGCCACAAATTTGTTCTTTTTGAGTCAGTGTTATATACATATATGTTTGATTATCGAGATGGATTTTGGGTTCCTCTGACTTTTTTTTTGGTTCCACCAATTTTGAACATCAGTGCCATTGAAAATGATGTTAGTCCCAGCAAGACAAATCTTGGTAGAACTGATAAGTTTTTTCTATAGCTTTAGAGTTATTATAAAGAAGTGTCAGTACCACCAAGATGCCTCTCGTTGGCACCGAGCTGAGATGGTTCTTACCGCCCTGGAGTATATTGACCCAGTACTACCAATATTCCACTTAGTGGTACTGATAAAATACTATTGTAGCTCTATTGAATTTTTTTCAAAAAGCATGGGTGCTACCAACAATGTGTTGGTTCTACCAACGTAGTTTGCTCTTGGCGCCCCTAACTGATAAGGATTTGGTGCAACTGACTTGCCTATCAATGATACTAAGATTTCTCATTATGTTTACTGTCCCTCTCTGGATTTCCTGATGGTAGGTGTCGGTGGTACCAACACATAGTGTTCATGTACACCTTTAACAAACTCATCAAGACACATTTTGTACTTCCATCAAAATTAAACTAAATGACTAAAATATGAAAAAAACAAAAAATAACACAAAATTAATAACAAACTCTAAAGTGGGATGACTCTCATAAGACTCTTGATTAAACTCATTGGATCAATAAGGAAAATTAGATTAAGGAATTTTTAAGAGCTTCAACTCTTCTAACTCATAAACCACCTCTCCTTCTAAAGTAGTGATTCAAGTATTATCCATTGGTCTTGAATACTTTTTCCCAATTACTAATATCTACTTCTCTATGGGGGAATGCTTTCATCACCATGTATAATCTTCTTCACCTTGATCTCAACTTACCAGGAAACAATGTCCATCTAGAATAAAATGATAATACCCAATGCCCCATAAGATGGTCCTATTTATGATGTGGCGATCACACATTTTCTTTTTCTATCCATGTATATCCTCAAAATTTTTTAAGTGTCAATGCTAATCTCATTCAACTCATTCCTCTTTAGCTTGTGCTTCTCCACAATAGTAGATAGACAAAGTTTAGTTCCTTAAAATCCTAGTTGGACTTAAGATCCAATTCCATAGGAAAATGATGTGCTCGGTCATAGGATAACCTATAAGGGGTGGTTCCAATAGGGTTTTTGAAATTTATCCTATATGCCCAAAGGACATCATTTAATTGCATGCCCCAATATGTTCTATTGCTAGAGATTAACTTTTCAAAGATCATTTCTATATCCTTATTTAACCCCTTCACTTGACCTTGGGTTTGGGGATAGTATGGAGTGCCTATCTTATTGTTTACTCCATATTTTCCCAAAAGTTCATCGACTTGTTTATTTTTTAATGGGAGTATCCATCACTTATAACCATTATGGATACTCCAAATCTACAAAATATATTTTCATTTAGAAATTTGCATATGACCGGTGCATCATTGTTACATGCACGAATTACTTCCATCCATTGTGACACATAACAATGAGCAAGATATATAAATTTGAAATAGAAGACACAAATAGACCCATGATGTCTATATACCAAAGGTCAAACACCTCAACCTCCTCAAAAAGTACTAAGAGGAATTATATGTGTCCTTGAAATGTTTCACGAGTGTTGACATGCATCACACCTCCTAAAAACGTTGTATTAAGATTTAACGAAATACATACAAGAAAAATACACTCACTAAAACTTTGGCATCCGTCCTTGAGCTAGCATAGTATTCCCCAGTGGGCATGGACTTGCAATGATAGGGCTTACATACTCACAATCAGGAACACATTTCTTGAAAATACCACTATGTCACCGCCTGATCAATGTGGGGTCATTCCAAATGTAATACCTCAAGGAGTGAAAAATTCTTCTTTTCTTGATATCCCCAATCTTTAGTAATTCACCACATGCTACATAATTCATAGCATTCGAATGCCATGGACTTTGTTCCTTAATCACAAAGAGTTTCCCATCAGGAAAATTATCTACAATTGGTACCTCTAATTCGGTTTCATTCACCCTCTCCAGACAAGAGTGGTGGTCTTCTACTACATTTTCTTCCTGTCCTTTGTCTCTCTCCTTCATGATAAATTCTTATAGCAACACGATCCATTAGATCAGCCTTAATTTCACATAATGATTTTTTGTAAGAGATACCTAATGGCCACATGATCACTACACACTATAACCTTTGACCATATCAAGTATTTCTTGGTTTGCATGAACTCAAACCTGGTTTGTATAAACTCAAACTTGGTTCGTATCCAACCAAAACATTAAAAAAAATTAAGGTTTGAAACATCATTTCAATAAGATATAAAATAAATATGATCATGTGCATGTGTATTAAAGCACAAGACTTTGGTACCACATATGTATCATAAGATAAATAAACCATATATATCATGACACGTTTTATTAGGGTTATTTCATAATCAACCAATCTATTTATGTTCTTCTTACAATAAATTTGGGCAAACAAATAAATATTAGGGATAGCTTAGGTTTGAGGTCTTACAACCCTTCCCTCCTATTAGTATTCCTCCCTAAAAGATCCAAAAACAAAGTAATTGGGGAAATATGAACAAAATGCATGTACCTCTCTTGATGGATTTTAGGTACGACTCACTATCCCTCTCATTATTGTTACTATGTAATTATATTAAAATTGCTTATTTTCATGATAAAAGCTTTGTTGTTAATCTTGATTTTGAGTTCCTTATGCATCATTCATCGTGTTATCAAAGATTATTTATGCTTATTATAGGATTACGGAGATCACAATTCTACATTGTTCTTACCCATTCTTCTTTATCTTTATCAATTCTTACCCATTATCATACTTTCTATTTACCTAGTAAGGGTAGTTTCATCATTTATATGCTCATTCTCAAGTGATTGATCTTCTTATCAGATATTTGTTTTGAAATTCTTGTTTTAAAACTATAGTTTTTTCTTCCTAAAACTCATTCTATTGATGGACATGGATCCATTCTCTCATCTTAGATACACCATTACTATTTATTAGGGATTATTCACATGCATCTCGTAAGATTATGAAATTTGATGCATTTAGTTCCTGTTATACAAATTCACTAAAAAATTAATAAGACTCACTATAAGACAATCATAGGAATACTAGAATTATGAAATCAATGGTATGATTCTAATTGAATTGGGATTGTGAATTCAAGTGCTAGACATAGAGTAACTCTTTAACTAAGGAAATAATTTAATATTGAGCAAAGTTGTCATATGGGGCTTAATTTCATTATAAAAAATATAATAAAGATTGTGGACCTTTAGGAAGGCCAAGTATGGGTCAGGAGCCCTAGAACCCAATTCAAGACCGATCGGGCCAATGAGGTTTTCCATATGGGCCCATTGGATACATAATAAAGAATTTGGATGTTTGTGAATTAATATGATGACAATCATTTTGAGAATTTATTTGTATTCTCATTTGAGATAAAGAGAAACATACTAGAAGTTCCTAAAGTGGTAAGTGACCTAGATAATTAAAGAAGTAATTGTCTATTCTTTTATTAAATTTCAAGTATTTGGGTATCAAGTAAAACTAACTTGACCTAAATATTTGTCCCACGTGAAATAATTGGTAAATACAGACAAAACCAAGTTTCAAATGGATAATATGTGTGTTGGTGACATAGGTAGCTAAAAACTAAGTAAATATTGGGTATGCAGGAAATGGATGCTAATATTTCTCATTTTTGTCACAAACTATCTAAAATGAGAAAAATTTAATGTGAAGGTTATCCAAAAAAATTGGATTAATTAATTAATCCTAGAGACCTATATGTTTTTTAGAAATTTGGATAACTCTGGTAAAGTGCGGTCCTTGGTATGATAATGTATAAATGTCACACCAAGGTCCAGATAGTCAATGACCTTGGGGACATGACACATGATACAAGCACAACTCTCACCCATTGATTTGGAATCAGACAACCAACAAATCATCTTAAACCTAATGGTCAGAGTCCTGAAGTGGTTGGGTATCAGTATCGTCTATATTCACCCCTTCTCTACCATTGTCCATGAAACTAAGTTCCTTAGATTTAGGAGATAATGTCAAATCTAAAGATCCCTAGAAATTCTATCTCTGGGGAAGAATGGAATAACACTCAAAACCCATATTACCTGAATCTCTAGATAGTGTCATTGATGATGCTTCTCTCATACTTTCTCCTATAAAAATCTTTCACAAGCTCTTCTAGACTCACAATTGGGTTGATAATTTGTAATTATCTCTAAACTTCGTGGGAACATGATTTAAACATTGCAATTAGGTCTCCTTATCACTTTAGGATTTAATTGAAGCATTAATTGATAAATTTGAAAGTTGGTTTTTTTATTATGGTTTATTTTCATTGAAAATCAAGGTTCAAAATTAATATGTGGGAATACAATCTATTAAGATTCTACACTTTCCTTACTCAAAAATCTTGGGATTTACAATTCTACCCACCTTAAATGAATTTTGTCCTCAGCATTTCAATAAACTACCCAGCACAAGATTTTCCTTATCCATAACATGAAAAGTTGTATTCACCCATGTATAAGGTGAGACTAAACACAAGTATAATATTAAAGATATTTCATAATTTATAACATACCTTTCTCATTATTATCATCTTCATCATAATCCACCATGGCAAAGATTTTGGCTAGTCTCTTCTCGCTATGAACTTGATTAACATTTGCCTCGTTTTGAATCTTTTGACAGTTAGGACTAATGTGTCTTGTCTCACCAAAAGCATAGAACACCCCTGTACCAAACCTACCTTCTCTTGGATGGTATTTGAAACACTTGGCACATTGAGTCTTTATAAGCTGATTTTCAACAACCTCAATTGGAGCCTTCCTCATCCTGTTATTGTGATAGTTGGAGTTGTTGTTGTGGGAGTGGTTGTCCTTATACAACGTTCTTCTAGAGGTGGTCTTCTAGTTGCAACATCTAAGGCACCTTGTAGGGTGTAATTCCCTCATCTAGATAGGGTGAAACTAAGATATGACTTGAGACCCCTAACGAACTTCTTCACCTTGCATCATTCATAGTAACCATGACCATACTTCTGTAAGATTCTAAACCTCATGGCATTGGTGTGACTGTCATGTCACCAAATTGGAGAAGATCTAGGAACTCCTCTTCTTTCTTCTTGACCATATCTCATTGTATGTAACAATCTTAGAAGGCCTCTAAGAATCCCTCCCATGTGAGAGGAGTGATGTGCACAAATCATATCACATTTTCATGACATTTTAGTTGTACATTTCACTCAATTTAACCACATTTCTACTCCAATTCATTCTAAGATGTTTGTTTATTTTTGAGCTAAATCATGTTATGATTTGATTCATATGTACTTCACATTTCGTTCTCAAATAAGGAAAAATGCACAATTTCTCATTTATTTGGCATTCCCCAAAGTATCCCATTTTTTGGAGTCTAAAAGTGCAACAGAATACTAACCTTACATCGTGTAACACACTTACACAATGTGTGACTCTTAGGCAGAAGACTGCACAACAATAACCCTTATAATATGCTGATTTCACTATACAATGTGTATCAGATAACCCATAAATCGTCAGAGAAGTCCTCTTACGCCATCTGGACTATTTCACACAACATGTCACTTGCGAATGTTGTTGCTAAAGAGGGAATCAAGACTTACATGGCATGTTGCTTTTCTTACATGTCGTAATGGATGTATTCTCTATAGAATTATTTTTTTAACACTTATTCAGAAGTTTAAAAGAAACGTCACCCCTTGGGAAGTGGGCCACACATCATTTGGGGTGGTTAGAGACTGAGGATAGAGCCAGAGCTCTAAAGAGCTTATCTAGGAGAGAAATCTGGGGTTTCTTCGGATAGAATACATTCCTATCCCCATTTCTCTTTTCCTCTCCTTCGCAAAGCGAAAAAGAGAAGGTTTTTGATACGAAGAGAAATTTTAGAGACGGATCTCCATCCCTTGGGTAGCGATATCCATTTGTTCTTTTGTCCCACGCATACATTTGTTATTCCTCTCTCTTTTCTCATGTTTATTTCAATCTTTTGGCATTTTTTCATGTGATCTCTCACCATGAGTGAGTAAACTACATTTCTTAGACTTGGGAGAGTAACTCCCATGTCATAACTAAATGTGACTCAAATTTCATATCTAATATTAGTTAATATCTGCTTCAAAATGAATTATGATATTTATTTCTTTGTATGCATTGTTGGCCATAATGTTTACATGTTTTATACCTCTTATTATATATGGGAATATATATTAGGAGGTCAGCAATGATCATTTTTATAGGAAATCCTTGACCATGGGAATGGCTTGGATTGGTCTAAAGGTTTTAGGTTGTAGTTCGAATCTAGATATATGCATGTGAATTCTATACGAGGGTAGAACTATCTTATATCAACCGGAGATGTATTAGATGTAATCGACCTGCCTTAGGAGATTGAATAATGTTGCTGGAATTCACAGTTCTTGTTGAGATATGATGTGGAGGTGAATTCCCATATCAAAGATCCTCATAATCTGATTTCAATCTTTCTCCAAGTGACTCATGATTTTCATTTCTTTTTTTCAAAAATAAATTGATCCAAACCAACCCCATTTAATAGAAACTGACTTAGTTTATTGAAAGTTAGCCAATTTGCACCTATCTAGCCTAGATCCATGTGGTTCAACCCAACCACAATTGATCCCGCATACTTGCGAACAATTGATGAATTGAGAAGATGAAATATTTAAAACTCACTTGCCTTTGGAAATCAACAAGTTTTTGGCATTGTTACCGGGGAGCTACAATAATTGTTAATTATATTAAAAGTGCTAATCAGTATTCGAGACGAAGTCATAATTTTCCATTTTTCATATCGTGATCACTTTTTATTCTTGTGATTCTGACTTAAGTTTCATCTTTGTAGGTTGCATGCGTCGTTCTAAGAGTGGTCTTGAGACATCCATGTTCTTAGACCTGGAAATTGAGTGAACCTTTTGTAGCCCAAGAAGAAGAAAAAAAGGGTGATAACCCTTCAAGCTTGGAAGAATCACAATCGTGGTTGCCCCATTCAACACCTTCACTACCGCCTTTGCCTGATCACAATCAAGAACCAGAGATGGAGCAAAATTGCCCATTTTATTGTACCCGCGGCCATCCCCATATGTGGGGACATTAATCATCCAACTATTGAGGCCAACAATTTCTCTATCAACCCACCATTATGCAGATGATCCAACAAAACCAATTTGGAGGAACTCCTAGGGAAATCTGAATCTTCAGATAGTTGAGTTTTTGTAGAACATGAACACCTTCAATATTAACAGTATTATAGCTGAAGGAGTATGTATACTCATGTTCCCGTTCACTCTGTGAGATTGAGCCAAGACATTGCCCAAGAAATTCATCAAGGGTTGGGATGAGATGTTGAATGCTTTTCTAACCAAGTACTTTCCTCCTAGAAAGACAGCTCAACTGAGGAGCCAACTCATCAAATTCAAGAAATGCGAAGGTGAAACACTTTATGATACATGGGAGAGATTTGAGGACCTACAACACCTTTTTCCTCGCCACGGTTGTAAGGAGAGGGATCCCAAAGGGAAACCACTCCCTACTAGAAAAAAGGCAACATCCCTTGAACCAAACACCACATAATTTTTTTTGTTAAAGGGATGGAGACCAATCAGCATGTATGTATCATTACACAATGAGTAGCAGCAGAAAAGAATAATATCTAACAATTTACAAAGCTTGATAACATAGTACATCATTTCACCACACATGGGTGTCCAAAAGGAAAACTAAACACATAAGCCAAAGATCAAGCCGAGGGTCATCTAACCACCTCTCCAAGTCTCCCAAAAGCTCAGCTACAAGGTTGATGTAGAAGTTATCCCCTCCTTGATCTAACCTGGGGTTGGAAGCATACCCCACAAAAGGAAAGGAAAAGACGATATCAACAAAAATCTGGTATGTGTATATTAAAAGAAAATTTGAGCAATATATGGCAATAAGGACATCAAGTATAAATGCTTCCCATGTAAAATAAATGGACTACCCAACGGGCATAAAATATTAAGATCATAACAAATGAGATACTTGCCATATGTAAAACAATAAAGAAGTGACACATGCACATACTATGACCAACATCCTACATACATGTGAGATAAGCATAACACTAGAATATTATAAAAGTCAATGGTGTCTAAGAGTCACACATCTTGAACCTGATAAGACTTGGGCCAAGAATCACACATCCTTCCCTGGCATGGGGAATCACACATCCACCATCCAAACATATATAACATGGTCCATGAATCACACATCCTGTCCTGGCATGGGGAGTCACACATCCAACATATAAAATATCATAATGTTGCCGCAAATTATAATGAGACAAAACCAATGCAATAATGCTACTCTAGGGATACTGAATCACATATAAAGTATAGAGGCAAGTAAAAAAGTATAGTCAAACATTATACAAGATTTTCCATATCACACAATGGACAACATATGAAACCACCATTAAACCCCCACATCATAGAGGGCATATACCATCAATAAGATCATCATGTACCATATCACAAGGCAGGGGCCAAAAGAATATCCAAGATCACAATCAAGATAGGTCACATGAACCATGATAACAAGAGATAAGGCATATTGTGTAGGACAAATTCAAGAGAATGAAAAGATAGGTGATTTGCTCAATATAGAGGAATAGGGGATACAACATACCTCAAAAATAGAGTCTAAGGTCCAAAGAACTTCTAAATCCAAAGCTAGGTCTCCAAAAACCTATTAAACACATATGTAAGTTTCACGTACATTATCAAACCCAAGAAAACTCCCTTTTATCATTATGTGAATTAGGTTATGAAAATCATTCCATATTTTAGTTTAGGTTATTAGGACTCCAAAACATTTTTTTATTTTTCTGACTTACTGATTATTAGTTATGATTTTTATAAATTAATTCTTTATAAATTAGGTTCATGGAAAACACATATTATTAATCACCAGAATTTGTTATCAAAACCTACACCATTAGGTAGATCTTATTTTTCTAATTCCAACATATATTTTTACATTTTTTTCATATCATCCATTAATTAGTTATTAATTTTTAATCATCTGCCAATCAGGTAAATACATGTCAGAAATTCAGCCGAGAGAGAAGAATGAGAGGGAGAAGCCTAGCTGGCTTGGGCCGGCCACTCCGAGCCTCCCAAGTCAGCATCCAGCTTGGCCAACTCAGTGAGGTCTCATGAAAAGCAAGCAAAGTAGGGACGTGCGAAAAGACCACTTTGCCCTCGCCAGAAAAACAAAACAAGGTAGGAGATCGGAGGGGCAACATAGACAAAGCACAATAGCTATTGTTCCTTGACAAACAAGCTCAAAACAAGCCAACACAGCTTGAACCTCTGATCAAAACTCAATCATTATAGATCATTTTGAGAAAACAACCACCCAAACAAGTTCACTAGATCAAAACGAAACTATCGACCCTAGTCAAGGCCTAGAAGGTGGTCAGAGAAGGTGGGGAGGCAGTTCTCTGCCATGACCAGTAGAGATCAAAAACACAGAAGCAAAACCAGAGAAGCTGCTGGCGACACGAAGTGAGGGAAATTAAGAAAACACTCACTCAAAGGTACTCAAACCAAAATTAGGCCAAACATGTGAGGAGGGCAAGTAGAGTCATCACCAGGAGCAACCAAAATAGCAACTTGAACGCTGCTTGTCGACTGGGAGACAGAGTAAATCACGGGTGAAAAAGAAAGAAGGGAAATGTAGAGGAGGGTCCAGAGATGCTCACCATGATCCTAATTGATCTACAGTGGTAAGAAGAAGCCGCGTCATACGCGAGTTGTCGAATATTGACCTGGAGTAGGTCCGATGGGAAGGAGATAATTGCAAAGAAATTGAGGGTAGAGGAGAGTAGACGAAGGTCCCTTGGTTAATTTCAAGAACCTGAGAGAGGATGGGGTGGGGAAAGGATCCTTCTGCGGAAAATTGGGGAGAGAGTTAATTTAGGGGTTTCTCATATATATAGTTTTAGGGCTCGAGTGAGGGATCAAACTGGGCAGAATCGAACAAGGAATACAGAGAATCAAATATCATGGAAAATGATCGAGCGTAGGCTGAGAAATCCGGCTGGAAAACCACTACGTGGGAATAAACTATTTTCCCATTTTGGTTGAGAGGTAGGGGATGATCAAACAATCGTCCGATCCAAAAATGAATGGTTCGGATCGGAACGTGCTTTAAACAACAATGTGACATTAAAATTAAAATAAACTTTATATAAATCGAAATCCAATCAAAGTGGGAATGCAATTAATTCCCTATTTTCTCTCTCTTCTTTTGAGGGTTCAAACAAGTTCCAAATTTAATAAAAATTTACACCTTAGCTTATTTTGAAGTGTAGAAATAGAATATGAAATTATTTTTGTCTTTTGGGAACTCTTAATGTGTGAAATAATTCAAATTTGATTTTCTCTTTCCTCCTTTATTAATGGCATTAGGATTATCCAAATTTGACAAAACTTGACCCACCAGTCATATTTAATGTGTTGAATACAAATTTGCCATCAATTTTACATGTAGAGTTCTTTGAGTATTTAATTAATATTTTGAAGGTTCCACACACTTTCTCTCTCCTGATTTCACCTTTTAAGCAAACTTTCTCCAAATTGGATGAAAATTCACCCAGAGGATAAATTTATTATGTAGATTATGAATCTAAGATTATTTTCCTCTTTTGGAGTCATTAAATATTTTATTTAATATTTTTAAGGAAAACCACCCTTTTCTTTTCTAAATAAAATAGATATGGTTATTATTATTCTAAATTGGTGAAACTTGGCCTCCAAGCCAAAGCATAACCCACGAAAATGAATATGAGGTTATTTTTATCTAAGATGTTTTTTTTACACATTATCCATTATTTCTATTATTTCTCCCATTAATAATTCAATATCTCATTATGCATGTTTTAAGCATTATCTTTGATTCCCTTTTTCTCTTCCTTGCACGCTAAGGCATATGAAGGATCTAGAAAGAATCTACACCACCATTATCCCACATAAGACTATTTATTTCGTATTTTGTAGAATTATAACTCATTATTCTCAATTATGAACACGTTGCCTTTTTTTGCACATATCTTATGTACCTTTTATTGATTTTATGATTAATTTGAAGGTATTGGGTAACATTAATTTATATTATATGCTTTAATGTGATTTATGCATGCATTAATATATTTAAGGTCACTAAAGAGCATATGCTAATCCTTGTTTGGCTAAACCTCAAAGACTAAGGATTCTAAGTTCTTAACCCTGGAAAAAGATTAATTCGTAGGTTTATGTATGTTACAGCATACAACCCCTTAAAGAGATTTCGTCCCTAAAATCAAAACATCCATAATCAAACTTCTCCACCACCCCTTAAAAGGGTTCAAATTATTATATCAAACTAAACTTCAGATACAAAAGGTTCCACTATACTTCTTACATCCAACTACATAAGCAACATGCAAAAAGGAAACATAACTTATAAAGACTAAACTAAGGAACTATGGGTTAACTTGTTCTTGTTCATCATCATTAACTTCTTCACCATCTAAAGCAAAAACTCTTCCATCTCTCCTTTCAGTAGGCTTCTTACCATTATTGTTACCATTATTGTTGCCCTAGTTCTAAGGAGGTTCTTGTTGTGGAACATATCCTCGTCCAAAATGAAGCTTGGGGTACTGAGGTATGACATGTCCATGTTCATTCCAATGATGGCATACCACTAGAGTATTATGATGAGGTTTGTCCTGAGAACACTTTCCTAGAGGATGGTAACCATTGCACTTAACACTCTTGTCCCTTTTCTATTCATCACCTGAGAACTTCCTCTTCTTGTCAAACTCCCTAGGTTGAAACCCTGGGTAAGACTCCACAGCCAAAGCTTTATCCACCATCTGTTGAAATGTTAAAGGAAGTTGTGGGATAAGGGCACGACCCACATTATAGTTGATTCCCTGAAGGAATAGGCCATCCCTACGTTCCTCACCCAAACCAACTGCATAGCATTCGAAGAGCAGAAACTTTTGCACAAAAGTAGAAATAGATAAAGAACCTTACTTCAAGTTGTAGAACTCTGCTTCTTTCTTCTTCAAAGCAGAAATACAGATGTACTTCCCATATAATAGGACCAAAAACTCCACCCAAGCCATGTTTGAGATATCTCTAGTCCTTGCAATTCCATTCCACCAAACTCTTATAGGTCCATCTAAAACATATGAAGCAAACCTAACGTTCTGATGTGGAGGACATGCCATACCATCAAAAGTCCTCTACAAGGCTAACACCCAATCATTAGCTTTGTCGACCATCTCTGTCTCACCTTCACCCTTGAAGGAGGGTGGTTGCATCTTCATGAACTCCATGATCGAGAACTCCTTAGTCTTCTCAGGTACATACGAGTCTTTCATCATTCCCGCCATGGAAGAAGCAAAGAGTTGTCGATACATAGCCAACTCTTGCTCTGGAGTCATAACTCCTCCCGAACCAGTAGAAGCTCACATCCCCTCACCAAACCTAGGGTTTTCAGGTGTCTCGTAACCGTACTGGTTGTCAACCATCGAGTTTTCTCCCGCCATTAGGGTTTTTCCTAAGCAAGGCAAGGACACTAGGTATGAGCAACCTAAGATAAAGGTAAACATCCTAAGGGAGATGAGTTTGAAATAGTTAGATAACCGACTGCTAGTGCTCTGATACCATGTTGTAAGGAGTGGGACCCCAGAGGGAAACCACTCCCTACTAGAAGAAAAAAAAACATCTTTTGAACCAAACACCACATAATTTTTTTTGCCAAAGGGATGGAGATCAATTCATTCAACATGTATGTATCATTACACAATGAGTAGCAGCAGAAAAGAATATTATCTAACAATTTACAAAGCTTGATAACATATAACATCATTTCACCACACATGGGTGTCCAAAAGGAAAACTAAACATATAAGCCAAAGATAAAGCCGAGGGTCATCTAACCACCTTTCCATCTCCCAAAAGCTCAGCTACAAGGTTGATGTTGAAGTTATCCTCTCCTTGATCTAACCTGGGGTTGGAAGCATACCCCACAAAAGGAAAGGAAAAGATGATATCAGCAAAAAGTTGGTATTGTATATTAAAAGAAAACTTGAGCAATATATGGCAATAAGGACATCAAGTATAAATGCTTCCCATGCAAAAGAAAGAACTACCCACACAAGCATAAAAGATTAAGATCATAACAAAAGAGATACTTGACATATGTAAAACAATAAAGAAGTGTCACATGAACATATCATGACCAACATCGTACATACATGTGAGATAATCATAACACTAAAATATTATAAAAGTCAATGGTGGATAAGTGTCACACATCTTGAACCTAATAATACATGGGCCAAGAATCACACATCTTGCGCTGGAATGGGGAATCACACATCCACCATCCAAACATATATAACATGGTCCAGGAATCACACATCCTGCCCTGGCATGGGGAATCACACATCCACCATCCAAAATATCACAATGTTTCCACAAATTATAATGAGATAAAACCAATGCAATCATGCTACACTAGGGCTACTGAATCACATAGCAGGTAAATATAGAGGCAAGTAGAAAAGTATAGTAAAAAGTTATACAAGATTTTCCATATCACACAATGGACAACATATGAAACCGCCATTAAACCCCCCCCCCCACATAACAGTGGGCATATACCATCAACAAGATCATCATGTACCGTATCACAAGGTAGGGGCCAAAAGAATATCCAAGATCACAATCAAGATAGTTCACATGAACCATGATAACAAGAGATGAGGCATATTGTGTAGGCCAAATTCAAGAGAATGAAAAGATTCAATATAGAGGAATAGGGTATACAACATATCTCAAAAATAGAGTCCAAGGTCCAAAGAACTTCTAAATCCAAAGCTAGGTCTCCAAAAACCTATTAAACACATATGTAAGTTTCATGTCAATTTCATGTACATTATCAAACCCTAGAAAACTTCCTTTTATCATTATGTGAATTAGGTTATGAAAATCATTCCATATTTTAGTTTAGGTTATTAGGACTCCAAAACATATTTTTTTTATATTTTTATGACTCATTGATTATTAGTTATGATTGTTATAAATTAATTCTTTATTAATTAGGTTCATGGAAAACACATATTATTAATCACCAGATTTGTTATCAAAACCTATACTATTAGTTAGATCTTATATTTTTTATTCCAATGTATATTTTTACATATTTTTCAGATCATCCATTAACTAGTTATTAATTTTTAATCATTTGTCAATAAGGTAAACACACGTCAAAATTTCGGGCCGAGAGAGAAGAAAGAGAGGGAGAAGCCTAGCTGGCTTGGGTTGGCCACTTAGATTGGCCAAAGTCAGCATCCAACTTGGCCAACTCAGCGAGGTCTCATGAAAAGCAAGCAAAGAAAGGATGTGCAAAAAGACCACTTTGCCCTCGCCAAAAAAACAACAAGGTAGGAAATCGAAGGGGCAATGTAGACAAAGCACAACAGCCATTGTTCCTCGACAAACAAGCTCAAAACAAGCCAACAAAGGCTTGAACCTCTGATTAAAACTCAATCATTGTAGATGATTTAGAGAAAACAACCACCCAAACAAGTTCGCTAGATCAAAATGAAACGAACGACCTTGGTCAAGGCCTAGAAGGTGGCCGAAGAAGGGGAAAGGCATTTCTTTGCCATGACCAGTAGAGCTCAAAAACACAGAAGCAAAACTAGAGAAGCTGGTGGTGACACAAAGTGAGGGAAATTCGGCTGGAAAAACAATTGAGCATAGACCGAGAAATTCGGTTGGGAAACCATTGTGTGGGAATAAACTAGTTTCCCATTTTGGTCAAGAGGTAGGGGATGATCAGAAAATTGTCTGATCCAAAAATGAATGGTCCAGATTTGAACGTGCTTTAAACAATAGTGTGACATTGAAATTAAAAGAAACTTTATATAAAACAAAATCCAATCAAAGTTGGAATGCAATTAATTCTCTATTTTCTCTCTCTTATTTTGAGGGTGCAAACAAGTCCCAAATTTACTAAAAATTTACACCCTGACTTATTTTGAAGTGTACAAATATGAAATTATTTTTGCCTTTTGGGAACTCTTAATGTGTTAAATAATTCAAATTTCATTTTCTCTTTCCTCCTTCATTAATGGCATTAGGATTATCCAAATTTAATGAAACTTTACCCACCAGTCATATTTAATGTGTTGAATATGAATTTACCATCAATTTTACATGTAGAGTTGTTTTAGTATTTATTTAATATTTTAAAGGTTCCACACACTTTCTCTCTCCTGACTTTACCTTTTAAGTAAAATTTCTCCAAATTGGATGAAATTTCACTCAGAGGCTATATTTATTATGTAGATTATGAATCTAAGATTGTTTTCCTCTTTTGGAGTCATTAAATATCTATTTAATATTTTTAAGGAAAACACCGTTTCCTTTTCTAAATAAAATAGACATAGTTATTATTATTCTAAATTGGTGAAACTTGGCCTCCAAGCCAAAGCATAACTCAAGAAAATGAATATGAGGTTATTATTATCTAAGAAGTTTTCCTTTTAACACATTATCCATTATTTATATTATTTCTCCCATTAATAATCCAATATCTCATATTCATGTTGTAAGCATTATCTTTGATCTCTTCCTTACACTCTAAGGCATAGGAAGGATCTAGAATGAATCTACACCACTATTATCCCACATAATATTATTTATTTCTTATTTTGTGGAATTATAACTCATTATTCTTAATTATAAACACTTTGCCTTTTTTTGGACATATCTTATGTACATTTTATTGATTTTATGATTAATTTGAAGGTATTGGGTAATATTAATTTATATTCTATGTTTTAATGTGATTTATGCATGCATTAATATATTTAAGGTCACTAAGGAGCATATGCTTATCCTTGTTTGACTAAACCTCAAAGACTAAGGGTTCTAAGTTCTTAACCCTGGATTAAGATTAAGTCCTAGGTTTTGGTATGTTACAACAGTTTGACTAATTGGCTATTGCTACGAGCTTTCTACAACATGTTATTGTACAACACCCATATGATTGTGGATGTCATTGCAAATTGATCACTTATGAACAAATCCTATAGAGAGGCATATGATATCATAGAGGATATGGCACTCAATCATTGTCGCTGAAGTTATGAAAGAACCATCCAACCCTATTCATCAAGTAGAACTAGAATTCAAGTGGGAAACATACCATTGATGCAGTTAATCTAATTACAACCAAGTTAGATACATTGCCATAGAAGTTTGAAAAGCTGATTAAACACTCTATCCAAGTAGTTGAGCAAGTATGTGAAACATGTGAAGCACTTGGGCATGACTCTTATTCTAGTTTTGCTCCACATGCAAATGTTGGAGAGACACTAAAGAAAGATAATGCAGTAGGAAGTTTTCCTAACAAACAACTCTAAAATCCCTACTCCAACACCTATAATCCAAGATAAAGAGATCATACAAAATTTTCCAATAGGAACAATAATCCTCAGAACCAACAATCAAATCAACATCAACAGAACCAAGGCTAGAATTAGCAAGAAACTATGCTCGAGACTTATGTGTCAACACATATTCAAAAAAATGATGAGTTTTGTGTGCATGGGCTACTCTTGAAAGACACTATCACTCAACTTTCTTCTAAAGAAGATGGCATTTCTACTGATGTGAAGATGCTAGAAAACCAAATTGCCCAACAAACTTTAGGAAATCAAAGAGCCTCTTCCAGTTCATCGCCAAGTCAACTGGAGAGGAACCCCCATGAATGTAAGTCCATTACCTTGAGAGAGGGAATATTATTGAAAGACCCTCACTAGTAGATGAGAAGAAAGTTTAAGATGATAAAAAATTTGATGCTAAGAAAGATCAAAAGTGGAAAGGTACAACTGAAGAGAAGCTATCTTACAAGCCTACTACCCCATTTCCTCAAAGGCTTGCACTCTAGAAAGAAGAAGGAAAATTTCGTAGTTCATGGACATTCTCAATAAATTATATGTCAATCTTCCTTTAGCTGAGGTTATAGCTGAAATGCCTACCTAAGAAATGTTCTTAAATGACCTCTTAACCAAGAGGAGGAGGACGGATCAAGTGGAAACTGTCATGCTATCTGAGAGGACAAGTTCCATCATTCAAAATAGATTACCACGGAAACTTGATGACCAAGGTTCTTTCACATTGCCATGCAAGATTAGTGATATGTTGTTTGACAAAGGTTTAGTTGACCTTGCAGCCAGCATTAGCCTTTCCATTTGCATTGTGGGAGCAACTTGATATGGACATTTGAAGTCGACCAAGATGATCATTTAATTGGTGGATCACACCATCAAGTATCTGAGAGGAATTGTTCAAGATGTGTCTATTCAACTGGGCAAGTTTTTCATCCCTTGTGATTTCATTGTGATTGATATGAATGAGATTCCATCCAATCCTAACTCTTTGGAAGACCCTTCCTCTGCACAGATGATTTCATAGTTTATGTACGGGAGGGAAAGAACACTCTTAGAGTAGGTGGGAAGATAATGGAGTTCTCTATCCTAGATGCAATGAAAGCCCCAAGAAAAATGGAGAATATCTACCTAGTAGGTTAGATTGACAAATTTCTAGAGGAAGAAGAACATTTTTCTGACTTATTCGTTGACTACAATGATGAAAGAAAATTGGACACCGCCATGGCCACATAAACTTTGGATGTTTTCTCTAGTACCACACCACCTACGTCTCATGAAGATACTTCACCGTTGAAAGATGACTCTAGCCAACCCACCAAGGAGAACAAGATAGAACTCAAACCCCTTCCACCAGGGATAAGGTATGATTTTCTTGACCCTAATTCTACATCTTCTGTTATCATAAATGCTGATTTGAATGATGAATAAGAGTTCAAATTGCTAAACGAATTGTGTTTTTAGAAGGAAGTAATAGGTTATTCAATTGACAATATGAAAGACATCAACCTGCCCATTTTCTTGCATAGAATTAATTTGGAGGAAGATGCTAAGCCTTCTGTATAACCTCCTAGGAATTAAAATCAAAATATGCTTGAGGTTATTAAGAAAGAGATTTTTAAACTAAAAGATACAGGGATCATTTATCCTATTAGTGATAACCCCTGGGTGAGTGCAATTCACATAGTACCCAAAAGGGGGTGCAACTATCATGAAAGGAAACAATGATGAATTGATTCAGACTAGTGCTGCCATAGGATGGCACATGTGTATAGACTATAGGAATTGAACAAGGATACCCGCAAAGATCACTTCGTGTTGGTTTTTATTGATTTAATGCTTGAGATGTTAGCCAATCATTCTTATTTCTTCTATCTAGATGGTTATTTAGGATTTTACCAAATACATATTTATTTTCCAGATCATGAAATGACAACCGTAACATGCACTTGGTACCTATGCCTAAAGGCGCATGCCTTTTGGTCTATGCAACGCTCCTACTACATTTCAGCATTGCATGATGTCTGCTTTCTCAGATTTTATTAGACGCTCAATGGAAGTTTTTGATGGATCAATGGGCTCTAGAAGGGGGGTTGAATGGAGCTTCACAAACTTCACAAAAGTGATTAGACCACCAAATTATATTAAGTGCAGAACTTAAATCAAGACAGCAATTTGATGTCCTAAACTAGCATACAAAGCAAGGATAAGAGACAAGGAATAGCATGCACTTGGACAGGTGGTTTAGAGTGGTTCCATGTCCTAAACTTAGGAGCAATGTCAGTCCACTACCTAGAGTTGGTTAGGCTCTAGGATTTGTAACTTGGTTCTCTTATATATATCACACAATAAGATTACAAGCTACAACTACCAACCATCCAAGGACTTATATATCAAGCCAAGATCTTCTACCTCACCAAGGACTTACCCACCAAGCAAGTAGTCTTCCGCCTTCTTCAAAGGACTTACCCACTCTTGCTCTAGTCTTCGGCCTTGCAGGATTTACCTATCTTGCTTGAGCTTTGCCTTGCACCTCTCCTTCACTTGGAGAGCTTTAGCACCTTCCTCCTTCACTCGGAGGCCTGGAGCAGCTAGCCTTCTTCTCCTTCACTCGGGGAAGAACAGCAACCTTCTTCTCTTTCACTCGGAGAAGAAACTTCAATCAATCTTCATAGAGAATGGAGATGGGAGAAGTGGAAAGGAGAGCTTTACAAGATTACAAATGATAGCTCTCATACATGGGATCCTAACTCACTCATACTCACGAATTTGCTTTGAAGGTAGAGAGAGAAAGGGGCTCAAAGGATTAGAAACCACTCAACTAAGGCTAGGACCAAGCATATGTGAATGAGCAACCTTGGAATGAAGTCAAAGAGGTCCTATTTATAGTTGAGGGTGTCCCTTTAAGGTTGGGAGAGTTAAGGGGCACAAACTAGCCATTTTACAACTTGCAACAGATCTATTTTGAGTCCCACCTACTCCTCCAACGGTTGGAATTGCTTTTTCTGCATTCCAGTACAGTCTGATCGGCCGAGTTTCAATAAAGGAAACTCGGCCGAACCACTAAACGACAAGTCTGAAAGATAGACTATCGGCCGAGTTCCCTTGGAGAAACTCAGCCGATCGGTCGACTTTCAACTTGGACCAATCAGTGGATCGGCCGAGTTTCCCACCATAGGAACTCGACCGACCAGGGATCGGCTGAGTTGGTAACTCGGCCGATTGCCCAGAAAATTCCAGAATATATGGATCGGCCGAGTTTGGAATTCGGCCGACCAAATCCCTGTTATGGGTATTTTGGAATTTTCGTAAAACTGTACAAATGATGGATTTTTGAGTCCCAATCAATTTATCCATCTTAGTTACAATACAAAACATGAGTATAAGTGATTACATTAATTGTTCTAAGCCTCTAAGGGCTATATTACAAAACGGTCAAAAGTCACATGTTTTGCATGTGCTGGATGAGTAGCTTTGGAGTTGAATGTGATTCTTTTCTTGTACCTAATGTCTGAAACAATCTCAAATAGATTTGTTAGATACATATGAATGGAATGGTTAAGTCATTATCAAAATATGGGCAATGTGCGACACCTAGGTCAACATTCTCCCCCTTTTTGACAATGACAAACCATTCCTCAACATATTGAAAAGAAGGTGAAAGTTATACCTTTTTTAGGGAATTGCAAGGGGATGCAAATATGATCAATTTGTAGTGCTCCCCCTCAATTCATGCTTACTCATTCCTGCATTGTTAGTTAAAAAAAACAAGCAACCACAGCACATATGTATATTATATGATTCTAAGCAAGTCTAGATGCATTTCAGTTAATAGACAAGAAAAGAACCATACAAGCAATAAAAACAATATGATTGAGCTTTTTCTCCCCCTTTGTCATCTCAAAAAGGCAGGGGGGTAGAAGAGCATAAAAGCAAGGTCTTCTCCAACAAAAACACTCAATCAAATCACTCCACAGAAAGACAGAGGAACACCAAGATAAACCATGAAAGCAAAGCATGTCATTAATCAAAATATGGAAAACACTACAAGATAAACCATACGAAGCGTTTCCATAAACCATAAAACAAAACTACACGGATATCATAGAGTAGAAATAGTACAACTCAGATGATGTGCCTAATGTATATAGTACAATCATAGTCCAAAGAGATATAACATGGTCATCTGAGACTAAAACTAGACACATCAGCCCCTAAGCTAAACTACTCTATGTCTACATCATCAACAGTAGCATCCATGTCCTCGTCTGGCCGATAGTCCTCATCGCCATCATCAGAAGGAGGAGCAGCAGACGGTGTAGCCTCAGCATCATGATCAGCATCGTCGTCATCATCCTCGTCTTCAGCATCTGTCACAGTAGCCTCATCAGCATCAGTCTCAGCATCCTCCTGGCCAGGCATATCCTCGTCTGGAGGACCAGAAGCACGCCCGGGCCACCTCGCACTCTGCTCGGACCAAGACATGCCTAGAGCATGTAACTCATAGGCAACCTCAATGGGGGAGCAGAAGAAGTGTACTGGGCCAGAAGCTCAGACAGACGACCACCTGGGAGCGCCAGAACCGGGGAAGGGCATCCACCTGCAGAGGGTTCAGCGGAAGCAGAAAAGGGTGGAGTAGGGTAAAACTGGCTATACGCGTAAGAGGCGTAGTCACCACCGGGGTAGGGATCGTAGATGGGGTAAGGCTGAGGGCAGGATAAAGACATGGAGGACATGATGTGACACAGATCCTGATGATGGTGTTGCTGGACCTGCATGTTGTAAGCATGCTGGTGCATGAGATACCCCATGAGGGCCTCATTTGAAACGTGGAAATCAGCAAAGGCAGGCTGCGGAGGAGGCTGGAAGGAAGGCTCAGGTGGAGGAGGGGCAGCTGTGGAGGGTGGAGGTGCAGCTGAGGAAGGTGGAGGTGTAGGTGGAGGTGGAGCTGAGGAAGATGATGCACCAGGGGTAGGCACAATCTTTTGGAGAGTGGTCTCACTGATATAAACTCCTTTGCGATCAGGGTGGTAGAGAAAATCGGCAAAGAGAGATTTTCCAGTGGCATGCTGGAAAATACCACAAATAAGGGAAGGATATGGAAGATGTGTGCCCTTTGTGTTCTTTCCCGAGTCAAAACAGGTCATATGATGAAGGATGTAACGGGCCCATTTGACTCCTTGATTGTTCAGCAGAAGATACATCATCATCGCCGTATTCTCGGCAATGTCCGTTTGATTCTTCTTTGGGTGGACATTGCAGCTGAGGATAAACGCCAAGACGCGGCGAGGGGCAGAAAGGGCGGAGGAAGGCAAAGTACCCCTTTTTCTATAAGGAAAGTTGGGTTGCTTGAGAAATTTGTGGATGTCGGTCAAGTCAACCTCAATTGTCTTATAAACATCATCGGGGTAAAGAAGATCAAGATAGAGAGGGTAGTCAGTGATCCAAGATGTCGTGCCAACATTTCCATTGAGATAGAGATTGAACGAACGCTCAGTAATATGGAAAGGTTGTCCGGCGATCATGGGCGTCAACACAATAGAGGTTTCCGCGGATGGGACCAAAGAGTCATAGTTCCATCGCAAATTTGCATAGAACTCACGGACGGCTTTGGAACTATATTTCAAATTATAAAAGCGGGCATCCTCTATGCAAAACGCCTCAAGGTGATGGGTGCGAAAGATTTGACAAGCTTCAAGGAGGTCGGCGTGAAAACTGTTGGGTTGATAAAGAGCTCGAAAAGGGAAGGGAGAGCGAGGAAGGAGCTCTTTGAAACGAGAAACAGCAGCATTGTCAATAAACGAGAGATTATCGAACACCATATACCTTGGAGCAAGGGGAGTCTGTAACACCCCTGACCTGGGTTATGAGCTAACCCTAGAAGTTTTGCCTAAATATGTAATAATATACTTGTGAACACTCCCTGGCATGTAATTAAGTTCCTCAGGAACATATAATTTTCAATTTTTCTCCTTTTTGTATAAAGTTGTAGCAATGTGTTGTATGCAGGGACCTATGTGCAAATTACCCAGTTTAAGGGTTGAACTTGCAAAATTCACAAGATGAGATGTACCTCTGATGTTGAAACATCATGAGGGTGGTTATGATGAAGTTTGAGGGATTTCCCAAGCTTGAGCACCAAGGTGCAGCTGTGGAAGCAATCCCCATGCTTAGAAACCCTAATTTGGGGTAAAGTGCAATTTACCCAAATTGAGGGGTCCAACTTGTAATTCTTAATATCTAGAACATCTTTTATGACTCTTGTCATCATTTAGAGTAGAAATGATGAAAGGGACACATTAAAGATTTATCAGATGAGAAAAGATGATCTTTGTGGTGAAAGACATCTAATTTGGGTATAGAAACCTTTCATGGATGTACCCTAGTTGTAGGTTGGTTTCCTTTACCCTTAGATCTTGAGTTTTCATGATATATGCATAAGGATATGTAAGTTTGGACGTGCCTTTGAGCAAGGAGGGACCTAGATGAGATTTCCAATCTTGTAAGGTCCTTAGGGTGAAAAAGGGGCTAAAGTATATAAGCCACTTCTTTACAAGATAAGTGAACGATCTTTCCTTTCCTTCATTCTCTTCTCTTCTTGCTCAAACGGCCAAGGATATCTCTGGAGCTCAGAGGGGCGACCAACCTGTTCTAGGTAAGAGAACCCCACCTTCTAGCTCGAATTCATGGAGGAATTCACTTTCTAAGGTTGGTTTTGTGGTTAGCTTACTTAGTTTTCTTGTTCTAGCCAACCAAACCAACGTTTCCTTGGAGAATTCACCCCTGACCAAGTTGTGGAAGCTCAAGGACGCCATTAAAGCTTGGAGCTTGAAGGCTTGGAGCTCTAAGATCAACCTTTAGGCGGGTTTTATAACTCTAAACTCATGCTTTATATGTATGCTTAATTCTTGCAATATACTTGGTAAATTCTCCTTCTACCACCCTTCTTCCTTGCACGTTTGCAAGCAAATTAGTGGGGGAACCGACCTTGCTAGAGGTTGAAGATGAGGGGCGTGATTCCCTATGTTACTTTTTCAAACGACCTTGGACCCTTTTGGTCCAAACGGTTGCAAACCGTTTGGGTTCAAACGGTTTCAAACCGTTTGCTCTCAAACGGTCTTGCAAAACCGTTTGGATTGAAACGGTCTCAAGACCATTTGAAAGAGTTGACCAAGGGACGACCGTATGAGGGTTTGTTCCTAATATATTGAATTTCATATCTGTAAAGAATCAAAGCCTAATTCTTAACCAATTGAGAGTTGAAGCCACTTCACATGAAACCCTAATCGGGTGAAAAAGTGCTGATTTGGAACATAGATCTTGTTGAGTTTTGGGTTGAAGGACCCAAACGGTCTCAAGACCGTTTGGGGATTCCTCCAAACGGTCCTAAGACCGTTTGGGCACAACCCAAGACCGTTTGAAGGTCTAGGGTTGAGTTAATCTAATGGTTTGAGGGTCCAATTGTAGGAAATTGATGAATTGATGAAAATTGCTGATTTTGACCTAATTGGACTTCAACCCTAGTCAAAACGACTTAGTTTTTGGTCAAACTTTGGGCAAACGGTCTGAAGACCGTTTGGATGATGTCCAAACGACCTCAAGACCGTTTGGGCCAAGTTTGAGCCCAATTGGAGGTCAATTGATAGGTTCAACCTTGAGTTGATTCATATTGTTGAACATTGATGACCATCCGATTTGAAACCCTGATTGAGAGGGATTGAACCCTAATTGGATTGCAATTGAGGGTCAATTTGATGTCTAATAGGCTAAGGCTAACCCTAATTGACTCAATTTATAAGTGGTTAGAATAGCTTTGACCAATTGAGGGCTTCAACATACATATCCATGAACATTGGTAACCTTTGAACCTCTTTGGAGGTCCAAAC
This sequence comes from Alisma plantago-aquatica, assembly GCA_963693085.1. Taxonomy (NCBI): domain Eukaryota; kingdom Viridiplantae; phylum Streptophyta; class Magnoliopsida; order Alismatales; family Alismataceae; genus Alisma; species Alisma plantago-aquatica. The sequence goes on along the minus strand of OY856414.1, from coordinate 158,631,412 downwards.
GGTTTGAGCCCAATTTGGACCAAACGGTCTTAAGACCGTTTGGATCCAAACGGTCTCAAGACCGTTTGAGACCAAACGGTCTCAAGACCGTTTGGGCTCAAACGACCTCAGGATCGTTTGGTCCAATCGATCTCAAGCTGATTTGATCAAACGGATTCAAACCGATTGAAGCTCCAAACGGTTTGGAAGTCAACCCTTCCAAACGGTCTTCACCTCCAAACGGTCTCAAGACCGTTTGGGTGGTTGAAACCGTTTGAAGGTTGAAACCGTTTGGAGATTGGTGATGGTTTGTACTTAACCATTTGATGGTGTAATTAGTTCAATGGTGATCCAATCTAAACCCTAATGGTAACCTAGGTCATTAAGGGACTATGTGATTAGTGAGTTAACCCATGATGGTGATCATGTGGCAAATTACCAAAATACCCTTGAGGGGTCTAAAGGGATAAAACCTTGTTCTAATCAAACCCTAATCACATGATGTTGATGTTTTGACTTATGTTAGTCAATGGAGACTTATCTCAACCTGATCTAGAGTGGTGTTGTCACCATCTACTAGTGAGAGGAGAGAGAAAGTATTTCTAGAGAGAGAAAGTATCCTAGAGAGAGAAAGTACCCTTTTTAAGGTGGAAACTCAAGTGAGATACTTCAATTACACATGAATGTGCATGATTAGGGAATGACCCACCTATGAGAGGTTATGGAAACCCTAGTTATGCTATCTGATGAATCTTAATCTTATTTAAGAGCACTAATGATGATGTTTCTCTTACATGATGATGTAATGAGTACAATTCACCATGGAGTGAATAGTAAACCCTAATTTTAGGGTGATGACATGAAAGATGAATAGTAAACCCTAATTGTTGAATTGTTTACTATTATCTGTTGAATTAACCATGCAGGTTGTTATGAGATGATGGTCATATCCAGGTATGGAATACCATGTTATATTCATTGAAAGCATGTCTTAAGCTTTATGAATAGTGAACCATATTGATGCACTGTGAGTGACATCTTTTGTGATTTATGGGCTGTGAAAGCCATAAACACCATCAAGGTCATGCTTGACAGATGACTTGTGATGAGATGATTGAGAACTGATGATTGAAAAGAGTTAGGCTTGCTACATTTATGTATTCTCATTATAGCTGTTGTGCTAATGTTATTGTTTGAAGGACAATGTTTAAAGAATACTGAATGTACCTAACTAATCAAGTAAAATGTAGAGCCCTGATCATAGATCCATCATTGTCAGAGTCTAAATGATGGTAAAACAAGTTTTCCCCAGGGAACTCCTGGATCATATACTTTTGAGTATGTGGGGTACATGGATGTGTAGAACCTTACATCCTAGTGTAGGTATTTGATGTAGATTCATGTAGTCCGTCATACCTTCACTAAAAGAGAAAGGGTGAGAGGATTTGATGTAGATTCTAGTAGTCCATCAAACCCCACCACAAAGTCCAAAAGGTGAGATGTATCTCTATACTCCCTTAAAGACACAAACACTGCATCGATGAAAGATAAACAAGAAATCTTCCGATGGTGAAGAGAGTACAGAATGCCACTGTAACTCTAAAAATAGCAAAGGACCAGAGTACCCTGGTGAGCTATTACAAAGACATCCCGCCAGATGTCTAACAATAAATCCTCTAACTGACTGAGGAAGGTGAAGGTCATGAGAATCCGGCTCTTTCGATGACCTAGTATGATACCGAGGCGACTTAACAGTGGTCGGTTGGAGTATGAGTGGTATACCTCATCTCCACAGGGCATAATAATGTTTGAAAACATAATCAACAGCGTAGTATATCTGTTAGAGTTATCTACGAGTTATTTGATTGATGTTACCTTGAATAGTATAGATGTTCTCATATTTTTAATATTGATTGAACTCTTGCTTATCATCAAAATTGCTAGTGAATATCTTGAAGGCTTTTATTGCTTTAGCTATTCCCTGCCTTGCTTATAAAGCTTCTAGTGGAGAGTTATAACTCTCGCTGGGGCAATTATGTATAATTGTCTCACCTTGTAGACTTCAACTTTTTAGGTGATCATCGAAGACGGAGGAACAAGAATCCAGGTGACCAATCCCAGCAGCACCAGGAGCAGTAAGTCTCAGGTGGAGATTCAGCCTGCTTTATGGTGTAGTATAGAGGCAGTCCTATGTGTCCTCTGTACTCTCAGGTCCTGGAGTGTTTTGAGTATGAATTCTTGAGAGATTTTGTACCATGTTGTATATAATTACTCAGGAAGTAATTTGTCAGTGATGTAAATAGTTAAATCCTTTTTCTATGGAAAAGGTTTGTGGTTTCAAGCTCTTGTCTCGAAAAGTTTTTAATTTCCCGTGATTTTTGTCTTCCGTTGTTTATCGATGCTTCCGCACATGTTTAAATCGGGATTAATTCGTAGTTTGGAGATCGAAGCCCACAGAGTCGCCATGGCAGGAGCAGGAACGGATCGTTTCCGGCGTTGGGACCTCATGGAGAGGAGAAAGAAGAAATAGAGCCGAGCCGCGCGGAGAGAGAGAGCAGACGACGCCCCTAGAACAGCAAGAACGAAAGCACAAGGTCGATCGGAGGTGAAAACAGCTGGAAAGAGGGAAGAGAGGACCAGGGTTAGGAAGGGTCGGGGTTTACGGCTAGGGTTCGGTCGACTTTGCTCTAGTTGAGAGGGAGAAAGTCGGTCGATTCCTATATATATAAAACCAGTCTGCCGCCGATCGATCGAGTTTGGGAAATGGAAACTCGGCCGATCGAGCGCACAGGTGCCCTGTATCCCGACCGTTCGGCCGAGTTGGAAACTCGGCCGACCAAAACCCTGATGTGGAAAAAACCGAAATTCTAGCCCTAGCCTCAAATGACCGAATGCAATTTTTATTTTTGGTCTAGATTGTATATTAAGCATATTTAGGCACATTCCCATCATCATAGGGTACTATTTGTCGATTAAAACCCGATTTGCAAGAAAAGCCCGAAAAAGAGATAGAAACTAGAGAAAAATTTGCAAAAACAAGCATTTTGAGCAATTAAAGCATTTATAAGCAAGAGCAACACATATAAGATGTAACCAACTAATTAGAGAGCAATTCAATATCATCAAGAGAAATTATGAGCAATTTTGATCTAATAAAATTAAATTGTTCTCTAGCAAGCGGTTTAGTGAAAATGTCGGCCAACTGATTTTCCGTATCCACATGTGTGATATAAATATCCTTTTTGACAATGTGGTCACGGAGAAAATGATGGCGAACTTCTATGTGTTTAGCTCTACTATGCAATATTGGATTATAAGAAAGATTGATTGCACTAGTATTATCACAGTAAATAGGAGAAGCATCAAAATGAATGTTAAAGTCTTGGAGCATTTGCTTCATCCATAGGACCTGGGCACAACAACTTCCGGCTGCAATGTACTCAACTTTGGTAGTTGATAATGCCACTGTGCTCTGTTTCTTGGAGAGCCAAGACACCAAGCATGGTCCCAAGAGGAAGCAAGTGCCACTTGTGCACTTTCTATCAATCAAGCAACCTGCGTAGTCAGCATCACTATATGCCACAAGAGTAAAGTCCCTTGACTTAGGGTACCATAGTCCAAAATTTGGAGTTTTGGCTAAGTACCTCAAAATCCTCTTGACAGCAATAAGATGTGATTTCCTAGGGCTTGATTGAAAGTGAGCACACAAGCCAACACTAAACATTATATCAGGTCTAGAGGCAGTTAAATAAAGTAGACTTCTGATCATACCTCTATAGAGCTTCTCATCTACCTTCTCACCTTCTTCATCCTTGTCAAGTTTGGCAGTGTTTGACATGGGTGTATTCATCGGCTTCATGTTCTCCATCCCAAAGCGTTTGAGTAGTTCAGTTGTGTATTTGCCTTGGTTGATGAAGTTTCCTTCCTTTGTTTGTTTGATTTGAAAGCCGAGGAAGAAGGTCAGCTCACCCATCATGCTCATCTCAAATTCACTCTGCATAAGAGAGCTAAACTCTTTGCAAAGATCAAGGTCAGTTCTGCCAAATATAATATCATCAACATATATTTGAATTATGAGAAAATGGGTAGAAGTGTGTTTTAGAAATAGAGTACAATCAACTTTGCCCATGATATACCCGTTATCTAACAAAAAGTTCTTTAGTTTCTCATACCAAGCTCGAGGTGCTTGTTTGAGTTCGTAGAGAGCTTTTTGCAAGAAATATACATGATTGGGTAACTTATCATTTTCAAAGCCTGGAGGTTGAGCAACATATACTTCCTCCTCGATTGTACCATTTAAAAACGCACTTTTAACATCCATTTGATAAAGCAAGAAATTTTTATAACTAGCAAAGGCAAGTAGCATACGAATAGATTCTAATCTAGCAACAGGAGCATAGGTTTCATCAAAATCAATACCTTCTTGTTGATTGTAACCTTGTGCTACTAACCTTGCTTTGTTCCTTACCACTTTTCCTTGCTCATCAAGCTTGTTGCGGTAGACCCATTTGGTGCCAATGATCTTTCTATCATTTGGTCTTGGCACTAAGGTCCACACACGGTTCTTCTCGAACTGCTCAAGCTCTTCTTGCATGGCAAGGATCCACTCATCATCACCAAGGGCCTCTTTGACGTTCTTTGGCTCCAGTTGAGAGATGAAGGCACTATCTGCTTGTTCTTTGTTCTGAGCAGCTCGTGTCCTCACTCTTTCAAACGGGTTGCCAATGATCAACTCCTTGGGGTGATTCTTTGCAAAGCGGGGAGTGGGATCCTTCCTTTCTTCTTCTTTTTCTTCTTCTTCAACCTGCTTACCTTTGTCTTTGATGTTGAGCTCTTTTAAGATAGGAATGATTTCATCTTCAACATCATCATCACCAATATGCTTTCCAATGACAGGGTTAGTTTCAATAAATTTAACATTTATAGATTCTTCTATTTTAGATAGTTCAATGTTAAACACTCTAAAAGCCCTGCTAGTAGTGCTATAGCCTAGGAAGAAAGCCTTGTAAGATTTCGGATCAAACTTGTCGAGAGAATCCTTGGTGTTTAAAACAAAACAAGGACATCCAAAAACATGAAAGAAATCAATAGACGGCTTCCTACCACGCCATAGTTCATAGGGGGTTTTCTTAAAAATCCGATGTGTGAAAACTCGGTTTTGCACAAAACATGAGGTGCTAACGGCTTCAGCCCAAAACTTCTTAGGAGTTTCATACTCAAGAAGCATGGTCCTAGCCATCTCTTGTAGCGATCTATTCTTCCTCTCAACAACTCCATTTTGTTGGGGTGTGCGAGGAGAAGAGAAATTGTGCGAATAACCCGATTTTTCACAAAAATGCTCAAAAAGATCATTTTCAAACTCTCCCCCATGATCACTACAGATGGAAACAACATGGCAAGAAGCTTCGTTTTCAACTCGTTTACAAAAGCTCGAGAAAACATCAAGTGTATCACTTTTAGAAACGAGAAAGAAAGTCCAAGTATATCTAGAAAAATCATCGACAATCACAAGACAATACTTGGAGCCGCGAAGCGTTTGTGTTCTCATAGGTCCAAAAAGATCAATATGAAGAAGCTCTAGAACTCTCTTGGTACTCATGACTCCTTTGGATTTGAAGGAGGATTTGGTTTGTTTCCCTTGTGTACAAGGTTGACATTCCTCATACTTTTCAAAATCCAATTTAGGAAGTCCTCGAACCAAGTCTTTTTTGTTCAGTTTCTTCATTTGATGCAAGTTCACATGACCCAAACGACGATGCCAAAGCGAAAGATCGTTTTTATCCACAACTAAGCATCTATTTAGTATGGTCTTTAGAGCATCTAGAACAATTACATATAGATTACCATTTCTAGTTCCCTTATATATAACAGTGTAAGACAGGGAATCTAGAAGCAAGCATTCTAAGGAAGTAAAAAGCACAAGATAACCATTATCACATAATTGGCTAACACTAATTAAGTTGTGATGTAGGCCATCAACTAGCAAAACATTCTTAATGCACAATTCATTTCCTACATCACCCTCACCTATAACCTTACCCTTTCTGTTGTCCCCAAAGGTTACCGATCCACCTTTCTTCTTCACAAATTTGTTGAAATGGCTGATTTCTCCAGTCATGTGCTTAGAGCAGCCACTATCAACAATCCATTTCTTTGTGACCTGCAAGAAAAGAGGATGTCAGAACCCAACTCAAACTTTGGGGTCCGGGGTTAGCTTGGGGACCCATTCCATATTTGGGTTGGTCCCCTTAGGCTTGTAAGGACAATAGGTAGAATAATGATCATCACATTTGCAATGCATACATACCATGGGGTTTTTAGAGCCGGAAGACTTTCCATTGAAAATTGGAGTTTCCACACTCTTTTTCTTACCCTTCTTCTTCTTCTTACCTTTTGGAGTAGTCACATTGTATCCTAGACCACTAGTACCAACTTGTTTGGTAGAGTGCTCTAGAACATCATTTAGAGACTTCTTACCCGAAAGAAACCTTTGCAAAGTAGATCTTAATTTAGCATTATCATCACTAAGATTTGTAATGGTAGTAGATAAACTAGCAAGATCTTCTCTAGCATGCAAAAGGTCGGCCTCAAGACAGAGGGCTTTAGTAAGAAGAGAATCTTTTTCAAGAGTTAAGTTTGCAACTTCATTTCTAGGCAAGATAGGTCTAGAAGATAAATCATTTGTTTGTGCAAGAAGTTTAGCATTTTCAGATTTAAGAACAACAATTTTCCTTTGATAAGAATAAACTTCATCTCTCCTAGCATCATCAATAAGCTTAAGTTCAACATTTTCAGTTTTTAGAACATCTAGCTCATCTAGGAAATTTTGGTTCTCTATCTTAAGATTTTCAATAGTTTTAAGATAAGTACCATTCTCAACCTCTACTCCATTATATTGAAGTTCAAGGTCTAGAAATTGCCCTTGCAAGGAATCTATGCTATCAAGATGTAATTTCTCATTTTGATCTAGAATATCAATCTTGGTATAGAGATCATCAACTATCTTTCCTAATCTTTTTCTTTTAGCTTTACATTTAGCAAAAGATGATTGACAATCATTAAGCATTTCAATGAGGGTTTCCTTAGATAACTCAAGTAAATTTTCATCACTTACCTTGCTTACCTCACTTACCTCAATTACTTCTTCACTAGTAGATGCCATGAGTGCAAGGTGACATTCTCCATCCTCGGAGCTTGAGGAACTTGAAGTAGAAGACTCCTCCCATGCCGCATGAGCTGCATCTTTGGATCGTCTCTCCTTCTTGTCCTTCTTCTTGTACTTGGCTTCTCTTTTGTATTTGTCATCCTTCTTGTGCCTGCTCTTATGATAGCCCTTCTTGGCTTTTGGGCAGTCATTCTTGTAGTGGCCCTTTTGACCACACTCGTAGCACCTAGGAGTGGAGGAGGATGGTTTGCCCTTGAAGTGTCTTCCTTTTGAATAGTTGGCTTCATGATCATTTGCACCTTCATCTTCGCTTGAGGAAGGGCAGGGAGATTTCATGGCAAGTTGTTGTTGCCGCATCATTTCTTCAACTTGAGCTTTGAAGGTTGTGTCCTTCATCTTCTTGGACTCCTTCTCTTCTCTTTTCTCCTCTTCCTCTTGCTTGTCGACCCTTGGTTCATGTGCTTGGAGGTTACCAACCAGCTCCTCGGTTGACAACTCGCTCAGCTTGTAGACTTCTTCAATTGAAGTGACCTTTGCTCCCATCTCTTTGGAAGAGATCTCAAGATCTTTGCATTGATGGTACCTCTATCCATGACACTCCCAAGGGCTGCAAGGCTGTTCAAGATGACATTCAACCTTGTGTACATGTCCGCAACTCTTTCATTCTTCCCCATCTTGAAGTTCTCAAGTAGGCCGCCGAGCATATAGACCTTGGCCTCCTTGACTTGCCCCGTCCCTTCATAGGTGACACACAACTTATGCCAAATCTCATGCGCCGTGTCCCAAGAAGAGATGTGGTTGAACTCCGATGGTGAAAGGGCGGCGTAGATGATGCTCACGGCTTTAGCATTGAGTTGAGCACGCTTCATCTCATCTTCCGTCCACGTGGTGATGTTCCCCTTCGGCTCTTCATACTTGAGATGGACTATCTTCCACATCTCGTAACTCACGCCTTGGATGTAGAATTGCATCCTTCTCTTCCAATATAGGAAGTTTGTGCCGTCGAAGACCGGGGGTCTCATGGAGAAGCTTCCTTCAAGATTGAGTGACCCAAGAGCTGAATCGCCCATCTTCTCCTACTTTTTGAAGTAGCTTGGAGAAGACCTGCTCTGATACCACTTGTTGGATCAATGGGCTCTAGAAGGGGGGGTTGAATAGAGCTTCACAAACTTCACAAAAGTGATTAGACCACCAAATTATATTAAGTGCAGAACTTAAATCAAAACAGCAATTTGATGTCCTAAACTAGCATACAAAGCAAGGATAAGAGACAAGGAATAGCATGCACTTGGACAGGTGGTTTAGAGTGGTTCCATGTCCTAAACTTAGGAGCAGTGTCAGTCCACTACCTAGAGTTGGTTAGGCTCTAGGATTTGTAACTTGGTTCTCTTATATATATCACACAATAAGATTACAAGCTACAACTACCAACCATCCAAGGACTTATATATCAAGCCAAGATCTTCTACCTCACCAAGGACTTACCCACCAAGCAAGTAGTCTTCCGCCTTCTTCAAAGGACTTACCCACTCTTGCTCTAGTCTTCGGCCTTGCAGGATTTACCTATCTTGCTTGAGCTTTGCCTTGCACCTCTCCTTCACTTGGAGAGCTTTAGCACCTTCCTCCTTCACTCGGAGGCCTGGAGCAGCTAGCCTTCTTCTCCTTCACTCGGGGAAGAACAGCAACCTTCTTCTCTTTCACTCGGAGAAGAAACTTCAATCAATCTTCATAGAGAATGGAGATGGGAGAAGTGGAAAGGAGAGCTTTACAAGATTACTAATGATAGCTCTCATACATGGGATCCTAACTCACTCATACTCACGAATTTGCTTTGAAGGTAGAGAGAGAAAGGGGCTCAAAGGATTAGAAACCACTCAACTAAGGCTAGGACCAAGCATATGTGAATGAGCAACCTTGGAATGAAGTCCAAGAGGTCCTATTTATAGTTGAGGGTGTCCCTTTGAGGTTGGGAGAGTTAAGGGGCACAAACTAGCCATTTTACAACTTGCAACGGATCTATTTTGAGTCCCACCTACTCCCCCAATGGTTGGAATTGCTTTTTCTGCATTCCAGTACAGTCTGATCGGCCGAGTTTCAATAAAGGCAACTCGGCCGAACCACTAAACGACAACTCTGAAAGATAGACTGTCGGCCGAGTTCCCTTGGAGAAACTCGGCCGATCGGTCGACTTTCAACTTGGACCGATCAGTGGATCGGCCGAGTTTCCCACCATAGGAACTCGATCGACCAGGGATCGGCTGAGTTGGTAACTCGGTCGATTGCCCAGAAAATTCCAGAATATATGGATCGGCCGAGTTTGGAATTCGGCCGACCAAATCCCTGTTATGGGTATTTTGGAATTTTCGTAAAACTGTACAAATGATGGATTTTTGAGTCCCAATCAATTTATCCATCTTAGTTACAATACAAAACATGAGTATAAGTGATTACATTAATTGTTCTAAGCCTCTAAGGGCTATATTACAAAACGGTCAAAAGTCACATGTTTTGCATGTGCTGGATGAGTAGCTTTGGAGTTGAATGTGATTCTTTTCTTGTACCTAATGTCTGAAACAATCTCAAATAGATTTGTTAGATACATATGAATGGAATGGTTAAGTCATTATCAAAATATGGGCAATGTGCGACACCTAGGTCAACAGTTTTTATGGATGATTTTAGTGTTTACAAGAATTCTTTTGATGATTGCATGTCTACTTTATCAAAAGTCCTTGAGTATTATAAAATGATTACCCTAGTACGAAACTGGGAAAAGTGCCATTTTATGGTAAAATCTGGAGTAGTGCTAGGCCATGTGACTTCTAACAAGGGTATTGGGGTTGATAGGGAGAAATTGTAAGCAATTGAGAAGATGTCAACTCCATCTAATGTCAAGGATGTCAAAAGATTTCTTGTCCATGTAGGTTTCTATAGACAGTTTATCAAGGATTTTTCTAAGATAGCCAAACCTCTATGTTCATTGCTTGTAAAATATGTTGAGTTTGTTTTTGATGAAGAATGCCACATCGCCTCTAGAAAGGTCAAAGATGCACATCTCTTAGCCCCCATCATTCAACTAGTAGATAGGGACATGTTGTTCAAATTGATGTGTGATGTGAGTGATTTTGCCATTGGCACAATCCTTAGCCAAAGAAAAGACAACAAGATGCATGCTATCCACTATGCCAGCAAGATACTTGATGAGGCCCAAATAAACAACACCACAACCGAGAAGGAGATTCTAGCCATAGTGAATTCCATCAGTTTCTAGTGGGCTCAAAATTTGTGGTCTACACTGACCATGCAACCATCAAGTATTTTTTGAACAAGAAGGATGCCAAGCCACGTCTAATTTGCTCTACTTCAACAGTTCAATCTTCAAATAAAGGACAAGAAGGAACAAAAAAACAATATCACTGATCGCCTATCTAGGGTAACCACAGATGCAAAGGATACAATGTAGATTGAGGATCACCTACCCATCGAAAGATTCTATGTTGTTGATGCAATGCAAGTACCCTGGTTTTTAGACATAGCAAATTTTGTTTCCACAAGACACCTTGCACCTGATCTTACCTACCAACAAAAGAAGAAATTTCTGGATGATGTCCAATTCTACTGCTGGGAGGATCCAATGCTATTTAAACAAGGAATTGATGGACTGATTCTCAGGTGTGTAGATGAGGAGGAGATTCCAATCATCATTTTTGGTTGTCACTCTTCTTCCTACGGAGGTCATTTTGGAGGAGAGAAAACAATCACAAAATCCTTCAAGCCGGATTCTACTGGCCAACCTTGTTTTGGGATGTATATTCTTATGTCAAGCTATGTGATCAATGTCAAAGAACTGAAGGGATTTTCCAAGCGAGATGAAATTCCCCACAACTCTATCCTAGAGATTTAAGTGTTTGATGTATGGGGTGTCGACTACATGCACCCCTTTCCCTCCTCCTATGATTACAAATACATAGTGGTTGCCTATGATTACGTGTCAAAATGGGTAGAGGCCATTCCTACCCTAGGACCTGATGCCAAGTTGGTGCTCGAGCTATTCCACAAAGTTTTTTTTACACATTTTAGAGTACCCAAAGCTATCATCTCAGATGGAGGGACACACTACAGAGAAGCAATTGGATAACCTCCTTTCCAACTATGGGGTAATGCATAAAATTTCAACTCCAAATCGTCCTCAAATAGCTGGACAAGTTGAAGTGTCCAATAGACAGCTAAAGAACATCCTTGAGAGGATAGTTTCAATCTCAAGGAAGGATTGGGCACTCAAGTTAGATGACACTTTATGGGCCTTCCAAACTACATGCAAAACAATCATTGGTACCATGCCATTCAAGCTTATTTATGAAAAATCTTGCAATCTTCCCTCGGCGTTGGAGCATAAAGTGATTTGGCCCATCAAATTCCTCAATTTTGATATGAAGAAGGATGGTGAGAAATGGTTGCTGCAACTCCAAGAGCTGGAAGAGCTCAGACTTGATGGATACAAAACCTCAAAAATATATAAGGAGTGAACCAAGGCATGGCATGACAAGAATATCATGAGAAGAGACTTTGTTGAAGGAGATCAAGTACTATTATTAAATTTGAGGTTGAAGTTATTTCCAGGAAGCTTAGATCCAAGTGGTATGGGCTCTTCCTGATCTTGAAGGTTTATCCCTATGGAATAGTAGAGCTACATGGAAAGCAGTCCACATTCAAGGTCAATGGCCAACATTGCAATCTCTACACCGAAGGAGAAAATATAGAATCGAGAGCCTCATGCTCCCTTGCCGAATCCTGGAGATGAAGAATCAAGTCTACTTTTAGACTCTAAATGGAAGGCCTTTGTGGCAGACATCCCCACATTTAGATAGTTTCCTTGTTTTTGTTTCATTTAGTGTCATTTAGTTAGTCATTTACCTTGAATAAATCTCATGATGCTACTCTGTTGGATTCTTGTGTAAACATCGAGTAATCACTTGTACTCTTTGCAAGTGATGATTATTTTATGTTGAAAATCACAAAGGAATGAAGCTATGCAAAACCGTGTTGCAACACGACATGTGGGACAATCTACACAGTGTGCAGACAATTCCTCAAACTCATAAAATTTCATAGAAATCCTTCGTTATGTCATGTGTATCAAATTACACATTGTGTCAATTTTCAAAGAAATCCACTGCTACAAAATTTCCAATCACACAACGTGTGTGAATTTATGCTGGAGATTGAAATTCTATAGAAAAGGTCCACTACAACATGTGTGAATTTATGCTGGAGATTGAAATTCTATAGAAAAGGTCCACTACAACATGTGTGAATTTATGCTGGAGATTGAAATTCTATAGAAAAGGTCCACTACGGCATGTAAGTCATCCACTGCGGTGTGTATATCTTTGGAGGAAAACAACCAATTTCACAAAATACACTTCTTACGCCGTGTGGGACATCTGCCATACTGTGTAAACCTCAGGAGAAAGTTTGAGAATTTTACAACAAACACTCGTCATACGACGTGTAAGCCATCTGTTATGTTGTGTGAAATTCAAAATGGAACTGGTAGAATTTAGCTGATACGCAGTGTCCTCTTTTGGTTACACCGTGTTATCTTAGAAGAATTAGGGACGCTAAGTGAGCCCTTTACGTCGTGTTCGGTGTGTGTTATGCCATGTGGAGGCGCAACTTAAGTTGAACCCTTAAATCCAGTTCATTGTTTTTTTTTTCCAAATCCCTGTGATCTCAACTGCTACACTGTAGACCTCGACACCATGTTAGATCTCGTTGCTGCTACACCGTAAACCCTTCTCCTCCAACTCTACCTGTGATCTCAACTGCTACACTGTAGACCTCGACTACGCACACCATTTTTGCACCTTTGGAGATCTCACCATTAACAATCGCAACATCTAGGGAGCCAACCTCCGTTGTCAGCGTCAATCTGAGAGGTTGACACCATCGCTCAATACCACTGAGCTGCCACCGCCATTTCTCCAGACCTCATCACAAAAGCCACACATGCCACCGTCAATATTCTCCCCCACTACTAGCGCAATACCATCCTCCACTCTGGGTCTCATCAAAGCACAAAGATGTCCCTGACATCCATTGGGCAAGCCAACCACTGCCCAAGCTACGCAGCCGCCGTTATCACACGACACCAACATCATCTTTGGGCTGCCACTTTGCAGCAGCCACACCCCATAACAAGCATCCCTTACACTGTTTTTATCAAGTCAGAGTGCGCTGACCCTAATCAAAATCCACATACCGAATGCCTGCCCATGCTGCCGTGTCTATTTGGCCTGTAGTTTAAGACTACCACCACTGTTACAGTGTGTCAACCACCACTACATCGTGTAGCTACTTGTAGCAACACGATGTCGTGAGCCAAGTTAACCGGGATGACAACCAAGCAATCTCGCACCAACCCTGAGCCATCTTCTTCAATTGCACCATACATCTCAGTGGCACACTTCACACTGAATGAAGACGAGGATGTCACCTTCCATCATCTTTCCTCTCCTCATGTGGTCCCGACTAGGTTTGCTCATGACAATCTTATGCATGATCTAGGAATTATCAACGAGGTCAAAGAGTATATGGATTTTCTTAGATTGAGTTATTGCTATTTCAATGGGGAGGCCACCTACCCCCATGGTACTTATGAATTTTTGACTGCCCTTAAAATGACAAAGCAACCTCAAACCAAATTCGAGTCATTTAGAGTGATTACATTCATGATGATGAACAACCAATTCAAATTGACTTTCAGACAATTTTGTGAACTAATGGAATTTGACAATACCGCCAATACCATCTTTCCCAAAGAATTTGTGCCAAATGCTTTCTGGATTCAAATTTCCAAGGAATAAACTTATAATGCAGCCAATGCTCGTGCATCATGTGTGTAAAATCAAATCCTACATTACATAGACTGCCTATTCAGCACATGTATCTTTACCAAGAAGGACACACAGGGCGTCATTGGGAAAATAGAGTTGTTTTTGCTGTGGGCCATGTTGAACAAATTCAAAGTACTTGGGTTATCATTACCTAGGCAAGGTCTTGAGATTCAAAAAGAGAAAAAGGGTGACATCATCATAGATGACATTTTCACTAGCTTGCTACTTCTTTGAGAGTGAATTTGACCACCAAAAACCCTCTGGAGGGAAGTATTTATGTGGATTATGATGCTCTCATTTCTGTCGGGCTGCTATGCAAAGATAAAATGGAATTTTTTTATCAGAAGGTATACAATAAAACCTCAGTTATCTAGTTGCCCAACCCCACTCTAACTACATTGAAGAAGATGGAGAACTAGAAATACTTCCCAAATGAAAGTGCAAGCGAAGGTGAGAAACCCAAGTCCTCTTCTACCAGAGAAGATGTGCCACCACCTCCACCTCCTTCTACAGGCACCTAGACTGATTTCACTTGGAGGTACTTCGACATGAGGCAGTTGTACGAATATGTGCAACACAAATTCAATGATCAGGACATATAGATTGCTCAAATGTCATAGCAGTATGCTGACCTGTCCCAGAGTGTCCATTGAATTGACAACATGGTGGTCAGGATGGATTCCTGGAACATTTCTCAGGGTCACTACGGCTACCCACCTCAGCCACCTCCACCTACAGGGCCCAGCGATCCCATGAACTTCATTGATCCCAGCATGCTACATGAGCAGTTTCCACCCTTTGGAGAGGGTTTTGATCGTACTTTTTGATGCATCTGAGGTACCTGGTTGTTCAACTCTTGAGTTTGTTATGAGCAGTGAGGACACTACAAATTTCAAGCTTACCGGGGAGGGGGGACAACAGACCGGTAGTCTTAGTTTTTCTTTTCATGTCATTTGCTTTTAGTCATTTTATCTTGTCGAAATAGGATTAAATTTGGTGAAATTGAATTACAATATAGTTGATAATGTCCAATCATATCTAAATTTAGGTGGACCATACTTAAAATAGTATAATTAGGTTTCATTATCACTTTTCTCAAGGGATAACATTGATTTTTGTTGTGTTTTTATTTAGGGTTTATTTGCATTGAAGTTCAAGGTTTGAAATTTATTTGTGGGAACAAATTTGATTAAGTTGCTAAAATTATTTTACTGAATTTTTTGGGATGTTACAATTTCCCTGAACGTCTTTAGAAAAAGACAACAAGGTACTGTGTTTGTCAATTTCCGTAATTAAGTACCAAGTCTCACAAAGTCCATCGGTAATATGTGCCTATCCATATTTATTAAGAAATATCAATAATTTTTATGGCGCACCTAAATGAAAACTATGCCATACATAAAGACAAGGAAACTAGCTTGGGTTTTCCTAAAATCATCTTGTTTTATTCATCCAATGGCATTAAATTTATACTCTCCCTATGATCACAAAAGTTACTGCTAAAATTTAGATTTTATACATTAAAATGAATATAGAATGAAACAAGTCATTTTTCTTTAGAGGCTAGTTGATTTGAATTATAGAACATACATTGGGTGTCCACGTGCGTACCTCATTACAATTTAACCCTCTCTTCTTGGATAGGCTGTCCTTGTAGAATGTTGCATGGACTGACGTCTGCTCAATTACTTCACCAAAAGGTATGTTTATGCACAAATACTTGAATGCCTAGAAAGAACTCTCAAATTGTTTTTCAGCTTTTTATTGTCTCATCCTATGTGGATACAACACTATTGCATTATTCACCTTGAATAGGGTAAACATGTGTGCTGGATTAATTTATTTAACCTCTTAACACTTGTGATACTTCTTCATTTTTGGTGACTTCAACCGGTTTTTCGTCCATAGTGAATGTGTTGTAATCAACTTGATCTAGTTGGATTATTGCTTTCTTTTCCATCTTGATGCCCTTTCTGAATATATTACCCTCACATGTGCTCTTTGATTCATTGTATCTTTATTATAGAATTCTTCCTTCCCTTTCCTTCCTTCATTCATTTCATTGTCAGGCTTCTATTTGATTTGCATCCCCTTGATATGCCGGGATTGGCTCTATACAAGAGTAAAAGTCTTTGTCTCTCCAACTAAAATTAGTACGGATCATCCTTTCTTCATTGTAGAGTATGGACTTTTTTCTTTGGTTTTATCCTATATATCCTTGAAAACGTCTCACATGACCAAATCTCAACATAGTTTCTTTGGTTAATCATATAATATTGTCTCTTTGAAGTCATTTTGGAATACTTGATCTATTCATGCATTTCCCCAAGAAATATATTCATGCATGAATGAATAGATAAATGAGTTATTCCCAAGGACTGATACAAAACTAGTTATTTGAAATGTTACAAATATATGCAATTAACTTTTGACTCAATGTCAATTAGGTCAATGCTGACTCACATCTGAATTGACTAAACCCATGTTTTGATGATGACTAACCATTCCACATATTGGTGTCTAATGTCTCTACTTCAGTGATTTTAGATTAGGTATAGACACACTCCAAATGCCTTAACTTGCACATATCAAATTGGAGAAAAGACAAGTCAAAGTCAATACAAGTGCATGTTTTTGTAATATGATGTATATCCATTAGAATCATATTGTAAATCACTTGTAATGATTGTATGACTTTTAATTAAGCTTAGAAAAAATCAGGAGCACTTAGATCGAATATTAGAGCACTTTAGATGCAACTTTGAAAATTGATTACAGGCACTTTGTCGGTCGAGTTTCCCAGCCTAAAAACTCGATCGATCATCCTTGATCAATTTTCTGTAGATTGCATCGGTCGAGTTGTGTTTACACAGAACTCGACCGATCAAGTAACTGACCATTTCGATTCCTAATGGTCGGTCGAGTTTTTTCAGGACAAACTCGACCGATCACTTGAGTATCGGCCTTGTCAGTTACTTGATCGGTCGAGTTACCTTTATAGAAACTCGACCGATTACACTATATGGAAAAGTGCAGAAAAGTGCTTCTAGCCATTGTGGAGTTGCAACAAGTGAAAATAGATCCTTTGCAAGCCAAAAAAACGTCTAGTTTTCATTCTCAAGTGTTCCCAAGGGCTAAGAGGCATCCCCAGCTATAAATAGGACCCCTTGGGCTTCATTCCAAGGTTGAGCATTCATTGCAAAACTCTATGTGAGGTTCCTATTCTATAGTTGAGTGCTTCCTATAGCCTCCTCTCTCTCTATTAGCTTAATCACTTGCTACACCCATTAGAGTGAGTAGGAAATCTGTAAGAGAGCTAGTCCTACATGTATATCTTATGAGGCTCTCACTTCCACCACCTCCCTTTCTCTCATTTCAATCATGCAGATGAAGGTTCTCTCTCTTGTCCAAGAGAGGTGAAGAAGAACAAGGGAAGGAGTCCCTTGGTGAAGATCAAGGCTGAAGATTTGGAGCTAGAGTGGGTAAGCCCTTGGTGAAGGCAGAAGACTCCTTGCTCAAGTGGGTAAGTCCTTGGTGGAAGCCTCTCCAAGTGAAGGTGAAGTCAAAGACGGAAGATCCAAGAAGAGTGGGTAATTCCTACAAGGCTGAAGACTTGTGCAAGAGTAGGTAAGTCCTTGGAAGAAGGTGGAAGACTCCTTGCAAAGTGGGTAAGTCCTTGGTAAGGTTGAAGACTCTTTGTATTGGATAGGTAAGTCCTTTGTTTGGTCATGTATTGTATGTCTTATGAATGGATATAAGAGTGCAATAGTTTGGAAGTCCTAGAGGTTGACCTCTCTAGGAAAGTGGACTGACACACTTCTAGTTTGAAGTGTGGAACCACTCTAAATAACTTGTATCTTGGTGTATGTTCAATCTCTCTCATCCTTGCTATGCATGTTTTAGTTGCACATAAATTTCCTATTTAGCAACCTTATCTTGTGATATATCTTGAAGGTCTAATGAATTTTGTTTAAGTGCATTCAGCTCTATTCACCCCCTTTAGAGAATCTAATCACCCATCTAGGATCCAACATTAACTCCCAAAAGTTTTCAATGGGAAAAGTGATGAATTAACATATAAGGAAGTATTAAGCTGTAAGAAAGGGTTACCAATATGAAGAAAACTCAATTTCACTTTCAAATTCCATGATAGGAGTTCAAAATATTATTAGATACCACATGCCAGTGTCTATTTTGTTGGGGGAAGCCATGTGTTCTCTCCTTGGAGAATGACAAACACCAATAGTATTTACTTGTACACTAAGGGACCTCATGTCCTTTGTCTATGTACATATGTGGAAGTGTCATTCCAATCAAACTAGTAGACACCAACCTACCCTTTTGAATATTTAAAGAACGTGATATTATTATTGATGTACAAAAGATGGATGTTTTTCAAAAAGAGGATAGGGTTTCAAAACAAATTCAAGCCATCAAACTTATCTATCGTGCATGCATTGAAGAGGGAAATAACTTTTCAAATAGAGTTAGTAATTTCATTCCTTCAAACCAAAAGTATCCAAAATTTAAGGATTCCAAGTATGAAATCTAGGATTTAATAGAAAAAGATATCCACATGTGTAGATGAATATTTGTCACTATTTCCTTTAATACGATCTAAACTTCTATTGAATAAAGTGTTTCATAATAGACACTAGATGTTATAATAGATTAAGAATGCTGCAAATTGAAATTTTTATTTTTGAATGATAATAGACTTATGTTTATACAAATATGATATGTATATGGGTTCTATGTAGACTAGTGACCCTTAATGCAATAATATTTTATATTACTAAATGTTATGAATATAGTCTGATTGATTGTATTAACTAGAATTACAACAGGAGTAGATCTGATCTATTGTAAATATATGATTCTCAGACTTTTGGTTGCATGCTTGGGGGTCTCAATTCTGTATGAATTGTCACTATCCCTACCACATATGTCAAAATTGTTCCTCCTATAGTTACTATAGTTTTCTAGGTTACCGTTCATTTCCATGGCTAAGTTTTTTCATGTTGGACTCATTCTCATGTAAGGTCATGAAAGTCATTGATGTATGGTGGAAGAAATTAATTCTCATGGTCGTAGATACTACTATTGGTTTTTAACATCTTGTTTTTTTCTCACTCGACAAAAATTCATGAGCAATACAAATTTTCTAGCTAATAATAAAATATATTCCACATTCCATCCAGTTTCCTTATTGATCTTTTTTTTACCCTTTTTCCATTTTTTTGCATATTCTATGCACTCATTTGCACCCACTTTCACCCAATTCAAAGCCTTATGTAAGGTAGCTTTATTTTTCAGACCCAAAAGTGCAATTTGTTCTTGAATTTTGCTTTAGATAAGATACTTTACATATATCACCTAGTTGAATTCTCTAGAATGAGATATATTTATTCCTCATAGAAATTCGATTGCCTTTTTTGATGGATAATGTTGAAACGTCTCTCTCTCAATTATCCTACTCGAAACTCCATAATGTTCATGATTTTATTATAGAACATTCCTAAAACAACTAGAGAATAAAAAAACATTCTTTGCCAAGCTCACGTCACCTGGAAGATCCCACCCATTTGTCAGCTGACACGTTGTAGAATGCAATCATCTTCTAACCATGTGAACCAGCAGACTGACGCAAACCACCACCTTTCCAGAAATTTCTTCCTAGAGCCTTGAAACCCTAAACACATACTACAAACACCCCTTACACCCACCATATCCTGGTTCACTTTCGAACCTCTTAGATCCAGAGGGCTAAACTTCCTCCTTTTTGTTTTTCATATTGCTCGTGATCAGAGGATCCTATGTGAGAAAGGAAAAGGAAGCGGGTGGTTCATATGTTGAACCCCTATGTGAGGTCTGTGCCTTAGGGGTGAAATGAACTAACCCTGGAAGTGTCTAGTATACAGGGGTCAGAACGCACCCACGGAGCGTGCGGGGAGACGAAGCCCTTAAGGAAGTCTCCTAAGAGAAGATAGGTTACCCAACATGAACTGGAAGTCCCGGTGGTAACCCAGAGGTACCCACAGAGCATCTCAGACTTTCCCGTATGTGTGCTCAGGTTAGAGGAGTCCAGTTTAGGCCGGAGAGCCATTTTCCTGTAGCAGACCATGATAGAAGTCAGACTTAGCATTCCTGGGTGTGTCTGCTAAATCTTGTACGGTGGGATCATAGTGCACTGTGAATCTTCATATGTAGAGTACACTGCATATGATCAGGGCATAATAAAATGAATGAGAGGTCAAACAAGTGTATATAGTTATTCAATTATTCGTTGTATGTTTCTGAATTATTAGTTCTCTTTATGTTCAATCAAGCATTTCATATATTGATTCACTCTTATAGATATTTAGAGTATATTGTCATATTTATGATTGTCAATTATTAGACCTTTTAAAGCTTTCTGTTGTTATAATTGATATCAATTTCTCAAAAGTATATCTATAATTATATCAGTGCTTTAGACTATTTATTTGAAGTACTCATTCACTGAGTGAGTAGGCTCACCCTCTACTCCAAATTTTTAGGGAAATCACATGGACTTGGAGAAGATGTCATTGCATCAGAGTAGATCTGCCATAAGAGTTAAGTCTGAGTATAGTTAAGTTTAGTCGGTGCCTATCACTCTAGGTCCTAGTTTAGATGTGAGAGAGTTGTAAGTGATGTTTTGTATCTTTGTTTCCTTAATAATAGAGTATGTATCTGATTATCATGTCATATCTATATGGAAGTGTGAGAAATAGAATGAATGTAAGGATGAGTATCGTTTATGTTGAGATCATATTAAAGTAATCAAAGTTTGATTCTCTTGTAAAGTTGTTTATGTGATTGGATGCGAGAAAACAAAGAGTTTCAAAAAGAAGAAAAAGTTAAGGGTGATCTTTGTATTACGTTAAATCCTCAGTTTATGCTCTAATCTCATGATTAGTGGTAATTGTGAGATCAAGGTGTAAAACATGCAGTCTCCAAACCACTAGGACCCTAGCAGTCCTCAAACCACGAGGGATCCTTTTCAAGACCATGAGGAAGCTCACGATCCCGAGACTGTGAGAAAGCTCACGACCCCAAAACTGTGAGGACCTGCACCAGTATCGTTCTCCGACGACAGCAACCCTAAAGCACCACGACGCCGCTGCAGCCACTCTTCTCCATCCACCTGCTTCTCATCCTCCAGGTTGTGACCCCCTTGTCCACAACGACGACCACCGATGCACCTGCAATCCGCATCCACCTCTTCATCTATGATCCACCAACAACCTACTGTGCTTTCTAACCCAAACCTTCTCCTCCTCATGATCCACCTTTGTCTATCAACTTTTCCTGCATCACTCCTCCTTCTCGGTCTACAACACACAGCAACCGCCATCAACAGCCTCCCACTGTCGTCCCGAGCACGACTTGCAGCAGCACCTGCAACTTCTCCGTCGCCCTCGCCTGACCATCACGACACCTGTAACAGACCATGAAGCCAGCAATCGGGAGGAACCTTCCTACCCTGAGACCACGAGGAGGGAAGTGAATCTCCAAGACCATGAGACCATAGTGTGTGAAGACCGTAAGGGTACAAGACCATGAAGGCGTCTGAGACTGCATGAACCCAAAGACCGGATGGACCAGCGACTGAACGCCCAAGACCGTGAAGGGTCGGGCAATCGTTCTCAAGAACACGAGGCCAGCGATCGTTGTTTGAGACCAAGAGGAAGGAATTATGTCTTCCAAACTGCGAGAACCCTAGCGGTTTCCTCAAACTGTAAAGAGCACTGAGAAGGATGACCGGTTGGAGGCAAATAATGCAAAATCATGAAGACCCTCACGATCGACGGCTATTAGTTTTCCAAATCATGAAAAAGACCAGACCGGATCTTCAAAACCGTGAAGAGAATACTAAAAGGAAAAAACCATGTAAGACCCCATCCAAGCCTATAAATAGGACCAAAGGGGTCCTCATTTGGGGCATCGGATCTGAGATGCCGCTAGGCTTCCTGGACACAGGCTTGACCCTGGAAAGGGATCCCGATCCATCACTCCTCTACGCCACCAGGCTACTTGCATCCATCCATTCATCCAAAGGTTGCTCCTCATGTTGTGAGCAAGGACTACAAGAAGAGAAGGAAGGTGGAGAGAGAAAGTCTACCCCTTCTGTTGTGGTGTCCCTCGCTCCTCATCCATATCTGCTCTGACGTGGCATAGAAGATTGTATCTTCACCGAGCTATGACCATCTTATGCATCATGCTTATGGCAGAATCTTCCCTTTCTCTTGTTCTTCTTGTTCCTCAAATCATGAGTTAGTAGTTTCCTTTTGTTGGGGTGCGGGGACTAGCCTCGCTGCCCATGCTTTCATGTCTTTTCATCTTAACATTCCATGGCAATGTATATAACTTTTCATTTCATGGTCAATCGTCGATGTTTGCTTGTAGATTGATCACCTGCCTGCTTTTATCTTGTTCTTTCCTATGTTGTGAGAACTTTAATATGTAGGATAGAATGTCGATAATTGTGGTTGAATCCCTGACTAGAAATAGAATGGGATTCCCTAAGGTTGTAAGTGAATGATCCATGAGGAGACGAGCCATCTAGCCCACGGTGACATTTCTGTGTGCCTAAACATCCTAACGGAGGGCCACAGCTTTAGTTGGATATTTGTATCTTTGCATCGTAAGTGCATGATCCGGATGGCAATGAGAAATCTGATGCCTAAGGTGATGCTTACGCGAACCTAAACATCCTTCCGGGAGGGTTCGCATCAGTTCCATTTGGATAGTTAGATATTTCCTGGATGTTTGTGATTGGATGTGTTTGCAGGTGCAGTGTGGTGAAACTCGAGACCACCCCAGTGATTCCATATCATTAATCTAGATCCAACTTTTATTCTACTCTTTACTTTCTTGTACTTCGTTTAATTAACCTCAAATCAACCCTTTGTTCAAAATATTAGTCTTACTTGAACTAGACTCTACTAGCAAAGATTCTTAAAAACGTTGTCCCTTGGGATTCGTTCCTCAACTATATTGTGATAAGATCAGTCCTCTTGCGGGTGGTATTATTGCACAAGGTTTTGGTAAAAGATCAGGGATTTCAACCCTGAGTGAATTTGTTAGTGTGATAATATACCACGTCAAATTCTGGTGCCGTTGCCGAGGACAACAGAATCAGTTTAGTCAAATCTAGTTCCATTAAGGATAATTTAGGTTTTTGCTTTGTCTTTTGATACTGTTGATCATTCACTTGAATTTGGTTCTATTATGTCCATTTTATTTCTAAAAGATCTTTTCATCCCAGGTACCCCCAAAGACTAGTGTATGCATCGTTAGAATAGTCCTGGACTCACTGCTAGCTTTGATCCTGAGATAGACAAAACCTTTAGTCATCACAACAGAGAGAACCAAGAAAGAATGGCTCAAGAGGAGGAATTAACCAGAAGGGTAGCTCAAGCCCTTAATGCGTAGAGAGAAAGGCTCATGCAAGAAGCCAGAGCTTCTGTTCAAGAAGAAATCCAAGCAGCACAAGTAGCAGCGCAAGCAGCAGAACTGCAGAAGGACCTTAGAGAATTCTCAATCCCTAAAGCTACTGATGTTCACCACCCAGTGCAACCTCCTCCCATCAATGCTCCAAATTTTGAGATAAGAGCACATTGGATCACCTTTCTTCAAAATAGCCCTTTCGATGGTAAACAAGGAGAAGATAGTCAGGAACACCTTCTGAGGTTTATTGATCTATGTGCTATGACAAAGCAAAATGGAGTATCTGACGATGCCATTGGACTCCATCTCTTTAAGTATTCTCTTGCTGGTAGAGCTATAAGTTGGTACAACTCCTTGCAATGCGAACCCATCACCACTTGGGAGCAACTTCAAAATGTTAATCTGGAAAAATTCTACCCTCCTTCTCTCACCTATGAAATTAGGGGTCGAATAACAATGTTCACTCAGGTACCTGGAGAATCCCTTGCTGAAGCATGGGAAAGATACAAAGAGATTCTATGCAAGTGTCCACACCGTGGCAATCCTAAGAATCATCTCATTGAGATTTTCTACAGAGGTGTGGACGATGATATCAAAAGGTTTTTAGAATCCTCTCTCGAGGAAACTTCGGGCATCAAAGTTATGATAGCACATGGAAGGTTGTCACCCTTAGAGCTGAAAATCAAGCTAATAGGGGTTTAGATCTATAGGCAAAGGAGTGTTGAAGGTAGCTATGGATGAAGCTATTCCTGAGTACAAGTCTGTCGTTGACCCCCCTCAAGCTCTTAGTCGCCAAGCAAAACCATATCGAAGCATCCCTTTCTGAATATGCAAGAAGACACTCACTCCCTCAAGAACAAGAACAGATTAAGTCAGCTTCACTATTTTGTGAAGCATGTAAAGGCACTGATCATTCTACGCTAGCCTGTAGTGTTCTCTATGATGTTGTTCAAAGCAATGTTTGTGGCCAAGGAGATAATGGTCAAATGGAAAATCTTAATGTTGTCAACACCATCCTTGGTCAAGTATATTACAATCTGAATCAGAATAGGAACCATCCTAGTTTTCAATATGGAAATCCTTCAGGAGCAAAATAACTCATGACAACTTGGTTCAAATAATCAGCAATGAGGCCCACCAGGATTCCATTATAACCAACAACAAAATTTTGGGAATTAAGGGAACTATAGGGGTAACCTTCTGAATAGGAACTACAACCAATATCAGAACAATTCTCAATTCCAGAATCCCAACCAAATTCCTTATCAACAACAAGGGAAACAAGCTGGTCTCATCTCTCCTGATGACAAGTTAACGGCTATTGAGAAGATGTTGCAATCACAGCAGACTATGATAGCTAACCAGCAAGTCCATCGGAAGGCTATTGAATCTCAACTAGCTCAACTTGCAGCTAGCATGAAGCCACCTACTAAAGCCTTTGCTGGTCAACCAGAACACAATCCTAAGCATCCAGAGGAACTTAAGGCTGTTACCACCAAGTCTGGAAAACACAATTCTGATCCTCTTGTCAAGACACATGTGGTTATTACAGACAAAAATGACTTTGTGATTGTCCAAGACTCAACAACACCTGAGTCTCAATCAAAAGAACTAGTAACCGTTGATAAGGCATGTGGGCTCTGATCTCCAAACCATGACATAAACACGATTAAAACGTAGCGGAATCGAATCGGTAATCAGCGGAAGGCAAAAATCACGGGAAATTAAAACTTTTCGAGACAAGAGCTTGGATCCATAAAAACTTCTTTCATAAAGTGAGGTAAACTGTTTACATCTCAGGATAATTACTTCTTGAGTAATTATATACATCAAGATAAAAAATCTCAAGATCACTATACAAAAGACTCCAAGACCTGAGAGTACAGAGGACACATAGGACTGACTCTAACTACACCACATGGCAAGATAAATCTCCACCTGAGATTACTGCTGCCCCTGGTGCTGCTGCTGCTGAGACTGGTCACCTGTAGGTTGGTTCCTTCGTCTCCGACGTCCACCTAAAAAGTTGAAGCCTACGGGGTGAGACAATTATACATAATTGTCCCAGCGAGAGTTATAACTCTTCGCCAGAAGCTTTATTATAACATCAAAGAATATCTTAAACAGTAAAGCCTTCAAAGCATTCTATAACAGTTGCAGGTATAATAAGATCTCAACCATTTAGGAGATATGGAGAATATAGACACTATTGCAATGTAACATCAATCAACTAACTTGGAGTTATCTCTAACAAGTTATACTACATGGTTGATTATGTTTTACAAACAACGTTATGCCCTGTGGAGATGAGGCTTACCACTCATACTCCAACTGATTGCTGAGAAGTCACATCAGTATCATACATAGGTCATTAAGAGAGCCGGATTCTCATGACCTTCACCTTCCTCAGTCAGTAAGAGGATCACTTGTAGGACATCTCATGTCTCTACTACTATAGCTCACCAGGGTAAACTGGTCCTTCGCTATTCTAGAGTCACAGTGGCGTTCTGTACTCTCTTCATCATCAGGAGGTTTCATATTTACCTACCACTGGTACAGATATCTGTGCTTTCTTCGTCATCAGGAGGTTTCATGTTTACCTACCACTGATACGGTATGGAATTATAGTGAAGGATGGATGGATTACACATCTACATCACTTTCCTACACTAGGATGTAAGGTTCTACACATCCATGTACCCCACATACTCAAAAGTATGCGCTCCAGGAGTCCCCTGAGGAAAGCCTGTTTCACCATCATTTAATTTCTGACAATGATGGATCTATGATCAGGGCTCTACATTATACTTGATTAGTTAGGTACATTCAGTATTCTTTAACAGCATACATTGTTCTACAAACAATAACAATAGCATAGCCGCTATAAAAGAAGAATACTAAATGTAACAGGCCTAACTCATATCAATCATCATTTCTCATTATCCTCATCACAAGTCATCTCTAAGGCATGACTTTGATGGTATTCATGGCTCTCATAGCCCATTATCAGCATATGATGCCACTGGCAAGGCATCAGATTACTTTACTTATTCATAAGGCTAACAACATGCCTTTAATGAATATAACGTCAACATCCATACCTGGATATGATTACCTTCATATCAGAACCTGCATGGTTAATACATCTGATAAAGGTAATACAACAATAAGGAATGTACTTCCTACTCTTGTCATAAGAGTTAAATCTTTAATTCAAATCAAATAGAGTTTAATGCTCAAAAGCATGCCATTTCCCTTGAATTAGGGTTTACTATTCACGTTACATGTCATCACCCTTGAATTAGGGTTTACTATTCACATTAAGGTGAATTGGACTCATAACATCATCATGTATGAGTAACATCTTCATTGATGATCTTAGATTAGTTAAAAGTTCATCATTTATCATAATTAGGGTTTCTATGATCTCACACAGGTGGATCATACCCTAATTATGCTCATTTATGTGCATTGGAGATGCTTTGCTTGAGTTTCCACTTAAAAAGGGTACTTTCTCTCTCTAGAAGTACTTTCTCTCTCTAGAAGTACTTTCTCTCTCATCATAATGTTAGGTGATGTCAACATCACTCTAAAACAGGTTAGATTGAGTCATCATAGGCTAACATAGCCAAAAGCATCACCATTATGTGATTAGAGTTACTTTCTCTCTCTAGGGTACTTTCTCTCTCTAGAGTACTCTCTCTTTCATCATACTAATGGTTGATGGTAACATTAGACTAGATCCAGTTGGATAGAGTCATTATGACTAGAAACATCATTCTCATGTAATTAGGGTTTGAATTGAGCAAGGTATAACTCAATTGACCCTTCAGGGGTATTTTGGTAATTCACCCCATTGATCATCATTATGATCAAAAACCTTAGTCAAATAACCCCTTACTATCCTAGATTATCATTAGGGTTTGATTTGGGCAACATTGAACCATTTACATCATCAAATGATTGAATGAGGTCAACCTTGAATCACATTGATTGATTTCAATCATTAATCATCAATTGAGTTGAGATCGGTTGAAAGTGTTGACCGTTTGCCCACTTTGACTTTCCAAGACCGCGAGCCTCCTTCTAACTCCAAGACCGCGAGCCTTCATGCATCCAAGACCGCGAAGACTCCAATTGAGGTTAAGACCGCGAGGGTCATGAAGACTGTTTAGCTAGTTTGACCTCAGGACCGCGAGGCCCTTCGCAGTCTTGAGACCGCGAGCCCCCTCACGGTCTTGAGACCACGAGCCCTCTCACGGTCTTGAGACCGCGAGGCTCTCATGGTCTCAGCCGCTTGGTCCTCCAATCAAGACTCAAAGATGCAACCGATAATGTCAATCGAGGTTGAAGCCTTCAAAAGGTCCCATCTATGTTGACCACCTATGGATTGGGTTAATTAAGGTTATGCTTAACCAATTGGTCATTCAATTGACCCTCAATTGTTGACCAATTATGATGGAAATCAATTCAATTAGGATCTATCAATGTTCACCCATCAACACTCAACAATGTGTATCAACACAAGGTTGAACCCTTCAATTGAGCTCCAATTGGGCCCAAACTTGGCCCAAACGGTCTTGAGGTAATGTGGGTGGACCCCACATAGTCTTGAGACCGTTTGCCCAAGATTTCATTAAAATCTAAGGTGATTTGATAGAGATTGAACCATGATTGGGTCACTAAATCACTATTTTAATCAATTGATAACTTATCTGCAATTGGGTCCTCAATTGGTAAAAATACTCAACCCTAGACCTTCAAACGGTCTTGGGTGATTGTCCTCTCGGTCTTGAGACCGTTTGGATGAGTTCCAAATGGTCTTGAGACCGTTTGCCCATCAAATTTTGGATTCTAGTGCAAATTCATCAAGGTCTGACCCATTGAGTTGATGATCATGTCAATATTTAATTGCAATGTAATTTGGTGTAATTGTACCTTCCATTGGTCAACTATCCTTGACCTCAGACCTCCAAACGGTCTTGTTTGATTGCCCTCGCGGTCTTGAGACCGTTTGGTGACCCCCAAACGGTCTTGAGACCGTTTAGGTCAATCAACCCTAAAAACCCTAATTAGGTCACCATAATTTCAGTACTGATTTCATCTAGGGTTAGCCCTAGTATACACCCTTCAACTCTTAGCCCGTTTGGAATTAGACCATAAAACTTGGTGAGATGTTAATTAACATAATTTTGAACAGTAATATCATACGGTCAACGCTTAGTCAACGACCTTACACGGTCTTGAGATCGTTTGCCCAAAAAGGCAATTTCAGACCGTTTGAAAATCAGGAATAAATTCAAATAAAGTTGTTACTTAAAAAGGTCATATCTCCCGATTCCCTTGGAGTTAGCCTCCCAAATTTTGAGGGTAATTAGCCTATATAATTAGGAACAGATTTCGTATACGGTCACGCTCGGTCAACGGGGCCAAACGGTCTTGGAGACCGTTTTCCCTGTCGCGGTATCGAGACCGTTTTCTCACCTCGCGGTCTTGAGTCCGAGAGAGCAAACTTTTGAGACCGTTTAAGGAAGTGAAAAGCGGTGGGTTTTTCTTGGAAATCACGTCTTCATCTCCTAGATCAAGAACAGTACGAATATCCCATGGGTTTGCTTGCGAAATAGCAGGGAAAAGTAGGGAAACACTAAGAGCTATCATCAAAATGCATATAAAGATGCACATAGTAAAGCATGGGTTTAGAGTTATAAAACCCGCCTAAAGCTTGCTTCTTGAGCTCCAAGCTTTCAAGATCCAAGATCTAATGGCGTCCTTGAGTTCCCTCAGGTTGTCCAAGGTGAAAACTCCAAGGAAGGATGAAAAGAGACGGCTAGAAAGGTAGGGTTTCAAGAGTTAGCCATGAAGATGACCTTGAATTCGAGTTTTAACCATGGAATTAGGCAAGAAGAGGGGTTTAAACCTACCTTGCACCCCTTGGTCGTCCTCCTTAGCTCCAAGGCAGTCCTTGGTCGTCTTTGGTGAAATGAAACAGTAAGGGAACGAAGGGTAAGTTCCCTTGCAACCAAGGGAAGGAGAGCTTATATACATGGGGTAGGATTTTCAACATTAGTTCATAAGTTGTCCATAATTCGAACTAGGTCCCTCCTTCTTTACTTGATCGTCCCTTCCTATTTATTCTAAGGTCAAACCTTCTCTTAAGGTCTTAGAAAAGAAGATAAAGGAGAGCAAGCTAATAATGAGGTACATACATAAAGAGATATTACACATATACCCTGATTATTCAATCACAAGGCATATCTCATAACTTGATAATTCAATTGAGGTGACTTCCTCATCATTTCTTATCTTAATGATGGAAAGAGTCTAAAAAGATACATTAGATGACATATTTCAAAATTTGTATCCCTTAATTTGGGTAAATTGCATTTTACCCCAAACTAGGGTTTCAAGCACCGGGATTGCTTCCACAGCTGCACCTCGGTGCCTTAGCTTGGGAAATCCCTCAAACTTTGCTAAAAAGATTTCTCATGATGTCTCAACATCAGAGGAACATCTCATCATGTGCAAATTGCAAGCTAACCCTTCTAACTGGGTAAATTGCACATAGGTCCCTGTATATCAAAACAATGCTACAACTTTAAATAAAAAGGAGCAAATACTGAAATATATGTTTCTGAGAAACTTAATTACATGCTCAGAGTTAATCACAAAGATTTAATTACATATTTAGGCAAAACACCTAGGGTTAACTCATAACCCAGGTCAGGGATGTTACAAGGCAGGTGAGGCAAGTTCTGAAAAACCAACTTATGCAGAAACAAAAACACCAGAGCCAGATGTGCCAGTGTGCAAACCTCATCCGCATTTCCCTGCTCGTTTAAAGAAAACCAAGCTCGATACTCATTTCAACAAATTCAAGGAAGCTATGAAAAAACTTCATGTCTACCCTTTCTAGATGTGTTGGCTGAGATACCAGCTTGAATGAAGTATTTGAAGTCTCTTCTCACCAGAAAATATATAACTAAAGAATATGAGATAGTCAAGTTAGCAACAAGCACTTCAGACATTATTCAAAGCAAGATGTCAAAGAAACAGAAATATCCAGGATCTTTTTGGATCTCTTATCATATTGGTGATTCTTCCTGTAAGAAAGGATTGGCTGATCTTGGTGCCAGCATCTCTATCATGCCACTTAGCCTTTGCAAGAGGCTAGGGTTTGTTGAACTGCTCTCAACTGGCATGACCATATAGCTTGTAGATAACACGTTAACTCTCCCCTTGGGAATTATTGAAGATGTACATGTCAAGGTAGGCAAAGATTCCTATGTTCCGTGTAACTTTGTCATTATGGATATAAAGGAAGATTCCAGATACCCTCTCATCTTTGGCTCTCCATTCCTTGCCACCGTAAGAGCTCTGATTGATGTTGAAGTAGGAACTTTGCTTCTTTGACTAGGGAAAAAACCCTAGAGTTCAAATTTTTTGAAAGTATGCGAAGACCAAGCATGCAAGAAGAAGTCTATTTGATTGGTTGCAGAAATTTAATGTCATGACTTATGAAAGAGGATTATGAACAAGAAGATCCTTTAGAAGTGGCTCTAACTAATCCGAATGCAGATAGTTCAGTAGATGAACAAATAAAGGATTGTGTTCTCCAACTCAACGCTGCCAAAGAAGAACCTGAAGTTAAGTTTGAAGAACTCAAAGTTGTGAATGATGTTGAAGAACCGTGAAAGAAACCATAAGCTCCAGAAATGAAGCCCCTACCCACAGGATTGAAGTATGTGTAACTAGATGACCTCAAGGTCTGCCCAGTCATCATAAATTCAGATATAATGGTTGAACAAGAAAATAAACTCCTAACTGAATTAAGGGAAAGAAGAAAAGCCATTGGCTACAAGATGAGTGATCTCACCAGGGTCAGGCAAGCATTGTGCATGCACAAAATCCCCATGGAGGAAGACCACAAGCTAACTGTGGAACATCAAAGGAAGATTAATCTAAACATGAAGGAAGTAGTCTGCTTTGAAGTCATTAAACTGCTCACTAATGGAATCATCTATCTGATATCTGACTAGCCATGGGTAAGCCACGTGCATGTTGTCCCCAAGAAGGGTGGAAGTACTGTGATACGGAATGAAGATAATGAACTCATCCCACTCGAATAGTCACTGGGTGGAGGATGTGTATCGATTAGAGGAAGTTGAATAAGGCAACCCAAAAGGATCATTTCCCGATGCCTTTCCTTGATCAAGTCTTAGAGAGGTTGGCTCACCAAGAATATTTTTTCTATCTCGATGGTTACTCTAGATTCTATCAAATACCTATACATTCAGATGACCAAGAGAAAACAACTTTTACTTTCTTGTTTTGAACATATGCCTTAAGAAGGATGTCATTCAGACTCTGCAATGCACCTGCAACTTTCCAACGTTGCTTGGCTGCTATATTTGCTAGTCTCACTGAAACTATCATGGAAGTTTTATGGATGATTTTTTCGTATATGGAGATTCATATGACTCGAGCCTGAAGCGCCTCACCCTCATCCTTAAATGGTGTGAAGAAGCACATCTTGTGTTAAACTGGGAGAAGTATCACTTTATGGTAAAGGAAGGCATTGTTCTTGGCCATAGAGTCAGCAGTAGAGGGATCGAAGTAGACAGAGAAAAAATCAAAGTGATTTTCAAACTCGCTATCCTGACAAATGTAAGAGAGGTTCGCGCGTTCCTGGTCATGCAGGTTTTTACAAACGGTTTATGAAGGATTTCTCCAAGATAACCAAATCGATGACAATTTTTTTGCAAAGGATGTTGAATTTCATTTTGGCGAAGAATGTGTCAAGAGCTTCAATAACCTGAAGCATGCCCTTACAACAACTCCCATCATCAGAGCTCTTGATTGGGATCACCCATTTGAAATTATGTGTGATGCCAGTGATTACGCTGTGGGTGCTATTTTAGGCCAATGTATAGAAAAGAAACATTATGTGATCTACTATGCATCGAAGACCCTCGACGAAGCTCAAAGGAACTATGAAACTTTTAAGAAGGAACTCCTTGCAACTGTGTATGCCTTTGACAAGTTCAGATCATACCTCATTGGATCTAAATTCATTGTCTACACAGATCATGTTGCTATCAGTTACCTCCTAGAAAAGAAAGATGCAAAACCCATGTTACTCAGATGGATTATCCTCTTGCAAGAATTTGATTTGGAGATAAAAGATAAGAAAGGTACAGAGAATTTTGTGGTAGACCACCTCAGTCGCATCCACACTCTGGAAACTGAGAAGATTCTGATTAATGATTCTCTTCTGGACGACCAACTCATGAAAGTTCCAGAAGATACACCTTGGTACTCAGACTATGTGAACTACCTTGTCATTGGTGTCATCCATCCTAAATGCACCGAGAATGCACTGAAGAAATTCATTTATGATGTTGGGCGGTATCACTGGGATGAATTGTAACTCTTCAAGCTCTATGATGATGGTCTCTATAGACGTTGTATCACTGAGGAAGAATCCCAACTCATTTTAGAGAAATGTCACTCAAGCCCAGTTGGAGGCCATGTGAGCTCTAAGAAAACAACTTTGAAAGTTTTGCAATGTGGTTTCTTTTGGCCAACCATATCCAAAGATTCCTACAAATTTGTTCTAGCATGTGACAAATGTCAGAGAAGTGGTAACATTACGAAAAAATATGAGATTCCACTTAAGTTGTGGCAAGAAGTCGAGATCTTTAATGTTTGGGGTGTGGACTACATGGGTCCATTCCCATCTTCACATGGATTTTTCTACATCTTAGTCACGGTTGATTACGTTTCGAAATGGGTCAAAGCCATACCAACTATCACTAGAGATTCAAAACCACTTATCAAGATGTTTAAAGATATTATTTTTCCCCATTTCAGAGTCCCACGAACCGTGATATCCGACGGAGGTTCTCATTTTTTGGAAAGAAGTTTCAAAGCATTGCTGAAGAAATATCCCGCACAAGGTAGCCTCCCCCTACCATCCACAAAAAAGTGGACAAGTAGAGGTTTCTAACCGTCAACTTAAGGCTATCTTGGAAAAGACAGTAGGCCGCAATCGAAGAGATTGGTCAGTAAAAATCAATGATGCATTGTGGGCCTACCGAACTGCTTTTAAGACTCCTCTTAGAACTACACCATTTTAGTTAATCTATGGAAAGTCATGCCACCGACCCGTAGAACTCAAACACAAAGAATGGTGGGCAATTAAGCAACTAAATTTTGACATGAAGAAAGTTGGTCGAGCTACGATTCTGCAACTTCAAGAGCTAGATGAACTCAGGATGACAGCTTATGAGAATGCACGAATCTACAAAGAATGCACCAAGCTTTGGCATGATGGTCATTTGAAAACGAAAAGACATACAAGTGGGAGACCAAGTTCTACTATTCAACTCAAGACTAAGGTTATTCCCATGGAAACTCCGTTCTCACTGGTCTGGACCATACATAGTCAAGAGTATCTACCCACATGGTGCTTTCTCCTTATCGAGTGAAAAGTCAGGCGACTTTGTGGCAAATGGTCAATGCGTGAAGAGATACTTCACCCCAGTAGATACTAGCACTGAAGAATCAATAAATCTTTCCAAACCAACATATCTACCAGAAAATTGAAGGAATCAAGTTGAGCCATCGACGTAAACTAAAGGCGCTTTGTCGGGAGGCAACCCAATCAATAACTTCATTTTTATTTTTAATTTTGAATTAGAAAGTTTCTTAATTTTGGTTTTTACTTTTTAGGAAATTTTGCACTAAATAAAAATTGCATCATGAGATGCTATCTTAAGTCTTGATTCATCTTCATTTTTGAGATTTTTAGATGGAGGACGCACGCTGATTAGAACGCAACCACATCTGGTGGTCCAACGGCATGAATTTTCCCCTCCATCTCGGATTTAGAGTTTTCTCAAGATGAGCAAATTTCTAAGTTTGGGGTGGAGGGTGGGTGGTACATACTTTACTTTTCACCTACACCCATCTATTTCAGACTTAAGATTTCATCGTTGCATTTTTTATCAAAATTTTCAAAGAAAATTGTATAGAAACTTGATGAAGTTTTGACACATGTCACTTCAATAAAAGCCATTACCTAGCTGGATAGTTTCTCTCTCTATGCTTTTTGAATCATTACACCCTCCTTATTCGGGGCAGATCCTCAAAAGGACCATTTCTTGAAAATAGCCTATTGATTGAAATCATCTTGTGAAGCTTATGAATCCTAACATCATGATCCTTCTACAAAAATGGCAAATGTTTGTCAAACTGATAGGGATTAAACATGTCGTGCTTCCTAACTGACTAGTGGAACAATAGCACGGAATCTCCACTGGATCCTCATCAAGTCATTATTTGAGCAGAGTACGATAAAGAGAACAACCTGGTGCATGGAATTGTAAATCAAGTTGCATTCTGATCTGAACTCTCTTCTACACTTCTTCTATCATCTTCTTACCCTTCTGTCCATCAAAAAGAAACAAAAATAGCCAAAATAATGTCAAACTCTAAGTTCGGGGTGGCACACTACCTCCCTCTATATCCACTTCTTCCATACCCCTCGCTATTTAATAGGGGCGTACCACCAAGAAAAGATGCTAATGTGCACACACAAAAATGCAATCTCGAGTCAAATAGAGGAGAGATTCACACACACACAAGATGCAATCAATGTAATTGCAACCATATAAAATAAATCTCGAGTCGAATAGAGGACAGATATACAATTTCCTTCCATACCACCTGTCACTCCCTTTTCCACCTAAAGTCACAATGAATGCCTCTCACTATCTTAGAAAACACCAGTGTCAGATGGGGTGCACACTTGTTGTTTTGTGGGTATCTCTGGACTGTTACGAAACTCTTAGAAATGCTTGTTGTTGGAAAAAGTGAGGAGGAAGTGATATTGGAAAACAAACTCAGGAACAAAGATATGGTAAGATGTGTTCATTGGTCTCAGGAAGTTGAGATGCTTAGTCATACTGAGAAGAAAGGAAACAATCGTGATGTGAAGAGGAGGCAATTACACTATTTGAAAGTATTCATTTGGAGGTTGTTTCATATTTTTTGTTACTAGAGGATGAGAAATGTTTAAGTTCAGGGTGTTTGATGAATCCATATTCATCATGATATTCAGTCGCCATTTTGAACCTAATTCGACTCAATACATTCACTTTTATCACATGAAACCCTATAATATCCAATTTTGCTCAATTTGCTGGATTATCATTAACTTGTGATTATATTTGTAGTTTTATGTAG
The DNA here is from genome assembly GCA_963693085.1 of Alisma plantago-aquatica. Taxonomy (NCBI): domain Eukaryota; kingdom Viridiplantae; phylum Streptophyta; class Magnoliopsida; order Alismatales; family Alismataceae; genus Alisma; species Alisma plantago-aquatica. Next base: position 158,595,652 of record OY856414.1, on the reverse strand, counting down.
ATTGAATGGAAAAATTGGTTGCAGATCTACCTTCACTCAAGACCCTCTCAGCGTAGGTCTTGACCAAGTGGTTTTAACCAATCGGTCTTGACCAATTGGTTTGCTCAATCGATCCTGAACATTCGATATTGAGCCCTAAAACTATGCATCTCCTGAAACCTTCCAATCGAGAATCAACGGCACATATGCGTCCAACCATGCAGTTTTACCCTAGCGATTGGAGGCATTGGTCTTGAGCCTTTGCCCTCTCACACAGTCTTGGTCCTTCTTTCACGTGGTCTTTCTCTCCACCCCTACCTTCACGGTCTCCCTTCTCCGACCAAGCAGTCTCCAAACCACAAGGAACCTAGCGGTCCTCAAACCATGAGGGATCCTTTTTAAGACCGCGAGGAAGCTCACAATCCTAAGACCGCGAGAAAGCTCACGACCCCAAAACCATGAGGACCTGCACCACTATCATTCTCTGATGACTGCAACCCTAAAGTGCCACAATGCCACTGCAACCACTCTTCTCCGTCCACATGCTCCTCATCCTCCAAGTTGCGACCCCCTGTCCACAATGACGACAACTGACGCACCTACAATATGTGTACTCCTCTTCATCTCTAATCCACCTGCAATCTTCCATGCTTTGTAACCCTAACCTTCTCCTCCTCATGATCCACCTCCGTCTGTGACCTTTCCCTGCATTGCTCCTCCTTCTCGGTCTGCAACACACAACAACCGCCATTAACAGCCACCCGCTATCATCCCGAGCACGACTTGTAGCAGCACCTGCGACTTCTCTATCACCCTCGCCTGACCATCATGACACCTACAACAGACCATGAGTCTAGCAATCGGGAGGAACCTTCCTACCCCGAGACCGCGAGGAGGGAAGAAACTCTACAAGACCGCGAGACCAGAGCATGTGAAGACCATAAGGGTGTAAGACCGTGAAGGCATCCGAGACCCCATGAACCCAAAGACCGGATGGACCAACGACTGAATGCCCAAGACCGTGAAGTGGCAGGCAATCGTTCTCAAGAACGTGAGGCCAGCGATCATTGTTCGAGACTACAAGGAAGGAACCACGTCTACCAAACTGTGAGAACCCTAGTGGTTTCCTCAAACCATGAAGAGCACGGAGAAGGAAGACCGTTTGGAGGCAAATAACGCAAAACTGACGGCCATTAGTTTTCTGAATCGTGAAAAAGTCCAGACCAGCTCTTCCAAACCGTGAATAGAATACTAATAGGACAAAACCGTGTAAGACCCCATCCAAGCCTATAAATAGGACCAGAGGGGTCCTCATTTGGGGTATGGGATCCAAGATGCCGCCAGGCTGCCTGGACACAGGCTCGACCCTGGAAAGGTATCCTGATCCATCACTCCTCTACACCACCAGGCTACGTGCATCCATCCATTCATCTGAAGGTTGCTCCTCCTACTGTGAGCAAGGACTATGAGAAGAGAAGGAAGGTGGAGAAAGAAATTCTGCCCCATCTATCGTGGTGTCCCTCGCTCCTTGTCTAGATCTACTCCGACATGGCGTAGAAGATTGTATCTTCACCGAGCTGCAACCATCTTCTGCATCATGCTCATGGCAGAATATTCCCTCTCTCTTGTTCTTCTTGTTCCTCACATCATGAGCGAGTAGTTTCCTTTTGTTGGGGTGCAGGGACTAGCCCTGATGCCCATGCTTTCATGTCTTTTCATCTTAACATTCCATGGCAATGTATATAATTTTTCATTTTGTTGTTAATCATTGATGTTCGCTTATAGATTGATCACCTGCCTTCTTTTATCTTGTTCTTTCCTATGTTGCAAGAACTTCAATATGTAGTATAGAATGTCGATTAACGTGGTTGAATCCCTGGCTAGAAATAGAATGGGATTCCCTGAGGTTGTACGTGAATGGTCCATGAGGGGGCGAGCCATCTAGTTCACAGTGACGCTTCTTTGTGCCTAAACATCCTAACGGAGGGCTACAGCTTCAGTTGGATATTTGTATCTTCGGAACTGTAAGTGTATGATCTGGATGGTGATGAGAAATCTGATGCCTAAGGTGATGCTTACGTGAACCTAAACATCCTTCCAGGAGGGTTCACAACAGTTCCATTTGGATAGTTAGATCTTGCCTGGATATTTGTGATTGGATGTGTTTGCATGTGTAGTGTGATGAAACCTGGGACCACCTCAGTGATTCCATATCATTAATCTAGATCCAACTTTTATTCTGCTCTTTACTTTCTTGCACTTAGTTTAATTAACCTCAAATCAACCCTTTGTTCTAAATATTAGTCTTAGTCAAACTAGACTCAACTGTCAAAGATTCTTAAAAACGTTGTCCCTTGGGATTTGATCCTCAACTATATTGCGATAAGATCCGTCCACTTGTGGGTGGTATTATTGCACAAGGTTTTGGTAAAAGCTCACGGATTTCAACCCTAAGTGAATTTGTTAGTGTGATAATATACCACGCCAAGACATCCTGAGGTGTTGTAGTTGTTGGATAATGGATATGCATCTAGTGTTTAGTATTTAGACTCCTATGTTTCGACCCATAATATATAGGTCTTAGGGGTGTTTTAAAGATGTGTAAATTAGTTTGAGTTTTTGGATCTATACAAGATGGTACAGAGATGGTTTGTGTACTTTAGCAGGTTATCACATGTAATAGTTTGTGGCTAGTTATCCAGTGAACAATGTTATGTAACTCCTTTGATATGAATGAGATACAAGTGGTTCCAGATTATGTCTTCAGACACGATGGGTTCAGCTTGATGCATGGTTATGAAATTGGTTTTAATTTCTTGTGTTTTTTTGTTATCCGCTTAATTAATGATAATATTGTGTTTGGTTTTTAGTAATCTCACTTTGTGTGACAAAGGGTGTCACATCCCTACTTTACAAAAGGTAAAGATATGGCTGGGAATGTGTTTCCTATGAGATACTTGGGATAACATTCTACATCTTGGGGATCAAGATCTATAAAGATATATCTAGAAGGCTTCTTGGACTAAGTCAAAGCACATACATTGACAAAATGTTGAAGAGGTTCAGCATGGAGAGTTGAAAGAGAGGAAACATGTCCATGTGTCATTGAGTTACCATCTCTACATATCAGCATCCCAATTATTGTGAAGAAAGGGAACACATGAGTTTGATTCCATACGTGTCAGCAACTGGATCAATGATGTACGCAATGTTATGTGCCCGTCTTGATGTATCATAATCCTTGAGCATGATAAGCAGATATCAGTCAAATCTAGGTGATTCTCGTTGGATAGCCATGAAGAACATCCTTAAGTACTTCAGAAGAACTATGGTCAGTTCCTCATGTATGACAGAGTAGTAGATTTCGTGGTAAAGGGTTACACTGATGCAAGCTTCCAAACTGAAAAAGATGATTACAAATCACAATCAAGATTTGTATTTTTCCTAAACAATAGAGTTCCAAGAAAGAGACAATTGTCGATTCTACCATAGAGAACAAGTATATTGTTGCATCAAATGCAGCAAAGGAGGTTGTATGGATCAAGAAGTTCATTTTAGAATTTGAGGTTGTCCCAAGCATCAGTGACACAATTGAGCTATATTGTGACAATAATGGAGCTATTGCACAAGCTAAGGAACCCAGATCACATCAGTATTCAAAGCACATACAAATGTGTTTCCATCTCATATGAGAGATCATACAGTAATGAGATGTGAATATTTGTAGAGTACCAAATAAGAAAAATGTTGTTAATCCGTTAACTAAAGCACTGTTACAACAGAAGCATGATGGACATGTTAGATCACTTGGAATAAGATTTGTGGGTGACTGGTTCTAAGTGCAAGTGGGAGTTTGTTGGTATGCATGCCCAGAGAGCCAAAGATATGATAATTGTTATGGCATGACTTGTAAATGATTTTATTAATAATAAAGGCATGCTTCCAATTTATTTAGTTGTATTCAGTCATGAGATAAAGATGTAACATAATAAATGTCTAGAGAATGATATTACTCAATGACGTATGTCATAAAGTACATGACTTGAAAATGAGATCATGTGAATGTTAATAGTATACATTCTCATTATTTCCCTAGTCAGATATTATCATGGAAGGTTGATAAACAACAATAACACATAAGAATAGAGTGTTTTTTGGTTTATGACAGAATCTCATCAGTCATGGTATGATATATCAAACCAAACACATAGATACTTGTTAGAGAATAGTGTATTAGACAGACCCACCATGAGAGTGACATGTGGAGACCATTACCATGGTATTCATAGTCACCTCTAATAGTGTCGGTGGTGATTTTGGTTCTTAGACCTGAAGTCATTACACTCACACATTTCATTCAGTGTGCTTTGACATCATCCACTCTTATCCTGAATAAGGGTTGTCATAAAGGTGATGATTGGGTGCACTATGACACATGGGGATGATTTTGAGTGATAAGATCGGATTTTTCCCTCCTATGGGAGTATGATATTCTGGCCACTTGATTAGTAAGATTGAGAGATGCATGGTCATGCACATGTGAGTCAATATGTGATATTGAGCCTACATATATCTCAGACAGACTACTATAGCAAGAAACATAGATTGAATGTTGAAGATGATAATTTCTCCATGCCTCGGGTTCAATCTAGATATTAGTGATGAAGGAACTATACAAACACTGCAACACCAAACACAAATCATAGATTGAAGTGGTTCAAATTTCAATTTACTTGGTTTACAATGATGTGCTACTAGGCACCGTTCTTTGCTTGTGATATCCTAAGAAGTTATGGACATTCATTGCCAATGTAATATGGGACATATAGGGTCACACACACAGGAACTGACCTAGAAGAGGAGTTTGATATTGAATGATAATTGAATTGAGTGCTAAAGTGTTTAGGCATCCAATATGAACCAATAAATCAACTAATTGGACTCCCAACTGGTCGACTCATGTGATGAAATGACCCGTTGGAGTGTTAGGTTGACTGAGTATCGAATTGACTAGGTTTTGAATGACTTGGGGATCCAACCGACCATTTCACTTGGTGAACTGATTGGCTGGTGGTGGTGAGATGACAGGTTTATGAGATGAACTACCTAATTCATGGTGAAATTTGATTGCATCAACGATTAGTGATGATGTCATGTCATGCATTAATTGGATTAAAATTGTCAATTCATATGCAATTGGAAAACATGATGAAATGACTAGTTCAGTAGGTGAACTCATTGGCTCACATGCCAACCAAATGATTCGCTCAATGAATTGATCGTTTTGCCATTCACAAGTTATGAAAATTTAAGATTGTGGTCCCTTCCACTCAAACACATACTAGGAACCCAGACCCTAACCCCTTGTAGAAATAGAGGGGTACTCGAGGCTTCTTAGACACACCAATTACCTCTAACAATTTGTCTTCTCTGGTTGTAGTAAATGAGAAAACCCAAGCAAGTCCTACACGATAAAGGGAGGGATAGCAAGGGAGAAAAATTATGGGAGAGCAAGTTGGTGACTAATAAACCAACGGGAGGGATAACTCCTTCCTATCTATTCTATTATGATGATAGGAGTTCTAGGTGATCCGCATGGACTTCCATAGAGGGATGGAGACCATTGTCTGCCGCTAGGAGGACAATGTCAGCCTACTATCTGTGGTGAGACCAGGAGCTATCGCAGACGAGTCCCAATGGCAACTAGAAGGCAGTTACATGACTACAATAGTGAGGATGTCTCTAAACTTGCTCCAGGACCATGTATATCCTCGAAAACATCTTTTCCGTTATTTAGTTCTTGATGCGATCTTCTAGTTTAATGGGGAATATGGTGGTAAAAAAAATCCTCTGCTCACCTGATGCCATATTTTCTTACAATTTTACCATAACATAGAGCACTCAACTTGGACTAACATCACAATACAAGATATCTACAACAACAAGATACATGAAAAACCATGTATTAATCGGAAATAAAGATTCATACAATGTCCTTTGGAAGATAAACCTTATAATGTAAATGATCTCATCTTTGTCATAGAATCTAATACATAGGTAAAAGAAATCTAAGGCATCAATCTTACTTGAAGACTTCATATTGGATTTTATAAGGTATAGATTGGACTTTACTAGGATAATTCAGAGGGAACTCTACTTTAAAACACTCACGTTCAATTCCTTGGATCCTCAATCTAGGGACATCATGTGAAAATAGAGACATAAATTAGTAAGAGGAACTATACACACTATAAGATGTATATATATATATATATATATATATATATATATATATATGTGTGTGTGTGTGTGTGTGTGTGCGTGTGTGTGTATGTGTGTAAAATTAAAATTGACTTGAGAGAGTACCTTGACATGTATTTGACTTAATAATTATTGGGTTATTAAGTAACATGAAGAATTAAGCAACAAATATATTCATCTCTATATAACGCCCCATTAAGAGAACATGATTTCTAGCAAATCCCTTCATGCTAGGATTGCCCATAATTGGTTGTAAGTGTCCATGATTGGGTATATAATTCCATGATGATCCCTTGAGGTCCATGATTGCGAGACCATATAAAAATTATCCAATTCTAGTCATCATAACTGATCATTACCATGAATATGAAAATTATCCTAAACTTGATAGGATTTATCCCTCATATTTTTTAATATAACGTAAAAAGATTAACATAGATCATAGTGCAAGTTCTTAAACATTAATTAGTCATAGATTAAATCTAATGAGTCAAGATAACCATATGACTTTACACTATAATAATCATTATGCAACAGTATAAGGAGTAGCATCATCCTCATCATCTTACTTGCAATTCACAAACTTAAAATTTAAAGAATTTTAGAAGAAAATTTGCCCAGTTGGTGAAAGAGGTTTGATACCCATACAATCCTACATCCTACTATCTAGATCAATGAAGTGGACTATAAGGTCAAGTATGAAATGACCCCGAAAGGCTGTTCCATCTGTGTGAAATATGGCCACACGGCTAAGTACTGCAAATCTAATTCATATGACTGGATTGAACGACCAAATTGCTATGCAGAGAAGGAGAAAGTCGTGAGGGAGGGTAATCAAGATGGAGAGTGGCAGTAGTAGGGGGAGCGTAGATGGAGACACAGAATAACAAACAAACAAACTCAACAGTCTAAAATTCCCATCACTGCCAATTGGTTTTATAACCTTCTCCTCGAAGAGGAACAAGAGGAACCCAGTATTAACACTGAGATAGGCAATGAATCAGATGTTCAAGACAAACAACACCAACCACCAAAGAAAATCTGGAGACAAAAGAGAACAGCAGGAGAATCGGCATCAACAGCGCTCAACAAAACTCATGACGGAACAACAGAGGCAAGAATCCAGAACACGACTAGCACTTTATCAAATAAAGATTTGGAGGAACAATCGCATATAGATGTACACCCAAGTGTCGATGAGGTTATTATAGAAATGGAACAAGCTGCTGAGGCCAACGTGATCATCGTGGATGAAGAAGACAGAAATGAGGAAGGAAAAAGCACATCCCAGTCGAACACAGAGGGACCAGAAATTACTCCATTGACGGAGAATAATAAAAACCAGGAGCAAGAATCAAACAACATTGTGAGAAGAACCAGGAAATGTGCCAAAAAGAAATCAAAGGGAGAAAACAAATCAACGTCTCAACCCACACCCTCAGGGAAGACCGTAAAAGAAAACGGTACTAAATGAAGAAGTCTAGAGCCTCCACGCCATATGAGCAAAGGCGGAGAAGTCCGAGAAGAGCATTGGAAACTACAGAAGATCACAACACAGAGAAGGGGGAGATCCGTGCGGTTATTTAACAAAAAGTTACCCGTCTCTATCTGTTTAATGCCAGTAATCGATATGATTGTTGTAAGAGCAGTAGTACTACCTTGGTTTCTTATGCAGACCTGATTAGTGATTGTAGACTCAATTTGAATTTGCTCACAGGGGGAGGGCGGGATGAATAAGATCGCCTCCCGAATTACATTGTAAAAAAACTAAGGTACATATGTAAAATGGCATGTCCCTCTTACCTGGAGAAAAACACATCCTTAAGTCTCCTTAATCATTTTCAAAACCTTAACCACTTGAAATTAACTATATATCCATCAAAATCTACCTAAATTGTAGTGTGAAACCCTAACCCTATGCCATTAGGAAAAATTGTTTTTTAATGCGATTGAATTAGGGTTTAGAACCAATAAAATCGAGTTCCTTGTTTGAATACCTTTCGAATGAACATCTTTATGTATTTCTAAGAAAACAAACGTAACTATCATCTAGATTTATTGAGAACCGGATAACTAGAAATCTCAAAAAAGTCCACATGGATTACTAAATCTTAAAACACTAATATAAGGGTAAAAAAACTACGATGTACCTTCTTCTTTGCACTAACAGCCAGGAAATCATGCAGAAACCCAATCTATGAATTCATACACAGAAAGAAATAAGTTAGAGGGATTTGAGCGCCCAATTTGCAAACTCATGATCTTGAAAAACTTGAAAATCTAACACAAAATTATTACGGAAGAACGAGACTCCAGGACCTGATTTGGTCATCAAGAGAACAAGGAAGGAGGTAGGTTGTTGACTATAAAGGAAAAACTTTAGTAGAAAAACCCCACAACCTCCATGGACAACAAGACCAACTGTAAAGGAACATGTTGGAACAAAGGTTGGAGACAACAATGAAGCTCAGAAGACCAAACAATAGGTGTTAAGAGGAAAGAGTTTTACTCGATAAAAAAGAAAAATGGGTGATCTCTCTCTCTAGGTTTTTTATCACTTTGCGCTCTCTCTAGGATCTCCAGAGGCGGCGCTGCTGGGGGGAGGGAGCACTTTCTCGATGCTTTCCTCCCCCTGGATCCCAAATAGTAGATCCTTGGCGAGGTTAGATGTGGATCCCTAGAGAAAGGGTTGTTGTTGGTCAAAATCGAGATCCCCCTCCTTAGCGACGCTGGATGAAGAGGCGTTCGATGCATCATGGGATCTAGGAAGGGGCTATGAGGTTTGCTTCATTGACTAGGTCGACCTCCTATCCTATCCAAGAGAGATGGATAGAGAAGAGCATTCCCGCCCTGTCTGAAGTTCCTGCTTTTCTGCTCAGCCTCGCAGGAAGAGAAAAGGGGAACCTCGACCGATTTTCTCCCTTGCACCTCTTTGCTCCAGTTAACCAGGGTGTTGGCGGATCTATGGTTTCAACGCTGAGTCTTTCGTGGCTTGGCCATCGGAAAAGAGGTCATGGATCTGACCCCAGCTTGCTTGGCGGTGACCCCTAGCCCCTAAAGTTTCTGCCTCGGGTGGAGGCCTTTGCGGTAGCAAGTCTCTCCTCTAGATGGTTTGGGCGCTCCTTCTCCATCTAGCAGGCTATGCAACCTACTTCGACAGTCATCCTCAAGTTGATCGATGTTTTGCCTAGTCTCATTCTGGGCCCTACTCTCGGTGGCTTCTCTGCTTCAGTTGGTTCGGAACACCTTCAAGGTGTTTGACATTTTACCTCGATGCATTCTGCTACATCAAGAGGGTTTGGGCTTATGAGGGGGGGCAGGTTCCACTTCTCTTCCTCTTTGTCCTTGTTGTTGTTGCGTGTAGGAGTTTGGTGTTGTGTTAACAACTTTGTGGAGGTTCATGGACCATTGCAGGAACACCTCCAAGGTGTTGACGTGCAGCTTCTTTGCAGTAAGCGAGTTGCTGCCTCTAATGTAGGCCATCTACAGTTGGTTGTGTGGCTTTGAAAGTGAGATGAATCCTCAATTTGTTGGCATAGTACCACACCTTGTAGGTGTTTCTATTAGATAGTTGGTACCATGCCAAGAATGATAGGATTGTTTCAAATCTTTTAGGTCTGCGGTTCTCTGTTGGTGGCTCGCAATAGTTTTGTGATCTGAGAAGATCTGATGCTAGTGATGTTGTTACAGGTAGGACTACCATGTGGTTGACTTTTTGTAATCTGTAGTTACTATTTGTGGGTGGAGTTATTGCAGGTATATGCAGGTTGTAAATCGTTCTCCTGGTAGGAATGCTTGGTATTTAGAATTATTAGTTTTGATGTTTTCTCAGTGAATGTTATCTTTAGGTCTAGTGTCATACCCCCTGTGTGGGGTTTATATTCCTGTGATGTAATGGGGTACTTTGTGCCTAAAGTTTTGGTTTTATAGTAACACGCTTTTTGACTGACCAAAAAAAGAGTTTTACTTGATAACAAGTTAAACTAGGCACCCAAAACCCATGCAACGCTTCAATTAGAAGTCCAAACCCTATGTGTTGTCTACATTTGTCACTAGTAGGTTCAGTTTGTTGGAGGGTACCAAGAAGGATGGAATAGAAAGAGTATGAGGAAGGTGCATAGAGGGTTTTCTAGGAGTTGCTAAGAGTTTCTCTATGTCTGAAAGTGATTCTCAAAAAGAACTTATAGCTTCTATGACCTAAAGAGACTTAGTTAAGATTGGGCTTGATCCCTTCATCTGGAGAACATCTATGCCATGGCATCCCAAGGATTTTGGATCAGATGATCTGGATAAGGTGAGATGAAGCCAGATGCAAGGTTTGCATCTACCTAAACTCACCAAAGAATTGAGATGGAGACTGCAAATAGAGAGGTCTAGGCAGTCTGTAGACAGCCGAGAGAGACGTTGGATGGTTGTCTATATGGTCCGCATAAAATGAGACTCAAAAATCATCACTTGATCACAAAAGAAAATAAAATGAACATGTGACAATAAATATTGTGAGAAATCATAAGAATATGGGGTGTATTAAACAATTTATTCATCATTTAGATTTCATACATTATGGTTTTTAGCCTATTTAAATTGAGTTACCAAACAAGGTAATCAAGACCAAATTTTGTAGACTGACTAAAGTTACTATGAGGATTCCAAAAAATAAGTTATTTTCTTGATTTGAAAGTCACAAATACTTTTCCTTGCCTTTTTAGGATAAACATATCTTTAATCTCCTATGATTGTCTATTAACTGTTTGGGGTTCATATTTTAGGGAAAGCCTGGTATACATGTTTTTAGTTTTTTGAGGGCAAATGGCTCGATTCATTACTTATAAGCCATACGGCATCTACAATTTGAGCCAAAAATACAGCAAGAGCAAACAAAGATCATGTTAACATCACTACAACTCATATCGGAACGAGAGTAGAACGCTTCCGTATTGATTCTTCTTCCTTGATGCTATCTTAAGCAACTTTCCACGAAGAATTCCTTTGACTTGAGCGTGTAGTAGTGATAGAGGGCCTAGATCTGTGCGGTGCTCTGATGCATCATCTTCTCAAAGGAAGCCATATAACCAAGTAACAAAACAAGCCACAGCAACATGGGGACACAAGCAAAACAAAACAAACGCTGACAAGTAGCGAGCAGACAAACGCTGACAAGCAGTGACCAAACAAATGCTAACTAGTAGCGGCTAGAATAGGCAGAGAAGCTGTCACTACACACTACGCCAACAAAAACAAGGAAACTAGCCAGACGGCTAAGGTGAAAAGGGGATGGAGAGCCGGAACCGTGAGGAACAAGACAGAAGGAGATGCTGAAAAGGATCCGTCGACGTACGATGCAAAAGCTATCTCTGCACCGCAATCCCTCCACCCGCCGTGAACGCCGTCAGAAATCCGATCCTAGGGATTGGATGTCTGCGCCGCTCGAATAGAGATGGGAGGAGAGCCGATCTTTATAGCACTCCTAACTTGCGATCCACGCGACCCCAACGAGAAGACAAGGGCCCGGGGGGAGCGGGGTGGCGATGGCCGCCGCCAAAGCCGCCCAAGCCCCCTCCCTCGAGCCGCGAGGCCTTTGCCCTAGTCGGCCTGTGAGGTCAAATTATTATTATTAATTTATATCACTTTAAAACCATTATGTATCACTAATTTACTAACTAGGGTCACATTTTTTTAAACTAAAATTACAATTGGATATAAATGTGAGCTTATCTATGAATTTCATGGGATTATGCTTCAAACATTTTAGTAGGGTCTCATAGTCACATTATGGTCAAATTGATGTATGAAATTTTAAATCTATCTAATGTTTCTAATTAGTGGTTAATATTAAGATCACATTTTTAGGATGTTACAATTCTACCAACTTTATAAAAATTTCTTCCCCAAAATTTTCATGCTACTACCCGCCTTTGGTTTTCCGCCGTCCTATTATGATATGCTCTACCCCTCAATTATTTCGTCAAAGTTCATATTTCTTCACATTTTAGGGTTGGATTCAACCAAATATCATGAGGTTTTAACCAATAAGAAAAACACAATCAATTTATTTCCTTTGTACTAATGAGCTCAATTTCCTCAAGAATTATGTAATCATATTCCCGAATTCACTTTAAAATTAATATCTTCAAATGAAACCTTATTTCCTAATCCTTAACCATAATTCTTTCATAATTAATACTCCATTTTCATTCATGTTTGGTGACTTTCAAATACCTAACTATTAGGTTTATATGACTATCCAAGTTAGGTCATTTGCATTACCCGTCTTGGTGACATTCCTAGATATGTGGTGATCAGACTTATACCCAAAGATTTGGCATCTTATCATTCTACTCTCCACCAATAGGATAGTGCACGTGTCCCATACCATACACACTAATATGAGGTGAATATTTGTACAATAAGTCTTTTTCTATGACATCCCCTTTGCAATCTACAATTTTTGGGCACCAACCATTGAGTAAAAAGAGGACATGTCACCAGTGAGGTGTGGAATAATATATAAAATCCAAACTAGATGATCATCTATTCCTACCATATACACCAAAAACTCAAAACATTATTTTTCTCATGTTCTTGATCCTCATCTAACAAGTGTATCTATTCATATATATTTACTTCATAACTTCTTCCTAGAGGGTACTTAGAAGAACACATGAATCTTAGCCTAGTAAACATCTACTTTTATGACCGCGTCTGGGCTTAATTGGTAAAATAGGGTTTACCTAGATGATTACATGCTTAGTTAGATTGATCATTGCTTAAACATGATTAAGGATGGTAGCTCAATAATGATGTGTTAAACATAATGAGAAGTACAAGTGTGGTATCATTTTGAATATTTAGGGTTTGAGAAGTATAAAACATTATCTGTTGAAATTAGGGTTTTTTCCAACATGTCTGTGCTAGGGTGGAACAGGTGAGGTGAGTAAAGGACAATGAAAATGGGAATTGCAGTCTTGATTAAATGGTCATAGTGGGTAGCAAGGATGTGTGGGGTTGTTGGTTCCACAAGCATTCTAGGGCACACGGTCGTTTTGGAAAAATGGAGGTGTTGGCCATTTGTATATTCAAATCTAATGGAACCAAGGCAAAACATATGTGGAAGGAAGCATGATCGTGATGGATCCATCTTAGCATGGTCGTGGAACCTTGCACGCTTGTTTTAGGGTAGTATCTCTTCAACCAACTGTTCTACAGACTACATTCAGGTAGTGCACTATTTGATATTTATTTACTTATGGGTATCTCATAATGAACTAAAAAATTAACTAGAGATATGAATCTCAGTGATAAACATTATGCTAATTTTTCATAATTTTGAAGCATATGTAACCTATTTAGTAAGTGATTTATAGTAGAATTTTTATGATAGAAAATTTTTCTTAAATAAAAGAAAGTATAAGTAGGGTCAATTTGCAATTGACCCAAGTACCTCAATTTCTCTATAAATTGGCCCAAGTACCTCAATTGATCTATATGATCAACCAAATGCATTAGGAGCTCTCATAATTCATGATTTATTCCAGAGAAATGAAATTCTAGAGACAGAGGAAGAGCTAGGGTTTGGATGGAGAAAGTAGAGAAGATGGTGGTCTAGGGTTTTCTCTTGCTAGAGTAGATGAAAGCAAGTTGGTCATACCTAAATAGATTTTCTTGATAATTCTTCTCTCACATGTCAAGATTTCATCCCTCCTCTAATTTGATTTGAAATGATATCAAGTCAATCCCTTTTCTCACTCTTTCTCCATAATTCACAATTTCTAGGGTTTCCAAGTTGAAAGGAAGAAGAAAGCGGTGATTTTCTAGGGTTTTGATATGAGTTCGAAAATTTCTAATGTGGGGCTACATTTTTAAGGTGTTTTCACACCTTAGTTGAGTGAGTACTTCTTTTAAATATTAGATTGCACAAATTTGGATTAAATCCACATAAAACTTCACTTCCTTTGTATGTGACTACAAACCCTAAATCTGCTTTGCAATTTAAGCTTATGAAAGATGATCTAGAAATGGATTATTTCCCTATTGTAATGAACTTCAGAAGATAAATTCGTATCAGAAATGGATGTGAACCATATAAAATAAAATTCCTAAAGTTATTGCAGAAATTATAAGAATATACTGAAATCTAGGATTTTCAATTATGTCTAAAATTGTTGAATAATTGATGAAGAACTTTATCTATCTAAATCACCTTAATTATAAATGATTGTTTTATCCAAATGATTATCACATATATTTAAATTATTATCTTGAAATTCCTTCGAAGTTATTAGTGTTTCCTTGATACCTCAGTAAAGAGGGTGAAACCCTAGATGAGTGGAAAAGGTTGAAATTTTGCAATTAGACATTGTGAAATCCATCTAAAGTGTTTATCTTTGAAGGGCTTTATTTATTCAATTTAGTTCTTGGTGCATGATATCTATACGAATGGTGTGGAAACCCTAGTTTAGATCATATCAGAGTTTCATATATATGTTTGATTGTATGTACACTATTGAAAGCAGTCTTTTATCAGTGAAAATTTATGATGTGTTAAATACTCTTGCAAGACATGTCATATGTGAATGTGAAAAATGAAATCCTATGGACAAGTTATTCAATGAATCAAGTATTTTCAATTTAGTGTTTCTCAGTATGAGATGTGGTGTTGCTCATCAACTCTATTTGTGGTACATGTTATAGATGATCTATGAAAAGAAATGTTTCCAAGGTTAAGCTATTTACGTTGATCTGAATGAACTATTAATCTAAAGAGTGGATTCAACATTAGATGCCTTGAACGTTGTGGAATCCTAACAGGATAAGGCCTCTTGTGTGAGGAGGAAATGACTTACTGACTAGAGGTTATCCATATTGAGGTAAGTCAAATTGTTCCAGTAGGGTGTGGGGGTCTTGACTGGTAGGGTAGACTCCTTATGATTGTACGGTACCTAACACCAACTGGGGATGTTGGTGCTATTTTAGTTACTAGTTAGTGATTAGTAGGTCGACTGATGTACGACAAGCCAGAGTGCTTTGACTTCCCACCTCAGTACACAGGTTTAGAGAAGTCCAAATATCTGGCCACTCTCATTATCTACAAAGAGCCAAATGTGGCAACTGCCTACTACATACAGGGAAGATGAGAATAAAAGCTTAGGAACTTGGGCATACTTCTAAGACTTGTACAACAAGATTGTAGCTTTCTGAAATGCTTTCACATGTCGTGGTATACTTCGTGTGGGTTTAGGGAATATTAAGATGAATGAGAGATTCAATTATGCTTTGTATGTTTTTGAATTCCAGTTTACTTTGTGGTTGTTTAAGAATGCTCAGTGATTGAATTCCTTTTTGTAATCATCTAGAGTAACCTACCATCATATGTGTGTGAATGATTTGTTCCTTTATATCTTTTGTTTGTTCTACTTGATATTGGTTGCTCAAAAATATATCTATAATTATATAACTACATTAAATTGTTTCTTTGAAGTACTCATTCACTGAGTGAATAGGCTCACCCCTCTACTCACAATTTTTTCAGAAAACCATGTGGGTCTAAAGAATGTCAATGGAAGAGTAGATATGACATGAGACATAAGCATCAGAGTAGTTATGTTAGTGAGTCCCTTACACTCTAGGCCCTTGTAAAGTAGTGGGAGAGTTTTAAATGATGATGTGTAACTTTTATTTATTATAACAGAGGATGTATCTCATTATCATGATGTATGCACAAGGAAGTGTGAGAGACAGAATGAATGTCTAAATATGTATTTTTATTATTTATATCAGATTATAGTAACCAAGATTTAATTTTCCTTGCAAAATAAGTTAAGTGGTTGTATGTGAGGAAACAAAGAGTTGAAATTGAAGGAAATAAAGCTAAGGATGATCTTTTTATTATGTTTAATTATTACTTATGTCCTAATCTCATGATTAGAGGTTATTTTGGGATGTGGGTGTAACAACTTGGTATCAGAGCTTAGGTTGAGTTGTTAGGGACTATTAGGATAGAAAATCAGAGTTATAAGTGTGGCAGTTAGGCGGTGTGTCTATAGATCTGGGAAGTTTGACTATTAGAATACCCTGGCCATGTATCTAAATGCTTAGTTTGAAAAGTATCAAGCTACTCTTGCTTATTCTTATTTGGATGTATTGTCCAGGTATGTAGAGGAATAAAGGGCTAGAGAGAAACCCTAGATATGTTAGGGTTAGAAGACCAGAATGTAATAAGGATTAAGAGCATAAAGATAGAATGAGATACAACTTTTAGTTTATATTTTTTATTGGAGATTGATATAAATTTTCTTATGTATTTGAATTCAGATATCTCATTTTTAGAAATATATATGGTTCTTTAAGATTGATGTGCACTGCAAAGTTTCTTCAATTGTTGTTTAAATTTTTAGTATCAAGTAGACTTGAAGTTATTTTTAAAAGAGCTTGCCTTGAGTGTATGTTTTCTCAACATGTTTGAGATGAATGGGATTTGGTTAATCCCGAGTAGCTCTTGGCTTCAGGACTACATGTTTGGCCCGATTTGGCCGGTAGGATGTATTATTGGGATTAAATGACTCTTATTTATAAAATCTAACCAGAGTAATAAGCTATGGAGAGGTAAACTCAGAATGTAAGGAAAATGCATATACACTAAGACATTGAAATATATAGGAAAGACTAGAATAACTAAGAGTCAATTGAAATTGATGTTTAAGATCCATCTTTGGGGCCTCCTATAAGAAACCCTAATTTGGGGATAAAGGAGGAAGGAATGTAGATTCAAGAGACATATAAGTATATAGCACACAAGATCAAGAAGAAAGAATGGATAAACAAAATTGAATCATACAAAAAATTGAAGCATTTGATTTGATTTGAAACAAATGGAAGTAAGAAAAAAATTATTTGAGAACACTAAAAGACACACAAGAGATGGATAAGTTGTGAAAGGACTCATTACGGTGAAGTATGTTAACCAAAGATATAGTAGAAAAAGAAATCAAAGGAAAATGACATAAGGTTAAGAATATAGCTTACTGGTCAGTATTACATAGAAGCCAAGATAGAAAGAATTAATTATAATGAGTGGATGATATAATCAAACAAAATACATTTGTGTACTACTCCCAGCAAAAGAAAATTATGAGAAAAGAGTTAAGTATATAATAAGTACATAGAAATGAAGAGTCTTTAGAAGAATTAAAGTGAAGAGAACTAGATGAACATATGAGTAATAAGACTAGGATAAGCAACTCAAATGAAACAAAGGGAAATGTGGGAGATGATGAGTTTGATTAAGGGAAGAGGGTTACATAATGTAATAGAAAATATAGAATGTGTTGTTATATTTTCATCCTTACTACCTTTTGATTCAAAGTCTCTATAGAGTAACAACCTAGTTTTGATTAGTTGTATTCAATAGGTTCCTAGTGATGAAATGGAACTCGTTTTCAAAGGAAGAACAACAGTGTAGCTAAACAAATTAACAAGTCATATGAAGGCATATAATATTCAGAACGAAAATCTTGATTGAAAAAGAAACTATGTTTGGCCCCTACATTAGCCGTTTAATTTGAAACAATGAGTAGTAATGTGAATAAACATAAGGTGAAACTAGTAGGAAAAATATTGATTTATAATTTCCTCTTGATAATATAAAAGAATAATAACAAATATATGTGGCATATAATGCATGATCATATGCATGGATGAGCAATATGATCATATAATTTAAGTATAAGCTAAATATCATAGATGGAAGATTAGAATATGATAAGAGGATGATGGAAAATCAAGAAGGGTTTGGAACATGAGGGGGTAATATAGATTGTAAAAGAGAAAGGTTGTGAGATCTGAGAAAGTACCAACTAGTCAAGTATCCTTGTTGATAACTAATTAAACTAGATAGTAGAAGTGTGTTAAGTGAGTACTTTAACATCAGAATTTTAAATTTCAGAATGATCATCTCTTTTGTATCCTCCTTAATGAGAGTAACATGGGGATGACGTGATAAGGAAATGAATTTTAAATGATACATAATCACCACAATAGAAACATCACGAAATGTACTAATGACACATACTATGGTGATGAAACCCAAGCGGGGTAAATAAAGAAAGTAGCCTATCAGAAATATCAAATAAGAGAAAAGAAGTGCAAGTGATAAGATAAGGAAGACTTTAGTAAACTCCATGAGATCTGAAGTTTGAATTTGGAAATCATGGAGTAATATCATGGCACAACAAGATCATGTTAATGAACATGGATCAAAATGTACAAAGTTTAGGGTTGTAGTAGTTGAAGGGAGGTAACTAGTGATTTGACCTTGTGTACTAACATCATTATAAAATAAATTCTTGAGATCAATAGTATGAGAAGTAACTTAGCAATGATAGTAACCCAAGGTGTATGGGTTGTAGAAGATAAAGATAGATAAACATATGGAAATGACTAAGAATAGAGAATAAGAAATATATTTGAAATATAAGAGGTGAGATTTGAACAAAAGGAGAAGTACAACATGCACAAAAATGTCATTTGAAATAAGTTCTTGTAGTGATAACAAGAATGATGAAAAATTCATTCTTACCTCAGATATTTTAATGTTAGTGATGTTTAATCGATATACTTAAACTGAGAAGGATAAGTAAGAAGAAGAGAATAGAAATGAATTAGAAGAGAAATTGTAGAAAACAAATGGATTTCAATAAAACGTAAATTTGCTTTTAGAAGTATAATTCATCAAAGGTATATTAAGGGATGTAAATTTGATTTACATATGATTACATTTGTATATGTGCAGGCAATATGCTAATTAAAAGGGTGCTACAATTTTAGTCATTCATTCCAGTAATCCATCTCAGTATTGTAAAATTGTTTTTCAATCAATTCAAATTTCTTTTGAGTGTTTTGCTATGTGAGTAGCACAATAGTAACTTCAAAACAACAAGTGTAGTCTCTTTAGTAACCTAGATGTGATAAAGCACAATAGTATAGATTGAACCATTTGAAATGAGATAGCTAGATCAGATTACCATTACTGAGGTAACGCCTCAAGAGAGTATGACATGATTGAAAATGGTTGAGTTCTCTTTCTCTTTTCTATGATTGATTGTGAAATAGAAAATTCTTTTCCTATCATTGAGAAGCCTTGTTGTAAATCCATTGTTACTAGAAGAGAAACAAAGGACTCCATGTTGAGAACCATATTCAAATATGCAATACAAGAGTATAGTGACAAATAAGATTTTAGAAGTTTATAGGAAACCTTGAATGTGCTTTGGTTGTGTATTTATGTTTCGAGGATGAAACTTTTTAATAGGGGGAGACATTTTTATGACTGCTTCTGGGACTAATTGGTAAACTATGGTTTACCTAGATGATTACATGCTTAGTTAGATTGATCATTTCTTAAACATGATTAAGGATGGTAGCTCAATTATGACGTGTTAAACCTAAGAAGAACTTAAATCATGCTATCATTTTGAATAATTAGAGTTTCAGAAGTATAAAAGCTAATCTGTTGATGTTGGGGTTTTGTCCAACATTCCTGAGTTAGGGTAAAACATGTGAGGTGAGAAAAGTACAGTGAAAATAGGAATTAGTGTCTTTGTTAAACGGTCGTGGTGGGTAGCATGGTTCTGTAGAGTTGTTGGTGGCACGGGCATTCTAGGGCACACGACCGTTTTGGAAAAATGGAAGTGATGGCCATTTGTATATTCGAATCTGATGGAACCAAGGAAACAGAGAAATGGAAGGAAACATGGACATGTTGGCTCCATCTTAGCACAGTTGTGGCACCTTGCATGGACGTTATGGGGCATTTTCTCTTCAGCTGATTATTTAGCATATTGTAGTATATCAGTGAACTATTTGATTTTTGTTTATTTATTGGTATCTCAAAATGATCTAAAACAATTATGGGAGATCTAAACTCAATTATAGACAACATACTAATTTTTCTCAATTTTTGGATCATCTTTAACCTATTTAGTAAATGATTTACAATAACATTCTTATGACAAAAAATTATTTCAATAAAATATAGGGCCAATTTGCAATTGACCCAAGCACCTCAGTTGTTCTATATGATCACCTGACACACTAGTCACTCTCATAGTTTTTCATTTATTCCAAAGAAATGAAATCCTATAGATATAGGGAGAGATAGGGTTTCAATGGAGAAAGGGGAGAAGATGGCAATCTAGGGTTTTCTCTTGCTAGAGTTGATGAAATCAAGTAAGTTTGTCATATTTAAATAGCTTTTCTTGGTGATTTTTTTCTAACCTATAAAGATTTGGTCCCTCCACTTACTTGATTTAAAAATGATATCAAATCACTCCCTTTTATCACTCTTTCTCCATAGTTCTCCATTACTGGGGTTACTGAGTTGAAAGGAAGAAGAAAGTGGTGATTTGCTAGGATTTTATATGAGTTTGAGAATTTCATATGTGGGCTATGTGTCAAGGTGTTTTCATACCTTCAGAGAGTGGGTACTTCTTTTTAAATAGAAAATTACGAATTTAGGTTAAATCCACATAAAGTTCAATTCCTTTGCATGCAACTACAAACCCTAAATATGCCTTTCAGTTTAAGCTATTAAAAGATGAGCTAGAAATGGATCGTATCCCTAATGTGAGGAATTTTAGATGATAAATCATATTATAAATGGATGAAAACCATCTAAAATAGAATCCCTAAAGTTATCATAGAAACTATAAGAATATATTGTAATCTAGGGTTTTCAATTATGTCTGAATTATTGAAAAACTAAATGAAGAACCTTATCTATTTCAATAACCTTAATTATAAATGGTTGTTTTATATGAATGCAAGAACAGATGTTTCAGTTATTATCTTGGAAGTCATTTGAAGTTATTAGCGTTTGCTTGATACCTCAATAAAGAGGGTGAAACCCTAGATGAGTGGAAAGTTGGAAATTTGTGAGTAGACATTGTAGAATGAAATTGAAGTAAATCTCTTTGAAATCATAGACTTTATTTATTCAATGTTTTCTTATTGAATGATATGTCAATGAATGGCATGGAAACCCTAGTTCAGTTCATACCAGGGTTTCGTATATATGTTTAATTGTATGAACAATATTGAAAGCAGACTTTTATCAGTGAAAATTTATGATGTATTAATACTCTTGCGAAACATTTTATATTTGAATGAGTAAAATGAAGTCCTATGGATAGGGTATTCAATGAATCAAGTATTTTTATTTTAGTTTTCTCCGATATGAGAGTGGTTTTTCTCAATAAGTCAATTTATGGTACATGTTACAGATGATCTATGTAAAGAACCTTTTACAAGGTTAAGTTGTTTACATTTATTTGAGTGAACAGTGAATCTAAAGAGTGGATTAGACATTAGATGTCCTGAACATTTTAGAATCTTCATAGGATGAGGCTTGCACTGTGAGGAGGAAATGACATCCCGACTGGAGGTAGTCTAGATTGAGGTAAGTCAGATCGTACCAGTAGGGTGCGGGAGTCTTGACCAGTAGGGTATACTCCTTATGATTGAATGGTACCCATAACCAATTGAGGATGTTGGTGGTACTTGTGTTACCGGTCAGTGGTTGATAGGTCCATTGATGTATGACAATCTAGAATGCTTTGACTCTCAGTATAAGTACCTAGGTTTAGGGGAGGAACCCTAATATCTAGCCGCTCTCATTAGCTATCGAGAGCCTGACAAGGCAACTGCCCGTTGAATATGGGGAAGATGACACTACATGCTTAGGAACTCGGGCCTGCTTCTAAGACTTGTATAGTGAGATCGTAGATTCCTATAATGCTTTCACATATCACAATACACTTCATGTGGATTCAAGGAATTATAAGAAGAATGAGAGATTAAACAAGTGTGTGTAGTTATTCATTTATTCTTTGTATCTTTCAATTATTGGCTTACTTTGTGATTGCCTAATAATTCTCTATGATTGAATTAATTTTTTTAATCATATAGAGTAACCTATCATAGATATCGGTGTGAATGATTGGTTCCTTTATAGCTTGCTTTTGTTCTAATTGATATCAATTACTCAACAATATATCTATAATTATATAAGTGCTTTAAACTATTTGTTTGAATTACTCATATACTGACTGAGTAGGCTCACCCCTCTACTCACATTTTTTAGGAAAACCATGTAAATATGAAGAATGTCAATGCTAGAGTAAATCTATCATGAGAGCTAAGTATCAGATTGTAGGGAAATATGGCTACATTAGGCAGTGGAAATAAAAATTATCTACCATATTCCCCATAAACCAGATGATCGCGTCAATAACTATAAGATGAGAAGAATGGTTTTGAGGATATACCTGGTCTTGGAGAAAGTCCAGTGACATCTCCTCAATATTGTGGATGTGATAGTCTTCTGGTTGCATTTGGACTTGTCTGACTGTTGCACCTCCTTGTCTACACCACAGACTGCAACCTCAAATGTCATCTGCATCAGTTTCTCTCATCACGACTGATGGTTGATGTTGTCCTCTTTAGAGACAGGAAAAGGCCACCTCACCTCTAGAGAAGTATGCATGGACCGCCTAGAACTCCTAGTGTCCTACTAGAACAGATAGGAAGGAGGTGTCCCTCCCGTTGGTGTACTAGTCACCAACTTGCTCTCCCACAATAATTATCCCCAGATGTTCTCTCCTGTAGCTATCCCTCCCTAGTTAGGTAGGACTTTCTTGCACTCTATTGGTTACCACAACCAGAGAGGATAACAATTGTCAGAGAAAATGACTCTCAATTGTCTGTGTTGTGTTCTGAGAAGCCCTAAGTACCCCTCTATTTATAGGAGGGGTTTGGGTCAAGGTTTATAGTCTATGCAGGAGTGGAAGGGATCGGAAGATCTTAAATTTTCACAACCTGTAAACACTAAAACTCTCATTTGGCATCCAAGATGGTCTTGTGGCATGCAAGACATTCATCTCATACTGTGACATAGTCATTTCACATGTTTCCCAATGG
This sequence comes from Alisma plantago-aquatica, assembly GCA_963693085.1. Classification (NCBI taxonomy): domain Eukaryota; kingdom Viridiplantae; phylum Streptophyta; class Magnoliopsida; order Alismatales; family Alismataceae; genus Alisma; species Alisma plantago-aquatica. The sequence continues at coordinate 158,572,441 of OY856414.1, read as the reverse complement.
CATACAAAATTGGCAATTCGAATTCAATTAATGCACGACATGACAACATCACTAATTCCTTGATGCAATCGAATTTTTCATGAATTGAGAAATCTCACCCAAGTGAGGCGGTCATCTTACTCACCCAAATGGTCATCTAGTGATCCAAGACAAGCCGTTCAGCTCAATAGAATTAACATGTCGATTCACACCTCAATTTGAGTAGAAGATAGCCAATTCAATACCAGTTAGTTTGATAGTCCAAACGGTCATTTCAACACTTGAGCCAACCATCTAGATCTCCAAACGGTTGTATCACTTGAGTGAGTCAATTCTCTGGTAGTGTAGCAACATGATGTGTTGCTCGAATTGAATACCTAAACACTTTAGTAATCAATTCATTCATCATTCAAGATTAAACTTCTCTTCTAGGTCAAGACCTATGTGTGTGACCCTATAGGTCCCATATTACGTTGGCAGTGAATGTTCATAACACTTATGACATTCAAATCAATGATTGGTTCCTAGTCACACATCAATGCTACCCAAGTAAATGGAAATTTGGAGAACAACCTCAACCTACAATATGTTCTTGGTGTTACAGTGTTTGTATAATTCCTTTGTCTCTGATATCCAGATTGAAGTCGAGGCATGGAGCAGTCACCCTCTTTAATATTCAATCTTGTTTCTTAAACCAGAGTAGATAGTCTGAGATATATGTAAGCTCAATATCACACATTGACTCACATGTGCATGGCCATGCATTTCTCAGTCTCGCTAGTCAAGAGACCTAGGATATAATACTCCCATAGGAGGGAAAAATCCCATCTCTATCACTCACAGTCAGTCCTCATATATCACAATCACACTATCATCACCTTTATAACAACCCATGTTTTAGGATTGCATTTTATGATGACAAAGCATACTGAATGACATGTGATGAGTATAGGGATTTCATATCTAAGAACCATAAACACCACCATCACTATGAGAGGAGACTATGACTACCGTGGTAATGGTTTCCATATGTTTGTCTCTTGGTAGGTCTGTCTGATACATTGTTCTCTAACATGTATATGTGTGATTGGCTTGATATATCCATATCATGACTTATGAGATTCTATCCTCAACCAACTCAAACTTTGATCTTATGTGTCATTGTTATCTATCAACCTTCCACAATAACAACTGATCAGGGACATAATGAAAAATATATATGTAATCTTAACATCTGTATGATCTCAATTCCGTAAGTCACATAGTTGAAGACATATGTAATTGAGTAATATTATTCTCTAGATATTTATAATGGTACATCATTATCTCATAACTGAATTAAACAGAATAAATTGGAAGCTTGCCTTTATTTATTAATCAAAACAATTACAAATTATACCATTACAATAATCATATAATTGTCTCTTTAGGAATACATACCAACTGAATCCCACTTGCACTTAGAGCCAAAACATCACCATCATGCTTCTATTGTGAAAGTTCTTTTGTCAAGGGGTTAGCAATATTTTTCTCAGTTAGTACTCTGCAAATCTTAACATCTCCTCATTTTATGATCTCTTGTATGAGATGGAACCACCTTTGTATATGCTTTGAGTGCCGATACAATCTGTGTTCCTTATCTTGTGCACTAGCTCCATTGTTGTCACAATATAGCTCTATTGCGGCGTTCATGCTTGGAAGGACCCCAAGTCTGTTATGAGCTTCTAGAAACATACAACCTCCTTTGTTGCATCTGATGCAGCAACATACTCAGCCTCTGTTGTAGAATCAGCAACTATATCTTACTTGGAACTCTTCCAACTTACAACTATGTCATTTAGGCAAAACACAAATCCAAATTGTGATTTGTAATCATATTTCAGTCTAGAAGCTTCCATCGGTGAAACCTTTTACCACCAAATCTTCCTTTCTACCATAGACCAAGAATTGATCCTTAGTCCATCTCAAGTACTTGAGGATGTTCTTCATGGATGTCCAGTGAGAATCACCTAGATCTTATTGATATCTTCTCATCATGCTCAAGGCGTACGAGACGTATGTACAGGTACACAACATTGCATACGTGATTAATTCTATTACTAATGCATATTGAATCAAACTCATGTGTTTTGTTTCTTCACAAGAACTGGGACTTTGACCGTTACAGATGGTAACTCCATGTATCATGGGTATGTTTCCTCTCTTCGAGTTCTCCATGCTAAACTAGTTCAACACTTTGTCAGTATATGTTCTTTGCCTTAGTCCAAGAAGTCTTTTGGACCTATCTCTATAGATATTTATCCCCAAGATGTAGGATGCTTCTCCTAAGTCTTTCATAGAAAATGTAATTCCCAACCATGTATTTATCTTTTGCGAAGTAAGGATGTTGTTTCCCATCAATAATATGTCATCTGCATATAATATGAGGAATGTCACTATACTCCCATTAACCTTTTTGTACCTACAAGGTTCATCTTCATTTTGAATAAAGATAAACTATTTGACCGTCTCATAAAAATAAATATTCTATATCCAAAATGCTTGCTTCAATCCATAGATTAACCTTTGTAGCTTACAGATTTTATTTACAAACTTTGGATTTACAAAACCCTCAGGTTTAGTCATATACGCATCCTCAAGAAAAATCTTGTTAAGGAATATGGTTGTAACATCCATCTACCAAATCTCATAGTCATGATAAGATGCAATAGCAAGCATGATCTTGATGGACTTAACCATGGCCATTGCAGAAAAGGTTTCATCATAGTCAACACCTTAAACTTGTCTGAAACCCTTTGCAACCAATCAGCCCTTATAGGTTTGTACTTTACCATCCATGTCAATTTTCTTATTTAAGACCCACTTGCACCCTATGGGTTTTACCTCTTCAGGTGGATCCACCAAGGTTGATACCTTGTTGGTGTACATGGATTCCATCTCATATCTCACGGCTTCAAGCCATTTCTCATACTCAGGTCCCTCAATAGCATCATGATAGTTTATTAGCTCATCATCTATGACCCATTCAGTGTCTTCCTCAGTTACAAGATATCCAAATCTTTCAAGATCAAGGTGTGTCCTATTAGATCTACGAGGTTCTTGTGTTACTTGAGGAATTTGAGAATCTACAAGACTTTATGATTCTCTTGGTTCCTCTTATTCATATATCAGTTCTATGTTCTCTTATTGGTCTTGAACCTCTTTGAGTTCCACTTTCCTCTCACTGATTCATTTGGAAATGAAGTCCATCTCAAGGGATGCAACATCCCTGGAAACAATCACTTTATTATCAGATTGGGAATAAAATTAATATCCTCTTCTTTATTTAAGATACCCAACAAAATAACATTTATCAAATTTAGGACCAAGCTTATTAGAAAACATTCTTTTAACATAAGCTTCACATCCCCAAATCCCCATAAAAGATATTTTGGGACATTTCTCATGTCATATCTCATATGGTGTCTTTTGAACTAATTTAGATGGTACTCGGTTTTGTGTATACACGATGGTTTCTAGAGTATACCCCCAGAAGGTAGTCAGAAACTCAGCTAAACTCATCATTAATCGCTAGCAATATGTGATTCCTTCTTTTTGACAAACCATTATTTTGTGGTGTTCCAGGTGGACTCTATTGGGATACGATCTCATGGGCTTTAAGAAGGTTCTCAAACTCTTAGTTTAAGTATTCTCCACCTCGATCTGAATGAAGTGCATTAATACTTTTACCAAGTTAGTTTTGCACTTCTTTCATAAAGTCCTTGAACGTTTCAAGGGTTTCTAACTTATGTTTCATTAAATAAACATAGCCATGCCTACTGAAGTCATCAGTGAAGGTAATGAAGTACTAACACCCACCTCTATAGGTTGTTCTAAAAGGTTTGCACACATCAATATGTATGAGTCCTTATAGATCACTAGCCCTCTCATTGTTACCGGTGAAAGGGGTTTTATCCATCTTGCCCAAAAAATAAGATCCACATGTCTCAATTGATTCTAGATCAAAAGAGTCTAGATAACCATCTTTATGGAGTCTAGATATTTGATTCTCATTTATGTGTTGTAGACAACAATGCCAAAGGTATGTCTTGTTTGAGTTGTTGAGTTTTAGACTTTTGGTATATACATTATAAACATATGTCTTTATATCTAACAAATAAAGACCATAAGATATTGGGGCACTACTATAAAAGATTCCATCTTTTAAAATAGAACATCAACCATTTTAATATGGAAATCAGATGCATCCTTGTCCATACAAGATACAAAAATGATGTTTGTATTTATAGTAGATACATAATAGTAGTTTTTTAACTCTATTACAATCCCTATGGGTAGAGGTATACTATAGGTTCCAACTATGCTGGCCACAACTCTTGCGCTATTAGCAACTCACAGTTCCACCTCCCTTTTCCCAAAGGCCTACTTCCTTTTAGATACAATATATGAGAACATATGTGAGATCCATATCTGGTATCTAGTACCCATGATGAAGAAGTAGATAGATTTATCTCAATTAGGTATATACCTGAAGTGGAGATCACCATCCCCATCTTCTTCTTCCTGAAAGCCATCAAGTATAAAGGATGAGTTCCTCTTGTATTTTTATTTCTCCTTATCTTGAGTGTTAAATATTTGGATTTGGGATTGATCTCAGAACTCTTTTTGGCCTTCCTTTGATCCTTGGAGTCGGCTACACTAATCATCATCATGGGCTTGTCTTTCTTCAATTTTGCTTCATCATGAATCAACATGGAAAGCAAGTCTGACATGATGTCAGCCACATTATTCACATGATGACATGCAATAAAGCGGCTATATGATTTTGTCATTGACTATAGAATCATATTTATGGCCAATTCTTGGCTCAAGGTAAATCCCAATTCTTCAAGATTATACACATGTCCAATCATGTTGAGCACATGTTCTTCTATTGAGCTTCCTTGTGTCAGCTTATACTAAAGTAGCACCTTTATGATAGTGTCCCTTTCTTGCTTTATAAGACCAAGTGTCACTTTCTTAAGTTGTGTTACCATCTCAAGAACACTCATATCCTTGCACTTCTCATGAAACTCATAGTTCATGCAGCTAAGTATAAGGTACTTTATCTCTAAGGCCTCTTGTGTCCTAGGTGCATCAGGAGTAGGTATTTCTTGCACTGGTTTATCAACGATGTAGATCTTGCACTCTTCATTGATAACCCTTCTCAAAGTCCAAAAATAGTCTTGCAAATTTATCTCATCAAGTTTTTCCTTCTTAAGGACCGATTGCAATATGGATTTATTTGTCATTTGATTCTATAAGAGAAAAATTGAATTTGTCAAAAAAAATTGATTTGATTTGAAAATTTTGATGATATTAATTAGGTATATAATTATTATCACTCCCACTATTTTATTTCAAATTGATAGCCCACACATATCAATTTGGAATATTGTAGTGTACAATATTTTAGTGGGCCAAATCCAAGATAATTCAATATGGCCAGACCAATGCCGCAAAACACATTCAATTATCAAGGTAGGCAACTTTTGTCGATTGCATCATATGTAATTCTGGATAAATGATATGCGCAACTCCTTGTCATACTCATCTACATGCTTCTGGGCTTAGACACTCTAAGAATCACTTGTTTAACCCTAAATTAACATCCAACATGATAGATATGCACCCTATGAAGGCAGACACTACATATCTACCAACACACTTCCACGAGATAGACGTTGCACCACGCAAAGGTGTAACTTATGCTTGGTCAATTAAGCTTTTCATGTGGGTTGTTGTTAGAAAGCATCTATGACTTAATATAATTTTTATTTGAGGAAGTTTGTATTTATAAATATATATACTTTATCCAATCACCACATATATAGTATGTATCATATACATGCTATATCCCACAATTGAAAACATGCAATAAAGGAAAGTGATGGTTATGGTCATCCTACTGTAATTCCTTGGAGCCACAAGGAATTAACACATCCTAGGTCTACATCAAATGTAGAAATAAGTTGTTGATCAAGATCCATGCTTGCCAATCCGGTTTGATCGGTTCAACCCTTGAACCAATATGCTCACCTCTTGGCCAATCGTTTGGTCGTATCACCAGTTGTCTGGTTTTGTTGGTCCACCATCTGTTGGATTTGTTGCTCTACCATCTGCTGGCTCCTCTAGTTGATCGGTCGGGTCCACCAGCCAGTCGGTTCCGCTAGTCCTTATGGTTTTCCAACCGGTTGGCTTGCCAATAAGACGATCGGTTGGCATCATTAGAATGCCCTTCTTTCTATATCATAACATGAAAGTAAAATTATCCTACTTTTATATAATTATAGAGAAACCTTGAGTTACATTCAAGGGGATCAAGGGTAGGAAAGAATTAACTTTACATTGGGAAGATAAGACAGAGGCTCAGTATGCAGACCGAGATAAAAGGATTAACCAACCACACAACTATGCATAGATAATAGGGTTTATTGGCCATACCGTTCAAAACATCCACCATGAAAACCACTTTTAAGGCGACGCATGTAAATTGCATGCATATATATATATATATATATATATATATATATATATATATATATATATATATAATATTAGTTTTGGATTATCATGGTATTTGATTGAACAAGAAGTTACTCGCCAAACAAGCAATTACAAAATGAAAAAACCAAAAATCAAATCATATTGATTATCCCATAATATAGTAAATTGACATTGGCTCTGATACCACTGTAGGGAAATATGGATACATAATAGGCAGTGAAGACAAAAATTTATGTACCATATTCCCCATAAAGCAGTGGATTGCATTATTAACTATAAGACGAGAAGGATGGTTTTGAGGCTATACCTGGACCTGGAGCAAGTCCAGTGACATCTCCTCATCATTGTAGATGCGCAACTGTCTTCTACTTGCATTGGGACTAGCCTTACTGTTCGGCTCCTGGTTTGCAGCACAAATAGTAGCCTTGAACATTGTTTGTAGAAGCTCCTCTTGTCACAGACTACTGGTTGACGTTGTCCTCCTCAGTGATGGGAAAATCCATCTCACCTCTAGAGAAGTCCACACAGACTACCTAGAACTCTTGTCATCTCATTAGAATGGGCAGAAAGGAGTTGACTCTTCCATTGGTTTACTAGTCACCAACTTGTTCTCCCACAACATTCATCCTCAGTTGTTCTCTCTCATAACTATCCCTCCCTAGTCGGTAGGAATTGATTGGCCTCTCTTGGTTACCACAACCAGAGAGGACAACAATTGTCATAGAAACTGATTCCCAATTGTGTGTGTTGTGTTTTGTGAAGCCTCCAATACCCCTCTATTTATAGGAGGGGTTTGGGTTAGGGTTATTAGTGTATGCGGGAGTGGAAGGGATCGGAAGATCTTGAATTTTTTGCAACCTACGAACACCCAAATGGTTGCTTGGCATCCTAGATGGTCATCTGACATGAAAGATGTTTGTCTCATACCGTGGGATGATCGTTTTGCTTGTTTACCAATCACATACAAAATTGGTAATTTAAATCTAATTAATGCACGCCATGATGTCAAAACTAATTCCTTGGTGTAATTGAATTTCTCACGAACTAAGTGATCTTGCCCATGTGAGACGTTCGTCATGCTCACGCAGACGTACGTATGGTGAGCTAATCTGAGCCGGTCGATTCAATAGAATGGACCAATTGATTCACACCCCAAGTTTGAGTAGAACTTAGACAATTCAGTTCTAATCAGTCTAATATTCCAAACGGTCATTTCAACACTTGAGTTAACCATCTGGTTTTCCAAATGGTCATCTAAATCGAGTGAGCCAATCATCTGGCAGTGTAGCCAGATGATGTGTTGTGTGAATTGAATACCTAAATACTTTAGTAATCAATTCATTCATCATTCAAGATTAAATGCCTTTTCTAGGTCAAGACCTATGTGTGTGAGCCTATAGGTCCCATATTATGTTGGCAATGAATGTTCATAACACTTATGACATCACAAGAAATGAGTGGTGCCTAGTCGCACATCAATGCTACCCAAGTAAATGGAAAGTTGAGGAACAACTTCAACATAAAAATTTGTGCTTGGTGTTATAGTGTTCATATAATTTCTTTGTCTCTAATATCTAGATTGAACTCGAGATCTGGAGTAGTCACCCTATTCAACATTCAATCTTGTTTCTTGAACCAGAGGAGACTATCAGAGATGTATCTAAGCTTAATATCACATATTGGCTAACATGTGCATGGACATGCATTTCTCAGACTTGCTAATCAAGAGGCCTGGGATATCATACTCACGTAGGAGGGATAAATCTCATCTCTATCACTCGCAGTCACTCCTCATGTGTCACAGTCACCCATCATCACCTTTATAACAATCCACGTTTCGGGATTGTGTTTGATGATGTCAAAGCATACTAAATGACATGTGATGAGTGTAGTGATTTTAGGTCTAAGAACCACAAGCACCACCATCACTGTGAGAGCTGACTATGACTAACATGGTAATGGTTTCCATGTGTCAGTCTCATGGTGGGTCTATCTAATACACTATTATTTAGCATGTATCTATGTGTTTCGTTTGATATAGCCATATCATGACTAATGAGATTCTATCACCAACCAACTCACACTTTGATCTTATGTGTCATTGTTTTCTATCAACCTTCCACAATAACAACTGAACAGAGACATCATGAGAAAATATATGTACTCTTAACATCTATATGATCTCATTTCCTCAAGTCACTTACTTGAAGACATATGTCATTGAATTATTCTCTATACATTTATAATGTTACATCATTATCTCATAACTGGATAAAATAGAATAAATTGCAAGCTTTCCTTTCCTTATTAATCAAATCAATTACAAATTATGCAATTACAATCATCATATGATTGGCATTCTGGGCATACATACCAACACAAATTATTTATGTTTAGTGGGTCTGTATCACCCTAGGTCCTTGTAGAGTAGTAAGAGAGTTTTAAATGATGATGTCTAACTTTGATTCCTTTATAATAGAGAAATATCTAATTATCATGCCATAGGTACATGGAAGTGTGTGAAACATAAGGAATGTCTAAATATGTATTCTTGTTTTTGGTATCAAATTAGAGAAACCAATATTTTATTTACCTTTCAAAGATAGCTAAGTTTTTGTATGTGAAGAATTGAAATTGAAGGGAAAAAAGCTAAGGGTGATCTTTGTATTATGTTTAATTATCTCTTATGAACTAATCACATGCTTAGATGTTATCATGGATGTGTTTGTAACATACTCATTGCTCTACTACCATGTTGCAATGCCCCTGCAAGTATAAACATATTAGTTGAATCCAACCTTATGTTATCCATGAAATTGGCCACTTGGATTGGAGGAACATCACAAATCATGATATCCACAATAAGAAGATAAACAAATCACCATGGATTGATTTTTTATCCATCAAAGCTTGTTGCTCCTTTTACTAATTAACATGTAAGTTTCTATACACAAAGAATAGCATATATATGTACAAAAAGGAAAGAAACAAAGCAACAATTAGCTAATCAAAACTATCCATTGCTATCTTTACATAGTTAAAAATAGTATCAAAACTTCAAATCTTCACTTAAAAAATCCTACTATTTCTTTTCCACCAAATTTCATAGATATATGAGATAATAAAAAAATTGCTTTTTCATCCATGAACCTAGATAGATCTTGTAAATCAGAGGGGTTTCCCCTAACAAACTCATTGTCCTTTTCCCTAGACTAGCTTTCATTCCAAACTTGCAACAAAATAGAATATGTTCTAAGTTTTCTTCAGTCTCCATACAAAGAATGCATCTCGATGCACACTGGATACCCCTTTTTTTCAAACTATCTATAGTTAGAAGGCCTCCGCTAAAGCATCTCCAAACTATTAAAATACACTTCAAAGGAGATTTTTTGACCACAACCATCATGCCCAAGGCCAAGAAGGGTGATTATACCTCATAACTTCCTAAAAATACCTCATTTTCCTAACCTCCTTCCCTTTAAAGATAATCATTTTCATTGGTACAAGTAACCCTTTCTTTAATAAAGTTTACAACAAGACTAATGTGTCCACATCTAGTAGTTCTCCATCCATCATCAGTAGAATAGTAGCAATTCAGTTTATCAAATTTCCTTACTCCATAGTTAATCAACTATTGACAGTAAGTAAGTCTTGTAGGGACATGTCTTCCCCTAATCATGGGTCTCTCTAGAGAAGAACTTTATCTCCATTCCCTTCTGAGTACCTTACCTCAGGTAGGATCTTACCCCTAAATAGGATAAGTTGCTTCCAAATCCAAGTGGTATTTGATTGAAATTCTACGCTCCACACATAATATTCCTTGAGATACCTTTTATGAATCCAGCGATCCCATAAGGTGTCTTTCTTATTTGCAAAAATCTAGAGGTTCCTTGCTATACATGCTTTAACAATATCACCAATATGACAAATTCCCATCCCTCCTTTCTTTGGGGTGTAGATAATTCTCTAGTCAATAGTATGAATCTATATCCCAAGACTTGGTCCTCCCCATAAGAATTTTGTGCACAATATATCAATATTCATTCTGACACACACATTAAAAGGGAAAGAAGAACCCAGTATAGCTGGAACAAAGATACAGTCAAAAAATCAACTCCAATCTCCCTACAAAGGACAAAATCTTGATTTCCATCCTTCCAATGTAGCCTTCATTTTATCGATATAGGAGAGCACAAAATCCTAGTAATTCTTCCTTTTAACAAATACATCCCTAGGTATTTCTTTAGGAGATGGTCAATCTGAACTTCCACGATATCCACAAGATTCACCTCACTTGTAGCAAAGTTACAAAAAAATTGAACTTTTCTCCTTACTTAACTCATTGTCTGATATAGCACCAAAATGAGAGTGTCACAATAAATTTATAATCCACATCAACAAAGATCACATCATCATCCACAAAAAGAACATGGGACACGGTAAAACAATGAGAACCTTTAAAATATTTGAAATCCTCCCCATCCTCTAACAAATTTCAATATAGAAAGATAGTCCTTTAATGGCAATAACAAACAAATAAGGAGACTACGGGTCTCCTTGTCAAATTCCCCTACAAGGGTAATTCTCACTAAGGAAACCCCATTAATCAGAATTTGGAAATTAATTGTGCTATATATCTCCTTCACCATCCCACAAACAACAAGGGAAGTTCATATTAGTCAAGATAAACTCAAAAATAGACCAATAAATAGAATCATATATATTTTTAAATTTCCATCTTTAAACAAAATTTAGGCGAGTTACTCTTCATCATATTGTTAATCAACTCCTTAACCAAGGGGCATCATCCATATACTCGTCCCTTTTAGATAAGCACATTGGGACTTATCAATAACTAAAGGGAGGATATCTTGGACCCTATTTGTGAGAACCTTTTATATGATTTTTTAACTTACATTGCATAGAGAAATTGGCATCCAATCCTTCACATCCACAATAGTTTCCAACTTAGGGATGAGGGTGATGAAAGACCTATTTACCTCCTTCAATACTCTCCCACTTGAAAGAATTTTTAACAACTTCAATCACATCCTTCTAGTCTTCAAAGTTGCATAAAATAGATAATTGAAACCATCTATACCAGGAGATTTGTCACTATTAGCTTTTTCAATAATATCATCAATATCTTTATCAGTTACTATCAAACATATCCTATCAAACTGATCAACAAAAAGTTTGTGAAGAGTCATTCGAAGCTCTTCAGGATTCTTGGTACATAATATTTTGTAAAAAGTTCTTCATAGGAGTTAATATGACAACTAGTTTTGTCTTCAACATAACAGAGTTGCTTGTTAATAGTCATACCAGGAATAGCATTTCTCATCCTTCTAGTCTTCAAATCTGTGTAAAAGAACTTTGAATTCTTGTCCTGCGGTTTTAGATATTCCACTCTTTCTTTCTGCCTTAGTAGAAATTCCTCAACCTCATATGCTTTAGTAGCTTCCTTCCTTTTAGCAGCAACCTGTTCTAGAAAAATAGAATTCCCCAGCTCTTTCTCAAGCATTTCAATAAGAACCATGTGTTCAGCTTTCAAACATTTCATGTTATCGTGAATATTACCAACTGAGTTTCTATTCCATTCACATAATGACATTTTCTCATTGTCATCTTCCTGTAAAGACTGAAAATAGGATTACCAACCATTTCAATCTCCCAAGCTTTTTAGACCACTTCTAGAAACCCAGACAATCAATCCAAGAATTAATGAAACAAAAAGGATTTTTCAAGTTAAATTTTGTGTCATCAATATGAGTAATAAAAATCTTAGGATCACTATGAATGGAGAAGACATTAATACCCAATGTTTTAGGAAATTCATTCAAGAACTCACCATAAACAAAATCCCTATCAATCCTTGACATCATCAATCTCTAACCATGTTACCTATTCTCCCATGTACTTTGATCCATTATACTCCAATTCAATCAAATTTGACATATTCGCAAAATCACTAAATTCCTAAAATTAATTATAAGATGTGTCATCCTGACTAAACATGTCATGAACTTAATGGATAATGTTGAAATTACCAATGACCATTGACTTACTGCAAAACATTAAGAATATCTGACCACACACATGTTCTTTTTTTTCAGAGTTGTTCCCATGCACAACCACCACAAAAATTTCTTAATTGTTGTGGTTTACACCACACATAATAAATTGCTATGACTCAAAAATAACTTGCACATATACATCTTCTTTCATTCACATAATCATGACGCTTCCTAGAGGAACACAAGTTGGTTGGAAATCCAACTGCACCCAATATACATTCTATTCATAACTATGTTCATCTTCCTTCTCCTAATTTTCATTTCAAATAGACAAGTGATAGTAGAATTATTACTAACAATATCTTCATTACCAACCTTTATTGCCCAGGTTTATTTAAACCTCAGACTTTCCATGACACCACATGAAGGGAATTAACCATTGGGATTAACAGTCATTGGAGACATGCCAACTTTAGTATTGTCGAATTCAACTCCAACACTTTCATAATTATTAAGAAATTCCAACATCCTTAAACTATTAGGGGATATTGGAATAAAAATTGACTTTAGTTGGGGAATTTCAGAAATATTCCTTCGAGGGGATTTTTTTTCTCCTTACATCACTCCAAGTATTGGACGAAGAAGGTGTATTTTCTCCAACAAAGGTTTGAAAGATCAATGGTTTAGTAGGGTTCCCACCAGGGTTCACCACTTCTTCACTTACTTCCACCTCTAGGATCCACTCATAGTCTCAGTAGTTTTAGGCATTTTGTTAGTGGCATTCCCACAAATAGGAGGACAATCATAGAAGGTATTAGCCCACTACTCAAGTTATCCACCTAGACCTATCTAGTCTTCATATTCTTGCTTTCAATCTTAATACAGTCCCCCTATCCAAGACCAAATGTACCACATACCTTGCAATAAGGAGGATACCATTCATATTCCACTTTCACAACGTCTTTAACCCTAACATCACTCACAATGTTCAGTTCACGCAAAAAAGAGGATGGAGCAGGAAGTAATACTAGAAACCTTACAAAATCTAGATGACAACGGTCTTTTAATAAGGAGTCAGGCATCATAGGAGAATCTAAGTACTACCGATCATGTTAAAGACTTCTTCATCCTAGAGCTCCAATGGAAAATCATAGATGTTGACCCATATCAGTACCTCTAATAGGTTAACTTTCTCAAGGGGTTCATCTCTCTACCATTTCATCAAGATCAATGGCTTTCTTACAACAAACCACAGACCTTTCTCAAGTGTCACCTTCATTTTGTTTGGATCTGAGAATCTTATCACACAAAAAATTGTTCCCTCATGCCAGAATTTTCAGATTCCCTATAATTAGCCACATCATCACAACGTGTGTGTGTCACTGGCCAATGGAGATTCAAATCGATCACGTATCCCACAATGGCGTTCTTCCATTTTCATATATTTCTCTCTACAATGTCCTTAGAGTACCTGATAGCACCATAAACAACATCAAGTGGATGTTCTTTAAAAATATTTCATTACTATGCTCCTGACAAAATAGATTCATCCAAGATCTCATTTCCATTGCTAATGGACCCACTCCTTCCTCAATAGCCTCCTTGTATGACTTGTACATTCTATGATAATACTAAAGAGAAGCCAACATTCTAGATATGTGCTCTAGACATTATCAGCACCAGTGTTGCCTCCCATCTTGCCTTCCTTATCGCCAAAGTGCAACATCATGCTTTTTAATAACATAAAGTAGGATTGTAATGCATTGATAGTAAATATAGATTCATACAATGTCCTTTGAAAGAAAAAAAAACTTATAATGTAGACTATCTCATCTTTGAACTAGAATCTAATACATTAAAAGGTAGAATAAATCTAAGGCATATTTTCTTTGAAAACTTTATATTGGATATTTTAAGGTGTAGATAGAAACCCGCCAAGCTGAGTCTTGGGAACTTCTACTTTGAAGCACTGACTTCAAATTCCTTTGATCCTTAATCTAGGGACATCTCATCCCATGGACATGCAAAAATAGAGACATAAATTAATAAGTGACACTATACACATTATAAGAAAAGTAAATATATATAATTGACTTAATTGAAAATCTTCACTTGTATTTGAATTTATAATTCTTGAGTTATTTAATAACTTGAAGAATTGAGAAGTAAATATATGCATCCTTCTATGACTCCCACTTAAGAGAACATAATTTCAAGGAAAGCCCTTAATGCCAAGATGGCCCATAATTGGGTATGGAATCCTAAGATTGGTTATAAAAAAACTCATAATGACCCCTTGAGGTTCATAATTTTGAGAGCATACTGAAATTGATTTAATTCCATTTATAAACTATTATCATTAGCATGAACATCAAAATTATCTTGAACTTGATGGATTTCTCCCTCTTATTCTTAAATATAACATTACATTATTGACATAGATATTAGTGCAAGTTCTTAAATGTTAATTGCTCATATCTTTAATTTAGTGAATTAAGATGATAACCAAATGACTTCATATTATAATAATTACCATGCAATTATATAAAGAGAACCATGATCATCATCCTAATTGTATTTCATAAACTTGATATTGAAAGAATAATTCATAACCCATTCATAAAATACAATTCAACCAGTGTACATATGTATAGTGGCACAAACTGCTTACCTAGAGAAAAGCACATCCTTAGGTAAAGTCTCATTACTCATGTTCGAAAGTGAAAACACCTAAAAATTACATTATATCCGCAAAAATTTACCTAAACCGCAACATGAAATCCTAACCCTAGGTCATTAGGAAAAAATAGTGTCCTGATCTGATTGAATTAGGGTTTAAAATCTAAAAATCATTCTCCTTGTTTGGATAACTTTATAATGAACATTTTTACATATTTTTCTAAAATTGATGTAATTATTATATATTTATGAACAACTAGCTAATTATAAATATCTGAGAAGAAAACTACATATTTGAGCAGTCCACTGAGGTGGACCATCTAGACTCTGCCATCGGGACATGGGCTCTTCTCAATAGAAACATGGTCGATTCTCTTTTTGATGGACTCTAGAATGCCCTATATTACCCATAAATGGAGTGTAAATCCAAAACATTAATATAAGGGAAAAACAACTATTGTGTATCTTCTTTGCATCAGAAATAAGTAAACCATGCACTGACCCAATATATGAATTGAAACACAAAAGACATCACTTTATAGGGTTTTTTGCACCCTACTTTCAACCTCCTAATCTTAGAAAACTTGACAATTTAACAAAGAATTCCCATGGAAGACTCCAAGTTATTCTTTCTCTATTATAGGATCAAGGAAGTAGATCGAGTGCCAACTATGAGGGAAAAACTTTAGTAGAAAAACTCCAAAACCTCCACAAACAAACAAGACCAACTACGAAGGACCTATCTGGAATATAGGTCAGAGAAGACTATGAGCATAGAAAACTAAAAGATAGGTGTTAACGGGAAGAAGATTGTCCTGTAAAAAGTCAAACCTACCACCCAAAACACATGCAACACTTCACTAAGATGTCCAAAGCCTCTACACTATCTACAATCTTCACCAGTGACAACTCGATTTCTCAGAGGTGATTAGGAAGGGTGGAACACAAAAACTATGATGAAGGTGCATGTAGGGGTTTCTAGGAGTTATTAAGAGGCTTTCTAGGTCTTAAGGTGATTCTCGAAGAGATACTTATAGCTTTCACGACCTAAAGGGACCTAGTTCAGCCAGGGCTTAATCCCTTCATATAGACGACGTGTATGGCATGGGATCTGAGAAATTTTAGATCACACATATGGGTAAGGTGAGACAAATCCAGATTCAAGGTTCAAATATACCTAGACTCACCATAGAGTTAAGATGGAGACCAAAAGTGGAGAGGTCTATGCACCCTGTAGAATCCCATTTGAACTGGGACGAGCAAGAGAGATGATGCATGGCAGTCAGAATTGTCTATAGAATATGGGACTCCAAAACCACCACTTGATCACAAAAGGAAAAATGAGAGCATGTGAATATAGATAGTTCTAGATATCATAGGAATGTGGGATGTATTAAATAGATTATCCATCATTTAGATTTCATACTTCATGGTTTCTTGCATATTGAAATTGAGTGGTCAAACAAGGTCCAATTGAGACCAAACTTTGTAGGATGACTAGATTAACCGTGAGGATTCTAGAAAACAAGCTATTTTCTTGATTTGAGAGTCGAACTTATTTTTCCTTTCCTTTTTAGAATAAACATATTTTTAGTGTGACACCTCATCACGCTAAACGAGATCACTCAAAACATAAAACACTATCAACTACTAACGAATCACATAGTCAAAAAAGTGGAAGAATTAAAACCAAATTCAACACCATAATCAAGTACTGAAACATTTACATCAAGGTCCATATTGTCCATAAACTCATATATAACAACAATTATTTACATCTGTATTCAGTGATTGAGATCATTAACTGTACAAAAAATAGATATTCCACATGTACATGCTATATATACAAACATTGGTATACTACCAAAAACTCGTGCTGACAAAAGTATATTATCAAAAAAATGCATCCCATATCCGGACCTGAGAGTATAAGTACGACACTAGGACTCTATTACTAATAACTACAGTTATCCAACCTTATGTGTCTTGATCACCAGGCTACTCCTCTTCTACAACACAATCTTGACCACATTGTCGGTGACCACCTAAAAAGATGTGGTGACCCACGGTTGAGACCCATGTCCTATTGAGAGATATAACACTCTAATTTTATTGATTACAGTAGATAACTTAATAGTAATAAATTGAGAAGTTTGAGTATTTAATAAGAAATTGAGAAGATATAAACAATTCTAGCATACTAAGCAAGTTCAGTAGATTACATAATTCCACAATTTAATCATAGCAATAAGAAGATCAACGAGATATGTAAGAGAGAGAGAAACTTATCATTTACTCACAATTAATCTCTATAATTTTATTATATATCATTAGCAGTGTAAAAGAGTAAGGCAAGGGTTAATATCCAATGTGAAGCATATTTAACCCTAGCAGATATACTACACAGTTGTATTATATCTTTTATTATGCCCTGAGGAATTTGAGGAATACCACTCAACTTCCAACTAACCATGGGTAACTCAAAATCAGTGCCATACAATATATAGGAGAACCTAATTCCTAAGATCTTCCACACCCTCAGTCAGTATGAGTCTGGCACAGTGACACTTAGGTCAAGCTACTAATAGCCCAGTTTTTCCTTGATACGGGTCAACACACTAGTAAAAGGAGGTGGGTGAGAAAACCCTACCATCTGAGGTACAATCGCAGTTTTCCTCAAACCTCATCATATATATAATCAAAAAGACATGACTGTAACCATTCTCAAACTGAGGTCTAGGTATGATTGCACCCATCCTCCCTAATATGGAAATCAATATGTCAAGGACACATAGTCACTTGCACCTCGCATACGCAATAGTATGCACTCTGAGTTTCCCTTAAGAATACTTTCACCATTCGGCAAGTTATAACACATTATATGGATCTATGGCACAGGTCACTACATGATTAGAGTTTCACTAGCTTAGTTATGCCAATTGGGTTATTTAAGGCTGCATCATAAAAGTGGACATACAAACCTTAATTCATTTATAGTACATTGATATATAACAACTCCATAAGATATAAAACCTATGAGGTATAATTCATAATCTTCATTGCTAATCATGGGACCACACATGTGACCATATCACAAAAAGATACAATTCAGAAACACATCAATCTAGGGTTTCAACCCTTATCACTTTATAAAGAGAATAACATCTCCAATACAGCTCAACCATTCCCAAAGTTCATTAACACCATCACATCAATCTTGGGGATTTCATCATTATATTTCTATGACTTAGAACAAGGCTCGACAAGTCATCAACACACATGTGACATATAAGTTTGATATATCAAGGAACTGTGATGTTCAGATAGCACCATATTAGGGTTTGAATGACAATAAGAGAGTATTTCATTATGTTAGTAATCATTCAAGGGGGCTGATTACAATCAATCACCATCACTTAGTTACATTAGGATTGGATGTAGCAAACTATGTTTCACTAGGGTTACACATCCACTCATTATGGTGATTATCAATTATATCCATACGAGGGCAAAGGTAAGACTACAAATTAAAGGCATTGAACCATCAAATTATCATCATTAGAATCAAAACATTACCCTATAGGCTTCATCCCAAACAATTGGATATCGAAGAATTAGATCATCATCATTAAATCAGGTTCTTCATTCAAAACCTTTAGTTAAAATATGAGTCTAACCCTTAATTTATTCAATTAAAAAACCATTGGATTAACACTAAAAAGAATCAACTCATGAGACATAGACTCACCATCAGTTTTGGTACCCTTGACCACCATTGATTGAGACACTTTGTGTCACCATCAGTTGGTGTAGTCTGAACTACTATTGGTTAACACCATTGAATGTTGAGCTATTTCTACCATCGGTTGATGTCATCTTTAGGGAACCAAACCATTGAGAACTTCTAAAAGAGTTTAAACCTAACCTAAGGTGTGATGATCTGTTGACACCATCGGTGGTCAGCATCAGTGATCATAAAGGCAACTCCATCGGCTCTAGTATAAAGACATACATTGTTTGTGGCACAAGGAAGAAAACAACCTAAAACCGTAAGTATAAACCATCAATTTAGAGGTACAAAGCACCATTGTTTATCATGTAAGAAAGTAACAAGTCTTCCTCTACCTTTGGAAGATTGTGCACATGGTTCCAGGTCCATCTAGAGATGGAAACTACTAAAGGAACAACACAAAAACCAAAACTCTAGGCAAGAATAGCTTCTAAGTGCTTAGATCTTTGTTTTAGAGAAAGAACATGAGTAAGAAAGCTTGTAGTAAGAAATAAACATGAAGAGGGTTTCAAAAATAAGAAGTTCAGACTCCAAGAAGTAAGAAAACTCAAGCAAAGAAGGTAGGAAACCCTAGTATAAGCTCTGAACTCTGCCAAGTAGCTTAGTTTCCACAAGGGAAGCAAACCCTAGGCATATGGAGAAAGAAAGATGAGTTCTTTGAGCTCAAGATCAAGCTTTACCATGGAAAACTATGGTTCCATCCAAGAAGAAGGTAGGAGGAAGAATAACAGCAAGAGAAACAAAGGAGATAAGAAGAAACTTACTATTTTAGGTCAAGATTACTTAAAGGAAACTTTGGAAACCCTAGGTGAGGGTAGATTCGAACCCTAGATGTTCCAACAAAAGGGTCGTATATCTTCTTCCACTTTGGGTACTCTATTCACCACCAAGCAGGGGAAGACTAAGTTCTGGATAGGGAAGGAGAGAATAAGGAACCAAAGGTTTCGTTGTGAGCTAAAGTATAGGTACATGCAGATTATAGAGAAGGAAAAAAAGAAGTTTGAGGTGTCCTAGTATCTCTCCATGTGTCCATAGCCTAGAGCTTCCATGGCCATGCAAACAGCAGCTCCACCAATCATGGAGACCTTATTCGACATCATTTATTGCCTCTCTAGGCCAACCATCAGTTGCCAAGCATGGTAACCATCGATTTATTGGAACCCTAGTCGCTTAAGTGGTGAACCATCGGTTGGTCACATCTTTTATGTGAACCATTGGTCCAAGTGAACCCAAACAAAAAAATCATTGATATAGTGCCTATAGGGGGACCATCGGTTCATAGCCTGTAAAGGTAGCTCATACATGAAGGGGTAAACCCTAAGTCACCTTTGAAGAATAATACCTCCAAACCAAGGTACAACTAGATGCCCCATGGCCCAACAAGATCAAGAATCATCACAAAATATCTAAGCATCATAATGAATGTGATAAATTGCAAGTAAAACCTCAGATATGGGTAACTTGCATAAAAGTCTAAAATTTGCTTAAAATTGCATAGCATGCTCAAACAGTGTCCAAATTGGACCAAACTTGAAAATTAAGCTTGTATCATGATACTAAAACATAAAAAAAGGTTAGATTATGGTTAAATCATTCAATTATGGTAATTTAACATGTTAAACACTTATAAGAAAGGTCAGGGGCCTTACAGCTATAAACCCCTAACAAGGATTTTGCCCCTGAAATCCTATGCAAAGTGAGATGGGTACTTCCTATGCATCTCATCCTCTAACTCCCACATTACTTCCTCTACACCACGGTGATCCCATAAAACCTTCACTAACACTATATCCTTCTTCTTCAACTTCTTCACCCTTCTATCCAGGAGCAATACGGGACCCTCAACATAGGAAACACCCTCACCTCCAGTGGTTGGATTGTCTTATCTATATCTAGATGACATTTCCTAAGCATGGAGATATGAAAGACATTGTGCAAATTGTGCAACTATGGCGGAAGCTATAACTTGTATGCTACTTTTCCAACATGATCCAGGATAGGATATGTTCCCATAAATCTGAGATTCATCTTACCCTTCTTCCCAAACCCCAGCACACCCTTCCAAGGAGACACCTTGAGATGCACTCTGTCTCCCACTTGGAACTCTAATGATCTATGATGGTTGTCTACATAAGACTTTTGTCTGTCCTGGGCTGCTTTCAATTATTGGTGTATCATCTTTATCTTCTATGTAGTTTGTTGTACAAGCTCAGGATCCAAAAGCTGATACTCACATGTCTCATACCAACAGAGTGGAGACTAACAACATCTCTCGCATAGAGCCTAGTAAGGTGCCACATTTATGCTTCTCTGATAGTTGTTGTACTATGCAAATTCTATCAGACTCGGGTTTACATCCCAACTTCCAGGAAATGCAACTCACATGTCCTCAAAAGATCTTCTAGTGTCTGAATAGTCCTTTTAGATTGGGCATCTGTCTACAGGTGAAAAGCTATGTTGAATATCAGTTGTCTTCCCATTTTTGAATGCAGACATTCCCAAAATTAACTTGTTAACTATGGACCTGTGTTAGAAACTATAGTTACTGGAATGCCATGAAAAATGGGCTATCTCATCAACAAATACACATGCCAACTTTTCTGATGTAAATGTCATCATGAATGGAAGGAAGTGAGCTGACTTAGTCATTTTGTCTACTATCACCCATATGGAATCATGAATTTGGTTGTACTTGAAAGACAAACCAAAAAGTCAATAGTAATATGATCCCACTTACACTAAAAAATTGTCTACAGTTGTAATGTCCTTGTAGGTTTCCAATGCCCAACATTAACCTACTAACAAACAGGACACCTAGCAATGAACTCTACCACATCATGCTTTAATCATGGCCACTAGTAGATTATGGTACATATTGGTACATCTCTTTCAATTTCTAGAAAGAACACTGATACTTATCATCCCAAGCAAAAGGAACATCCAACCTGGTTAACATAGTTAAGGGTAACTCTACAGAACTTAAGTCCTAAATGAACCTCCTATAGTAGCCTTCCAAACCTAGGAAATTTTGAATCTCTATCGAAGTCTTGGGTTGATCCCATTCTTGAATGGACTCAACCTTTTTAGGTCCACAAAAACACCCCAGATTTGACATGACCCAGAAAAGACACCTCAAACAACCAGAACTCACACTTGCTGAACTTAGCATAAAGCATCTGTTGCCTCAACAACATCAAAGCTTGGCAAAGGTGTTTCTCATGCTATTGACTATGCTTAGAGTATATTAGGATGTCATTTATGAACACGATCACAAATGGATCAAAATAGGGCCTAAATACTCTATTCGTCAGATCCACAAAAGTTGTTAGTGCATTGGTTAGCCTGAACGGCATAACCACAAACTCATAATGACCATACCTAGTCCTAAAAGCTGACTTGGGTATGTC
Source organism: Alisma plantago-aquatica (assembly GCA_963693085.1). Classification (NCBI taxonomy): domain Eukaryota; kingdom Viridiplantae; phylum Streptophyta; class Magnoliopsida; order Alismatales; family Alismataceae; genus Alisma; species Alisma plantago-aquatica. Next base: position 158,550,023 of record OY856414.1, on the reverse strand, counting down.
ATCTTCCTTGATTCTCAAGTGGTGGTAACCTAGTCTTAGGTCTATCTTCGAAAACACATTGATGCCTCTCAACTGATCAAAAAGGTTAAATATTCTTGGAAACATATACTTATTATTTACCATCACCTTGTTCAACTATCGGTCATCTATACACAACCTCATTGAACCATCATTCTTTTTGATTAAAAACACATGATCACCCGAAGGGAAAGTTCTTGGCCTGATAAAACCCTTCTCTAAAAGTTCATACAATTGTTTTTTAACTCATGCATCTTTGTCGGTGACATCATGTACGGTGGTTGTGCTATGGGTTGTGTTCCAGGAACAAGATTTATATCAAAATCAATCTCTCCAGGAGTAGAACACCAAGAAACTCCTCAGAAAAACATCCTCAAACTCCAGCACCACTAGCACCTCGTGAATACTAGGACCTCTTATCTTGATATCCACAACATGATCCAGAAAAGATTCACAACCTTGTCTCATCAGCCTCTCTATTGTCATAGATGACACCAAATGTGTAGGAATAATCTTCCTATCACCTTGGAAGATCCATGTGAAATCTTCATAGTGGAACTTCTCCACCTTAGTACTACAGTCCAACACTATCTTGTACTTCTCCAAAGTATCCATACCTAGGATCATGTCAAATCCATGCATGTCAAGTGGCATTAGGTCCACTTGAATTTTGTGTATCGAGAAAGAAAGAACCCAAGAAGGAAACACCTCCCACAACTTGGAAAAACCTACCAAAGGAGTCTCTTATAAAAGACTATCATATATACAAGTAACAAGCATTCAACAACCATCTATCACCTCTCTGGTGATAAAAGAGTATGTCACACCTGGGTCAACTAGTATAGATATAAAATAAGAAGTGGACAAATTAGAATGAAATAACTCCATATGACTTGTCACGGCCTTTGGGTTGACCGTTGCTTTTGGCTAACTCATGGTATAGAACCTAGACATTGCATGGTGACGTCCTTGTCCTCCACTAACTTGTCCATAGGATCCTATTGGTGACGCCTGACCGTGTCCTCTACCAACACCAGTGCTATACTGTCACTACTATGAACCCTGTTGACTTTGCCTTGGTTGTTGTGTCACTTCCTCATTGTTTGCTAGGCAATTCCATTTGATATGCTCTATTTGTCCACACTGATGACACATCTTGTTATCATTTTGTGGCCTAGATGGAACCATCACTGAGACTGATGTTGTGAAGTGGTCTCCTCCCGTTGGAAAAATTGCGGCCTCTATCCCCACTCAGGGACCACTAAGATGGTGTATATGACCTCTGCCCAGAAAAAATTGACCTTGGTTCTGACTGTAATGGAGAAAATCTCGACTTCTTAAAGCCTCTAGAAGACTGCTCTTAGAATTGAACCAACCTCTTCTTGGTGTTAGCTTCACACTTTTCTATAGCATACCCCTCAATATGCCTCACTGACTCCACAAAGGTGGAAACCTTTCTCTGTTCTGCAAAGCTAACGTTGTTGTAGCCAATTCTATACACAGACCCTTCTCAAACCTAAACATCATTTCCTTATTTTTTGATGACATAAGAGGGCATAACCTCAGAAGCTCCATAAACTTTGAATCATACTCATTGATGGTTATTGATCCTTGACGAATCTTCTTAAACTGTGAAATCTTCTCATCTAAGTATGTCTTTGAGAAGTATCATCTGACAAATTCCTACCAAAACTCCTCCCATCCTATCACAACTCCTGGTCTCTTTTCTTCTTCTATGGCCCACCAATGGCCAGCACTACCCTTCAACAAGTACACTGTGTGCTTTTCTTTATCCTCTTCAGGAATGTTCAAGATCTTAAATGCCTTTTCTAGCTTGATCAGCCACATGTCGGCATCATCTGGTCCGATGTACCAGCATGTTTGATCATTGTGGCACGTCTAAGCCATTCAAATGTCTTCTTGACACCCTGGGATTCCACATTAGGGAAGATGTTGGTGTTTTGTTTGCTAGATGTGTAATTGTGGCCATCATTTGTCCAAACATGGACTGAAACACACGGTTGGAGATAGTTGTTGGGTCCAATTGAGGCATCATGGGATGCTCTGGTCCCACTTATGGCATTATTTCATCGTGTGCCTGCCTCGTAGAACCACCTCCTAGTGCAACATAGCTACTCTTAGTGTGTTCTCTGTGTCCTCTAGACATATCGACATAAGCATAAGCTATGATCAGATTTGCTGGATAACATAAGAATATACTCAAACCTAAGTCCTATGTACATGTAGACTCAGCAAACCTAGAGGTCTGATGCCAACTTAACTATGACACATTGTCATGCTAAATGAGATTACTCAAAACATGAAACATGATCAACTACTAACGAATCACATAGTTAGAAAAGTGGAGGAATTAAAACCAATCTCAACATCATAATCAATTACTGAAACATTTACATCAAGGTAAACTCATGTATCATAATAGGTATTTACATATGTATTAAGTGGTTGAGACCACTACCTGTACAAAAAAGAGATATTCCACATGTACATGTTATATATACAAATACTAGCATACTGCCAAAAACTTGTGTAGATACAAGTATATTATCTACAAAATACATCCCATACCCAGACCTAAGAGTACAGGGATGACTTAGTACTCTATTGCAATAACTATAGTTTTCCAACCTTCTATGTCTATTGATCACTAGACTGCTCCTCTTCTACAACATGATATCGACCATGTTGTCGGTGACCACCTAAAAAGATGTGGTGACCCACATGTGAGACTAATGTTCAAGCGAGAGATATAACTCTCGACACCAGCTATTGATTACAACTGATTATTTAATAGTAATAAACTGAGCAGGTTGAATATTTATTAAGAAATTGAGAAGATTTAAACAATTCTAGCATACTAAGAAAGTTGAGTGGATTATGTAATTCTACAATTTAAGTATAGCAATAAGTAGGATCAGTGAGATATGTAAGAGAGCAAGCAAAACTTATCATTTACTCACAAATAATCTCTCTAATTGCATATATAACATTTAGCAGTATAGAAGAGTAAGGCAAGGGTTAATATCCAATGTGAAGCATACCCTAGCAGATATACTAAACGGCTGCATTATGTCTTTTATTATGCCCTGAGAAATTTGAGGAATACTATTAAAATCCCAGCTGACCATTGCTAAGTCAAAATTAGTGCCATAAAAGATCTACGAGAACCAGTCTCATATGATCTTCTCCGCCCTCAGTTAGTACGAGTCTGCCATAATGACACTTAGGTCAAGTTGCTAACAACCTAGTCCATCCTTGCTATAGGTCACAGTACTAGAGAAAGGAGGTGGGTATAAAAACCCTACCATCTGAGACGCACAACCACAGTATCCTCAAACCTCATCACATATAGAGAGAGAGAGAGAGTCAATATAGAATACACTCGAGTGTACAGATTGCACGCTACACTCAAGTGGTGTTGGCATATCAAGACTATTTTTTTACAAAATGTAAACCAATGATCTTCATTGTCATACTATAATTAGACTACGTATGAATTTTGAGTCCATTTGGATGAGTGTAAGTAACTCATCTGAGGGCAACAAAATCAACGCATGAAACTAATTTGAAATGTATGCTTTTTATGGTTTTCATAACGTGGTATATAAATGTCCAAATGGGCTCAAATTTTATATATGAGCTATTCACAAGATGTTTGAGAATACCAATGGATTAGATTTTAAAAAAAAGTGTTGCATCATGAAAAACTACTTTAGTGTATTCTACTTAGAATACACTTGAGTGTATTCTAGCCTGACTCTCTCTCTCTCTCTCTCTCTATATATATATATATATAATCACCAAGACATGACCACAGTCGTTCTCAAAGTGAGGGCTAGGTATGACTGCAGCCATCCTAATCTGGAATCAATATGTCAAGGACACATAGTCACTTGCACCTCGCATACTCAACAACATGCGCTCCGAGTTTCCCTTAAGAATACTCATTTCGCCATCTGGAAAGTTTTGACACTCAGATGGATCAATGGCACAAGGAACTACATGATTAGGGTTTCACTTGTTTAGTTATGTCAAATGGGTGATTTAAGGTTGTATCATACAAGTGGACATAAAACCCTAATTCAATTCTAGAAAATATTGCTATATAACATCTCCAAAAGATATAAAATGTATGAGGTATAATTAATAATATTCATTGCCAATCATGGGATCACACATGTCGGTATATGAACATACGATACAATTCAACAACACACTAATCCAGGGTTCCAACCCTTATCATGTTTATAAAGAGGATAACACCTCTAATAGAGCTCAACCATTCCCAAAGGTCATTAAGAGAATCACATCAATCCTTGCAGGTTTATCATTATCTTTCTAAGACTTAGAACAAGACTCAACAAGTCATCACACATGAGACATATAAGTTTCACATATCAAGGAACTATGATGTTCACATAGCACCATATTAGGGTTTCAATGACAATAAGAGAGTATTTTAGTATCTTTATAATCATCAATCACCACCACATAGTTACGTTAGGATTGGGTGTAGCAAACTATGTTTCATTAGGGTTACACATCCACTCATTATGGTGATTATCAATTATATCCATGTGAGGGAAAATGTAAGACTACAAGTTAAGGACATTGAACCATGAAATTATAATGATTAGAATCAAAACATTGCCCTATAGGCTTCATGCCAAACCATTGGATATTGAAGCATTAGATCCTCATCATTGGATCAGGTTCTTCATTTAAAATCATTACTTGAATCATGAATCTAACCCTTAATTTATTCTATTAAGAAAGCCGTCATATTAATACATAAAAGAGTCAACTCATGAAACCTAGTCTCACCATCAGTTGTAGTACCCTAGACCACCATCAGTTATGACACTTTGTGTCACTATCATTTGGTGTAATCTGAACTACCATCGGTTAACACCATTGAATGTTGAGCTACTTCTACCATCGATTGATTCCATCTTTAGGGCACCAAACCATCAAGTATTCAGCTTCTTAAAGACTCCAAACCTGACCTAAGGTGTGACCATTGGTTCACACCATCAGTGGTCAGCATTGTTTTTCACTGTCAATTGTCATAAAGGCAACTCCATGGGCTCTAGTACAAAGACATCCATCATTTGTGGCACAAGGAAGAAAACAGCCTAAAAACCTAAGTATAAGCCATCGGTTTAGAGGTACTAAGCATTGTCACTTATCATATAAGCAAGTAACAAGCCTTCCTCTACCTCAGGAAGATCATTCCTGTGGTTCCAGGTCCATTTAGATCCGGAAACTACTTAAGGAATAACATAAAAACCAAAACTCTAGGCAAGAATAGCTTCTAAGTGCTTAGATCTTCATTTTAGAGCAAGAATATGAGTAAGCAAGCTTGTAGTAAGCAATAAACACTAAGAGGGTTATTAAAATCGCCTTTAGGAAGAATATTAGACTCCAAACAGAAAGAAAACTTGAGCAAAGAAGGTAGGAAACCCTAGTATAAGCTCTAAACTCGGCCAAGTAGCTTCTTCTCAACAAGGGAAGCAAACCCTAGGCATAAGGAGCAAGAAAGATGAGTTCCTTGATCTCAAGAGCAAGCTTTACAATGGAAAACCATGGTTCCATCTGAGAAGAAGCTAGTAGGAAGAAGAACAACAAGAGAAACGTAGGAGAGAAGAAGAAACTTACTATTTTAGGTCAAGATCACCTAAAGGAAGCTTCATAAACCCTAGATGAGGGCATATCTAAACCTTAGATGCTACAACAAGAAGGTCGGCTATTGTATTCCACCTTGGGTACTCTATTATCCACCAAGAAGGGGAAGACGAAGTTCTAGGCAGGGAAGTAGAGATAAGCAACCAAAGGTTTCGTTTTTGAGATAAAGGATATGTATATAAAGCTTATGGATAAGGAAAAAGAGAAGCTTGAGGTGTCCTAGTAGCTCTTCATGTGTCCATGGCCTAGAGCTTCTACAGCCATGAAAATAGTATATCCCCCGATTCAAGAAACCTTTCTACCATCGTCCATTTTCTCTCTAGGTCAAACATCACTTTCCAAGCATGGTAACCATCGGTTCCTTAGAACCCTATTCACTTAAGTGGTGAACCATCAGTTAGTGACATATTTTAAGTGAATTATTGGTTCAAGTGAACCCAAACAAGAAAACCATCAATATACTGCATTTAGAGGTGAACATCGGTTGCCATCACATGTTGGTGACCATCAATTGTCCACCAAATAGGGGGACCATCAGTTCATAGCCTCTAAAGGTAGCTCATCAATGAAGGGGTGAACCCCAAGTCACCTTTGAAAAGTAATACCTCCAAGCCAAGGTACAAATAGATGCCCCACGGCCCAAAAATCTCAATAATGATAAGAAAACATCTAAGGAGAATAATGCATGTGACAAATTGCAAGTAAACCTCAGATATGGGTAATTTGTATAAAAGTCCAAAATATGCACAAAATTGCATAACTTGCTCAAACAGTGTCCAAGTGGGACCAAACTTGAAACTTAAGCTTGTCACGTGATACTAAAACATATCAAAAGGCTATATTAAGGTTTAAGAACTCAATTATGGTAATTAAACATGTTAAACACTTTAAGCAAGGTTAGGGGCCTTACATTTAGTGACCTAGGATTACCTATAAATAATTTGGGGCTCATATTTTGAGGAAATACCGATATACACATTTTAGTTCATACAATATTTATTCAGTCGAATTATTATTATTAATAGGGTCAATATCACTTTGAACCCATTGTGTATAATTAATTTACTAAGGTCGTATTTGATAAAACTGAATCATGGTCGGATTTAAAATGTGAAATTATCTCTAAATTTATTGGGAACATACTTTAAATACTATAATTGGGTCTAACATTCACACTAAGGTTTAATTGATGCATATAAGTTTGATATCTGCAAGCTAGAGTTTCTAATTAGGGGTTAATCTTTACATTTTTAGGTTGTTATAATTTTACCCACCTTATTAAAATTTCGTTCTCAAAATTTTATATACTACTACACACCTTATGGTTGTTCATAATCCTAGTATGATAAAATCTACCATATTTTTTATATAAGTTCATATTTTTTCACAATTTGTGTATGTATTTTTCGTGTGAACTTATATATAGGCATTGAACCAGTATCATATGGTTATAACCAATAAGAAAAACACAATCAATTTATTTCATCAATGCTAATGACCTCAATTTCCTAAAGAATCATGTAATCATATTATTTGATTTGCTTTTAAATTGATATCATCAAATAAAACTTTATTTTGTAGTACTTAACCATAACTATAATATAATGACTACTCCATCTTCATTCATGCTTGGTGACTTTCTAATACCTAACTATTAGGGCTAATTACATGCAAGTTAGGTCTGTTACATTAGTCATCTTGGTGACATCCCTAGATATGTGTGATCAGACATATACCCAAAGATGTTATCTTATCATGCTATCTCCACCAAAAGAATAGTGCACATGTCCCATACACACACACTAATATGAGGTGAAGACCTGCACAATTGGCATGCACCAACCATTGAGTAAAAGAAAGGACATGTCACAGGTGAAGAGTGGGATAATAAATAGAATCCAAACTATATGGACGTCTCTCCCTACCATAAAATAAGGGATACTCACCTTCTTTTCTTTATCGAAACAAATGTAATTTTTTTTCTAATATAGTATATAAAAAACAAATAAATAACTAAATTAACCAAATTTTCCTAATGTAGAGGCAATCAAGAAAATTGCATAAGTGAATATATAACCTACAAAAAAGTGGGTTAACCCAACCAATCTTGCTTCCGCAATAGAAAGAGCCACTGGCTTAACTCTTCATCAAATTAAATTAGCCAAAGGTGTGCGTTCGTGAGCCCACGCCAAAGTTTCAATCAATTCATGCCAATACCCACGCTATGAATCCTTATAATATTATTTTTCTCTAGATCTAGATCCTCATCTAAGAAGGGTATCTATTCATATATCTTTAGTTCATAACTTTTTATTGGACCCCCTGAAATCAACATCATATCCATCTATATTTACCTAAAATGTAGCATGAACCCTAACCCTAGGTCATTAGAAGAAAAAAATGTCATACAATCTGATTAAATTAGGGTTAAAACCAATTAAATCAAATTCCTTGTTAGTATACCTTTACATATTTACATACTTCACTAGAAATCAAAGTAATTTATGATATATTTCTGAAGAATTGACTAATTCGAATTCTCTAAACATTCACTTAGATGATAGAGTCTACCAGCCCACAGAGGTGGACCAAGTGGACTTGGCCTCTGGGTATGGCCTCTTGTCAATGCAAACATGGTCGATTATCTATATAATGGAATCCAAAAACCTGATACCACTCACATTTATTGTGAAAAACCAAAATGATAATACTAGGGTAAAATAACTATTGTGTATCTTCTTCTTTGCCTAAACAACAAAGCAACCACACTACCATTCAATTTATGAATTGAATGATAAAAAGAAATCAGTTACATGGATCTAAGCATCATGGTTGCAACCTCATGATCTCGAAATATTTTGCAATATAACATAGAAGTCTCATCACAACCTGAGAATCTAGGACCTTCTTCCACCAATGTGGAAAAAGGGAAGAGAGGTCAGGCTCCGTTGTGAGAGAAAAACTTTCATAGAAAAAAATCAAGATCATTCATTGCTAATCAAAACCAACTGTAGTGGACTTGTTTGGAACAAAGGTTGGAGACGAGTGCAAAGCTCGGAAAACTAGAAAGTAGGAGTTAAGAAGAAAAAGGGTTACCCAATAAAAAGTCAAACTAGCCACACAAAACCCACATAATCCTTCACTCGGATGTCTGAACCTTTACTTTGTCTGCAGCTATCACCGATGTTGGCTAGATTTGTTAGAGGGGACCAGGCAAGGTGGAATAGAAAGACTATGAGGAACGTGCATGGAGGGGTTTCTGGGAGGTGTTCAGAGTTTCTATATGTATGAAGGTTATTCTAGGAGATATACTTATAGCTTCAACAACATGAAGGGACCTAGTTAAGGTTGGTCTTGATCCCTTCATCTGATTGACGTCTATGGCATAGGATCCCAGGGATTTTGGATTGCATGGTCTTATAAGGTGAGATGAAGCATGATGTAAGATTTACATATACCTGGACTCACCAAAGTTGATAAGATTATAAGTGAAGAGGTCTTGGTGCCATGTAGAATCCCATTTGAACTCAGACAAGCGAAGGAGATGGCGCCTCATTGTTAGATGAGTCCATAGAAAATGAGACTCCAAAAACACCACCCAGTCACAAAAGGAAAGAAAGGGCACCTGACAATAGATATTATGAGATATCATAGTAGTGTGGCATGTATTGCATAAAGTATTCATCATCTACATTATATACTTTACGATTTCTTATGTGTTTGAATTCACTATCCAAACAAGGTTTGACTAGAACCATATTTTGCATGATGACTAAATTAACCATGAGGATACTGGAAAATAAGTTATTTTCTTATTTTAGAGTCACAACTATTTTTCCTGACCTTTTTAGGATAAACATATCTTTAATCACCTAGGCTTGTATATAAACAATTTGGGGTTCATATTTTGTGGAAATTCCTAACATACATGTTTTAAGTTCATATAATATTTGTTAGGTAGAATTACTCTTACTAATAAGGTAAATATCACTTTAATTCCCTTGTGTATCACTAATCTATCAATTAGGGTTATATTAAATGAAACTAAATTACAATTGGATTGAAAATGTGAAATTATCTCTTAATTTAGTGAGAACATGCTTTAAACAATATAATTTGGTCTTGTATAACATCAAGGTTTAATTGATGCATGAAATTTTAAAACCTTAAAACTATTGTGTTTCTAATTAGGGGTTAATCTTAATGTTACACTTCTAATATGTTATACATGCAATATCGTAGTCATATATACATATAGTATTTTACTAAAGATGCATCATTAGGGGATCTACATAGTTAGGACATCATATTGGCTCAAAAGACTTGTTCATCCGACATCTATAATCCTATAAGGAAATGGGGGGAGATATGAGTTCTGAACCTCATATGGAACTCGATGGCCATTAAAATAGGAATATTCTTTTGTGAATTTTGGTTGCTGGATGTTTTCCCTCAATGGATAGGTTGAAAGAGAAGATATAGTCAAATAAGGAACATGTAAGATTTGTAATAGGGATTGAGAGACTTTAAGAAATTCCTTGATCCTATATTCTACTACCAACACAAGTGGACAAAACTTCTTGGACAACTCAGTCAACGTGGATAGAACAAGCTATCAATGTGATGTGAGACATGTTGAAGTCTACATAAGAGGTAGAGTGTACATCTACCACTATGGCACTCTGCCTTGTGGACACTTTGCAATGATATTGTTTTATGACCAATACTAGACTATGGCATTATCGGCTCGTGATGCTATCAAATATGATGGCATAATATCAAATGAATATGTTGAAGATTAGCGAGATGAGTGATGATACATAGCTAAAGGTGAGAAGCAATGGACAGAACCGGAGACGTGCTCGGTGACACTAAAATATGACACATAATTAAAGGATACAAAACATTTGGATCAGGTTGGGTAGCCCAAAACCAGGAGATGTCCATCAGGTAGGGAGGATAACAATTTAGTGCAGTCTGAATGCACTGTGTGTGAAAGTGGAAGCCTCACATTGGGGCGATATTACATTGATGAAGGAGAAAAAGTACCCAAGAATAGGAGTTTAGATCGATTCCATGCCACTGTTTTAGGCACTAAAAGGAGCACAAGAAAATCATGAATACTTGGATCTGACAAAGAAGGGCACTGAGGCCACTTGAAGTAGCTTCTCCTTGTTTAGAGTTTGTCATGTATCTTGGGAGGTGACTACTACAACCAATGAGTTATCAAAGGTTGTACAATCAGTAAATGAGTGTATTATAATGTACTAGAAGTTTGAAGAATCCACACGTATGTATGCATAAATGATTTATTGTAATGTGAATATGTAAGAATTTTCCCTAACAAATATTACATGATAATTAATCAAAATAACCAAATGGGACTTCATTGAATGAATAATTTGTAAATGGACTTCAAGTTATTGGAATTGATTCAATCGTACTTATAAGGTCCAGTTTCTAGTATGTTACAACAATTCACTTGTTCCTCACTATCTTTAGGTGATGCACCATGTTGCAACATTCATCTAGGTGTGGACCACTAAAAAACTCACACCTCATGATATGTTGCAATTAATTCACACTCATGACATTGAAATGCTTGGTGATGCCATCTACCTAATCTTTTAAGATTTGTGATTATATACAAATGAATGACATTTTTATTTCTCCCAAGACCTTTTACTAGTTCATTCATAAAGATTCTCTCAAGTAATTTATTTGTTTCACTAGTTTACTTCATCAAGAAATTACCTCATGTGGCTACATAAATGTTGGAGGTGGTTTCTTGAAAGTAATGATATATATCCACTCAAGATGTTGTAGTTTGGACACCTATAGAGAAACTATTTATATATTTCCCAAACCCCAACAAGCTAATGGGATTCCTTGTCACGACCCCACCCCTCAGCAACCCCCAATTAAGGAAGGCCAAGAAGCTAGAGCTGCTATCCCAAACAAGATCTTATGGTTTTACAAATAATAAAAAATAATTAATAATTTCTACCACAACTAAGCTTAAAGGAAGATATAAAAATATATTTTTCATACCTTTCAAAAAAATAGGATTTTATAACTTTACCCAGGGAGATAACTAGCTAACTAAACTTCTATAAAGATTACTTAGCCTTGGTCTTTTTCAATGCCACCTTTTTACCGAATACTCACTTCCCATTAAGCTTATAGACGTAACTACATATTATCCAAAAATTCCAACAAACACAACGTCGGTCAATATAATGAATAATACTCGTATGTGAGGGAAACCAAAATTTGCATCTAGTTGTAACAACATATTGCAACAAAGTTATTATTTAACAGAACAAACTTTACAACTTAATCATAACTACTCAATCCTGATCTATCAAACCCTCAGTGTTGTCCCTGAAGTGGACATGGATACTACCTCTCCTATGTGGTAGATCCTCAATAGCCCTCTTTGTTCCAACCCCAAAGGTAGACCAAGACATGGATATGTATAATCATCTAATCCTACCCAAAAGACTCAAGTCACCCACATCAATCCTCCAATACTGTCACATGACTTGGAACCTGTATTCACTTCTGAGGATCTATAATGACTAGTGGCCATCCAAAAAAGGTATACATTGTTGCACTCTCCATCACCCAATTTATGATACATGTTGCCTATCAAAACATTCCCGTACCACAAAAACCATTCTTAGAAACTTGATTTTATGCAAATTTGAAAAATTACCATGAGGCTCTTCAACACTATAGCTGGAAAAATGTAATGCTCAAGGGAATGACAACATAGTGTAAGGATGGGTCTTGGGATCTTTCCCCCCTTCATAGACAAAAATATAGTCAGATCACAATGGGTCTTTTCTACCAAATTTAAAACTGATGGATCAGTGGAATGGGTCAAGGCTGGTTTATTTCCATAGGTTTCACCAAAATATATGGCTTGATTTTATTTGAAACCTTCTCGATGGTCACCCATACTACTTTTTTAGGACCGTTACTCTGTTTATACTCACATGGATTGGCCTCTTTTCTAGCTTGATATTATACTTCCTCCATGGTGATTTAGAGGAGGGGGTCTATATGTTGTCGCCTCTAAGATTTTATGCTCAAGGAGAGTCTTCACAAAGAGTGTACCAACTCAAACACTCTTTATATGGCCTTAAGAAATCGTTGCATGCCTGGTTTACAAAATGTAGTGTAGTTCTTGCTAGCATGACTTCTACTAGATCATTCAGTGATCAAAACCTCTTCTTTCCAACATCCCAATCTAGAAGCATTATCCATGTCATCATTGTTGATGACATCATTATCACCAATTGTGATTCTCATGAAATTTCAACATATAAGTAGGTACTTCAACTACCTTTTCATACAATGATATGGGACAACCTTGATAACTTATGGGAATTGAGCTGCTTCACTCTTTTCATGACACTTATTTATCCCAACAATAGTATGTTCTTGGACTCTTAAGGATTATGGTATGATGAATTGTAAACCTATTTATTCACCTATGGACTATCACTACAAAGTTCTATCACAATTGGGAAACTCATTTATCTTACAATTACTTGAATAGACATAGACATTGTTGTTAGTATTGTTATTCAAAACATGATCAAACCCCCATATGCCACTAGAGTTAGGTACAACATATTGTACAATATCTAAAAAGTGCACATGGTCGTGGTCCTATACAAGAAACCACCTACTACATATATCTCTTTAACTTGTTATGTTGATGCCAATTGGGATGGATATGTGAACAATAGGAAATTAATTTCTTGATTCCGCATTCTATTAGGTGGCCCCATCATTTGGAGAAGTATGAAGAAATATAGTATGGCTCCTTTTGTTGAATCCATGTCTAAATTGACTAATCCCTTATTTTTCTAATGACTACACCAGTCCACTTATTTGTGTCTAATTGTTCTACTTGAGTAATCTTAGATTAGACAGACACACTCTAATTGCCTAAACTTGCAAGTCCTAATTTGCAGAAGTCAAGTCATACATGCAAAAATTTCAAGTTTGAATATTAAATAGATTATCTCCTTCAATCTATTTTTAATCACTTGTAATGATTGTATGACTTGTAATTAATCTCAAATATGTGAATTTTTAGATTTATGACTAAGGTACTTCTACAAAAAAAATAACCAAATTATAGTGTGTTTCATTAGCCGAGATTGTTTTTGTACACATCTCAAGTGACGAGGGATTTAGCTTGATCATGCATGATCATCGGTCGAGATGCTAACAGGTAAGTATTTGGATGATGACTCTTAAAGACTTATCGTTTAGTGTCAACGGTGTGATAACCTTTCTACATATTCATTGATGATATTATTGATATAAACTGTAAAATAGTTGTTGGACAGAGTCCAAAAGTACAATATATATGTTGGACTCTCCCCAAATGTCAAGGATTCATCCTAAATGATTTTAGAATCTAGGGACATCCTCATATATATAGGACCCTTAAGTTTATTTCCATGTTTGTACAAACACTATGAAGGTTCATAAACTATAGTTGAACGAGATTTTCCCCAAAGAGCCCCCTTACACTCTAATGAGCTTAACCACTTTCTATATAATGGGTAAGAGATTTGTCATCAAGATAGTGGTACTTGTATATCTTGTGACGCTCTCATTCCTCTACCTCCAAATATCTCTTTCTACAACGAAGATGAAGATTCTCTCTCTTGACTAAGAAAGGAGAACAAGAAGGGTAGGAGGCCCTTGGTGAAAAGGTTCTTCTTGGTGTAGGTGATATCAAAGGCGGAAGATCCAAGACAAGAGTGGGTAAGTCCTTGAAGGCCAAAGACTCATTGAAAGAGTAAGCAAGTCATTGCAAAGTATGAAGAGTTTTGTAAGAGTAGGTAAGTCCTTGTTAAGGAAAAAGACTCTTGGTCAAGGATAGGTAAGTCCTTTGTAATAGTTATTAGCTACCTTGTCCAAAAAGGGAATCTAGTTACAGTTTAACCTATAAAAGGATGGTTTTACTTGTAACTCCTATAATGGAATATAAGGAGTGACACTAGTATTTTTAATCCTAGTGCTCGACCACTCTAGGTAATGGATATACATCTCCTAGTTTGTATGTTATAAACACTATAAGTACTTGTGATATTTTATGTTTGTTTAATATATTCTCACTTTCAATGCTTGTTTAGTTGTAATCAAATTTCAGGCAATATTATCTTCAAAAATATCTAGAACGCCTAATGAATTTTGTGTTAGTGGTTTTATCTCTATTCATTCCCCCTCTAGATCACATTATAGATCCAAAAATCGATATCAGAGAAAGGTCTTCTCCCATCAATACTAGCACAAGTAGTAGAAGATGGGTGATAATCCAGGAGGGAAATACTACTTTAACATTTCATCATTGATGAAGCAACGTTCAACTTTGGAAGAGAAGAATGCAATTCTACATTCAAGGATAAGGTCTTAAGCTACATAAGATGGTGGATATTCCATACAAGAAATTGGACAGAGAAATAGAATAATGGGATAAGGTTACTTTGAAGAAAGAAATCTTTGATTCCGAAGTTGTCAACATATATGTCCATCACAATTTTAAACAGATATCTACTTGTGACAAGGCCTATGAGATGTGGCAATTATCTTTTGTTTATCAGGGGGGAGGAGTAGGTGAAAGAAAGTAAGGTCTACATTCTCATCCAACTTTGTGGAGACTTCAAAATGTGAAAAACAAAGAGTGTGGTTGAGATGTATTTTAGACTCAATCTTATTGTAAGAGGTCTTCGAACCTTGGAGTCACGCCATGGATCCAGGAATGGTAAATTCAAAAAAAATCACACTCTTACTTGCAGATGGGAAAGGTTGGTTCCACTGATGACACCAAGTCCCTTCCCTCTATTCCCATTGAATAACTTATAGACAACCTTCAAGCCTATGAGGTAAGCTTAAATCACAAGAAGATGATGAGATTGAAGAAAATAATCAAAAGAATAAGGACATGGTTATTTCTTTACATTCTTCAACAAGTAACAAATCCTCTAAAGGTGAAGAATATGTCGTGTACTCCAAAAGTAAATCCTTTAAAGGTAAGTCGTTTTCATCCACTGGATTCTTAAAATCTGTATAGAAAGGTCCCTTCAAGGATGATTGCTCCAAACAATAGAGATTCATCATCACAAGAGAAGGGGAGAGAAGTGCAAGAATAAGGAGACATGGCACAAAATCTCTAGGGACTCCTCAAGCTCAAGTGAACATTCTAGTGGAAGGTATAGCTCCAGATCTAGTGAATGTGAGATCAAAGAATACCATTTTGCTTTCATGGAAAGTTCAAATTAAGCTTCAAAGAGGTAAATGTGAACTCTCTCTCTCTCTCTTATATATATATATATATATATATATATATATATATATATATATATATATATATATATATATCCTCTTACGGTCGATCGTCTCCCTTTCACCTCTCCGAGTTGTGGTGTCACACTAGTTCCCTGATGCCATGCATGCATTTTCTAACACACTCATAGTGCCTTTTCCACCGTCTTCCACCCTAGGTCCCGACATGGACCGTGTCAAGGAATTTTAAAGATGCTTCAAGGCATCAGTGCTCCTTTAAGGTTCTCAACTACATTTGTGCATCTTCCCCAGATTATGACACCCAGTCGCGCACGGACATGTTCTAGAATTACCTATGTAAGTATGTAAATAAGGATACTAGTTCCTTTCAAATTAGATCTTAGTACCATGTTCTGATGGTCATGCCCTTTCCCTCTTCTTTCAATCTTGTTTGGTCGAGGTCTCTGTAGTCTCTTGGAGATCATTTATCAAATCCTCCTCTACCGCACTACACTCTGGAATGAGTTCCTGATGAGCTACATGGGTTCTAAGATCGAGTCAAAAATCTTCCTTGACCATGCCTCTACATCATCAGCATGGAGACTACCATGATTGGGGTCTGCTTTGCTATTGTAAGACGTGACATTTTTGTTCTCGCTAGCAATGAAGAATGTTGTTCAAAGAATCTATCTAGACATGTTGGGGGAAAGGAGAAGACAATGAGTCCTAGAAAGGTGATGGGTTTGTAGAGGACCATACATC
Organism: Alisma plantago-aquatica; assembly: GCA_963693085.1. Lineage (NCBI taxonomy): Eukaryota > Viridiplantae > Streptophyta > Magnoliopsida > Alismatales > Alismataceae > Alisma > Alisma plantago-aquatica. The sequence continues at coordinate 158,533,223 of OY856414.1, read as the reverse complement.
ATGGTTTGATTATGTAATTTGGAAAGGAAAGATTTTAGTTTTCAACAATGACTAATGAATATGACTTTACTATACATAGTTGTCATAGTTTCTAATGTAAATTTTGTTTCCTTTATGGATGGATCGCTAGAATAAAAAATGATGACGAGGTTATGTAAACCCCATGTCTTTGAGTGATGACATCTTATTCGTTGTCTCTCCTATGTTATCTCTTTTCTGTTATTATAGTCTTGGGTGTGAGGATGGAGAAGCATAACTAATCAAAGCAATACATAACGTTCTTTTTTATTGCAATAAAAAAAACTTGTTATTATAGCCTTGACCATGATGCCCTTGAGGATTAAAAGAATTGTAGCATGTTGGACCAAAATGTAATTAGACTTAGAATATTGTAATATAAAAAGTAAAAATGAACATGCCAGCATTAACTATAATGAAGTCTTTTTTAAAAACAATAGATACATTATTTTAGTAAGTGTTATGGCTTAATTACTGACATTTATGGAGAAAAACATAGTAGTGTACATAATTTGACCATTTTGTTTTCATGCAAGTCTTATAAAAGTTTCATCATAAAATGACTGAAGTAATGCTATCATGCGATGATAACTTTAGTTTTATATAGGGGTGACTAATACATGTTTATGTGTAATTTAGGTGAATCTTGATGTCATGAAATCTAGTACCCAAACTTTTCATGTTTTTGTAGAGAAATGTTGCAAATAGGGGATCTATTGGGTATCTACAATCCAGTGCATGACTTCTAATGCAATTTGTGTGTACACGGGAACAATGTGTAATGTTGGTGAAGATATTGTAGTATGAAGGAGCAAATTGTAATGGCAATGATCAATTTGTAATATATAGCTAAAAATTATGATATGTCAGAAGGAGTATATTGTAAAGACCCATTACCAATGCACATATGAGGGTTAGAAGAACTGTAATATGTAGGACCTAGTTGTAATTGGCCTAGAGTTATGTAATATAGAAAAGTAAAAATGTAACTCGCAAGGAGAAACCATAATGAAGTATATTTTAAAAAAATAGATACAACATTTCAATAACAGTGATATGGCTTGATGGCTTGATGTTTATGGAGAAAATCAATAGTTCACGTAAATTGTAACATTTCTTTTTCATGTGAGACTCATTAAAGTTTCATTACACAATAGCTAAAGTAATGACATCCTTTGATCATAACTCTAATTTATGTTGGGGTGACTAATACATGTGTATGCGTATTTCATACGTATCAAGTGAAGTTTGATGTTAAGAAATCTAGTAATACACAAACTTATGATACTCTTATAGACTAATATTGGGATAGGGGGATCTATTGTGTGTCTACAATCCAGTTATAAGTGTATAACTTCTGAAGCAATTTGTGTATAGATGGGAACAATGTGTAATGTTGGTAGAGATATTGTAACATTAAATTTGATGATCATTTTGTAATATATAGAAAAAATATAACATGTAAGAAGGATCATACTAGAAAGACTCATGACCAATGTGCTCATTAGGGTCAAACTACAATATGTAGGACCAAACTATAATTGGATTGTGCATACTGCAATATAAAAAGTAAAAATGTAGCATGCCTGGAGAAATTGTAATGGTCTATTTTTCAAAAGAATACATACATCATTTTCAATAATAGTGATACAACTTTATGATTTCATGTTTATGGAGAAAAATCAATAAGTACTTTATGTAATTCAACCATTTTGTTTTCATGTCAGCCATATCAAAGTTTCATTAGACAACAACTAAAGTAACTTCTGACATATAAAATGTCTTGTTATATAACAAAATATTTACCATCTTTACAATTTCTTGGTGTGTATTACAATGTGTCCTTGTGTATTACTATTTGTTTCTTATTCCATTATCAAATCATAATTGGTAGAAAAACTAATTTGTAACATAAAGAAGGCCTGTAATTGTAACTTTATCTTCCTAAGTAACTAATTGGAATCAAATATATGAGTACATTTGTTGCTTATCCAATTTTCATTCAATCAAGACTTATAGAGGCCACATGATTAAGAAATCTCAATATCTAATTTGTGTGTTCCCTAAGACACCAAGATATACATAGTATCCTATAACTAACAGGAAAGAGCAAAATTACCATTAGTTGCATCCCCTCCATTTGGATGCCCAATCCACTATATGTTGTCGATGGACTCATTAGATGTTAACTGTGATTGAGAGTCACATCAGGTCCTGTAAGGCCAATAAGCACATATACACTCAACAAAGCACTAACTGACTAGGTAGGATTCTCGTCGTCATCTCCATATGTGAAGGGCTTGAGCATAGATATAAGGTGACCGGGGGGTGTTTAGCATTATTTCAACCCAACTTCCAAAAACCCAATGTTGACCCTTAAAATCACCATGATCGAAGGGATCAAATATTATGATATCAGAGCACACAACTTCTCCTTTGACTAAATGATTGTGGATGTTAGAAGCACGCCACCATGATGTATGAATGGAAATGGCCACCTAAAATTATTCGGAAAATGGTAAGCATATGACTTTATGGACGAAAATCAAGACAAACCTTGTCCTTTTTCTCCACTTGCCCCGATGCAACCCAACACAGCATTTGGGGGCATAAGGTACATGATAAGAATGTTATTTTTATTAAACAAATCAGTTATATAGCTGCACTCAGCATCCTTCCAACCACAACCACCCACTAATGTGATTCAAGTTTTCTTCCAATTTCTCCTCCCATATTCTTTCGTCTTCTTTCTCATCTCCTTCTTCTTCTCATCTAACCCTACTCAGTGTCGATTAACAACCATGTTCCATTCATCGGTGTATGCGGTCAACATGATCAACTTTGATCACCATCTCTAACTAGTGTCGTTGTTCTTCTTCTGTCGTCGTTCTTCTTCTGTGGAGGGTTTTGTTGAGTCTGTGGTTGTTACTAGTCGATTTCCTGTATAAGGGGACAATGCTAAAGAAGCCAGTGATGATGGGATGTCGAATGTTGAACAATGGTGGATCGGGCAGTAAATACCCAAATTGGGGAAAAGGTCAGTTGTTTATGGTATGTATGTTATCGATTTCTTTAGTAGCACATTCTCCTTGTTATATTCATATGCTAGTTTTGTGGGAGATAGTATTTGATGATCTTCTTATGTTATGAACTAATATCCGCTCACTTTATCTGCCTACCCACTAACACATCATTATCACATAAGGATGCTTCTTAGAAGATTGGGGGTAAATGTCTACCATGAATGGATTTCATGTTCCAAATTGGGAAAAGCCATGTTATTCTCATTTTTCTTTTTATAGACACTTGGGGCAACACCATATTTCCCTTGATTTATTCATCTACTATATGGACACATTTTCTGTGTTTTCTTTTCCAAAATTCCCTCTATAGGATAATACATGTTGTTCGGTTGTCTTGAATTACCAAAATGTACAGAAACCATGCTATTCTCCTTATTTTAAGCCTTGGGGAAACACCAAGTACCCTTGCCATATTCATCTACTATATGGGTGACTTCCCCCTATTATAGGGTTCAAAATTTCTAATACTCAGTAATTTGTTGTTTTGTTTATCTGCAACATGTGCTTTGTTAATCCTTTGTATGCCATTTCAACTTCTCGAAAACTTATTACCTACCATCTTTACTCTATTATGCCTAGCAAACTCATTGTACATTACTACCCATCCACTAACTTCCCCATTAACACAGAATAAACATTCCAAAAAATTTCACATCAATGTCATCAAACCAGCTGCATAGCAACCCCTTGCATGTCATCACAAAACAAACATTCCAATCCCACATAGTCCTCTTCTCAAAACAACACATACTCATTTGCATATACAGTCACGTCTGAAATGCTATACTCAATAATAATCCTTTGTAACTCAATAACAATCCTTAATGCTATACTCAATAACAATCCTTTGTAACTCAATAACAATCCTTTGCAACTTAGTAGCAATCCTTTGTTAGTCAATAACATACCTTAATAAGATACTCAATAACAATCCTTTGTAATTGTGGTATTCACATATTCTCTATAATATTCCTAACAACATTTCTTTGGTATTCACAAACAACACATGCTCGGTGCACCAACATCATGTACCTCCTTACTACTACATATCATGCTCGAATGCTAAGCAACCTAATCATGCATGTATGTGAGCTAACCACCTATTTTTATGTTCAGTAAACTACCTGCTTCTTTCACTGTTGTTGCACTTATCCCTTCACTAAAACCTTGTTAAGTGTGCACATGTTTCTTAACCACCTTCTTTAGTCCATTATCTCAACTCACTCACGGATGAACTACATCTGTTTATTCTTCATACTCAAAACAAAACACCCTTGTTCAGTACACCTAACAATGTTGTTGCCGCTCACATAACAAAACACCAATGGCACACTATTAGCATGACAATATCTTCTTTTTTTAATTATTTACGAGCATCTAGTATCACTTGTTGTGAACAGTTCTTGGGTGTGTGGTGCAATTCACCATTTTATTTTGTGTTATTTGAAGTACAAAAAGGATTTCAAATAAATTTGTTTCCAGTGCCTTAATTGTTCCATATAACATTATACTCTTGCGTACTAAAAGTTTTTACAACAAAAAAATTGTTTATTTTATTTAAATCGTGTCATCTACTTGTGTTTTAACATAGTACCAGTCCATACTATATTGTGCTCAGTTCTCTTGTGCCAACTATGAATTACTACAAATACTTTTTTTCATGTAAAGATTTACATTAGCATTACAACACTCCCTTTACAGACTGACTTTATGTCCAATAACACCGGTGAATATTGCTATCAACCAACCCCTTCTATTAAATTCACCCAACACATGCTCACTAACAACACCTACTACATTCAACTACCTTGTTATCACCCCCTTTCATAGAAAAAATACTCTTAATATCAACCATCCAAAACCGAATTACTACATAAACCTGCAAACTCCTAGTCATAATGTTCTTTTTATTATAGTTATTTTTCATGAATTTGGATCTTTGGGGACATGAATGACATTGTTCACTGTAATAGACCCCGAAGTCATTGTCATAGATTTGAATGAACACCCTGGGCCTGAGTATGTTAATGACAATAAAGTGATTAATGTAAATGAAGTCAAAGTTGTCAAGCAGGCATCAGCTTCAGCTCATGTTGTAATGTTGTTACATGATGATGCTGACAATTCAGCTACAAGTCAGACACTTTCATCAACACCCTACTCGTCCAACATCCACATCACACCAATTAGCATTACAATACTAGAGGTTGGCCTCAAATTCATTTCTATAGAAGCATCAAGGTAGTTCCATGAGGTGTATTCATATCTAGCTGGCTTTGGTATCAAAATCTTGCACTCACATAAGGAAAGACATTGTATCGAGACCAAAAGGATCATCTAAACTTGTATCAAAGGTGGTAAGCCACCAGACAGATGCAAGGAGACGCTATACTGGTACAAGCCTACTGAACATACAGAATGTCCTTCATTTGTTAAGTTGAAACACACACTGTCAGGTGAATATCAAATTTCTCATGTTAACCTAAACCTTAACCATCAAATGTTGCTAAGGCTACTACCATACAAGTGGAAAATTCCACTTAAGATACAAAGGCGTATTGACTTTAATGATGCAGGTGGTATTGGCGCATCCAAAATTATGACATCATTAGTATGTGAAGCTAGAGGGTATGATAAACTCATTCACACATAAGGACATGAATAATCATTTGTTTTAATCTAGGAAGCTCCGACTAGGGGAAGGTGATGCCCATGCAACACAAACATATTTTGTTTGTATGCAAAAGGAAAATGTTGAATTTTTCTATGTTCTAGACTTGAATGATGAAGGGGTACTTCAAAATATATTATGGATGGATGCGAGATCTCATATGGCATACAAAAACTTTGATGATGTTGTAACATTTTATACAACATATTTGACGAATAGATATGAAATGTCATTTATCCCATTCGTCCATGTTAACCAACATGGTTCGTCTATGTTGCTCAATTGTGGGATGTTATGTGAAGAAACAACAGATAATTATATATGACTATTCCAAACATGGCTCCATTTCATGGGTAAGCACATAAGCATGAATGTAACCAGGTTTTATCATTCTGTTAATTCAAATCTATTTACTACAATATATCATTGTGTAGAGTATTAGCATGTGTACCATTCAAAAAGTGGTGTGTTATGCCAAACAAAATTTAGTTATAATTCATTATCAACCTATGTGTCACACACTTTCCCAACATACAACTCGTATCTATCAATAACTCTTCCATACATCTTCCTACATAATTATTAATGGTTTTATAATATTGTTTTTATTTTGCAAAACACAGCTCATATCTTCAACGATTTTTATCTTCTTGGGTACTCCACCAAAGGGTATTGTTACAGATCAAGCCTAGTGTATAATAAATAATGTAAGTATGCATTTCCCAATGCTAGGCATCATCTCTTCTTATGGCCATAATAAGAAAATTATCAGACAAATTGAAAAAAAAAAATTGTTACATTCCAACTCATTAGGAATGTTGTTTAATGAAATCTCTTCAATTGATGCCTTTAGACAGAACTGGGAAGTTGCAAGATAGTCATGCAAAAAAACCAAGATGGGTGGCTTGCATGCATGTACCAGATACGACATATGTTGGTGTATGCATACATCGAAGACTTCTTATGGGCAGATATGACAACAACACAAAGGAGCGAGTCAATAAATTCATCTTTGACAATTATGTTAATTTGAAAACTTCTTTGAAACAATTCATGAATTATTACCAACGTGCACAATAAGCACGACTAGATATAGAGTAAGATGATGATTATGATGATCTATATAAGGTATCTCAATTGAGGACTTACTTTCAAATTGAGTTTGCTTCAAGAATGGTATACACACAAAACATCTTCAAAAAAATTCAGGTTGAGCTACAACGCATGATGTATTGTGAAGCTGTCCTCATGAATAATGTCTCCACATTTTCTTCTTTTTGTGTAAATGAACATCATAGAGTGTACATAACTGTTACTAAATCTAGAATAGTTTAGAAATAATTTGTTGTCATGTTTGACTCTACCTAAAACAAACTGTTATGCAATTGTCATTCTTTTGAGTGCAATGGTCTAATGTGTTGACACTCGTTGTGCATGTTAATTTGGAATTGTAGGGTCAAAAAGTTGTCAATGCAATATGTTTTAGATAGGTGGAGGAAGGACATTGTAAGGAATTATAGTAACAAACCAGCAAAAGTTTCAGGGATGTCTACAGAACCGTCAACAAGAGAAAAAGATATTTCAAACATGTGCCAATACTTCATTAGGATGTCTAGAATGTCCCAACAGCACTATGATATTGTTAGGGGTGTACTGAATCCAGCAATTCAGACATGCATAAAAGAGTAACATATGCATCCCAGTCCCAGCATAAGTAGACAATGCATAAAACTGTAGAGAACCTTATATATGTTCCATGGACGTATAAATTCTGCAGCATTTGCCCATAAATTTACGTCTAATACCTGCCCTTCTACTTCTAATACATTTGGAACATTTCAAATGTACACAGCTACAATTGTTGTTAACGTACCTTGCTTGCTCGATCATACAATTCAATGTTATTTATGGAAATTTACAGGTTCTACTATAATATGTCACATCAATTTGTTTGTTCCAATACTAAACAGTTGTGCAACACACTCCTTATTTCAGAATTCTACTTTCCCATTTTCACACAACAACCTTTCTCATATCTTCATATTTAATCTCCCTACTTGTTTGTCTAATATCAGGGTTTCTTCTAAATGCATTATATTCTTAACATTTGTCATGTACTATGCACTTCATAACAATTGCATTAAACATACTAAGCATATATTACTTTGCAGTGCAAACTTTATAATCATCATGTTAGTAGCATGTTTTTTTGCACACGACAATATAACCTACATCCATAGGTATAACATGCAAACGTAGAAAACTAAATTTTCATCCGTTTCTTCCACCCACTGGCTAATTTTTCAATTTATGTTTGTAAGTAAACAATATTTCCTGCTATTGTAGTTTCATTCAATGTCTTGAACCTCATCTACTTACACTGTCTATAACTCTTTCTAATTTTCTATTGGTAGTACATATGTTTTCCAGTGAGTTCTCAACTCTTTATGTTTTAACCAGCAAATACAAACATAGCCATCGAAGGTGTTACTCATTAACATTTATTTCATACATGTGCGTCAATGTCTATTAATTTACATATTCGTTACTTTCTGAAGTGTGCCACGATGCTTTTACACTTGCGTCATCAACATAGATTTTCATCTATGCTTTCCAGGCACACAACCACATTTCATATGTTATTTACATAATTAAAGACCCCTTAACAACAAAAAAAGGTTGGATGGCCACCATCAGTATGCAAAAAGAGTTGGAAAGAAATGATTGTTACCAACAAATACAAATATGCATATGTTAACAAGAAGAAAAAAGGGAAAACAACTGTTAAGCAAATCCCAATGTTTTTTAGTGAACAACCATACAATAACAGTACATTTTATCCATATCACACCATTTCGTTCCCTTCAAGTTTTACACAGAATCACAGAATGCCATCACCTCTACCTGTTGCACGGCTATAATTTATTGATGACCGAAAATAGCTTGGCCCATGCATTGAAGGATTTTTATTTTGCAATTGCACATCTAATTTTTGAGAACCAAAATAAAATCTGAAATATATAAGAATGTACAGACATGTGTAGCACATGTTACGCCGAATATATTTCGTAACATCTTAACCCTACCTAGTGCATGTACATCATTGTTGAAATGTACTAAACTCTTTTGTCCATTTGATGTTATACATGGACAACCTTTACATACGTGTGTTTGCAACATTAGTTTACATACTAAGCATATTTAAGTTTTTAATGGGTTTTGTTTCTCCAATTTACATGGTTGTTATAGTACATTAACAACAAGTAAATGTTACATCTCCACTTCATGCTTTCAAATTTTTACTATTATTGCATTTCTATATACTTCTACATGTTTCTTAATTGCAACGACTTAGTTGTAGGTGTCTTGTTTTGTCTATAAATTGAGATACTATCATTATGATTGTGCTTATGTTGCTACACTTGGCATGTGTTGCTCAAATATTTGTACACGTTCTTGTGCACATACCTAACATTTTTCAATCAGCGCAGCATGCCCGGAAGTATCGGACCAACCACCTATTACCAGCTTCACATTTTACCCAAAATGTAACCCCATCTCATATTACACATAGCTAACTTTTGTATTATACATTGGGGTAGTTGTCGATTGCACCTATCATTTTTTAAACTAAATGTTTGTTGTCAACACTACAATAACATGTGTGATGTTCACACCAATCATCATACCTTCACATAAATGTTTCTTACCACATGTCCAAACACTTTTTTACTAACAAGACTTCAGCACATAACATCAAAGCACTGTTACAGTGCTCCCTCCCAGATCCCTTTGTTTTGTCCCCATGTTTACTTTGCACTTTAACTACCTTGAACATCATCACCTTTTTACCTCAATGTAACACACCAACATCATTTACATACTTCAACATGTACTAGTAATTGCATGTGCTCTACACATGACTTCAGTCTACAATTGATGGGATATATCAAAAATAAATTGTATGCATCAATATTTCATAGAAAAATATATAATATCTAATATGATTCGCTGAAGTAGTATAAAACATAAGTATTGATAAAAGGAAAAAGATTGTATCCCATCTAATTCTTATTCTATAGTTGGCCGTCCTTATTTTCTATTACAAAATTATGGCCACGTCTTGGAAATTTGGCTCAAATGATTGGTACCCATATTTTTTTTCAATTCTTTGACATTGATATGTATCTATTTTTTCTTTTGAGTCATAGGGAGACCCCGCTCCCCCTCCTCCTCAAATAGGTGCCAAAGCCCGGATGACCCAAGGAGTTGGTAATTCCATTCTATCAAACTTAGTTCATATGAAAAAATTGTTCTCATTTTTTAGCGGTTGTTATTATATTAAGTACAACCATGTTTAATAATTGATTACTTTTAAGCATAACATTCTATCATCTCACTTGAATTTCTTTTTAGAAAGTGAGCATGAAAGGTAGAAAACGTCTTGGGACTTTTTGATTTGAACAAGCTAAGTTACTTTTCTTAAACATGTTGTAGTTTCAGTCTGATATTAACTCATATCCACATACATAGATATAATAATTTTTGAACTATAAGGAGGGAAAAAAATATTTTTTCATATGGTTGGAAAAAATGTTATATTCAAGTTAAATAGCTAAAATTTAGGGAAATACATCTCTTTGTGGGAATTTTTTCATTAGTATTGTTGCATCTATATGATACATATAGTAATTATTTTGTTGTCATAATCATGAGGTGATTTGGATAATAATGACAAAGTAGAAATCTAAATGAAACACTTTTCTTTCTTGTTATATTTTTTTGGAGCAATAAACCCCCATGAGATCACCACTTATAACAAGTAGAAGAAAAAAACATTTAATGAATTTTATATTTTGTGATATGTATTCAATACATTGTTGTTGTAAACTTAGTACAATTGTCACTTGTCCTCATATCACATAGCTAAGTGTTCACTTGACCGAACGGTTAGTCACAGATTGTTTCTTTGATTCCTAGTTGAAGCAGCTAGATAAAAGGAGGTGAGGTTGATAACAGCATCTAAAGACTTAGCTTCACATGTTGTGATAGGGATGGACCTTTCCTTGGTGACCATGACAATTATAATTATAAAATTATCTTAGTGTATTTTCATATAAGATGAATATTCACTACTTATGGTAGATATCATTGATTTTGTTGACTAATTAGCAAAACATAAATTTTGTGGAATCATCTATAAATAAACTTATTTAATTACCAATTGAAGTTATATGATTGGTTACCAGTGCTCTTTCATAAATAGCTATTTATGCAATGATAGGGGCTCATAGTCTATTACATTGCATTTATCTTTGAGGTTGAATTTATCAAAATACTTATTGACTTTTATTCTAAATATAATATTTCCTTCTTACATTACAATTTTAAAATGAAAAATTACAGGCGTGTCTTAATTGTAGTTCACTTGTGTACTTTGATACTAATTAATGTTTTACAATTTCTTGGCTTTTATATTTCGGTTCTACATGTTATACAATATAAAAATTGTGATATATCAAGCGACATCGCATAACAAAACTAAGATATCATATTCTAGATTTTCTTTGTGTTGTTTCTATTGTGTGGGATCTCTTAAGAGTGGTAACATGATAAGTGAAAGAATAATTATAGCAAAATTGGAGTTCAAGTTCTCAATCATATTATCAATCACTATGCCTTGATTTTGCATCGAATGAAGAAAAATATTATAAAGAAATCTTAATTATAAATAATAATAAAAAGTTAACATTCTTATGTACATGTGATATTCAATAATAAGTGTATTCTTTATCTTGATGTATTTTCATGGGTCAGAATGTAATGTTTGTAGGTTACCTTAAACATTGATTAAAATTTATATAGTCCATTATTCAATCATCCATTAAAAAAATCTAGCGTATTTCTTCGACTCAAATTGAATGATGTTATATGGTATTTATAATACATATTTTAGATCAATTTCTAGAATTGAAAATTTTAAATATTTTGACACGACGACCAGATTTCCTTTTTTCGGGGTATAACTTGAAGAAGAGGCAATAACCGAATAATCGGCTAAGAAAGGTTTAGGGAATCCCAAGTAAGTTAGAGTCAGTGTGGGATATCCCGCGGACCTGCCAAAAACAAATTCTTAGATATCTACAAAATGATACTATAATTATCACACATTTACATTTACGACAATCTCTTAGGCCATATATAGGAGAAGAGAAGGTTATAATTTGAAAGTGCAATTGTCATATATGAAGTTAGAACAAACATAAACTTTGATGGCGAAGAAATAAAATTAGTCTCAATGTTTATAAAACAAAAAAATATCCATGTTTATTTTGACATCTTCATGTGTTTTGACATGTCAAAATTAAGCTATATGTAATTTAGATGGTCTAACTTGTATACTTTATACTAAAGTTCTACTACAAATAGAAGCAGTCACACATGCTTTTTTATTGAATTGATGTTTATTATCTAATAATAAGATTCATATTTTCTGTAATAAATCAATTTGTCAGAAGCTTGTTTACTCACTTGCATACAAGATACATAATCGTCAGATATGAAATTTAAAATTTTGTTTATTGGTCTTTCTAACATGTAGCACAATAAAGGAATAATGATATATATTAATAGTTATGGTATCATTAAATTGTCACGGTTTGTGCATCTAAGATCTAATATTTAGTTGATTTAATAAGTATAACATTGATGGATACCTAAATGAGTGTGTATTGTTTTTTGAATTTTGAAATCAGCAAATTTTCACTATATGGATCTTATGTGACCATGCATATATTGACATTATCAAAACATGTAACAAAAATTGAACTTCACATCGAATAAAATTAATTTATGAATCAATTAGGTATAAATCATAACTCAACCTATTAAATCATTATTCTGTAAAAAGGTACCATTGTAGTGATAGGAAACAGATAAAAGATTATCGTCCTAACTTGATAAGAAACTAATAAATTTTGTTTTATCGTGTGACATGCACTGATGTACCTGCTTAGTTCATAGTAGGTTTGGAAGCCATGTAGAGCTGCAGGAAATTGTGATCTATTGGAATGAACACGTTAAATAAAGAGTGAGGTACCCTCTTAAGACTACGATGGAGAGGCATCTGAAGACCATGTAAAATTATTTTTGTACAGAGCAACAAGCAGTTTGATCTAGTGGAAAGAACATGATGGATAAACATGGAAATTAACCAGGAGGAACACGCATATATATTGGATATCTAAGAATGATTCAACAACAAACAAACCTGACTTCATTTGTTGTTGAGGGGGACCAATCCTACACACGAATGACGGAAATAAATAAGAACTTGATTGTGATCAGTATGGTATATAATAACTTAAATTCAAAGTGTACCTTGGAAGTTTTGTATGTTGCGGCAGAACTATCATAATCAAGTTGCACGTCTTCTAAGAAACTACATTTAAACCCCGAATTGTAGCAAGTAGAATTGGGGATTGAGGAAGGAAAGACATATTCATCTATGAAATTGGCCGAAGCGCAGAACACTTCCATGTCATGGCATAATGATAAGAAGCCACAGCTGGTGGGAGTCATTCTTTGGAGGGAGAAGATACGACGATCTGAATTCCTAGTCGACAAAATTGTCTAAATTACTGATCCTTCGTGGTTAATATCTATGCTTCAATTATTTACATATATGTAGTATAGAATTTTGGCATAGCTAAGATGACGATCACCTCGAGCTGATTAGAAAGGGCATGTATGTCTGCCTGGATTTGGGGTGTAACCCAATTGGAACTCAATCGGGATCCCTCAATAGATGGCTCACATTAGCAGGAGCAACCCTGAGCAGAGGGTGCACATGTGATCCAGGTGATCAACGGCATGAAGCCGAGCATATTCTTGCACGACCCAACAATGGTGTCATCCTTCTGGATGTGCCTTGACAATGAGGAAGAGTGGGCAGTTAACAGTCGCAGCTCGCTAGAGTTCGTAGAGCAGTCGTAAGAAGCTCTTGGACTGTATGGAATATTTGGAACCCCAGATGCCTACATCAACTCAAGTACTTGGTCGTAGTAGTCAATGTGATGAGCACCTATACCATCACCATAAGGCACAACCACCCGATGACGATGAAGAAAAGGGAGAGCCAACCTGCGCAGTGCTTCCACCAATCACAGGGGAATAATTGTCGAAGAAACTCCATGCCTGGATCTGCATCATATGGTCAAGTCAACGACCAGTGGCCACATGAAGCGGAGACAACATGTCCACAACCAGCTACGCCATCGTGTACAACACCAACTCGATTTCATGGTATGAATCGTATCCTTAAACAAGTAGTTGGCACCAGTGCTTCATATGTTAGAAAAATTCCAGCAACACCGCACAACTCATTATAGAAGTTATCATGAGATGAAAACCACCACCCATTTTAATTCTCTTTAGGGGTGGGGTTTTGGGATGGATGAAAGACTAGGATAATATGCAACAACATCCGGAACAACATGATGCAACAGCAGATCTGAGCGCCTTGTGAAAGTGGTCGATATGGAGAATGCTTTATAAACGAAAGTCCAAACTTTGTGCTTCCTACGAAGGTGTTGTGTGAGGCGCCGTCGGAGCTTCCTCCGAGGTCTTCTGTGAGGCGCCGCCGCGCCGGATTATAAAAAATCTTTCCTCTTATAATTATATGAAGAGTCTCCATCACATAGGAAAATTGTAGCCAGTTTGGGGTTGTACGGAAACGCTTAAACGTATTTATCTTCCAAGTTTTTCTATTATCAGGATAGTACAAAGAGGTGACAGTTAATGATAGTTTTAACTGAAGAGTCCTCCTACAAATCAAACACGGGAACAAGTGTCCTCCTACAAATCAAACACGGGAACAAGTGGACGGAGACGAGTATTGTCTCTTAATATGATAAAATAGTAGATTTCTTAAGAACATGCAATAGCTCTCTTTCTTTGTCTTAACCTGCTTGCTCGGTTTACTCCCACCATGTACAAGCCAAATGCAACGACAACTACTGTACCACTACTTACAAACATCACAAATATATTCACTCACATTTAACCAACAAACTACCCATTGCTCAATCTCGTTACCAGCTACATTTGTTGTGCAGTATTTAACACGGTCAAGTGACCCATGTACGTACCTGCCTTCATAGTTGTCTGCAAATTAACATCATTAAACTTTGGTGTTACACAATTTGTCTCTAACCCATTTACCATGTTTTGGTATTAGCAAACCAAACTTACCAGCAACCACACTTGACCTTTCTTTCTACTATGACACCTTGCACACTTTTGTATGGAACGTAACACACCACCATCACATATGTGTTTCGGATCCACATTTTCTTCGGCTTTACTTACGTGCTCATCTGCCCCCAACTTTCACCAATCATCTTACCTTCATACAATTGTTTCATAACACACATCCGTACAGTTCATCACATAACATGGAACCGCCGTTGCAGTTCTCCCTCCCTTTACGCTGTAGCAATGTTTGCTTTGCCCTTTACCTTCTACAAACATCAGCACCTTTTTTGGAACAATGTAACACACCACCATAATTTCCAACTTCCTAGGGCCTTTGTTAAGATCAGCCATTAGTTCTCTCTGTTGTTCGTAACATGGTTGATCTGTTTGCTGCCACCGTGTTCACACCAAATGCAACTACAACTTCTGTATATGCACCAACCGTGTACAAACCAAATTCAACTGCAACTTATGTACCACTACTTACAAAGATCACTAACATCTACCATCAACTCTAACCGACCAAACTACCTATTTATAATGTTACAATGTTATCTTTAACAACCGTCCCTGCAACCAACCTTGACCTTTCTTTCTTCTTCGACACTTATCATAGTTATGTCAAACACGTAAGACGACACTTTACACGCCACCATCATATATTTGTTGTTGCACCTGCTTCATCCTCCACATGACATAGATGCTCTGGTTCACCCAACATTCATGAATAAAATACATCTGAACCTTACATTCCATTGGCTATAAATTTCAACAACATTTAGCAGACCAGAATGCCAACACCACAGACTCGTTACCGCTTACATGTTATCTACTGGGAACCCCATGCTCACTGAGATTTACATATACGAGCTACTTATACAAGCAAATTTTATTTTCTGACAACGAGGTGTTCAACAGAATCCTATTATATTACTCTGTTGCCATACATCACTTCAAAAATAAAGTTTGTTTCATAATTTCGATAAAATAAGCTATTAACGTCGATTATATAAGAACACGCAATCACATTCAATATTTCAGACTAAGATATTAGCATCAGTGTCATGTTACATATTGCCTATTTTAAGAGACGCCGGTAGTATAGGAGGCCTCCTATAGAAAATGTATAGGAGACCAATCAATTCCCGACACCTGGCCACTCCCCCACCACCATCCAAAAATAAAAGGCAATTAAAACAATAACTCCCATATTATCTTTCTACATTCCCGTAAAAGCAGCCAACAGACTGAAGGACTCTGTGCCGCGTTCTTCTTTTGCCGCGAAGAGTTCTTTTGCTGCAAAGAGTTCTTGCCGCGTTCTTCTTCTCGGACTGAAGGACTCATGCCCAAAAGTTGACGTCCGGTCACTTCCAAAAGCATTGTTCGTCGAGCAGGTTGTCAGTTTCCGAACACCAATACTAGAGGCCAAGTTTATCTCTGTCGGTGTATTTGTCTTCTAACACTACTACACTTATAACGTCACTTTTAAAGGTGTCGGTTGTATAAATACGACACCTAAACAATACATCGTCGGTTTATAAAATAAATCGACGTCGATCTGTGAAGGGCGACCAGATACGGGTATCGCTTTTATTTAGTGTCGGTTCCTTAATAACAAACCGACGCCTAAAATTAACCGCCAAATCTAAAATTTCCAGCGAAAAAAATTCCTCCAAAAATTAACATATGGCGTCGGTTATTAACTAATAAACTGACGACTAAAGGTTATTCGTGAGACAGAAATTGGGCACATTTTGGTCGTCGATTTTACAACAGTGACCGACGCTTATGGGTTTTCTCGCGCTGTCCGCGGAAAATTTTTCACACCCTTTGAGTGCTGATTTTTGATATAAACCGACGAATATGGTCATTAATCGAGACAATTTTTTTAATCGGCATATGTAGCACTACTACAAAAATGCTTTTTACAACGGGAAAAATACAACACTTTTGTTGGTTGTGTTGTAGTTAGCATATCTTTTACAACAAGTCTATTTGTGTGTTGTGAATTATATATTTTATACAACACAAGTTATATACAACGGGCCAAACTCGTTGTAGTATATGTGATACTAAAACAGGTGCTAAATTGTTGTAATAGACTGTAATATCACAACATACTCAACCCAGTTGTAAAAGACCATAATTACACAATATGCTCTAACCCGTTGTAATAGTCACGTATGATAACTTGTTGTAATAGATCATCATTACACAACATACTCTAAACCGTTGTAAAAGATCATAATTACACAACTTGCTCTAACCCATTGTAATAGTCATGTATGTTAACCCGTTGTAATAGACCATCATTACACAACATACTCTAACCCGTTGTAAAAGATCATAATTACACAACATGCTCTACTCGTTGTAATAGTCACATATGTTAACTCGTTGTAATAGACCATCATTACACAACATATTATAACCCATTATAGTATACTATAATTACACAACAGGCTTTCACCTATTATAATTGTTACCCGTTGTAATAGACCACAATCACACAATAGGTTTGCACGTCATTTGTTGTACATGTACAACAAAGAATATATGTGTTGCATAAAATGAAGCTGGTTCAGCGGTTTGAGATGCGCCTTAGTTTCAAGTGGTCTCAAGTTCGAAACGTTGTGTCTAGATGTATTTTCATTTTGTCTCAACATGTTATATACAACACCCCTATTACAACAGGTGTGTTCAATGAACTACAACATGTATTAACTGTTGTATAAAATACATATATTACAACATGCACAACACCTATTGTATAAAGAACCCCCCATAAGACCACACGATCTAATACAACAGTTGACACCCGTTGTAAAATGGAAAAATGAACGGTTGTAAAATCCATTTTTTGTAGTAGTGTAGATAGACGTTGGTTTGTTTCTAGTTAAAACCGATGACTATCATTGAGAATAAGTGTCGGTTTTTCTGTAGAACCGACACCTTTAGGTTTATGTGTCGGTTTTATTTAATAACCGACACCGAATGTTAACTTAATAGCACCCGCGCGAGCCCGACTCTTCCCCTTTCTCTGTTTCATTCATCTCAATTTCGAGGGTTTAAGCTTCAGCGACGATTCCTCTGCTCACCGCTCATGTGTCGCCGCTCGCCTCCACCACCGTCGTTTGCTGGTCCTCCGGCCACTGCGCTCCAGGCCGGCTGCCGCCCTAGCTCGATCGCCCGCCCTCTCTGTTCTCCGCCCACCTCGTCTGCCCTCTCTGTTCGCCGCCCACCTCAGCGCCACCAGTAGCTATGCGCGGTACCTCTCTGCTCGTCGCCCTCTCTGCTCGTCTGCCCTCTCTGCTCGCCGCCCACCTCGGCGCCATTATCACTGACCAGTAGTTGCGGTGTCGGCGGCTAGTCAAGGGACAAGAGGCAACTTGGGTTGAGCCAATGGACCTGTGAAGTTTCAACTTTTGCAAGGTGTAGAGGAGCTTGTCCGCCTAGATTCTGCTTATCGAAAGGTGAGGAACAGGTTACTTTGGAACCTTCACCCTACTCCTACTGTTTGCTTTGCTTGATTTTTGATTCGTCTCGTTACAAAACAACAGCCTGGAACCGATAGATTCAGTCTCTTCTTAGGGACTTGTCTTCCTCAATTAGAGTGATCCCGAAAGTCTTACCTACTAAAATGCAAGCTTATCTGCCACAATGATTGGAGGAACATAATTAGCATATCTTCTTTCCTGCTGTTTGTATCCCTAGAAAATAATGTTCTATGGTGTGACAGAGTGAACTAGGTATGGATCCCAAGTAGATGAAGTGGGTATTAGGGGACATGACATATAAATGTTGAAAGTTTTCTGCTCTTTACTCTTTTAATGCTGAAACATGAGATCTTTCTGTTGCTTTTCTACCTTTCATGCATTAGATTTTAGTTCAAAGATGAGACAATTTATATTATAAGTAATCTCTTTCAAAGAAGAATGTATGAATCTATATTTACATTATAAATAATCTCTATCAAAGAAGAATGTATGATTCTATATTTCAAATCAATGCATGGTGTTTCATGGTCTCTCTTCCTAATGAGTTTGGTTACAAATATCTATATATCAGGTTAAGGACATGTTTATGTTGTGACATGTTGAGTTTTTTTCTATGTTATACCCACCACAATTTGTGTTATAAAATAATATATTGATTAATTTAAGAAGCATTGATATGTTGTTATGGTTGTCCACAAGTGTTTTTATAAGAAAATTGTGTGTTGAATGAGGTTGTGAATAAGGGACTGGTGTTATATTATGTTGGCCTAGTAACCCGTCCAAGATTTACTCATTAGGAGTAAATCTTGGATAGTCCCCAGTTTGGGATTGTTCTTGAACACCTAATCTCACTTAGGATGTAAGTGTTAATGTGTATTTGGTTTTCAAGAAAATTCTGGTAGCATTTCCCCGTTTGTTCTCTAAGTACATATGTACTTGGAAAATAGCGGGGAAATGCTGCCGAAATTTTCTTGAAAACCCAATACACATTATACACTTACTAGTGAGATTAGGTGTTCAAGAATGAGATAGGTGGTACACATTTATTATATATAAGAATGACATCACATGTATAAACCCTAAAGTTTTAACCATAAACTCTAATCTGTTTACCCTAGACCCTAATCTTGTTGTAATATATACTTATTTTCTCTTTGATCATGGAATGGATAGATCATGGATGTCCATTTGCAATCGCTGCACCCCAGAGTTTATTTCTGTTCTTGATCAGTTTATTAGATTTGTCGAGGAACATAGGAAACAACCTGGAGATAGGTTCTACTGTCCATGTAGGCATTGCAATAACAACTTGAAAGTCAGTACTGGTGACGAAATCAGAAGTCATGTCATGTGCAACGGGATTGTACAAGGCTATACAAAATGGCACTAGCATGGAGAGATTTCAAACCCGAAACCAGTGGATGTCAATAGCAGTGCTTGTGTGGAAGAAGAAATTGCCTTCGATGATGTAGATGTGAACGAATAAGTTCCAGTAGACATCGTTGATGCGATGTTGGATAGTTGTGGGGTAGAGCACACCAAAACTGATCTACCTCCCATGTTTAGAAACATTGTGCATGATGCTGAGATACCGTTATACACGGGTTGTAAGTTTACGAAGCTTAGCGCTGTGTTTTTTTTTGGTGAAACAAGCTTGTCTATTGATACCAAAACTTTGGGCATTTACAAAAAAAGAACACCCCCTATCCATAAAAAGAAAACAAGAGAAGATCCCACGCAAGGGATCGATCACCACCTACCAGCAGGACCACACACAACCAAGAAATAGGCTCAAAGCCACAACAGAAAAAAAAAAAAAGATAAGATACAGGGAGTGACTAACACAGCATGCCAGCCACCAGCCCAAACACTAGCATTAAACCAAACTAAAAGATGTGCTTGAGCCGCTAGCCAGAAAGCCATATCAGCAAAACCTGTAGAAACCAACTCTACTGCAGTGCATAATCACCATACAACCCGGGCGTGCAAACCTATGGTCATGATTGGAAAGTACCCAGGACAAAATCCCAAACAGCAACACATAAGCAACCCAAAAGAACCCCCCCCCCCGAAAAAGGGATGATTCAAATAGTGTCGATAATCTGTTCGAGGTCACAACTTGGAACTCTGCCATCTTTCCTTCTCTTCCTTTTAGGCTTAGAGATTCCCACTCTAACTTTATAGACAATTAGGGGGTCAGGCAAATCAAAATCTTTAGATCGAAGATCATCATCCACATGTTGCTCCCTTCCTTGTTTATAATTGAAAGAGAACCCACAACTTTCCCATATCTTCTCAGCATGTGCCTGATTGCTGTCACCAAAATCACCATGGGGCCAAACAAAAGTCTCAAGCTCCCAATCTAGATTAAGGCTCTCAAACCGTTCACGCTGAAGAAGATTATTACCCATGTCTGGTTCTTCTAAGGAGAACACATTTCCATGAACATCACATGTAGGATTGCTAAAACCAACTTTACACCCCACTTCATTAGTGGGATTGATCGTGTGTGAGGAAGCGATAAGAATGTCTCCACCATTCCCTGTCACCTCCATCACCCCAAGATTAGAAGCTAGATTAACTCCCACAGCAGCTTTGTCAAATGAAATAACAGAAATCCCCTTAGAAACTCTGTTCTTCTCTTTGACATTTCGTCGAGCAGTTGAACCTTTACCATATCAGAGCCGGAGTTCATCCAGTGATCTCATCTTTCTCGAATTTGAAGGACAGGAACTCCGCTTATGACCAAAATGTTTACAACTTGTACACACAGACGGCTTGGCAATGATATCGACCTTCAGAGTTTTCTTCACTCCATCGATTTCAACCATCACCTCCTTGGGAAAGGTATCTGAATATCTCAACTCTACACAGACTTTGGCATCTTTAAGACAACTTGCAGTAATGGAGGTGTCCTCGTAATCTAAGGGCTTACCAATGGCACTGGATACTCGAGATAGTCTGACCAAGCTCCAGGGAATGCCAGGATTCTCGATTTTCAACCAGATCGGGGCAGAGATGAAAGAGAGAGGGTCGAGCCTAGAACCTGGCTCCCAAGGCTGAACGATAAGCAAGGAGCCATCCATCATCTAAGGAGCTTCATCAAGGACTCTCTCTCTCTCTCTCTCAGTGGAGGACGGCATTGACACTATGAAGCCCTTCGTCTCTTCAGCTATCATCTCAAATGGGCCACTGGGACGCCACTGCCTTCTAATCCACCCTTGTAGCTGGCCTTCAAATGGCTTCCGCCCTAAGAATTGAATGGAGAGATATGTACTCCAGTCTGGATCTGAATCGCCTTAACTGGAGATGGAAGCACATCGAACACCATCCTTCAACTCAGGGGGAACAAATGTCAATACAGAGATGTCCTCAGCAGTGCAGCCAGCTTGACTGGCGAAGCACCAGTCTGCGACTAGGCCGGAGGTGCGAGGCGCCTCTGCATCATCGGGATGAGGAAGAGATTGAGAAGGGATTGCTTGGGGAGGAGGAGATTGATTCGAATCGGATGAAATGCCTCTGTCTCCGTCATCCTATAGAAAAGTCGTCGATGTGGCATCAACGACCCCCTGCTCAGAAACCGTTAGTGTAGGAGAAGAACGGCTATGATCTACGATCTCCTCTCCATTAGCCCCTTCTTGGATTGATGGAGTAGCCGATGAGTTTGGCTCTCTTGTCGCTTCACCACAGACTCTTCCTTCTCCCCTAGGGTTTCTTCCCCCCCCCCTCCCCGAGCTCTCCCCCTTTCGCGGGCCATCACTAACCTTAGCTTAGCTATGTGTTGAGATTGTATAAACTGAAAGCTAACAATCGATGGAGCGACAAAAGCTTCACGTCATTGTTGTCTTTGTTGAAAGCTGTTACGACCCCACCTCCCGATAACCCCCAATTAAGGGAGACCGAGAGGTCGAAGTCGCACCCATGACTTCCGGATCAAAGGTTCGGCAATTAACCAAGAATAATTATCAAATTTTAACATACTATACTGAAAGATGTAAGAAAATAAATTTTTTGCATACCTTTTGAAAACTTGGATCTCTAAACTTCTAACCACGCCGATACTAATCTATCTAATCCTCCTTTGCACTTTAATTCTCATTTAGTATCACATATGCCACTTTATTGTTTATTCTTTTCATTGTACCTAAAATGCCGACAATAAAATGTCGGTCAGCCGTAGCTGGTATGTGGGGGAAACAATAAACATGCAACTATGATAAAAATGTAATCATTCAATTACTTATTTAACAACCAATATTACGTTTTAGATATAACTCCGCGATCCAAGAGTACCCTATCCTCTCTGTTGTCCCCATTAAACCCCTCATGATCCACCTATAAGTGAACCAGTTTCTAGGGTTGAGTCACATGGCACTACTCGTAAGTAGACCACTCCTTAACTCGGGGTATGCTAAAGAGTCTCATGGCACTACACGTAGGTAGCCCAGTTTCTAACTCACGGTAACCTAGATCTTACTCTAGGATTACCCCTTTTTTAGCCTTTTCAAAGTAACAGAAGTGGACCCGGATCTAGCCAGTTATATATGCACATTTATGGTGATAATCATAGTCACTTTATAGTGGCATGAAATAAATAAACATCCAAACAGTTTAGTTGCATTCAATGCGATTAAACATCCGGGAAACCATTGGGAAACTAAAGCGGTTATTCATAATCGTAACCACATACCTGTCTTGGAGATCTCAAGCAACAATTATCCAAATCCAACTAGATGTCCAATCAAGCAAGCCAATCAATCAAGCAAACATTGATCCTGAAAACATGTATAATGTCTAAATGTCACAAGCATATCCCAAACAACTCCTTATTGACTTGGGACACCTTTCTAAGGTTTCTAAGTCTCATTAGGATGCATTAGGGTTTCTTAGATCAATTTCTCAAACTTTATCCTTTTTAAGTTAACAAACCCTAAAACAACTTTTCTACTCATAAAAACCCTAATTACTCAAATTATCCACATTAAGGATCTTTTATGCTCAAATTAGCTTAGGATCATCACATCTCTATTTTATTCGTGGATTTACACAATTAAACCAATTAAAAGACATATTCATCAAGATTAGGGTTTTCAAGCTCATTAGTGCATAATCATGCACGAAACCCTAAATTAAACCAAATATATAAAAAGATCATATTTTTAAATCCTATTTTCTCTTTCATTAACAACAGGTTAATATCAGCTTGAATTATCCATCTATCATCAAATCTAAGGGTTTTTCCTTAATTAAAACACTAAAGATGATAGCTTTATGTACTTTTCCAATTTCATGCATATTTAAGCACATAAACTCTAAATTAGACTAATCATGTGCAAAGTTATTCCTTTTTTAACATAATGTACCTTTTTACATTTAACAGGTTATTATCAACTATAGTGATCCATTAAACTCTACTAACTACAATAATCATCTCAAAATAGAGTTTCTTAATCATTAAAGTATTAAAGATGATTACTTCCATTAATTTTCAGATTGCAATTAGAATCAGACTTCAAACCTAATTTTTTTGAATTCCTCTCATTCTGAGGATCATTTTTCATATAAAACTTGTTTTAATCCGAGCTACGGTTTATTAGCTATGATTTTTACATTAAATCACTTACTTGACCAATCGGATGGTGCCACATCATCCAGCTCATGCAACGCGGCCCGCCTTCAGTTTATAACCGAATGTCGATTTTACCCTCCACTTAAGAGGTCCGTCTTTGGCGCGCTGAGGGGTAGCATGGTCAAATGCCGCACGTGCCTTCTTCTTCCTTGGATCCGCGGCAGCAGCGCTGCCCTAGCTGCGATGGAGCAGCTTCCGCGCGGCTCTAGCCTTCTGTTCAGGACCGGATCTTCACCGGAAGTGCCTCCCTTGCCTCCGCCGCCCTTGGGCGCACCTGGGGCGCAGCCCAGATCGCGGCATAGACGGCTCTTTTGTGGGCAATAGGTCTGCAACTCGCGGCCAAGGTTTGGCCCTCCAGCAGGTGCTACGTGGATATGGGGGTACGGGGATGAAGGAAGAACATCGCTAGGCCTTCGTGAGAGTATCTCGCAACCAACAAGACTTCTTAACAGTTCCCCATAGAACCAGGGTCGTGTTTCCCATCTTGGTTAGGGTTTTACGTGAAGGAAGAAGGAGAAAGGGAATTGCTGCGTGGGATTCTTTCCAGAACTCGAACCAAGACCTTACCCCTTTTATAGGGAAGAGAAACGAAGCCATAGGATGGCTTTCCTTAAAGAAACGAAGTCCCTATTCTAATGGGAATCGTTTTCCTTCAAAGAGATGCAATTCTTCTCTCTTTCTCTTTCTCTCTCTCTCTTAGATATTTCATATTACTTGGATATTAGGAAATTCGAAATTCCTCTCCTTCACTCTCTTTATTTGCCTTTTAATCTATTGGCCACGAATATATATATATATATATATATATATACCCGATCTCCGTCCCTAGCATCCTTACCACCACCGCGTATCTCCAAGGTCGAACGAGGTCTTCCTCCGCATCAGGGTCGATCTCCAACGTCGGGGTACCGTCCATGTCCTCGAGAGAAACCGCGGCCCTCGGTAGGTTGTCTTCAAACAGCTTTTCAAGGAAAAACACCTCCGTCTGTTCTCCAACGGCTGCCTTCCCAGCATCCGCTTCTTTCCTTTTCGTCACACAAGCGTACGAGACTCCGTCCACCCTACCAGCAGCCTGGGCCGTTGCCGGAGATCCTCCCAGTCTCGAGTCTATGGCTTGCACCTCTAGCCCTGACTGTTCCTCCCGATTGGTGTCACCCCCTCCTTGCTCCCGCATACCAGCCACCGAGAAGTTGAGACTGATCTCGGGGATGGACAGGGTCATGGCACCTTTGCGTTTCCCCATTTTTCTGTGTTACCCCCCCCCCCCCGCCGCTATCGCCAGGCAAGTTCCCCGTCTCCTAATCTGCTCTATCCATCCCTGCTCCTGGATCGAAAACTTGATCATCTCCACCCCCCTCGGGATCGCCCCCCCCCCCGATCGCCCCCTCGATCGCCCCCTCTCTCCCCCAGAAACCCTAGCGCCGCCATTTTAGTCCCAACTATAAACATGCAACTATGATAACAATGTAATCATTCAATTACTTATTTAACAACCAATATTATGTTTTAGATATAACTCCGCGATCCAAGAGTAACCTATCCTCTCTGTTGTCCCCATTAAACCCCTCATGATCCACCTATAAGTGAACCAGTTTCTAGGGTTGAGTCACATGGCACTACTCGTAAGTAGACCACTCCTTAACTCGGGGTATGCTAAAGAGTCTCATGGCACTACACGTATGTAGCCCAGTTTCTAACTCACGGTAACCTAGATCTTACTCTAGGATTACCCCTTTTTTAGCATTTTCAAAGTAACAGCGGTGGACCCGGATCTAGCCAGTTATATATGCACATTTATGGTGATAATCATAGTCACTTTATAGTGGCATGAAATAAATAAATATCCAAACAGTTTAGTTGCATTCAATGCGATTAAACATCTGGGAAACCATCGGGAAACTAAAGTGGTTATTCATAATTGTAACCACATACCTGTCTTGGAGATCTCAAGTAACAATTATCCAAATCCAACTAGATGTCCAATCAAGCAAGCCAATCAATCAATCAAGCAAACATTGATCCTGAAAACATGTGTAATGTCTAAATGTCACAAGCATATCCCAAACAACTCCTTATTGACTTGGGACACCTTTCTAAGGTTTCTAAGTCTCATTAGGATGCATTAGGGTTTCTTAGATAAATTTCTCAAACTTTATCCTTTTTAAGTTAACAAACCCTAAAACAACTTTTCTACTCATAAAAACCATAATTACTCAAATTATCCACATTAAGGATCTTTTATGCTCAAATTAGCTTAGGATCATCACATCTCTATTTTATTTGTGGATTTACACAATTAAACCAATTAAAAGACATATTCATCAAGATTAGGGTTTTCAAGCTCATTAGTGCATAATCATGCACGAAACCCTAAATTAAACCAAATATATAAAAAGATCATATTTTAAATCCTATTTTCTCTTTCATTAACAACAGGTTAATATCAGCTTGAATTATCCATCTATCATCAAATCTAAGGGTTTTTCCTTAATTAAAACACTAAAGATGATAGCTTTATGTACTTTTCCAATTTCATGCATATTTAAGCACATAAACTCTAAATTAGACTAATCATGTGCAAAGTTATTCCTTTTTTAACATAATGTACCTTTTTACATTTAACAGGTTATTATCAACTGTAGTGATCCATTAAACTCTACTAACTACAATAATCATCTCAAAATAGAGTTTCTTAATCATTAAAGTATTAAAGATGATTACTTCCATTAATTTTCGGATTGCAATTAGAATCAGACTTCAAACTTAATTTATTTGAATTCCTCTTATTCTGAGGATCAATTTTCATATAAAACTTGGTTTAATCCGAGCTACGATTTATTAGCTATGATTTTTACATTAAATCACTTACTTGACCAATCGGATGGTGCCACGTCATCCATCTCATGCAACGCGGCCCGCCTTCAGTTTATAACCGAATGTCTATTTTACCCTCCACTTAAGAGGTCCATCTTTGGCGCGTTGAGGGGTAGCATGGTCAAATGCCGCCCGGGCCTTCTTCTTCCTTGGATCCGCGGCAGCAGCGCTGCCCTAGCTGCGATGGAACAGCTTCCGCGTGGCTCTAGCCTTCCGTTCAGGACCGAATCTTCACCGGAAGTGCCTCCTTTGCCTCCGCCGCCCTTGGGCGCACCTGGGGCGCCGCCCAGATCACGGAATAGGTGGATCTTTCATGGGAAACAGGTCTGCAACTCGCGGCCAAGGTTTGGACCTCCAGCAGGTGCTACGTGGAGATGGGGGTACGGGGATGAAGGCAGAATATCGCTAGGCCTTTGTGAGAGTATCTCGCAACCAACAAGACTGCTTAACAGTTCTCCATAGAACCAGGGTCACGTTTCCCATCTTGGTTAGGGTTTTACGTGAAGGAAGAAGGAGAAAGGGGATTGTTGCGTGGGATTCTTTCCAAAACTCGAACCAAGACCTTACCCCTTTTATAGGGAAGAGAAACGAAGCCCTAGGATGGCTTTCCTTAAAGAAACGAAGTCCCTCTTCTAATGGGAATCGTTTTCCTTCAAAGAGAAGCAATTCTTCTCTCTTTCTCTTTCTCTCTCTCTTAGATATTTCATATTACTTGGATATTAGGAAATTCGAAATTCCTCTCCTTCACTCTCTTTATTTGCCTTTTAATCTATTGGCCACGAATATATATATATATATATATATATATATATATATATATATATATATATATATATATATATCCTTAGGAAAATACTTCCTTTTATCAAATTTACATAATTAATGGATTTTGTATTCCCATTATCTCTTTATTTTATAATTATGGTATTTTCTCTTCCTTTTCCTTTATTGGGGCTCCTTGGCACCAAAGAAACTTTATTATTTTGAAATTCTCTTTATTGGATATTTATTATCCTTCTAGATGCATTTTTTCACATTATCTTGTTTATTTCTCATTTAATTATCTCTTTTTGAGGATTTATTTTTATTTCTATCTCATTTTCCTTATTGGTATTCCTTTCAACATTAGGAATCCTTGGGATATGAAATTCCACCAAGGATTACTCCATTATACCACTTTTTACTTATTTTCCACATTTCTTCAATATTTTCAATTTCTTTCTTATTAAAGAAATACTTAATTAAACTTTTCTTCTCTTATTGCCTTTTCTTTGCAACTTTGGACTCCTTGGTACCCAAGGAACCCAAGAGGCACGAAATCCTCTTTGGATTTGCCTTCTAGAGGTTTCCACATTATTCTTTTCTCAAATATTCAATTATTCATTACTAATTTAATTTTCTTTGTTATTTGGGGCCAATAGCCAATAAAGCCCACAAAGCACCCAATCAAGGCTATTGTGAAAGGAATCCATTTATTCAAAACAAATCACATCATTATTTGTTCAATTATCCTTAATACGAGAAATCACATTTCTCACCAATTGAACCCAAAAAATTGGGGTTATAACAAAAGCAATTCCTCCTGAAGGAAACGAGATGTCGATCTCAACATACCGGTTAAAGAAATTATTGTGCCCAATGGGAATGGAGGCCAAGAAGATACACGCATGCAAGAATGATTGTGTAAATTATCAAAAGGACTATGTGGATTTGAAAGATTGTCCAAAATGTGGTGCGTCAAGGTATAAATTGACAACTTCGGGGGAGTCCAAAACTGGTTCTCCCGCCAAGGTGATGTGGTATCTACCTATAATACCACAGTTTCAACGCTTGTTTGCCAATCCTATAGATGCGAAGAATTTGAGGTGGCATGCAGATGTTAAGAAAAATAATGATGGGATCCTACGACATGCGTCTGATTCCCCACAGTGGAAGAAGATTGATTTATTGTACCCTGAATTTGGTGAAGAGGACAGGAATCTAAGACTTGGGATTTGTACAGATGGGATGAATCCGTACGGGACATTGAGCAGCCAACATAGCACTTGTCCAGTTATACTTGTTATATACAATCTTCCTCCCTTGTTGTGTATGAAAAATAAGTGAGGGGCATCACAATGATGAACAAGTTAATACATCAAAGGGGCAATGGACCCAAATTGGCTGTGGATTTTGATCAGGCAGAAATCCATATGGAGTGAACCGCAACTCATTTGTTTCATATCTTGGGGTTCTTACTCGCAGCCATTGCAGTCCTATCCTAGAATCATGGCATAAAGTTTCTAAAGGGAAGAAAGACCACTTATGGAAGGAACTATGCGTGAGTTATTATTATTTGTAATTCTATTTGTGTAGACTACTAATTTTTAGGATACTAGTTAATAGCAATTCTATTTAATTTGCAGAGCATATTTGATCTGGATGAAAAGTTGCATCGTAAATGTGTGATGCAACGTTGTGGGAGTGTCCTAAGGAACTATAGGACCAATCTCACCCGAGATTACATACGCGATGTTGATAATAGGTTCTTGATTGATTCCAATTCTTGACATTGATCAGTTTTTCACTAACTCTACACTAATAAAAAAATTTGTATTCTCTTTGAAAAATAAATATAGGAAGAAGGAAGCCACACAGCAATGGAACTACTTGGACCCCAAAGACTGGGAGGAGTTTGTTACCCAAAGAAAAACAGATGAATTCAAGGTATTAAGCGTCACTCTCAATTTAATTAATATACGTTTTTATTTATTCACCTATTCAAGATTAATCTTTAGTGTTACTAACCAAATCAATGTGCTAACTAACTAGGCTATCAGCGATGCTCAACGAGCAAGGCGTCCACTGAATGTGCACGACCACACAATGGGTCCAAGATGATATGTAGGCGTTCGCCATAGACTACAGGTTGAGTCTACTCAGCCTACTGCTACTCAGGAGACTGCAGAGTCCTCTACTGCTGCTCCCGCACCTTTGCCTCGCCATGCTATGTGGATAGCTGGGAGGCAAAACAAGAAGGGAGAGATACCGAAGCCCGCAACCACTGAGGTGGCTGCAAAAATGGTAAAAATCAACTCTTAGAGCAATCTATCGATATTGGTTATTGTTATGTTTACTTACAAATTTTTGTTGATGGTGATTAGCGGGAGCTGCACGAGCAGAGGAAGGAAGGCAAGTTTATCCCTCAGGGCATAAGGAATGAACTGACAGTTGCTCTGGGTAACCCAGAGAATCCTGGACGTGTAAGGGGTGCAAGCGCTGGTGTGGACATCAAAGCATTCTTTGAGCCATCCCAGCACAAACCTGTCCCAAAAGCGGGACTTTCACAAGCTAAGGTAACTTATTCTTATTTTAGAACGTTATTGTGAAAGGGAATTCAATAATCAGAAACTAGCATTTCTTTTATCTGTGTATAGGTAGATTCCTTAATTGATAGGAGAGTCCAGGAAGTACTTGATAAAAGACTCCATGAAGCAATTAATAAGTAACAGGCATCTCAGACTGTCACTCAGACAGTACCTGTGGCGGACCTCTCTTTTCCTAATGCTCGTACTACAGAGGTTGGGAGTAATCATATAGACCCTACAACCTAGCACGTCCTCTGTAAGTATTTTTATGGCATATATAATAGCTAGTCTGTTCAAGATGATATGTTTGTGTATATATGCATATAACATTCTTTATGTAAATTTGTAGGGGTTGAAGCCATACCGACTAAAAATGAAGGATATATCGTTGCAGAGCTATCAGCTTACCCACCCCTTAAAGGGTGCATGTTTCATGGGAGTTCAGTACTAGATGGCATGGTACGTGTGAGACCGATACATATACTCCCTGGCTAGATGAATCTTGCACTGCCTCCTACACACCCAGATGCTGAAACACTTAGTGAGGCAGTAGGCGGAGTGATACTGTGGCCCGAAGCAGATGTCCTCTATATTGATATTGTATGATAAATTTTTATTACTTTAATTTGTTAGTGTGTGTATATATATGAGTCAATTGATATGAAATTATATATACAGGTCAAAGAGACGAGACCCGCTACATCTCGGCCTCCACCTTTTCGACTACCAAGTTGACTTCCAGGAGACCTACACGCCTCGATAGGTCCTAATTGTAGGAGTGTGGCAGTATGGATCGGCGAACATAATCCAAATTGCCCTATAAATGTTACTATTCCGGAGAATGTTACAGGTAAATCATACGATAACAATCTATTTATACAAGTTTAGCATATGTATTAATTCATACGTAATAGAAATTCTGGATTTTTATTAATGCAGGTCAAACATTCGGAAACAACATATTTATACAAGATATTTTGGAGTTGTTTAGTTATGAATGGCTGAACACATCTATGATAGAGCTATGGATATGGTGAGATTAATGCATACGGCAATCTGGTTTATACATCCATATACCTTGTTTTATATACGGCAATTTAGTTTCTTATATATTAATACATACATAATATATGTTTTGCAGCCATTTACACAAGACATGTACAAATTTTGGGTTTTTCCATGTGGGATTTTTGGCTCCAACTTTGATTAGTGTTGTAGATACAGAACCGTATTCAGTTACTTCATATTGTTGTGATGCTTTTGAATATTTTGGTAAAAATAATAAGACGATGATAATAGCTCCATTCAATGTCGAGTAAGTTTACTTTGTTTGTAATTTGGACTTAAGCAATTTACATTTTTATTGCGGATATTGAGTTAATAATTTTCTACTTTATTACCTGTAGTGATAAGCATTGGGAGTTATTAGTTATTGTCCCCAAGACATTCACCATCTTTTATCTAGATCCTGTGGGGAGTGAGTTGGATGTATTATATGGACATGCAATTAAAAGGTCATTATTCTCGTGAGAAATATTTTATGTTTTTATATTTGTTAACATCTGTTACTGCATTACTATTTAATTATGCAATTTAATGTGTTACATTAATATATATAGGGCTTTACAAGAGTACAAAAAAGTTGGAGGAAAGGTCCCCAGCGAAAAAATCTGACACTCATTTGGGAGAATGTGAAAGTAATTTCCTGACTCCAATGTATATATTATTTATGTGAACTGTGCTTATTTATATTTTTAAATATTTTGTATGTTTCAATTTATAGTGTGCTACACAAGACAACGGTTGGGCATGTGCCTACTATGTGATGCAATTTATGGACCTAATCATTAAACATGCCGTATTGGAAATCGATAACATACAACATGTATTATACATAGTCTCGTTAGATAATATAAAATATATGAATCTTATTATATATAATTATAATTATGTATATACGTCATTCTCTTTGTAGGTCTTTAAAACTGAGGACTTCAACACAGGTGCAAAGCGTTTCGATGTACATGCTCCCTATACGAGAGATGAATTAGATGTTGTAAGAGAAGATTGGGCAAAAGTCCTGCAAAGAGTGGGAATTTTTAAATATAATTTTGTTGACAATGATGACAATGGTGACAATGATGAATAAAGAATAACTTTGTTCTCATAATTGATTTTGTGTGAATGTGAATGAATTTTTATGAATTGTCATATGTGTGTGAAAAGCATCAATACATGAATGTTTCTACATGTGTCTGAATGTGAAAAGAGATGAAATAAATGGAACTGCAGGTTGCTACTGGTTTCTACATGTGTGTGATGAAAAATAATATGAAATAAATGTTCTTATACATGAGTGTGAATCACATATATATAATATTGTCCATCATGTTAATTTTGCAGGTTTGTGGCCTGTTGTTGGCTAATATCAATGGATGTCGTAAACCTGCAGTTCAGTTCCACTGAGCTGCAGGTTCTCATCCTGCGACCAGCCACAGCAGGCCTGCAAACTGATAAGAAAAAAAAAATCAAAACATAGGCGTCGGTTATTTGAAGAAAACCGGCACCAAAGACATACCGCGACGGTTTTGTACTTAAAACCGACGTCTATTTGACCGTGTTGTTAGGGGATATGACGTCAGTTAATCTTAAAAACCAACGTCTTTTCATCATATGTGGTGTCGGTTTCTTTTCGAAAACCAATTCCTATAATCCCTTTGCTGGCGTGTTTTTGGTGGCGGGAAGAGTTTTGGCGTCGGTTGTTTAATAAACAACTGACGCCTATAGTCCCTTTGCTGGCGCGTTTTCGGTGGCGGAAAGAGTTTGGGCGTCGGTTTTTACTAAACAACCGACGCCTATAGTCCCTTTGCTGGCGCATTTTCGGTGGCATAAAACGTTGTGGCGTCGGTTGGAAATCGACGCCGAATGTGTCCCCTTTAGCAGCGCCCACTTGGGTGTCGCTTTGAAACTGACACCAAAGAGCTTAAATAATCGACGCTAAAAGGCTTTTATGTAGTAGTGTAACCTTCCAGCAGTTTAGACGGTGCGTTAGCTTTTGTTGTGGTTTTTTGTTTGCTTCATGTATTGTTGTTAGTTTTTTGTTCAGAAGTTTCTACTTGCTACTGATTTGTCAAAAATGCATATACAACTTCACAATATGATACCGATAATTTAACGATGATCTTTGTTAAAACTAACAAGTGCCTAATTCAATTTAATTGGTGCTTGAAACACTCTCTGACGTTTATATTTTCAGTATATTGTGTCTTAAAGAACAGGCGACACAAGTAGAAGTATTTTAATCGTAATACAAGTAACTCGTTAATTTATGTTTTTTTAGTGAAAGCTATGTTCTTTTATGACAATGCTTTTACACGAAATATTTATATTTGTAGATTTATCAATGGAAGGGGGAAATGGTTTTGCAGATTTTGTCGATCTAGAAAATGAAAAAAAATGTTATCAACTTAGAAGATGATGTAGGTGTTGTTAATCTAGATGATGATCGCAGTAAGGATGGAGATACAAAAGTTGATTATGTGCCAAAAGTTGGAATGACTTTCAATTCACACGATGAAGCCTTTGAATTTTATAATAAATATGTTAGAGCGCAAGGGTTTAGTGTGCGGAAAGGACATACCCAAAAGAATAAAAATGATGATATAATCACTCGTTTTTTTGTGTGCAATCGGGAAGGACATAAGGCAATTCACAGAACACACCATACAAAAAAATACCCGAACGAACTCACAGATTGTAAAGCCCGCATACAAGTAAGAGTTGATGAATTTGGAAATTGGCATGTAACTGGGTTTGAAGATCAACACAACCATCCTTTCATTAGTCCAGATAAAGTTCATGTTCTGAGATCACACCGAGGAATTTCTAAAGCACAAAAAGTATTATTTGATCAATTACAAGATGCTGGAATAGGCCCATCAAAAGCTTTTGACTTTGTGGCAGCAGGGGTTGGAGGAGTTGAAAATGTTGGTTTCTTACAAAGTGACCATTACAATTATCTCAAGTCAAAGAGACAACGTGAAATGGGTGTCGGAGAGGTGCAATTATTTCTTAACATGTTAAAGAAAAAGCAAGAAGAAGATTCTAATTTTTTCTATGCTATTCAAATAGATTGTGATGGGCAGATTACAATATATTTGGTGATGTTGTAACATTTGATACTACATTTAATACTAACAAATATTGCCTTCCATTTGCTCCACTAATAGGTGTAAATCATCACAATCAGACCATTCTATTTGGAGCAGCACTATTGTTAGATGAGACTTCTGATTCATTTATATGGTTTTTCAATAAATTCTTATCAGCTATGTCTGGAAAATGCCTAAAACCATATTTACAGATCAATGTGCAGCTATGACTAAGGCCATTAGGATGGTAATGTCAGACACTTGTCATTGTCTATGTTTATGGCATATTAGACAGAATGCAGGGAAGCATCTTTCACATATTTTTCAGTCTCATTCATCCTTTAAAAATGATTTTTACAAAGCATTATATGAGGATGGATCTTTGGAGGATTTTGAACAAAATTGGGAAAACATGTTAAAAAAATATGGGGTTGAAGACAAAAAATGGTTACAAGATCTATATGCAATTAGACAAAAATGGTCATCTGTCTACCGTAGAGACTCTTTTTGCGCTACACTAACAACAACACAAAGGTCTAAAAATATAAATGGGCATTTTAAAAAATTGTTGAACCATCGTTTGAACTTATCTGAGTTTATGAAAAAATTTGACAACTTGTGGAGAAATTCAGAACAAAAGAACTGTTTGAAGATTATATTTCTAGATCTACTCATCCTAATGTGTATAATAGTGAGGTTCCCTTTCTGATGAAGTCTTCTGAGATATACACTAGATACATCTATGAATTGATAGAAGAAGAATACAAAAAACAAGGCTATTGCCTTTGTGAAGTTGTTGGCACTGAAGATGGATTGAGTCTATATAAAGTTACCCATCCTACAAAGATGAAAAGTGTATTTGTAAAATTTCATCCTACATCTCAGCTTACAACATGCTCTGTGTATGAAGTTAAACTTCATGGGAATTTTGTGTTGGCATGCAATGAGGGTACTATTCTCAAATGGAATATTTACTCTTCCTGAACATTTTATATTAAAATGGTGGACCAAATATGCAAGAGATGGAATGCCAACTTCTAAGACAATGATTGATTTGGACTCTGAAGGAGAAGAATCATTGGCTTCACGTACCAAACGGGTCACAACAAAACTACTAAATCTTGTTGTAAAGTCCTCTATTTCTAAAGAAGTTGTTGACATACTTGAAAAGGAAGTAGATGTTCTTGCAGATCGTATGGATGATTTGTATCATACATACAAAAAAGATGTAGATGAAGCCAGCATTGCTTTGGAAAAAGATGCTTCGATTTTTATTGCTGATAGAATCACTGTGCGAGCTCCTTTAGTTCCCAAAAAGAGTGGTCCAACATGTAGATTTCAAACCGCATTTGAAAGACAAAGAAAAAACAACCACGAAAGAATGCAAAAGGTTATCTTTAGGTGCATATTGTTATCATATATTTTTTATCATTACACAGTAAGAACTCCTAAAACTTTTTTACAGGAATCGTCTAGCAGGCTTCAATCCTCAAGAAATCATAATAAGCAAAAAATGACTTCATCCAAAGAGGTATGTTTATATTTTAGTTTTGTTACTCATTTATAAAATATGTTATTAGACAATACTTATACTTTATGACAAGATTTTTCAGGGATACTTACATGGAGTAAGCAAAATGTTTTCTGCATACCCACAAATTATGATACACCCTCAGGTATATGTAAGATTATATCAAAATTTATAGAATGAACAACAATTGCAATTATGATTTTGAAACTATAAAAAATTATTCTAGATGGAAGACAGATATATGGAACCGCCAATTAATCCATGTGACCTCGGAGCTACTAGTTTCAGAGCTATGTTAATGGATATCGATCAAGGATGTGTTCCATATATAAACCCACAATCTTCACAACAATTACAAAGTGATCCAAATCGGTATGTAAAATAATTGTGTACTGTAATTTTGACAAGATGTTGTTAGGTTTTTTTACTGATGAACATCTTTGTCAATTCCAGGTTTTTCTTGAATCAAGGTGCAACTATCAAGTAGTTGTAAATAGAAGAGTATTCTTTGTTCTTTGGAGAAAAGATGCCATCATGAAGATTGTTCTTTGTTTGATTAAAGTTATTTCAACATTCGACATGTTACAAGACAATAAACTTTCATGTGATTTTTATGTTTTTATACTTTTCTATGTTGTTGGATATGTGTATCTCTTTCAAAATTTATTCGCCTAAATGTGTTTAAAACATTATTTATTGCTTGTTGAACTTTTGATGTTTCATATTTTCTGCATACTTTGATCTGTTGTACTATTCCACCTTCTGTATGTTATTTTTATATAGGCATATTCACATCTGATTGTGTTGCTTTAAATAAATTTATATGTACAATCATATGTATTTTGCTTCTAATACCTCACAAGGAAAAAAATGTTATAACCAAACATAATAATGAAAATAGTATATAAAAATTATAGGTACATACAATAAATAAAATATTTATTTGCACACTATTGTGTAATTCGATTGTGATAAGTCACATGTACATATTTTTAAATATGTTTTAATTTAGATACGGTATACAAAAATGTATGTATTTATAAGAAAAAGTTACAACTCGATATAGTGAATAAAGAATTTTATCTGTACATTGGTATATATTTTGATTATGATAATTCACATGTGTGTGCAATGAAAAATTACTTTAAATAAGGTGAATTACAATGTTATATAAAAATATTACAATTAGATACGGTAAATAAAAAAAATATCTGTATACTTTTTCATTCTATTTCGATACCTCACATGTACCTATGTATAGAAAATGTCATCGGTATATATTTCAATTGCAATATCTAACATGTATAAGCATAAAAAATGGCATTCGTATGTATTTCGATTGTAATAGCTAACATGTATAAATATAAAAATATAACAATTATACACAATAAATAAAAAATGTATATATGTGGGGATATTGCACTAGATGTAAATCCGATAAGTATTTTGGTGTGTGTACGAAAATAATATAATTTTACATTGACGAGTACATACGCATACTCATATATAATTAATTATGTCATATTGTGTTGTACCCAAGTTTCCATTAAAAAATATCCATATCCAACTCCATTAATTATATCAACTTTGTACTTTATCAAAAAAAATGTTGCCCAACTTTTGGAGTGACCGGACGGAAACTTTTGGGCATGAGTCCTTCAGTCCGAGAAGAAGAACGTGGCAAGAACTCTTCGCAGCAAAAGAAATTTGTGGGCTGCTTTTACGGAAAGGTAGAAAGACAATAGGGGAGTTATTGTTTTAATTGTGTTTTGTTTTTGGATGGTGGTGGGGGGAGTGGCCAGGTGTCGGGAATTGATTGGTCTCATATACATTTTCTATAGGAGGCCTCCTATACTACCGGCGTCCCTACTTTAAGTGCATTGTTTAATTACATATCACTGCTACACACCAACTTAAGTCGTTTGCCTGTGTACCTCAAACATTACCAAGTTGTCATTCTTAAACCAAACATAGGACACTGCAACACATTACTACTTCTTGTAACGCGTGACTATATCAAGGACTAAAAAGTTTGTTGCACGGCTAAAACCTAATGTTTCGCAAGTCAACAAAAAGACCAAAATGTGTCTAGTGACACTTTCAAAGTGCATTTCCGTTAACATAATGCTTCAGCTTTAGTATCTCCAACGCATTTTGTCCTTGAAGGTGATGATAATCCTCACTATAGGATTCTTCAATCCCTTGACATGTACACACACACTCCATCCACTGCATCACGTATAGTCCACAGTTGTTTGATCCAATTGGTTGTTGGATTGCTTTGTTGTCAAACATGATATTCCATCCTTCTTCAGAAACACCACCGATTCTACTCACTAGTGTTTTCAGGGAGGCTGCCTGCATAAACCATATAATGGATTCTAACAACAACTCAAACCTAGTCCCAAGAAATGTAATGATAAGAATATTATACTAAAACCTTATCACTATCACAGCACCATCATCATATGGATGCCTCTTGTTTGGCATGTTATACCTTCTTACAGGTCGCATGCTACTACTGTGAAGGATCTTCTTGTATTCGTATGACGCGACAAGAAAATTCTAGTGTTGATGGGTAAGTAATGGTAGAAGTATCACGTTGGCCTTCTTGATTTATTCCCTTCATTTGTAACAATATTTTCTCATGCATAGTGCATTCCCCATCTTTATGCATTCGTCATTGACGTGTGAAAGATGAAGACCCTTCCCTTAAAATTACCATACTCTTGCCACATCACTTCACTCCATCCTTCAACCATCTTCCACAATCATATCAATTATCATGATCCTACTTTATGAATTAGTGACAAGCGATATTTCAACCAAATAAGTCGGTAAAGAATCTTCGTAGAGAAGGTTTCCTACATACAAAGACCAATCAATGTAACATATCTTAGGTGAACTTGAATAACATCGGTGACACGTCCAACTGACAAAGCAATACATAGGTTAATTAGTCGAAAATACAAGCCACAAATTAAAATGGAAGTCTTTTTGTACGTTTTGACCCTTCTAACATGGCATCATCTTAGTTTGAATTTAACTTAACCATTTTTGCATTTAATTTAAAACAATGATGTAATTTAAAACTTTGTTCTTATGTGTGCTCCTACATCACTTGGACTCTTGCACAACTTTATAAGTTTTGTGTAACAACATAGCCATAATTAGTTTAGTATTTTATAGAATGTACAAATATAAGAAGTAACACTTAATAATGGCTCCCATACATTCTACATTAGGCATCACTCTGCATCCAAAGGAGTGCTTAGTTTGTTTCAATCAGGTTCCTGACATATCTATAAATGCAATTGTAACAAACACTTCATAAAATTTAATTTTATTATTGACTACACTTCATAAGACACATGAATCACACATGCAACACCTTTGGTTATTTGGATTATTGTTCCACCTTATGAATACACTTTCGGAAAACTCTACATCAATAACAAGCTAACAGAGCACAAAAACCTAATTTGTGATGTGCCCTCCCAGCCTCATTGCAGAGATAAAATCCAAATGCATAATGCAATAATTTTCACTCCTAAATATAACATCCCCTAGGTTCCTATCTCGACTCGCCTATTGCAGTAGAAAAAAGAAAATAGGCATCTGCTAAAACATAAATGTATATGTCTAACAGACTTAGTTTTTAATGTTAATCAATACACTTACCCTCTTCATTTTTGCAACATTCATGCTTCACCCACACAATCGCTTGCTCATCCCAGTTTTCCATCAACAAGAACTCTTTTTGCGGATATGGGGTCATTAACTTTGGCCTACGATCGTGGTGTGCATTTTTCACTGTTCAAATTAGTGTACTAGGATTGTTATTGTTGTGTAATGCTTCTCTGAAATTTCCAATTTGTCCCCATTAATGGTAATCTTATCAACTAAATCTTTGATGTAGTTCTTTAACATAGAAACATAGCATTAGTGAAGCTTTACATTTACATGACAATTCTTATTCTGACTTCACTGCATCAATATTTTCAGATGTACCTTTTCATCAGTCATTTCTTGATTTACAACCACCCATTCTGCCTTAATGGGATGTTTCAATTTCCCCTTCTTTGTAACTAACATTGATAACAACATCTGTGTACGAAGTACATTTAGCACATTATCAATTTCACCGCCTATACATGTCTTCTTCCACCAGTCTTCTTCCTGTAAAACAAATCACTGATTCATTTAGGGGGGTGTTGTACTTTCTATGATGAGCATTATAGATTGAACAGTTCGTACAAAAAGTATATTTGTTTGTCCAGTACCAGTTACGTCACCACTATTCAACACATTCACAGGTTTGTCACTGCCACATGTTAATGCATTTGTCTTTATTGTAATAGGTGTTACAAAACATGATTTATCTAGCTCCACTTTTGCCTAATAGCAAAAACATGCCATGTTATTTAATCTCCATTAAGCTTCCCGTAAGTGTGTAAATGCTATTTCAAACTTATTTGCCAAATTTATTTGTATTGTGCTTACGGATGACTGTGTTATTAGTCATTTTTTTGGTGTGTACTACTTGGGAGTGTTGTTGCATATTGTTTTCCTTCAACTGGAACTTGAATGGGTTGCACCAAGGGGTCATATGGTACCATTCACATTGCATATTGAAACAATATAACTAACATTATAAATCAAAATATCTCTACCATTTCAACATCATGAAAAAGCCTTTGTTCATGAATAAATGGTCTTGAATCTGACATTGGGTCTCCAACATCACCTGACTCCAAGGTGTTG
Organism: Alisma plantago-aquatica; assembly: GCA_963693085.1. Taxonomy (NCBI): domain Eukaryota; kingdom Viridiplantae; phylum Streptophyta; class Magnoliopsida; order Alismatales; family Alismataceae; genus Alisma; species Alisma plantago-aquatica. The sequence continues at coordinate 158,492,403 of OY856414.1, read as the reverse complement.
TAATATAATTTGACAAAAAACATGAAAAACATTTCAGAATAATTCATGTTACAATCCGAAACTTAATCAACATATGACTTGACAAGATACCTACCGTCTTTGTTACACTCCCTTTCTATTTTTCATGCATTATGTCAGCCCAGATAGCAGTCATAAGGTTTGAAAGCACAAGTTCTACTCCATCCTGATAGGTTCTTAACATATCAAAGAACCATGTTACCCACAAATATTTTTCACTGATCCTTATATTGTATGTATTCAAAATCAATATTCTTCTAACCCATGTTATTAATCGTACAAGTAGTTGGAATACATTTTTGCTCGCAGACCTTGTACATGGCCGACTACCGCCAATTTCAACCACATTACCACTAGTAAACTCTAGTTGTATTTGTGCCCAGCAGAACAGTCTTACCAGAAAGTGGTGTGTTATAACATATCTTGCATCCATATAATTCAGAAATGCATAATGTTATTGCAATCGAAAATAGATTGTCGACATTATGGCTAATATTTGATATGAGTACCGTCTTCACAACCACCCATTTCCTCTTCCCTGAGGATGTGATTTCACCTTCTTTCAAAGAGTAGGCCATCAATGGTGTTTCCGAACCATCCTTCTAAGATTACTTCTTGACATGAGGTAACATATCATAAAAATTAACACAAATGTAGACATACAAGCAATCCATCATTTGATGTATGATTGTTTGATGTACCTTCTTAACTATAGACCTTGTGAGAATACAATCCCTTACAATTTCACTAGCAACACATCTAGTGACTCGCCCCTATGGCGGACATACAAATGCCAAATTTACCATATCATATGAAATCTACAACGTCCTCTCTATTCAATTGGGTTCTTTTGTTGTAGAAATCTGACAAAAACAGACCTTTCGCTACAGTTTGTATGCTACATATTTATCGTCAAATAAGGGGCAACAATTCATTTTATTAAAACACCCACATTTCATTTGAAATTTCACAAAAAAAAAATACTTTATTAGTATCATTAGCAGTGGTTATGTGCATTGAGAATGACAATAATAGTAAAGTATCTTTTACATTGCAACAAGTGGCACATTTTAAAGCTTCTTATAAAAACACAGTCCCACCATTACTTGGGCATGTCCATGACAGCATACCATCATGCCTAACTGGCAAACATTACGACATTATGTAGTGTGCTATGCTTTACCATGCTAACGACATATCACGTACTGTCTACCACAAACAAAGTGATTGAGAAATGCTTCTCACACAACTCGTTAATCCAAACACAATTGTAAAACAAGTATGTATTGAATGAGTCATTTTGAGTTTAAAATAATATCCGTTTATCGCCCTTTTTTGTCAAGGGTAGTGGAAGTTGTTTTCAACATTGTTGTATCGAGCAGTGACCGAAAGCAGACAAATTAATATTCACTCTATTATTCAATCTAATAAAAATACAAATTGTGTGCTTTCAGTAAGATCACAAACCTTTTGTACTATTGGTGTGCTTGCAGTAAGGGTTGTTTACACTGCATCAGTGTAATTAGGCAAATTTTTCGACATTGTTTCATTATAACTTCCCTTCCCTGATTTGTTGTAGCATACCTCTGTTTGCAACTGATATAAAGGGAAATGTAATTAGAAAGTCATTGTACATTTAGGCAGACCACTTTATTGATAAGAAAAAATTGTATCTAAATATGAACCATCTTTTCTTCAGACAAAACATTCTTCTTAGAAGGTGCCACATCCCACACAGCAATAATTTCATCTCCCAACGGAACCTCCATTACAAGTTTCTTACATGCACAATTAAATTTTGTGATGACACAAACACACATGACATTACTTTCAGATATTTTGGTACTAATGAAAAAATACATGTTCCACACTTTTGCTTCCAGATGGTGTTTTCAAAGACTGATTGCATTCGGTTGATTTTACCTAACCACACATAATATCTACATCAATACATGATTATCTACATACGTTATAGCGCTAACTACTTATGCAACGACTACCAAAGGTATCTAGACCTAGAGAAAATATTTGAGTGAAATATATATTGCTCATGTACAACATTATTTTGTCCAATCACATGCATTCTCAGTGACTTTAGTCAAGGGATAACTTATCGATTTAGTGTTATCTATTGTCAATGTGTTTTGTAGGCAAAGACGTTTTCCATGTTTGTTGTTCTTCACTCCACTAACTTTATGACTAACATATTGTTGTTCTTGCATAATACCTTCCATCCCATGTATGTGTGTATCCGTACAATTTATATTGTTACATAACAAACTTTATAGATAATATTGTCGTGTCTATAAGTGATTGGATCAAAACCCAACAAACTACACTCTTATGCTTAGCGGATTCTCTTGTACCCACTCCCAAGGCTTTTGAATACATTTGACCCCATGTTCTTGTATGTCTCTTCTACATCATCATGCTTAAATAAATTTGGATATGAAAACAAAATTTACAATCACAATAACCTATTTCTTTATTTTCATATTCAACTTTACACTAACTTCCATTTCTTCAAAAGTAAAACTTGATTCCTTCATAAATGTTTGCTTAGATAATTTGTCGACATTACTCCTTCCACTCGGCACGGATGCAGCAGAATCCTGTTGTAATGTCTGCTTTGATCTCGTTGTACGTTCCTAATTAACATAAGTGTTACATTTTTATATCAAAACATCTTTAATGTATTTCTCATCAATAAATACAAAATTAGTTAAAAGCCTTGCACTTTATACCTTCAGAAGTGTTGAGAGATCAATTACTGTCACACTATTATGACTCTTCGTATCCTACACCGAGTACAATCAGACCATGTTATATTCTATCAAAGATATGTTATGTTACATTGCTACTGTAGGGACATAATTGAACATCAATACTACCTTTTTTGGTGTCCGTCCACCTTTGTTTCATTCACTAACAACTCTGAAAGAGCACACATTCATTTGAAATATAAATGATGTCATTCAAATTTCTATTGTAATACACATACCCACAAAAAATGAATTCTGAGTTATATGCATACGCTTTGAGCATTGCATTCTCCTTTCAGTTGACTTGGCTGGTTTTTCATTTCTTTGCTATAACCATCAACTCCATGCCGGTTTTTCCAGAAGAAAAAAACCATTTCCACAGCATATTGTTTAAGTATTAGCATACCATCAAAGATAAAAAAATCGTCCATAATATTACCTCCACCATGTTTTAACTCTCAAAGATTGATATGTCTTTACCCTTATCATGCTTTGGTTGTAAACATCGAACACAATAGTAAGAACAAAGTTATAGCATAGTTAACTCAGTACGACGTCAATTCTAACTAAGTTTTCTATTGAAATTTGAAAATACCTTCATGTCACTCACTGCTAAGTAGGTACCAGTTGACAAACCATCAAAACTGCTTCGGCGGCAGTAGGATCATTAATTTGATGTTTCGGAGCTCCAACCTAAGTAACTCAATCTCAAAAATACTAAAATCATAATGTGCCTTCAATGCGTCCAGCTCAGCAGTGGTTGTCTTCAAATTCTTTTCCAGTAAAGTAACATTTTCATGTACATCCACAGGATCCTTACCGTGCTCCACCTTTTGTTCCTCAATTATTTTCTTCGACTTCAGGCCCTTGAGCTTTAGTTTTGCCAATGCAAGCTGTTGAGAACATTAAATATGTGTAACCTAGTACACCATTACTCATGGTATTAACGACATTAACAATGAATGCAAACTACAAAGTTATGTAAAATACCTCTCCATCGGGAACAGATGTCCAAACACTCTTCTAAACCTCATGTACCTGCTTAACCAACCTTGTGCTTAGTTCAAAAACTCACTGCAAATGCATTTGTCGGAAAGCGTTTTAACAGACATATTTTTCCCGGCCAACCACGCATTGAGTCGGTTGTCATAGTCCCAACAATTCCCAAGAGGTGAAACATCCTCTCTTACTTTACGACAAATGTGGGTTACATGCCTAAACGAAACCATAAGAATAAAATAAAAACTCTTCAAATACCCCCTGTTACTGGTCCCCATCTCATACATGCCAACATGCAAGAACATATATACAGAATCAGACCAGTTATACTTAGCTAGATCCGACAAACAATAAACGTACTTCCACGTATTTTCTTAATTCTAAAGTAGTCTGATAAAAAATGTAGCCATCATTACAGCCAACCAAATATGTACAAAACCCTCTATAGACTTTTGATCTGTCTTACTCGACAGTTCTTGTAACACTTCCAGTGTCATTACTACCTTTGTCTCCCATGTGAAATACTCCCTGTGGATGGATGATTCTACTTGACTTCCTAGGACTTCCCCTGTGAATAATTTATTACCTACAAAGGAAACCAAACACATTTATGACATATAGTTTACGGTATTGTACAACCAAATTAACGGTCATTAACTTCACCAATCCTAACCTTTGACGGAAAGTCCTAGAATCTGTCCAACTTGACCTACGTCAAATGGGACCAAGTGCTCACCAACTCTAAAACTCCTTTTTTTAGTTTCATAGTTTTTACAAGGGCCCTTATTATCACAAGATCCAATATTTTGGGACATTTCAATGAAATAATATGCCCAAAAATTGTTTCCTTCAGCACTTCCTTATGCTGCTCATTAGCCATTTCAAGTATAGACAAAAATTTATGAAATGAGCACCGAGTACTAAATCATGTACACAGGACAATGTTACAGTCTGCCTCATCATCTAAGACATTGTTAGACATCCTACGTTGAGTTTAATTCAAGAATTCAGACACAGAACATTTGAATTGTGCTTCTCTAAAATTCACACACAGAAGACACATTTGAAGTGTGCTTCTCCAAGGGAATAAAAATATTAAGTACATTAGACATTGCAATATAACCTTAACTATCAAATGTAGCTACAAAATTATGAGACTCTGTATTTCAAAGTTTAGTCTTACACGAATGTTGTTATGGTTACCCCAACGTGCTCTGCATATAAAGCACGAATTTCATTGGAAAATCAAAATAATTGTTTTCTTTAACGTGGATAGCAACAAACGGCTCGTTCCATCATCATCGGGTTGTTCATTCTAATGGAGAGACATATTGCAGTACAAGTATTTATCATGTCATATGTAATTTATGGAAGACCAACACTATTATCCACAGTTTAAATCAACACTAACCACCCTGAAATATTTATAAAAAATTATGAGCATCAATTTGACATTAATTTAGAAAAACTAATATATAACTGTAATTATTCAAGCTTAAACTCAATCCAACAAACTAACAACACACTAAGCAACAAATAATGCATGCACCAAATCCAACCCAACCACCTCATTAACATCCATCTACATAAGTAACACCATCTTATCCATGTTGCTCATTTAGTTGGGCCCAGACTAACACACCTAAGAGACATACAATTATGCTATTTAACATGGATAGCAGAACCAAAGATGACATTTTAGGCAGAACTGCACTGTTTTCCAGAGTTCAAATCAACATTACCTACAATGAAATATTTATGACAAATTTTGAGCATCATTTTGGCGTTAACTCGAAAGAAAAAAAAGTAGTCCAACAAAGTAGCAACACACTAAGCAACAACTAAAGATCGCACCACACCCAACCCAGCCACTTTGTTAACATCATCTTAGCTATGATGCACATTCGATCGGGCCCAGGATATTACACTTAATATAGTGACAATTTTCTCGATAATTAACTACCTTGATGTCCTTGCTTAATGAGACTTACTATGCCATTTACCTAACTAACATGCTAACGTTGTTGTTAGCAATTTTGGTTAGATCGTCCTACCCATTTCGCACACTTTAGTTGATTGTAACCTAACACACATAACATAATAATATAGTTCGTAGGTAACACCATCTTATCCATGTTGCACAATCAGTTGGGCCCAGGCTAACACACCTAACACACATACAATTGCGCTATTAATCGTGGCTTGCAGAATAAGAGATGTCATTTAAGGCATAGCAGCACTATTTTCCAGAATTCAAATCAACAGTACCCACCATGAATTATTTATTAAAAAATTAGCATCACTCTCATGTTAGCCAAAAAAAACTTAGTCCAGCAAAGTAGCAACACACTAAGCAACAAATATTGCGCGCACCATACCCAACCCAGCCAGTTTGTTAACATCCATCTAAATAGGTAATATCGTGCTAGCCATTTTGCACATTCAGTCGGGCCCAGGCTATTACACATAACATACTAACAGATTTCTCGGTAACCATCTACCTTGATGTCCTACCTTCACGTAACTTACCATGCCAGCTACCTTGCTAACATGCTAATGTTGCTACACAATTCGATTAGATCGTCTTACCCCTTTCGCACAGTTCTTTTTTTTTTTGTAACCTAGCACAACATAAAGTAATAACATGGTGACATTGGGAACACAAGTCGTTACCTTACTGTTACCCGTGAAGATGTTGCGCCCTGCTAGCTAACTCCCTATTGTCGATAACTCATAAACAAATGTCATACTAGCATCAGTTCTTACATACTTGAAACAACTTAACCCACATTAAAAAATAAACATTGTTATTTGTACAACTAACAAATGTTATCAATTATGCATAAACATTAAGAAGACCGCTCATCAAGAAACATAGCATGAACTGACGTGGATTTTCCTTTTTTGTAACATATCCATACCCAAAAAGGAGTTTACATATCCCTAACAATTTTTGAACTAACCTTGAAAATTGGCATTACGAACAAATGTCTTGAATGTCTGATGAAAATGGTGAGGTGGGGTGTGTTCTGTTGCCTCTAAGCATGCAAGGTAGTGCAACGATTGAGGGTTCAAAACTTACCTGTGTTCACTGTGGAGGGGGAGGAACGGATAAAACGAAAGGGCTTTGCAGTCGGAGTAGTTGGAGGATGTTCATACCCGCATCAACCAGTCGTTTGAACCAGCGATTTTGTTGTTGGAGAAGGGAGCTTCAAAGGAGGAGCTTTCCGAGCGTGTTACCTGAAGCGGCCCTATACCTTGATGCTATGTTACCATAGCCGGATGGAGGTCGGTTCTGATGCAGATTCTAAGCAGAGACGTCGCGCTGGAGGCATCATCTCGGCTGCAATTCGTGAGCTGTGGAGGAGCGGGCGGAACGGGGAGGAAGAAAGGCGGGGCTCTCCTGTGGAGGGGTTTTTTAGCAGGTTTGGGGAAAGACAAGGACGAGAAGAGGCTTGCGATGCAGTTGTGAGTAGAGTTGGGACTCGATTGAGGGAGGCAGGGCAGAGACATCAATGTTGTGAACCGCGTCGACATCGGGAAGTGAAAAGACATCTATCAAAGGGGGATGCAGAGGGTTAATGGGCACATACGTCTATCAAAGAAGGATGCAGCATAGGGTTAACGGAAATTGGTATTGGAAGCGGAGGGGATGACGCGCGTTTTGACGCTCCCCTCTAGTCGCCTGTGACCGGTTTTGGGGGATAGGACCCGTTGGCAGGTGGATTTGGATGGGTGGAGTTGATTTTACAGGGGTGAGGTGGCAAGGGCAGGTAAGAGGCTGAGTTAATAGTTTTTTTAGAGAGATTTAGATGAAAATATGAAGAAAAATTTATTCCGTGCATAACTTTTGATCCGTAAGGAATTTTTTGATGAAATAAAAAACGTTGGATTTGTTACAAAAAATGCGATCAAACAAAACTAATATTTAATATATTTTTGAGAAAAGAATATACATAAATATTAGAAATAGACACATTCAAACAAAAGTGGGCGCATTCAAGTAAAAGAGAGTGCAATCAATTAAAAGTGGGCGCATTCAAGCAAAATTGTACGTATTAAGGGTTATAGTGGACACAATCAAGCAAAAGTAGGCACATTCAAGCAATAATGGGCGTATTTTAGACAATAGTGGGCGTATTCAAGCAAAATGGGGCGCATTGAGGAGTGAAGTAGTGGGCGCATTCAAATAAAAGTAGGCACATAAAATGGGACATTCAAACAAAAGTGGGCGTAATCAAACAAAATTGGGCGCATTCAAACAAACGTTGGCGCATTTAAGTAATAGTGGGCGCAATCAAGTAAAAATGGGTGCATTCAAGTAGAAATGGTGCAATCAAGCAAAAGATGGCACATTCAAATAAAAGTAAGCGCATAAAATGGGAGCATTCAAACAAAAGTGTGCGCAATCAAGTAAAATTGGGTGCATTCAAGCAAACGTGGGCACATTTAAGTAATAGTGGGCGCAATCAAGTAAAAGTAGACGCATTCATAAAAAAGAGGGCGCATTCAAACAATAATGGGCGCATTTTGAACAATAGTGGACGTATTCAAGCACAATGGGGCGCATAAAGGATGGAAGTAGTGGGCACATTCAAATAAAAGTATGCGCATTCAAACAAAAGTGGGTGTAATAAAAAAAACTGGGTGCATTCAAGCAAACATGGGCGCATTTAAGTAATAGTGGGCGCAATCAAGTAAAATTGGGTGCATTCAAGTAAAAATGCCACAATGAAGTAAAAGTGAGCGAATTCAAGTAAAAATGGGCGCATTAAGGGCTTTGTGGGCGTATTCATACAAAAGTGGGTGCATTCAAGCAATAATGGGTGCATTTTAGACAATAGTGGGTGTATTCAAACAAAATGGGACGCATTGAAGAGGGAAGTCGTGAACGCATTCAAATAAAAGTAAGTGCATTTAAACAGTATAGTGGGCGCATTCAAGTAAAACTGGACATTAAGGACTATAGTGGGCGCGATAACAACAGTAGTATACATATTTGTGTACATATTTTTTTCTTATACAAATATGTCAATATGGGTCTCATTAGAATGTATTTTTGTAAGCATTCTAATGCATTTTATTTTATTAAAAAAATCTTTATATTTTGAAAGTTATGCCCAAAACAAAAAATATAAAAAAAATAAAAAAAAACTGACAACTGCCCGTCTGGCCCGGTGGCAGGCTGCTGCGAGTGGTAGGTGGCAGGTAGCAGCAGACTGGCAGGGGACGGTATTCCCCTGAGCGTCAACCACGCGTCCAGTGGGTTGCGCGTCACGGGAGTTAAACTCTAGGGTTAATGGGCAGAGTGGACGTCACGGTTTTTGACCTCAAATTATTAACTAAAGTTGTTGGTGTAGGCTCCAAGCTAAAGGACAACAAAGAATGACCGACCAGAACGTAGGCAGAGAAAAGATAGAGTAGCATTTTATTTGTAAATACTTGATTTAATTTAATCCTCGTGCCACAGATAACTATGTATAGATACCCATACGTGCATAATATATTATCCTTAATACTCACGTGGGTAGTATGAATTTGCTACACGTGTCATTTAAAAAGCGACTATTTGATTAGAAAAGTACCTCATTTAACAAAAAATAGCTATGTTGATCAAAAAGTAACTAAAAGTAAAATTGAACAGAATACAAAGTAAAAATTCTAAAATAAACATGTAATTGTATATTTGTTACAACTGTTATAAATGTAATTATTTATGCATGAAAAGTGACTGTTTACAAGGCAAAGTAACCATATATATATATATATATATATATATATATATATATATATATATATATATATATATATATATATATATATATATATATATATATATATATATATATATGGGTGTTCGTTCTATGCCCGCACAAGTAGCTACCCACTCCTAATTTGGTAACTTTTTAGGGGGTTTCTTACCTTTTTCATGTAGAGAGTTACGATAACACCTCACCCCTGTTAATATTCAACCTAACTCATCAGAAACTTTCATTTGAGGGGAACTGTCACATTGATGAAATCATAGCAAATAAACACATAATTCAACATTGAGATACATACATTGTTCTTTTAAATAGGAAACTATAATATAATTCTATAACATTATTAAACATGAAAACTATTCATAAAGGTAAACATAACTGGATCGCCTAGTATGGATGTCACCCCACTAGTTAGCTCTGGAAGGTCTTCTAGTCCTTGCTTTCTCTTCTTGAGTCCTTATTTGCTCCAATTCTTGGGGACATCGCATCCTCAGCCATGCAAAGGGGAAAAACAACACATCAGTAAATGGTACTGGCACATTATAACATAAACAAAATAAAGTATACTTGATATGTAAGAAAAAGTTGACATGAATTGACTATAAGCATTCTTGAATATCATTCTTGAATTATCATTAACGTGAAGAATTGAATAGTAATTATATGCAATAATGCCCCATTAGGAGCACATAATTGCTAGGAAAGCCCTTGATGCTAGGAAAGTCCTTAACAACCCCTTGAGGTCCATGATTCGGGAGCATATAAAAACTAGTTCAATTCCAATTAACTTGATCATTAACATGACATTAACATCAACATAATCATGATTCTTGAACTTAACATGATGGGATTTCTCCTCTTCACATGATGTCTTAACATGATGGGATTTCTCCCTCTTGATCATCAACATAAATTGCATGAGTCATTGATCAAAAAACTTTAAGCATAATGAACATTTTAATCATAGGACATAACATATAGCAATCATTAAGCAATAATATAGAGTGATCATGATTAAGACATTAAACTTGTAATAATAATGTCTACTTTGTACTTAACATGGAAACATTCATAATTACTTGTTCTTAGCAGCATGACACATTTACCTTGGAGCAAATTTGAGTCTAAGATGGTCTCTCTTGATCCTTGAGTCAACACTAGATCAAACTTCCTCTTGTCTTGATGGGGCTCTAAAACCTGGTCATAAATAGCATTAGTCAATACCTTGTATTGATATTAGATTTATTTAGGGTGAAATAGGGATGGAGTGCATTAGAGTTAGGCTTACTAATCAACATCACTAAATTAGTAAAATCTTGGTTGACCTAGATTATCTTAATCAAATAACATTGAGAAAACTAGAGGGCAAAAAAATAACGCTCCCTAGTACGAGCAACAACAGCAGTTGAGGCATAGTGAGAGAAAGCTCCAACCTCTCTCTAGAATCACCTTGGCTTCCATCGTCCAGCAACATCCATCAAGTTCTAGATGTCACCCTGACCTCCATAGGATGGCTGTGACGTTGACCACAGGTGCTCTTCACAGCTTGGCACCGCCCAAAAAACCCTAAGCAACATCTCCTCACGGAACAACTCTACTTGGGAGCTCACACCTCCAGATACCACACCCCTACTTTAACATAGGGTAGTTTGTGCACCATATACCCTTAGGGAACACAATTACGGCTGGCGCATACATCTACATTGAAAGTCGTAGACATTTTTTATTCCCAACCAAGAACAACAAAATAGTCTGGTGTAGACTGATTAAATCCATATACTTAGGATGGCGTTGCAACGACTAAACATATCAATCACCTAAACAACAGGTTGACTATCTCCCGACATGAGAACAACAGGCCATTTCACGGTGGCTCAGATCCAAAACAAGTAACCTCAAACAAAGGATTGGTACTGCACTTCATCTCTACAAGGCCTATAAAAATAGGAAGACTTCATCATCGTCAACCTCGCAAAACCCTCCTCCTGGCCCAAAGATGGCTTCATGTTTTCCATTCATGAGCTACCCTCTACACCATCTAGGCAACCGCTCCATCATCTAGCTACCAAGAGCGTGAAAGTATCATAAATATGACCTCCCACCAAGCATCAACACGATCCAGATTGGCAACAAAAATTTTGAGGTCATTATTGACTACAATAGAAAGCCTAACATCTCCATAGTCCATGTATGGGCTGACATGATCGCAGAGCTATGACTCAAACCTAAATGGACTATTTTCATTAGACCAGTCGCCAACAGACGGCTGATGGCCTGGGTTACAAATTTCATCAATGACACACCCACAGAACTATACTCGCTCTTATATTTGAAGTATGTACACATCTCTGCCACTAGTTCAGACTATGTAGATCAACTGTTTGCTCCTGAGAAACACCAGCCCATCGAAGGTACCAAAGTCAACCTGATAGTGGTCACTTCTGGCCAGACATCATGTTCGATCTCTGTGGAAGAAGATATAGGTTCATCCATACAAAAGACAACCACCATTGCAGACAGATACCAACTTTCTCCCGCACCTGATCATTCTTCACACCGCTTTATGGTCTGAATACATCACATTATACATATCTGCACAAGACATCATCACACTCGTGTCTGTATGATCTCAATTTTTTGCCGCTAGGACAACCTTCAGCCACTGACTTAGCCCCTCCAAAACACCATTTCTTCTGACTACGCTGCAACAGATGTAAAAGTAGCAAACACTCACTGTCCCAATGCACTGTAATCAGATTTTGCTACTTCTGCCACAAACTTGGACATCTACAATACGACTGTTTCAACCGTAACACCTCTTCCCCAGAAAACAGCAGACACTTTACCAGGAAGAAGGTTTTACCCCATACTAAAGCCACATTTTCCAACATATCATAGTGTCTTTTTAGATTTAACAAATCAAATCACAGACCAAATCCCAATGGTAATGTGATTTACACCCATAAACATTTTGCTTGTCTCTTCCCAACTGAGCTTGTTGTTTCTCCTTTACACTCTTCACATGCACATGTCCACAACCTTTCAAAACACACTATAAAACCACCTACCCGCCATCAGCCACCACCACCAGTTGCACCAAAGACTATACCTCACACTAGCATCCTGTAAAAACCCTCAACATCTAAGAAACCTAATTGCCCTTCACCTTTCCTAATGGTTCCATCCTTACATCTGGAAAAAAGAGTTTCCCTTTGACCTTCCTACAAACTCTATGAGGCTTTTGAAAATCTTCACCAGACATAGAATCCTTGTCTCCATTACAAACAACATTGACCAAAACACCGTTAACATCCTAGATGTTACCTGGGTCATTGCTTTGCTTCTCCCCAGCCACACAGTCTTGAAGCCAAAAATTATTTCTCCATACTAACTCCTCTATTTAGTTCCGGAAGGAACTAAACATGACCATCTCTTCAGACAGGTCATGACCATACCATATGGAACCAACTTTGTTCAAGCAAATATTACATGATGGACATCTGAATAAGGCTCATCTCTGGCAGGGTCTGGTGGTTCTGGATGGATTGCGATTACTGACCTTCTACCACACCTTTGGGAGGTCAAAATTTTTGAAGCTATAGCTCATTCCATAGGAACTACACTACAATTGGTCAGCCAAGACACACTACAACCTACTCAATATATCAAAGCTTTTTGTGTTTTCTCTATAAAACAGGCTATCACCCTTCTTGCGTCTCTTAAAATTCGTCTGGGTGGAAAAAATTATAGAATCAAACTTTTGGCCGAGAATCCCACTGCTATCAAGACTACTTTCTCGGATATTAGTATCCAACCCCCTCATGGTACTGCCCAGCCAACACACAAAAAAACCTTCACCAATATCAGAAAACCAAATGAAAGAAATTTGGTTTGGGAAAGAAAGAGTACTACTACCAAGTCCAGTGATGAAACCAATCAATCTGTCAACAACAAACAGCCTAGAACATCTTCACCCTCAGAATATAGTACAAACAACTCCCTGATGAACTCCTTTAAACCCTTCCCATTTCACAGCAATGACACGGACTCTACTATGAATTTAGATCATGACACAGTACAAAAATTAAAGACTGCTATCATTGATGAAATCTGATCGTCACAAAGTCTGAAGTAGAAAAGCAAAGGAAAGGCTACGGGAGTCATTCAATCCATCGATAACATCTCCACCACATCGGAAGGACTAACAAGAAGAAACTATTTTGCCTCAGAAGAGACAGGTACATCTTCTTCTATAGATACTTCTGCTGCAAAACTTTTACTTTCAGACTCTACATCATCTGAAATAGAAGATAACAATATAGATAATATGATAGACATGGCTTCTTGGCCTGATATACAATCCTTCACAACATAAATTGATAAACTAGGAATCACCTTTGATGATGATACATCAGTACATCAGGCATTAGACAATATTGAACAATTCATGAACTAGAAAAATCACAGAAAAATTCATGATACATACTCACAGTTAGATGCATTGCATATCTTCTAATCCCACCCTACAAATTTTTAATGCATATATATCATTAAAATTATGAGGATCACTTCCTAGAATATCTGTGGGGCTTCAAACTTGAACAGAAGAAAAGAAATACATAGACACATATACGAAAACAACATTAACTTAATCACCATCTAGGAAACTAAAACAACTATGTCTCCTTTTTCCCTCAAAACTATAGGAGGCAAACATATAAACTCTTGGAACCAAATCTCACCACTTGGTTTCAATGGTGGCCTTCTTGTAGGTTTAAACAACAACCTCTTCAATATCACACACTCTAAATCTCGTACTTTCTCCATCACTCTCCATATCACAAACATCACTGACAACTTCAGTTGGGTCTTTACTAGTATTTATGGAGAACCCATCTCAAACAAAACAGAATACATGGTAGAAATGATGCACATCATAAGTATTTACCACGACAAACCCTGGCTTTTGGATGGGACCTCAACCTTACTACAAGAATTTTTGACAGAACCAACCCCACCTCAACAACAGGCTACATGACCACATTGGACAAATCTTTCCTAAAACTGATAAAAAACTACAACATGATTGATCTCCCACCTGCAATGCATGCTACACTTGGACTCGACAGCAAACCCGGGCTAGACTTTACCACTTCATTTGCTCCATAAAATGGGAAGATCAATACCCCTACTCCTTTGTAACTATGGCTCAATGACCCATCTCGAACCACTTCCCCATCATCATAAATACCAAACAAGAAAAATGGGGGCACAAACCTTTTCATTTTGAAAACTTCTAGATTACTGATCCAACCTGTCTAAACCTTTCCAAGAGAAAATGGGCCTTAGTGGACACTCACACCAGAAATATAGGCTATGACATTCACAAAAACACTAAAAGTGTCAGGATAAAACTAAAAAGTTGGCAAAAAGAAACTATCAGACATCTCTCACATAAACTTGCTGATCTTGAACAACAACACCTTTCGTTGATAGTGATCCAACAGCAGACACATCCCTAGTTCTCACAGTTAAAGTCGACCTATATCACATTAAACTCTACCTAGACACTATGTGGAGGCAACGAGCAAAAATCAAATGGGCTAAGGAGGGCGATAGAAACACCAAATACTTCCACAAAACGTGCAATAACAATACTTGCAAAAACATCATTGCCAAGTTAAGCATAAATGGTAGCATCACATCAAACAAGCATCTGATTACTACACACATTCTTCAACATTTCAACTGCATTTTCAATACCAACCACAAGCCCATCTTTCTCAATTACATAAACTGGAAGAAATTATGTGGTTGTTATATCACCTCACCATAGACCATCATCATCCCTTTTACCCCTGATGAACTAGACATGGCCATCCACTCACTCGGTAAAAGCAAATCCCCTGGCCCTAATGGTTTCAATATTGAATTCTATTTGGCAAATTAGAGCCATATCAAGGGTTACTTCCTGAAACTACTAAAATCCATGCATCTCAACACAAACACTCACAACATCCAAAAATATATCAACCACACAAACATAGCCCTTATCAAAAAAGTTACCCATCCTGGTCATATCTCACAATTCAAACCCATTAGCCTCATAAACACTTCATATAAGATCATTTCAAAATTCCTCTCAAACCGCATAAAACCCCATCTAGATAAAATCATCTCACAAAATCAAACTGCTTTTCTCAAAAATCAAAGCATTCACGGCGCTTTTATCATGGTAAATGAAACTTTTCACCTCTGCCACAAAAATAAAACACCACTTATAGCAATCAAACTAGATTTTGAAAAGGCCCTCGACTACATCAACTGGGATTGTCTCATTAATATCATGGTTGGATATGGCTTTCCAGACATTTGGAATAACTAGATCCACACATGTATCTCTACAAACTAATTCTCCACTATTATCAATGGATCACCCTTCAGATTTTTTTTCACAACACCAACGGGCTTAGATAAGGTGACCCTCTCTCTCCATACCTCTTCATCATCGTTACAACCATTCTTACCAACATGATAAAACTTGGCACTACTCACAGTCTTATAGCCTCTCTTCAAGAGTGTCATGAAACCATCATACAATTTGTGGATGACACCGTCATTTTGGTTAAGCCAAAAGACTCCACCATCATTAACACCATTAGTATCATTGGCCTTTTCTCATACATCTCGGGTCTTAAAATAAATCTCACAATGTCTTCTATCTTTGGAGTAAATACACAACAGAATATCATAAATAGGTACAAAGACCTCCTCAGATGTAAAATTGAAAACTTTCCCATCAACTATCTTGGGTTACCAATAACCCCACACCCCATAAGCCACTCCATTTGGAACCGCATCATTGAGAAAATTCAAAGAAAACTTAACTCATGGACAAATAATTTCCTTAATTTGGCGGGCCGACTCACTCTCATAAATAGTGTCATAACACATATCACTACCCACTTTCTTAGCTGCATCCCTTTGCCCACCAAAACCCACAACACGATTGACAAAATCAGAAGAAAAAAAAAATCTTTGGAACAACCACACTGCTAACAACCAATACAGACATTTCCACATGGTCAATTGGATATTATCACTACACCTATCAAATATGGGGGATGGGGCATCATAAACATCAAAATCCATGCCATTTTCCTCATAACAAAAATCATAGACATCCTTATGAACAATACAAACAAGATCTGGAAAAAACTTATCATGTAGAAACATTACAAAAACAAACAACCTTGGCATAAAACCACACATAACATTTTGTCCCCAATTTGGAATACATCAACAAAAACTTGGACTCAATCAAGAATCTCATTTGTACCCCCCCCATGTACATCATAATATCAATTTCTGGGGTGACCCTTGGTACCATCACAACACCATCCAAAATCTAAACTCTCAGATGATCATCCCTTCATCTCTGCAAAATCTCAACATCGCCAAAGCACTCAAACATCTCATCAGTAATAGGCAAAATTCACTCAAAATACATCTTCAAAACCACATTGACAACAATACTCTGAGGGACATTGATCACGAACTTGAATATAACATCAACAGCAAGATCTCATGGAAATAGGGATCCCTTTACACACCCAAAGTAGCATACACCCACCTCACATATAGGGCCATATATCAAATATAGTTCAATTCTGGAAAACAAAACGACCGCAAAAACTTAAAATCTTGTTTTGGTTGCTCTCAAATAACAAAATACTTACTTATCATAACCTCACCCATAGAGGTTTTTTGGGACCAACAAGATGTTATCTCTATGAAAAATAAGAAGGAACTACACAACACCTCTTCACAAACTACACAATCATGATGCACATCTTGCTATTTTTCTTCCCACTTTCTTCAGACCTTAAAAACCTCCTCATACCAATCTCTAGAATAAAACCCTTGCCACAACACTCCAGGTATCATCCATAGGACCTGATTATCTATACCTTCTAGAGTAACAATAGAAAATTCAATAACATCTCGAAACACACCCATATCTTGCTTACTGACATTAACCATGCCTTATATGTTCAAATTGCACCGCAAGACAGACCTCCACTTCAACTCAGGTGATACCTACTGAAGTTGATCTGGATAACATCTTTGGATATCATAATGATCTCATGGCCACCATGCTTGTGCCTTATACCCATACCCTATATATATTGATGACTACCTAAAGCTTTGTTTTGCTTCGGGCAACCCTCCACTTCTCTCAATTCTTCACACATGAGCACTTTGGCCATCAATGATTAGTTCCTTTACTTTGGTTTGTAGCATTGTGCACCTTGGGGGCACCCACATTCGAATTGACTAATGTGGTGAGTTTCTGGGGCTTTTCTCCTTCCTTCTTTGCTCTCATTTTCTCAAATAAAAGCATGATAGAGTTTTTCCTAAAATCCATCGAGCTTCAACCTGTTACTCATACTGTAATGGCACAGATAGAGTTGAGTAAGAAACCCCCATGTGTTTTCTCTTACTTGCCCTCATTTCTTGTTAAATGTTTTTTTCCTTGCAGGGGCACTTTCATCTTTTCATGCTTGTTTTGTTTCCTTAAGTGGCGAGGTTGACTTGGTCGCTGACCACGTGACATGGACACACTGTATTGGGCCATATCAGGGGATCGGCCCTCTCCCTCTCTCTCATGGTTTATTTCTTATGTGGCTTTGACAAATTTTGTGATGGACCGATTTTATAAAAATCATATCTTCCAATCTACTTGTATAAAAATTAAGAAAAAGGTATATTTTGGAATTGTAAAATTGTATTCTATATAATAAAAATAGTTTCAAAGCTTGATTTCAATGTTTGAATCATAATTTTGAGAATCTAATTAATTAATATAAAAGCCCTAAACTTGGTAACTAATTCATATTAACTCCAAATATAACAAATAAATATGTTTTCGTGATAAGGAGAATCTGATAAATCATTTGGTGAAGTTTTCAAAGTCAAAATCCAATGTTTTCTAGAAAGGTCTAGATTTGGGTTTCATTACACTTATATGAATTTCAAAACCCTAATACATGTGAATAGTTTATAATTAGGAAAATTTGATCTTGGAAACAACTAGGTTGACCGAAGGTATTTCTAGGACTCTAAAATAAGGTAGGTTTGCATCCCCTATTATTCCTCTTGAGAAATTCACCTATTTTCTTCTTTCTCTTGGTCCTATGGACAATCAAGCTACACAATATTCCTTTCTCTTTTGAGAACATTTTTCTTGTGGAATACCTTATTTGTTTCTGTTCGTGTGATCACTTTATTGTGATGGACATTCTTTTGAACTCTATCCTATATATTGTTTCATGGTGAAACTTGGTGATATATGCTCTTCTTTCCCACTTTTGTGGTGGTTGCTTATTTTATCAATTATGTGGTGACAAATCTTGTTAATCTGGTTATAGTTTTTACTAGCCTCTACATTGAGCAAGTTATGTGACTCAGTAGTCCTAGAGTAGTGTAAGTACATTGTTTTGGGTTATTTTCCCTTATTATATTTTTGGGATGGAGGCTATGTTCCCCATACTCAGGTTTCAAGTTTAGGAGGCTTGGCCCACACACTTTTTATTGAGGAGTTTGGTTATGTGTCATTCTCTATTATGTTTCAAGTCTATGAGGCTTGGCCTCCAATTTTATTTATATTGTTCTAATGCTATGTTTATCTCACATGCATATAGGTTGTTATTATTTCAATGGGTTTTATGCCCAAAAGATTATGTGTACTTTTGTGGAACCACTTTTATTATTGTTTTAATGGCAAGTATCCCTTTTATTGTGAATCGTTTCTCTTGATACCTACCTGGGTAGTTCTTTTTTCTTTTATGGAAAGCCTTTATTCTTGTGGTCCTTTAATCTTTATATTGCTCAATATCCTATTTAGTGTGCACATACCAGCCTTTGTTGATGTCATCTATTTTTCTCTTCTTGCTAGGGTATGCCTCCAACCCTAGGTGAAGGACATGGAGGACATATCATAAAGATATGGACTTAGCTTAAGGAGTTAAAGCTTTGAGACAATCTTGTTATGGTTTATATTTTCCTCTCCTTAGATACTTAAGACGTACCTTTCTACATGTAAACCCTTTAAGGGAGATTATGATGTACTTTTGTAATCTTGTTGAAAAATTAATTATAGTCATTACTTTTATTCCGCTGCTATGCTCTTTGGTCTTTTGTATACCATTATATAAGATTTGAAAATTTTACACCCACTCTGGCATACCTTTTAGGTGTGTTTGTACTGGAGGTTCTATTCTTCAAATTTTTAGTAGGGAGTGGATCCCCTATTTGGTCCCACTCTTACAGCATGGTATTAGAGCCCATGGTAGTCGAAATCTGACTATTTCAATTTTTTCTCCCTGATTAGAACCCTTCCTTTAGATAGTTGCCCTTTAGATGAGATGTTCACCCTAGAATTGATTTATGTTTCTCATGAGATAATTTATAATAATATGAGTTACTTATGAAAGCCATGTTTAGTCAATCTTAATGATATGGTTCTAGGTGATCTTATCCTACCATATTGCACAATGGTCACATATGTTTTTGGATGTTATGAGGTATTGACTTGAGGATAGAGTCATGTTATGAGGACGAGGTGTTGGTAGGATGAAAAGGTTTTATTATGGAAAATTTGTGACCCAATTTCTCGCATTGATTTTGAGCTCATCTTGTTTTATGTCAAATGAATTTCTTTGCTAGAAATTATTTTTCATTGTGCTACTATATGTACAAAAGAAAGTATACATAATTTTATTGAGATTTTCTTGAAATAAGTCACAATAAAGATTGTTATGAAGCCTTGATAGAGAAATCCTAGAATTAGTGATCCTCAAACCCTAGTTATGATGCTAGAATGATGACTAGGAAGATAAATCTTATTGAAAGGTTTAGTTGACCTACCCTTTATACGTTATGACATTTTTGTTTGACAATATGAATCTTAGGGTTGTAAGGTTAGATATACAAGGACCTAAAGGCCAAACCCTTATTGGTTATGACTTTTTAGTTTAATACATAAACAATATAAACCTCTAAAATATTCACAAATAAAATATGCATAAGTAACCATAATACCCTGATGATGTTTTGTTTGACTTATTAGGTAAAATCTTTTAATGGTTGGAGAGTAGTTGATTGAAGATGTATTTATGATTAGATTTTGAGGATGAAATCCTTTTAAGGGGTGGAGTGTTGTAACGAACTGAAACCTAGCCTCTAGACCCAGATCTTATGACTTGGAGGATTGAAACTGTAGTTCTCTGGGCTTAGCCAAACAAGGATAAAGATATTCACAATAGTAGCTAATTGTAACCCTGATATGATAATGCTTGAATAAATCACTCTAACATATATGTATGAAAACAATCATGACCTAACTCTCTCATTTTTAGACCAATAAAATAGGTCACATGAGAAAATGTTAATTAAGGTATGAGGTATGGAGAATAATGTGCATAGAAGGACTAGGTGTCCATAATTGAGAATATTGATACATAATTCAAATAAATAAGAAATTGATAAATTTAATGAGTTAAATAATAAATGTAAAGAATTCCATGCACAATAGTAGCATATAATCCTTTGGTTGTAATGTGGAGATATGGGACACAATTGGAAGAATGATAATAATAATGATGTAATGTTATGTTAACTAAAATAATGAGACAAAAATGTTAATTATAGAAAACTCAAAAAAGGAATACTAATTGGATAAGAATAACTTCAAATTTATTTTCTTTGGGTTCGATTTGGCTTGGAGGCCAATTTTCACAAATCTGGGTAATATTAACTATATCTCCTTTATTTTGAAAAGAAAAGGTGATTTTCCTCCCAAATATGAAATAAAGTAGATAATGAGCCCAAAAGAGAAGAATAATCTTGGATTCATAATCTACACATTAAAATTAGCTTTTTGGTAAATTTTCAACTAATTTAGATAATCTTTAATATACATGTGTAGTTTAGGAGAGAGAAAGTATATAAAAGCCCAAAATATTAAATAATAAGAAAAATAATCCCAAAGGATGATATTAATGGCCAATTCATGTTCCATATGTTTTAGTTTGCTTGTGGCTGAAGTTTCACAATAATTGATGGTTTCTAGAAGTCACTAATGTGATAAGAAAGAGAAAATATGAATTTCTTTAAAAGAATTTAATAAAATAATTAATGCCCTCAAAAGCAAAACCTAAGGCCATATTGAGATTCCTCATGTCCAAAATAGTCTAGGTACCAATTTTTATTAAATTTAGAGTTCGTTTGCACCCTCAATTGAGGAGAGAGAAAAGTTAACTACCTAAAGCTCCATTTTGCTTCAAGCAACCCTCATCTTCTGTCAATTTCTTTGCACATGGGCATTTTTCCAATTGATGATCAGTTCCTTTGATTTGGTTTGCAGCATTGTGCATATGACCTTGGGGGCACCCACATTCGAATTGACTAATGCGGTGAGTTCGTGGGACCTTGCTCCTTCCTCCTTTTGTCTCATTTTCTCGAATAATCGCTAGATCGAGTTTTGTCCAAAATCCACTAATCTTACACCTATTGCTCGTATAGAAATGGTGCAAGCAAAGTTGGGAAAGAAACTCCCATGTGTTTTCTCTTCCCTGCCCTCATTTCTTGTTAGATGTTCTTTTTGCTCGCAGGGGCACGTTTGTCTTTTTGCACCTATTTTGTTTCCTTAAGTGGTGATGTTGACTTGGAAACTGACCATGTGACATGGCCGCACCATATTGGGCCATGTCCAAGGGCCGTACCTCTCCCTCTCTCATGTGGTTTATTGCTTATGTGGCTTTATCAAATTTTATGATTGTCCGATTTTGTAAAAATCATATCGTTCAATCTACTTGTCCAAAAATTAAGAAAAAATATTTTTTTGAAATTGAAAAAATATGTTCTTTATAATAAAAATAGTTTCAATGCACGATTTCCATATTTGCGATAATATATTTTTGAGAATCCAATTAAGTAATATAAAAGCCTTAAAATTGATAACTAATTCATCTTAACTCCAAATATAACAAATGAATGTGTTCTTGATTAGGAGAATCTAATAAATTGTTTGCTAAAGTTTTTAGAGTAAAAATCTGATGTTTTCTAGAAAGGTCTAGAATTAGGGTTTCATTACACTTATATGAATTTCAAAACCCTAATGTATGTGAATAATTTGTAATTAGGCGAAGTTGATATTGGAAACAACAAGGTTCGTAGAAAGTGTTTCTAAGAATAAAAAATAAGGTATGTTTGCATCCCCTATTATTCCTTTTGAGTAATTCACCTATTTTCCTCTTTTTGTTGGTCCTATGGACAATAAACCTACACAATATTCCTTTCTCTTTTGAGAACATATTTCTTGTGGAATACCTTATTTGTTTCTGATCATGTGATCAATTTATTGTGATGGAAATTCTTTTGGATTCTATCCTATATATTGTTTCATGGTGAAACTTTACTTGGTGATACATGCTCTTTTTTCCCACTTTTTTGGTGGTTACTTATATTTTCATTTATGTGGTGACAAATCTTGTTAATCTGACTATACTTTTTACTGCCTCTACAATATGCATGTTATGTGACTCAATATCCCTAGAGTAGTGTAAGTACACTATTTTGGGTTATGTTCCCTTATTATATTTTTAGGATGGAGGCCATGTGCCTCGTACCCAGGTTTCAAGTTTATGAGGCTTGACCCACACACTTTATATTGAAGAGTTTGTCTATGTGTCATTCTCTATCATGTTTCAAGTCTATGAGGCTTGGCCGCCATTGTTATATATATTGTTCTAGTGCTGTGTTTATATCACATGCATGCAGGTTGTTATTATTTTGATGGGTTTTGTTTCCAAAAGATTATGTGTGCTTTTGTGGTACCACTTTTATTATTGTTTTAGTGACAAGTATCCCTTTTATTGTGAATCATTTCTTTTGATACCCACTTGGTAGTTCTTTTCTCTTTTATGGGAATCCTTTATTCTTGTGTTCCTTTATTCTTTATATTTCTCAATATCTTTTTTAGTGTGCATATACTAGCCTTTTTTGATGTCATCTATTTTTCTCTTCTAGTTGGGGTATGCTTCCAACCCTAGGTGAAGGATAAGGAGATCATGGCATAAAGATATGGACTTATCTTAAGGAGTTAAAGCTTGGAGACAATCTTGTTATGGTTTAGATTTTCCTCTAATTAGATACTTCATATGTACCTTTCTACATGTAAAACCTTTGTGGGATATTATGATGTATTTTTATAACTTGTTGAAAAATTGATTACAGTCATTACTTTTATGATCAGCTATACTCTTTGGTATTTTATAGACCATTATCTAATATTTGAAAATTTTACACCCACTCGAGCATACGTTTTAGTTGGACTGGAGGTTCGATTCTTCAAATTTTAGTAGGGAGTGGATATCCTATTGGGTCCCACTCCTTACAGCATGGTATCAGAGTCCATGGTAGTTAGAATCTGACTATTTCAATTTTGTCTCCCTGATTAGAACCCTTGCCTTATATAGTTGCCCTTTAGGTGAGATGTTCAGCCTAGAATTGATCTATGTTTCTCATGAGATAATTAGAATAATATGAGTTACACCTGAAAGCCTTGTTTTGTAAAATCTAATGATATGGTTCTAGGTGATCTTATCCTACCATATAGGTCAATGATCACATATGTCTTTGGATCTTATGAGATATTGGCTTGAGGATAGAGTCATGTTATGAGGATGAGGTGCTGGTAGGATAAGAAGATTTTATTATGGAAAATTGGGACTCGATTTCTCGCATTGATTTTGAGCTTATCTTGTTTTATGTTGAATGGGTTTCTTTGCCAAAAATTATTTTCCATTATACTACTATTTGTACGAAAGAAAGTTTTCTAGATTTTCTTGAAATTTTCTTGAACTTAAGTCACAATGAAGAGAATTATGAAGCCTTGATAGAGAAATCCTAGAATTCGTGATCCTGAAACCCTACTTATGATGTTGAATGATGACTGCGAAAATATGTCTTGTCTAATGGTTTAGTTGACCTACCCATTATACCTTATGACTTTTTGGTTTGACAATATGAATCTTAGGGTTGTTAGGTTAGAGATGCAAGGACCTAAAGCTCAAACCCTTGTTAGTTATGAATTTTTAGTTGGATACATGAACAACATAAACCTCTAAAATATTCACAACTAAAATATGCATAAGTAACCATAGTACCCTGATGATGTTTTGTTTGACTTATTAGGTGAAACCTTTTAAGGGGTGGAGAGTAGTTGATTGAAGATGTATGGATGATTAGATTTCAAGGATGAAACCATTTTAAGGTATGGAGTGTTGTAACGAACTAAAACCTAGACTCTAGACCCAAATATTATGACTTGGAGGATTTAAAGTTTAGTTCGTTGGGCTTAGCCAAACAAGGATAAATATATACACAATAGTAGCTAATTGTAACTCTAATATGATCATGCTTGAATAAATCACTTTAACATTTATGCATAAAAATAATCATGACCTAATGCTCATTTTTAGACCAATAAAATATGTCACATGAGAAAATGATGATTAAGGTATGAGGTATAGAGAATAATGTGCATAGAAGGACTGGGTGTCCATAATTGAGAATATTGATACATAATTCAACTAAATAAGGAATTGATAAATTTAATGAGTTAAATAATAAATGTAAAGAATTTTGTGCACAGTAATAACTTATAATCTTTTGGTTGTAATGTGGAGATATGGGACACAATTGGAAGAATGATAATAATGATGATGTAATATTGTGTTAACTAATATAATAGTGAGACACAAATTTTAATTATGTAAAACTCATAAAAGGATAATTGGATAAGAATAACATCATATTTTTTCTTTGGGTTTGGTTTGGCTTGGAGGCCAACTTTACAATTTTGGGGTAATAATAACTTTATTTTGAAAATAAAAGGTCTTTTTCCTCCAAAATATTAAATAAATTATTTAATGATCCCAAAATAGAAAACTAATCTTGGATTTGTGATCTACACATTAAATTTATACTTTGTGTAAAAATTTCAACAAATTTGGATAATATTTAATATACATGTGTAGTTTAGGAGAGAGAAAGTATGTAAAAGTCCAATATATTAAATAATGAGAAAAATAATCCCAAAGGATGATATTAATGGCCAATTCATATTCCATATGCTTTATCTTGTTCAAGGGTGAAATTTCATGATAATTGATGGGATCTAGAAGTCTCTAATGTGATCAGAAAGAGAAACTATAAATTTCTTTAAAAGAATTAAATAAAATACTTATTAGAAAAAAATAAGGCCATATTTGGATTTCTCATGTCCAAAATAGACTAGGTGCAAAATTTCATTAAATTTAGAGTTCATTTGCACCCTCAATTGAGCAGAGAGAAAAGCTAAATAAATATACATGTCACTTTAGTTAAATTGGATTAGGAATGCATGTATTTATGTAATGCATTCTTCCTTTTTAGCTGTGGATGTGTACTTATTTTAAGTCATTGGATCTTAAGTAGATGTCTTCAATTTCATCTCCTCACTCGGGTAGGAGATGATGGCTTGGGTGAACAGTACATGTGGTGACGTGGCCTGATCTTTTACAATTTTCTCAGTCATTTCTCGACCATTCTTTGAGATTTCTTTTACGTTAGATTCATGATATGAGTCTGCTTCCATTGATATATTACTCGTGTCATTTTTTGAGTAATTTTGAAATGCCCAAAACTAGCCCAAAGCTCTTCTCACGGCCACATGCATGTGTCGTATACCCATACCATATATATAAGACTGCCTAAAGCTCTGTTTTGCTTCGAGCAACCCTCCTCTTCTCTCAATTTCTTCATACATGAGTGCTTCGGCCATGGATGATCAGTTTCTTTACTTTGGCTTGTGGCATCGTGCATGTGACCTTGGGGGCACCCACATTTGAATTGACTAATGTGGTGAGTTCGCCGGACTTTGCTCCTTCCTTCTTTGCTCTCATTTTCTTGAATAATTGTATCTTCAAGTTTTTCACAAAATCCATCGAGCTTCTTCCTATTGCTTGTGCAGCAATGGTGCTGACAGTTGGGGAAGAAACCCCCATGTGTTTTCTCTTCCCTACCCTCATCTTGTTAGATGTTCTTTTTCCTCACAGGGGCACTTTCATCTTTTCGTGCCTGTTTTGTTTCCTTAAGTGGTGAAGTTGACTTGGAAGCTGACCACGCGACATGGTCGTGCCATATTGGGCCATGTCAGCAGGTCGTACCTCTCCCTCTCTCTCGCAGTTTATTGCTTAGGTGGCTTTATCAAATTTTGTGATTGCCAATTTTGTAAAAATCATATCTTTCAATATACTTGTCCAAAAATTAAGAAAGAATATATTTTTAGAATCTAAAAAATGTGTTTTATAATAAAAAGAGTTTCAAAGCCTGATTTCTATGTTTGTGATGATAGATTTTTTAGAATCTAATTAATTAATATAAAAGCTCTAAAATTGGTAACTAATTCATCTTAACTCCAAATATAACAAATGAATATGTTGTCTTGATTAGGAGAATCCAATAAATCATTTGGTGAAGTTTTTAGAGTCAAAATCTAATATTTTATAAAATGTTCTAGAATTAGGGTTTCATTACACTTATATAAATTTCAAAACCCTAGTACATGTGAATAGTTTGTAATTAGGAGAAGTTGATCTTGGAAACAACTAGTTTGGTAGAAAGTGTTTCTGGGACTCTGAAATAAGGTATGTTTGCATCCCTTATTATTCCTTTTGAGAAATTAACCTATTTTCTTCTTTCTCTTATCCCTATATACAATCAACCTACACAAAATTCCTTTCTCTGTTGAGAACATATTTCTTGTGGAATACCTTATTTGTTTCTGATCTTGTGATCAATTTATTGTGATGGACAATCTTTTCGACTATATCCTATATATTGTTTCATGGTGAAACTTTACTTGGTGATACATGCTATTTTTGCCCACTTTTGTGGTGGTTTCTTATATTGTCATTTATGTGGTAATAAATCTTGTTAATATGACTATACTTTTGCTTGCCTCTATATTAAGCATTTTATGTGACTCAATAGCCCTGGAGTAGTGTAAGTACATTGATTTTGGGTTATGTGCCCTTATTATATTTTTGGGATGGAGGTTATGTGCCCCATACCTAGGTTTCAAGTTTACTAGGCTTGGCCCACACACTTTATATTGAGGAGTTTGGTTATGTTTCATTCTCTATTAGCTTTCAAGTTTATGAGGATTGGCCACCATTGTTATTTATATTGTTCTAGTACTATGTTTATCTCACATGCATGCAAGTTGTTATTATTGTGATGGGTTTTGTGCCAAAAAGATTATGTGCGCTTTTTTGACACCACTTTTATTATTGTTTTAATGGAAAGTATCCCTTTTATTGTGAATCATTTCTCTTGATAGACACTTGGGTACTTCTTTTCTCTTTTATGGAAAGCCTTTATTCTTGTCCCTTCTTCGTTATATTGCTCAATATCCTTTTTAGTGTGTACATACCAGCCTTTGCTAATGTCATCTATTTTTCTCTTCTTGCTGGAGTATGCTTTTGTAACATACTCAAATCTAGGAATATAGGCTAATAATACATTCTTCTAGGCCCCTACCTGTATATGTGGTAACCAACCTCCTTCTTTCTCTCTATTTGACATTCTTTTGAATACATACCTTTTAGTAAGCATAATTCACTACTTTAAGCTAGAGTAAACTTTGGTGGGGACCTTATAACCCTTGACTCATTAATAACTAATAATCATGGAATCTTAGGATGTAATAACTCCAATAATTGAAATTATAGGAAATTGGTGGATAGTAATACCACACTATTATCCCGATATGAATTCAATACCATAGTGTGGCGTTTAGATATTGAGTGAGAGAACTGAAGACAACTAAAAAGGGTTTACTCAATTTGACCATTAGTATAAGTTTAAAACCCTAATTCGATGACTAAGCATATAATGGGGAAAATACAACACAAACAATCTCAACTACTAAAAATAAATCCAAATTCGTGTTCCTCACACCCAAATTAGCTAACCTACATAATTTGAGCTTAATTGGATATCATATACACCCCTAATAGCAATTTAGGAGATAAATATATAAGTTTAATACTATTTATGTGATTTATTCGAATGTCACGCTCATTTTCCCCCCTAAGTTCTGATTATTCGCATGTGATGCTTAAGTTGGTCACGTGGATCCTTATCGGGTCGGGTAGATGGGAGTTGAACTTCGTCTCACACCCCCGATTTGCCCGCGCGCGAGACTGCCAGGCGCAGCTTGCTTCCCTACGAATGGTTTCACCTCGTCGCTCTCCCTCTACACCAGATGACTCCTCGTGATTTCTTCGCCATCTGACTCACTCCTTCCTACCAAATCCATTGATCCCTAACTCACTCTCTCTCAAACCCTAGATACAAAACACCGAAATCACTTCTCTCCCTCTGTCGTGGATGTTGTTCCCAAAGAGCTCAAACCCTCTCCTCTCTACACCCCTTTGCACTTCAACCACCCAGAATCGAAGCCCAGGTCCTATAGTGCTGCCTCTATCCTTTGATTTTTCCTGAGGAGACGTGTGGTGTGCTGATAGTGCTGGTCGTCTTTTCCGGAGTGAAGTTTGTAGCCACAGTGGTGTGGTTCACCTCCGACCAATTAATCA
Organism: Alisma plantago-aquatica; assembly: GCA_963693085.1. Lineage (NCBI taxonomy): Eukaryota > Viridiplantae > Streptophyta > Magnoliopsida > Alismatales > Alismataceae > Alisma > Alisma plantago-aquatica. Next base: position 158,463,153 of record OY856414.1, on the reverse strand, counting down.
TGAGGTAATCATCCATGGCCCTTCCTTTTCCTTCCTGCAAGCTTATCTTAACCTATTTTTCCGTGGTTTACCTCAACGCTAAGAACTGACATGGTATGCTACCTGAGCCGTCGGCGACTGACACCAGTGGTTTCTCTCCTACTGGGAGTCACACTGAAGCTACTTTAGTATCCATACTCTATGTGACGAGCTTCCAGGATGCACTAAATTGCCCATGTTTACTTTCGATTGCCGAGTGTTGTTTTCACTGGATTTTCTGGACCTGGTAGCCCAGCTAATTTCCTCACTATGTTGGTTTCATCTAAGCTCGCTCTCATTTGTCTCATCTTCTACGTAGCGCCATAGACTTAATGGTTACCCTGGTTTCCATCGAAATCTCATCTGCCCTAAGATCCCGACATCTCCGATGCTCAGCCATGGCGGACGAACCATGTTGAACCTGGTCATGGCGATACCCCATATATGGGATCTTTTGGGACAGAGGAGCCCTTCGGTTTCACTGGGACCATCAGCTAAAGCGGAGAGAGGTTCAGTACCTTCAACACAGAATGAGAGGACTGGAGATCATGAGCTTCGAGCTTCTGTAGGAGCCTAATGGAATGAGACATAGGGAGATGAATCCCTAGGGCGAAAGCCTAGTCTCGCCCATGGTGGCCAAATTATTCATGTCACACTTGTGAGGGTATTAATGGTATTTGATTTCGTTTGACTATGTTGACCCAAACTATGGTTCCACTCATTTCTCTAAAGTTTGTGTGACATCATGTCACATATAATTGCATTAGATACAAGGGCATTTTGGACACTTTGCAATTTATTTTCCTTTAAGTTAGTAATTGATTTTGACTTATAAAAACATAACTAATTATTGGTTTAGCAGAAAAATGTAAATATATATATTTTTGAAATCAGAAAAATGTGACAGATTTAATGAGATAGGTTTCACGATCAGATTTACAACTTAAAGTAGGGTCGATTCTCTAAGCAAGGACGTCAATGCATTTTATATTAATTAAATGCACATATATTGTGACTAGGTTGAGACAACCCCGACCCTGATCTTAGGAGGAGTTAATGAACATTTAGGTCTTATCATAAGGTATGTACATCCTCTATTTTATTTTGGGCATTATTTGACTGAACCTACATTTGTTTAATGAGGCATTTCTTGAACTTCTAATTCTATTTGAAATTCATTTACTTGGACATTCATACTTTTGTTCTTTATTCATTATATTCATGTGGTTGATGAACTACTCTTTTTATATGGGTTCATGGATCCCTCTTATTGTGGTTGTCTTTTTAGGTGAAATTGACTAAAATGATAGTCTTGCCACTCTATTTATGCATGCTACATGTTTGACTAGAATATCTAGAATAGTGGTACTTATGTACAACCATACTTATATAGGGTGTGCGTATTCCGCCCGGGGTGTGCATTTCCACCCTTATTTCTTTTAGGCCATGATCCTATGGTGTTATGGCCCTGTTTTAGGTATATTCAGTCTACATTGTTATGCATGAAAAGTTGTTTTATATTGAGATTGTTGATAATTGTTATGGCAAGGCACCTTTACTCTCATGCTTGTATTCTGAATTTTAATATGCTCATTTCTTTTGTTATATTCCTTTTGAACTTACCTAATTGCAAATAGCCCCTTCTTGTGGGAACATCTCTTTTTGTACTTATAACCCTATATAATGCCCAAAGGGTTTATTATATGTACATACTCAGCTCTTTGTTGACCTCTTTGTTGTCTCCTATGTTCTGGGTGATGTTCCCTTCCACCTAGGTTTAGGTGCATTAAAAGGTCAAGGATGCTCGGTGATCATATAAAGGGAATTGTACCTAAGGATGGCTTGGAATGGCTAGGTTACTCTCTTCTACTGGCCTTAATTGTAGTTAGTTCAAGTTTTTGTAATATCACCTTTTATGGTGATGAGCAATCGTATAATGATACACATTGTAATTTTGTAATAGTTTTGTTTCCGTTGTTTATCCATTATCATGCTCTGTGAAATGTACCATTTGAGAAATGAATAAAATTCCTCCTTCCCTTGTTACCCTTTTGGTATGTTTGGGATTGGATGGACATATTCTTCAATTCAGTGAAGAGTGGACCCCTATCGGGTCTCACTCTTTACAGCTTCCAACACGTTGGTGAAGGACATGGAGGACATGGTATAAAGATATGGGCTTAGCTTAAGGAGTTAAAGCTTTGAGACAATCTTGTTATGGTTTATATTTTCCTCTACTTAGATCCTTAAGATGTACCTTTCTACATGTAAACCCTTTGTGGGAGATTATGATGTACTCTTATAATCTTGTTGAAAATTTGATTATAGTAATTTCGTTTATTCCATTTTTATATTTTTTGGTCTTTTGTATACCATTATATAAGAGTCAAAAATTTTACACCCAGTCCATCATACCTTTTAGGTGTGTTTGGACTGGAGGTTCTATTCTTCAAATTTTTAGTAGGGAGTAGATCCCTTATCGGGTCCCACTCCTTACAAAATGTGTCATCTTTGTCAACCTGTCCACAAGAACACATATGCAGTCATTTTGCTTCTTTGTCTTAAGCAACCCTAGAACAAAAATTGTCGCTATAAATCCCATTTCCATTCTGGTACCTCAAGTGGTTGTAATAACCCAGCATGTCTTTGATGTTCAATCTTTACTTATTTCCAAACCAGACATTTAGGAAACAAAATCGGTTGTCCCTTTTCATTCCTAGCCACTAGAAACTTCCTTGTAGGTCTTTTGAACATCTTTGTGCTTCCTGGAGGGATAGAGAACTTTGACATGTTAGCATTCTTCATTATTTCCTCTCTCAAATTGGAAGTATTGAGCACTCAAAGACGTGTTATAAATCTTACACTCCCATATGATGCTATAGAAAACTGAGATCCCTCTTCCTTAACTGCCTTCATCATCTTCTCTCAATTATCATCTTCTAGTTGGGACTCTAAAATTCTCTTTAGCAGCTCAGGTTGTACCATAAAGCATGCCATTGCTATCTTCTTTGGGCCTTTGATAGATGGTCACCTCTTAGAAACATCTTCTAGTAGCTAATGTTCTTAAATCATCAAATTAATTTGTCGGTTCCCTACGTACTGAGAATTTGCCACAACTTTGGTCATTCTTGGATGATAACTAATGGAAAAGCCATAATCCTTCAGGAATTCCAACAAAAGATGTTGCCTCATATTCAACTTCTTCCAAGAAAAGATATATTTCAAGATTTTGTGATTAGAAATCACTTAGAATTTCTCCACATAAAGATAATGATGTGATATCATAGGAGAATGCACCACAACAACAAACTCCAGCTCATGTGTGGGGTAACTTTCACTCATGATTTTTCATATGTCAAGAGGCATATACTACCATCATACCATGGTGCATCAAAACACAAACCAAACTAGTACTAGAGGCATAAATATAAATTTTTAAAACTGTCACTGCCACTAGGAAGGATGAGCACTGGTGTTGTAGTCGGTATTTTCTTTAACTCCACAAACTATCTTTAACACTATTGCATCAAAAGAGCTTAACTCCCTTCTTTGTCAGAATAGTCAATGGTAAGTCTATAATGGAGAAATTCTCAATAAATCTCCTATAGTATCCATTCATTCTTAGAAAACTCATGATCTCTATCATTGTCTTGGGCCTATCTCAATCTATCACATATTCAACCTTCACCAAATCCATAGATATATCACCTTTAGAAATAACATATCCATAACTTTGTCCACCCAAAAATTACATTTAGAAAATTTTGCATAAAGCTTGTTGTCCCTTGGAATTTGGAGTACCCTTTGTAAGTTTTCCTTGTGTTGCTCTTTGTCAGGAGAGAAATCTAGAATATCAACTACAAAAGACAATCACAAATTGATCAAGATGAGGTCGAAACACTCGATTCATCAGATCCATAACTGTAGCAAGGGACATTGGTTAATCCAAAAGGCATAACACAAATTCTATAGTCCACATATATTGTTTGGAAAGCACTCTTAGGAATATCTTGTTCAATTATCCTAAGTTGATTATATTATGACCTCAAGTCAATCTTTGAGAAGATAGAAGCATATTGCATTTGGTCAAACAAATCATCAATATGAGGAAGAGGATATTTGTTTTTCATAGTGACCTGGTTCAAAAGTTTGTAGTCAACACATAGTCGTAAGGATTTGTTTTTGACTTTACAAAGAGTATTGGAGCTACCTAAAGGGACACACTAGGTCGGATAAAATTGTTATCTAGAAGTTCTTGCAATTATTTCAGCTGGAGCAGTTTAGATGAGCCATCCGAAAAGGTGGTTTGGATATAAGAGCAGTCCAAGTCAATATATCAATAGAGAAATCAACTTCTCTACATGGAAGCAGTCCTGGGAGATCCTTGGGGAAAATATTAAAAAATTTCCTAATCACATCTATATCCTCAAAAGTTTGCAACAAAAAGGTCAGTTTTAGCTACACTAGCTTGAAAAGTCGTACAATCATTCATCACCATTTTTTGAGCCTTCAAAGTTGAAATCAAGAGCCAACTGTCTTTTTCTCACACATCTGATGATCATTCTCAGCTTTGAAATATGCCCTATCTGAACCTTCTTCACTTTAGAGGGAACACAAGTATCATTCACATCTAACCAATCAAACTGAGGATTAAGTCAAGGTCAGTCATCTCATTAATTACAAGGTCAGTCCTAAAACTATTAGTCTCTAATGTCATAGGCACATCCATCACAAATATACTATAGTTGTCATGGGGAAAAAGAGGTGTAGATATCACAACAGTGTAAGGTACATAGTTTTGCTTTAAATTAATATGGAATCACAACTTCATATATAAATGCCCAATTGGATCTAGTATCAAATAACACTAAGTGGTCAACAACATTGAACATACCTTGCTTAACAATACTTACTTGACAATGTTTGATTATTTTCTTTTTCTTCAGCTCTTAATTGCATAGTGGAAACCTTGGCTCTGATACCATAACATGTAACGCCCCGAAAATATGATTTAAAACACATGTGGAACATCAAGTCTTTGAAAATGAAAACACTCCATTAATATGATAAAACCAATCATAAAGAGAATATCTTTATCCATAAGCAGTATTTAAATAATAGTAATTCATGAGAATAAAAGTAAAACATAGATCATGTCTGGTTCTTTTTATAATAACAAAATAATATCTAATTTGAACATAAAAGAAAGAACAAATATCATATCAAAATAAAACCAATGAGCTAGTTTCCAGTGTACATCATCAGTGCCAGAAGGATCATCGTGTGGTTCATCAGCCAATGTCAATCTACGTACCTGTAGGATCAAGATGCAGGGGGGAAATTCCCAGTCACGTATGAAGCCAAAAAGGTGAAAGATACACAAAAAGAAAACAACCTCACTAGTAAGTTCATGTAGGATAAATAATACCTAACATCATCACCATGATAACTAATTTCAATAATTTTAACAGTCAGGGAGCAAAATATGCATCAAGATGCATTTAGTAAATCTTGGGTGATAAAGTAATCAAAGGTTGCAGTCATACCACGAGGGTATAGTCACCACGAGGGTGTAGTCAGTAAACAATCACACCGTGAGGGTGCAGTCATTAAACAATCACACCATGAGGGTGCAGTCACCACGAGGGTGAAGTCACTAAACAGTCAGACCTAGAGGGTGCAGTCAATTAGTAAGTCAACCTATGGATTTTTCTCACCTAGATGTTTTAGTCAACCTGAAGCCAAACAAAGCTCCTAAATTTCATTACCCAAGATTGGGTACAGTTACCAGAATGTGGTATATTGGTAACCTAGGATGGACGTCAACAAATAACCCTAAGACAAGGTCCTAAAAATAGTATTCACTATGGTCATACTTAATCAGATAGTCTTGTAAGTATAAGCGCAATTTCTTATTTATTTAATTTTCATTACCACTAGTTTCTTATCCCATATTGCTCATAAAATAACACATAATTCATGTGAGCGTAACCTATAATACTATAATTATCTTCCCTTTGTAGGTAGGCATTATACCTATGTATGGTCACTTTCCCTTTAAGATAAATATCAATCTTATAAGACACTTGGTACATAGCAGGTAGTACAAAATCAACATTCTCTCCTACCGTATATCATGATTAAAACAGCATAACATAGTCAGAAATCTAATTTAAAAATATGACATGCATGTGTACCATGAGATTAGGGCGGATGTTCGCCATATTAAGAGTCATATGTGTTCCATGTTTCAGGGGGCAGCAGTTATCTTAAAACCAATAACTTATAAGATAAGAAGAACAGAATTCATACAATCATGTTCATTAAATAAAGAAGAGAGCTTAACAATATAGATCTTTCTTTGGTCATAGAATATATATCAAACTATGATTGTTTAGCTAATCAGGATGATCTGAACACAATTTTATATAGTCAATAGGTTCTACTATAGAAAAATTAATATTAGTAAACAATAAATTGGTTCATAAGGACAGTCAAGGCAAAACCTTGGCCATGGATCTGATTGCATACCTTAAAAGGGTGTGCCGAAATGAGAAGCTTCCAAATTAGTACTAGACTGTTACCATGCATCGACGAACTAACATGTTGTGTTTCTATGTTTTCCTCATATTGTGCATTCTACAAATTGTGACTACATTTCATGTTCTTGCTGAAGTAAATGTTGCTTTTGGTTGCCCACCCGGTTCTCCTTGATCACAAAAAAGAGAGGGAGAAAGTGGCGCTCTACTTAGTCTCCTAGAGGCAAGGAGTCATAGGGATATATATAGGGATAGAGCAGGATTTCCATTGCTTTTTGGGTAGGCAAAATCTACCGGTTGGAGTCTCATACCCAATTGGGATCCTAGTTCAATGGGGACTCTTGATATTACAGAAATCCAAAAAGGATTCACCTGTCGGAATGCCAAATTAGCAGGGTTTACAGAGTTTGTGTTTGCCATTAGACTCTACAATTATCGATATTAATTAGGCTATTAATGAATTATCACTCCCACTATTTTGTTCAAATTGATAACCCTCATGTATCAATTCTGGAGATTGCAGCGTACAATCTTCTAGTAAACCAAGATCTATATTTTATCAAATCATGAGTCAGCTCTGACTGGTCGCCCACTACTTCATTGTTTAGGTAGACAATATTTGTCAATTACATCACATACAACTCTTAGATAGATGGTATGTACAACTCTTTGTCGTAGTCATCTACATGCTTCTAGGCACTTAATCTCATTAAGCTTGATTAGTTAAGTCTGACCCAAAAGCCAACACGATAAAGTATGTACCCTACTTTGGCATATCTATATACCTACCATCACACTTCCACGAGATAGATGGTGCACCACACTTTGGCGTAACCTACACTAAGTCAATCAAGCTTTTCATATTGTCACTTATATAAATCATTTTAGACTTAATATTTATATTGAGAGATTCTATATAAATGCATATACACATCCAATCACTACATTCTTATATATCATATACATTCTATAACCACAAACAAAAAACATGAAATCAGAAATATGTAAGTGATGGTTATCGTTGGTCTAATGCAATTTTTTGGATCCAGAAGGAATTGCTACCACCTAAGGTCCACATCATATGTATAACATGTTGTTGGTGAATATCCATGTTCAAACTAATCCAGATTGATCGGTTCAATGCTTGAACCAATTGGCTTGCCTCCTTACCGCTCGGTTGGGTTGTTCAAACGCTCGTCTGGTCTCAAGTTCAATCGATGTCTGGACTCCTTCAGCTGATCGGTTGGGCCACCAATCGATCTGTTCATCCTCCTACTTTCTATCCTCCTCTGTCCTCCAGCCAATCGGCTCGTCAACTAAATTGGTAAGTTCGTCTGGTGCAGGACATCTTCTCACGGCATAACATAAATTAAAACTATCTTATTTCATATTACACTGTAAAAGGAAAACCTCGAGTTACATTTGAGGGGGAAAAGAAAGAAGAGAATTAATTTATATTTGGAAGGGAGGAGAGAGGCTCTATATGCAAACTAAGATATAAATAGAAAAAAAAAACCACAACTATGCACACACATATCTAGGGTTATTGGCCATAACCACGCTAACATTCACCATCAAAACATTTTAGGGCGACGTGTGTGTGTGTATGTATATATATATATATACACTGTAAAAGGAAAACCTCGAGTTACATTTGAGGGGGAAAAGAAAGAAGAGAATTAATTTATATTTGGAAGGGAGGAGAGAGGCTCGATATGCAAACTAAGATATAAATAGAAAAAAAAAACCACAACTATGCACACACATATCTAGGGTTATTGGCCATAACCACGCTAACATTCACCATCAAAACATTTTAGGGCGACGTGTGTGTGTATGTATATATATATATATATATATATATATATATATATATATATATATATATATATATATATATATATATGTATGTATATATATACGTATATATTTGTGGAATCGTATGTGGTATTAATCAGATGTGCACATTATCCAGTTTAATATTCGCATTGTATGCAATAAAATTAAATCCAATCACGTCGATTTAAATCCAGATACACTATAAATTGATGTGGCTTTAATACCACTGTTGTGAAATCGGGCACAGATATAGGCAATGGAAATAAAAAAATTTATGTCAGATTCCCTAATCAGCAAAGATCACGTCAACAACAATGTATCTAGGAAGGAAGGTTTACAAGGTTATACATGATCCTAGAGCAAGTTTAGCTACAATATCCTTGCAGTAGTGTGCGACTTTCTTTAGGCAGCACCACTCGAACAATCGTCACCAATGGAAACATTGGTGCAGCACCACAGACAGCAGTTGATGTTTTCCTCCTAGCGGGAAAAATTCCTCACCTCTAGAGTAGTCCATGTGAACCAACGGGAACTCCACGTTGCGCTACTAGAGTCAATGAGAAGGAGTTGTCCCTTCAAACGTCAACCAACTAGGGTTGATTCACTCTCCCACAACTGTCTCTCCCTTTCTATCCTTCCCTTTATCAGGTAGGACTTGTTCGGGCTCTCTATTGATTACAACAACCAGAGAGGATAACAATTTTATAGCTAATTGTCATGTCTGAGAAGCCCTTAGTACCCCTCTATTTATAGGAGAGGCTAGGGTCAGGGTTCTCAGTATGTGCGGGAGTCAAAAAGACAGAGTTCATGAATATTTATAAGTTGCGATCGGAGAAACAATTGGTTCACAAGTGATGCAATCGGTTGGCATGTGAGTAGATCGATTCAACTTTTGAACCAGTTGTTTCATTATTTTTCCCAATTGCGGTTGTATTGGTGAAAAATATCCAATTTAATACACAACATGATGTCAGTACTAATCCTTAAATCAATCAAATTGACCCACCAATTGATCAGTTCACAACCTGAGTCGGTTGGTTCATGGACCTGAGTCAATCGGTTCACTTTCTGAATCGGACGATTCATGGACCAAATTGCCAATATTGATTCTATTAACATGAAACACTAAAATGATAAGTTTAACACTTGAGTCAATTAGTTCATTTTTCAATCAGTCAATATTGAACCAATGTTGTTTCAATTGAATGCCTAACTCTTTAGTAATCAAGTTTAAACTATATTAATGAATGAACTCCTATTCCAACTGTGTCATATGGGTATGACCCTATAGGTCCCAAATTAATTTGATAGTGAATGTTCATAACCACTTATGACATCACAAGCAATGAGTTGTATCTGGATACACATCATTTCTACCCAAGTAGTTTGGAAATTTGAAAAACAACTTCAACCTACAATCTATGATTAGTGTTTTCATGATCGTATAGTTTCTTTGTCTATGACATTCAGATTAAACTCGAGGTATGAAATTTTAACACTCAATTCATGTTCCTTGAACTAGAGAAGGCTCTCTAAGATGCAAGTGAGGTCACATATCACAGATTGAGTTACATGAGTATGACCAAAAAAATTTAGTCTCGCTTATCAAAAGGCATGGATATCAATGCATGGATATCAATCTCATGTACGAGGAACAAATCTCATCTACATCACTCACACTCAAACCCCATGTGTCACAATTCACATGAGCATCACCTTTATGGCAACCATTATCCAAGGTCACATTGGATGATGTCTAAGTACATTGAATGACATGTGGTTAGTGTAGTGGCTTTAGATCTAAGAGCCACAATCACCACTATCACTATGAGAGTTGATTGTGACTATCATTCCATAGTCTCCATGTATGACTCTCATAGTGGATATATTTGATACACAGTTCTCTAACATCTACATGTGTGATTGGCTTGATATCATATATCATGACTAATGAGATTCTGTCATCAGTCAACACACACTCTAATTTTTATGTATTATTGTTGTCCATTTTACTTCTACAGTCTGACTAGGGAAATAACAAGAATGTATGTACTCTTATCATATATGATCTCATTGTCGAGGTTCTTAACCTAAATACATATGTCATTGAGTAACATCATTCTTTAGACATCTACTGTGTATGTGTCATCACCTCATGAGTGAGACAAACATAGACGAAATAACCTTTATTAATATCAAATTAGGTATCTAATGCCACATTTAATCATCAGATGATTGGCTCTCTAGGCATACATACCAACAGATTGAACATCTAGTCCACGAGACAATCAATCTCCTTTGATGGGTCAACCTCTATTAGTATATCCTCTATAATAATCCATCCATTTTCTGCAAGGTGTTGTAGCATCTAAAAGTTCCAAATTCTACATGGTTTTTGGAATGTTGATCACAAAGTTCTCTTGCTCTATGTAGGTGAAGCACCTTAAGATCACGAATGAGATAAAGCTACAGTAAGGTAGTGAAACTTCCCCAAGCATTACATGATTGTAGCCATGCTAGTGCCCAATGGAAGGACATAGTTCCAATACAAGCTCCTCCAATGGTCTCTCTCTCTCTCTCTCTCTCTCTCTCTCTATATATATATATATATATATATATATATATATATATATATATGGGCTCATATTTAATACCCCTCGCGGGTAGCTACCCGCCCCCATTTTGGTTAATTTTTTTGAAACTTTCTTACTTTTGACATGTGGACGGTTACTTTACATTACAAACTATTATTTTTCATACATAGATAGGTACATTTACAACAGCTATAACAAATATACAATAACATATGTATTTGTTGTATATTGTGTCCGAATTTACTTTTTTAATCGTATGATTACTTTTTATAACAATTACTTTTTGTCCGACGAGTTACTTTTCTGACCATGTAGTTATTTTTCGGATTGACGGTAGCGAAAATCTAGACTACCTACCGGATATTTTATGAACGCCATATATATGTGTAGATCTGTGTGTGTGTCTGTGTTATGTGTATTCCCTATAGAACAGTCACATCCACCTCTTTTGATGTGTTGTTGCAGTAACCAAAATTTCAAACCTATAGTATTGAATTAAGATTAAACACTTGCCAAACAAATCTTGGCCGTCAAACGAGACGGAACTTCACCAAATCTTACAATCTAATCTGGTATGGATAAATGGTGTTGGCAAATTTGATTAGGAAATTCTTCAAATTAGTCTTACATGGTCATCTGGGTGACTAATTGACTTGTAAGAATAGACCAAATCTACATAACTGATATAAAAAGATACATATATATTTCGTTACGATCTACATAACTGATATAAAAAGATACATATATTTCGTTGCGATAAATACAGTTCACAATTCGTTATTGATTTACAATTTTCCTAACACATAAAAATTAGACAATATCGGTAACAGCAGGGATCAAAAGTTTAAGATAAAATATGGCGGGTTGAATGATGAACTAATGCCAGCATCACGGCAAACATTTTCACTAGCGGATTAAAATTAACCTAGTTTCTAGACTCTAGTTCATTGAGACATGCCCCCACTTCCTGCAGATATCGGATTAATTGTACACTCATGTCTAATCTCAAATATTTCCGAGACCACCGTGTACTTTTATCAGGATTAGGTCAGACCATAATTGCCTAGACCGCATTCGTTCCTAGTTAAAATGAATGCCCAAATAGAAAGGCTGAAACGTCTACTATAGAAGAAATTCAACCAGGTCGGCAGATTTCAACTACTACGGAAATGAGCTCACAGCAATACCGAGCGACATGCAATATTAAAAAAAACGATGCAGATTGTTTTCCTGTCAGAAAAGAAAAAAACTAAAGTACCATGCACCTTAAAAGATGACGATCCCCGACTGCAGTGATAGAATAAAGCATCGATTGGATCGTCTTTCAGATCCCAATGGCTAATCATTATAAATAGGAAAAAAATCAAAATAGTAAACTTTGATAAAAAAAAATATTCCGGGTATAACACTCCTTTGAAAATAATTCCCAATATATCCCACTTTTGTAAGAATGCGCTACTTCAATTGGCATTTTATAGATGCGGAAGATGAAAACGCCACTCATTTTGAAGCTTTTAATAATAAAAAATAAAAAGAAAAAAATGAGTGAAAACACCAAAACAAGTGGCATTTTCACCCCTGATGTTGGGTGAAAGCACCACTTTGGCATTTTCACTCCTTTTTTATTTTTTTCAATTTTTTATTAAAAGCTCCAAAATAAATGACATTTTCACATTCGGGACTTTTAATACGCCGATTTAAGTGGCGTTTTCATCTTTGGAATTACTTTCAAATGGGTGTTATACCCACAATACTTTATTTGTCAAAGTGTGCTATTTTGATTTTTTTTTCCTTATAAATACATGTGGATGTTATTGACAAGACATACGCCAACTGTCCACGTGCACACAAAAATTGGGTCCGGAAAATAATAACAGTTCCAAAGCATGCCAAATCTGCCTAAACGTCCTATATTAAAACATATACGCACAGTGATCAGTTTTTAACTCTTAACGAAAATGCATATTGTGTGACAACTGTCAAGATTGTGTTACCCAAGCTAAACGCCTAATTCATTCCATTTCCAAAGTGAGCGACGCAATCAACATACTGGTTTCGTTGCTAAACGTGTGTCCACATCATATACATAGCAATTTCAGACGCCGTTTTGATGTTTCTTACATTCCTTTCATCTGATTTATATTCTTGCAAGTATTCTGAATAGAAATTGATTTTCAAAGCGAATTGCCAAATCAACTTGCACTAAACCTGCCTTGACAACAAACATATCACACTTCTGAAACACCTAGTACAAACAGTATGGCCTGTTTAGCCAAAATTTAAAAAGGGATGGATTAAAACATCTCCCAACTTTTCAAATAATCTATATTTTAAAATACATTAGACTGCAGTGTCACACCAAAAGACGCCTGCAAGATGTAGTCTTCAAATATAAGTGGCAACTTGCAATACAGTTTGCAAATTTCTGAAATGAATTCTTCTAAATGTTTTTAAGTATGAATCAATAAAATAGATACCACAAACAGGTATTGCGCCCATATTTTCCCCAAAAAGGTGATAGGTGGGGGAACTACCACCACCTTACCAGACAGATGCAAGACACATCTGCTTCCATGAATGTTTCTATAGCCTTGTGTTTCACACTAATATAGAAACACAATAAATCAGAGGTATACATGGCAAGGGAGTCGAACAATCGTGTAAGAGGAGATAGTTAAAACGAATAGATGCAACAAAAAAGACGGGCATAAAGTCATAGTGAACCTTGCATCAAATGGCTAAATGTTCTGTATAAGCACCTCAAAAGTGATGAGATTAAACAGTTTAAACAAGCAAGTGTGAAACAAAGTCCGGGCAAAAAACAGCCATAACATGTGATCTTCTGAGTCCTGACTTTAAGAATTTGTAAGAGCACCTCACTTCTGATGCAAGACACTGCTGACCACAATCATTTAAAAGGCTACTACATAAACAGTTAGCTACATATCAGTTCATCATTGCCATCCCACCATATGTTCCAAAGATCTAATTGAAATTACACTGATATCTCCCACTCTATCATTTTAACATTTTCAAATGATCACTACAATGGCATGCATAAATAGAATTCTATATTGATGCCATCAAAAGATCAAAGAGATTCTCGCAAAATCTTCACAAATATGTATAGCTCATAGGAAGATAAATTACTGTGCACATAACCAGAACCTAAAAATGGCCTTGAGAAAGTTCAGACTATAACCTCACTAAGAATCAATAATCTCTAATTTGTACTAGAAATGCGGTCTTCAAACTCCAGTCTTTTCATAGTTTTTCTCCTTGAAATCAGCATGACAGCCTATGGGATGTCAATCAAAATATAAGTTCCAACATGCAGGAACAAAGTGTGCAAAAAATCCACTTAACCATAAAAACCGAACAAGGAAACAAAAGCCTAGGAGAGGAAGTTTAGGTCAGCTTGCAGATGCTTAAACATATAGTACAATAACATCATCTTCTAACACCACTTAGGTGTTCAAACTAAGATGTTGGTTAACCAAATCAAAATATTACTATGTATTAGGACATATAAGGGTGCACTGAAAAGCAAACATCTGCGTATATGCAGGTTGGTGTGGATATGGTGGCCCATGTACCAGTCAGTTATTTTTTTTGTTAGGATAAATTTGCAACATACGCAATCAACATGGAACCTGTAGACGATGCACAGCTGCCTGCTCAATGGTGGGAGTAAAATTCGTGCACTTTACTTGTGAGCATGTGCTCACGCGTGCATATCATAATAAGCAGAAAAACATACCTTACCTAAAATGTGATATGATCATGTGTAAATTAGGGTTAAATTCGTTTTTACCCCCTATATTTGGCTTGATTTAACTTTGGCAACCCGAGATATTTTTAACAAAATAATATCATTTTGGGCCATACAATTAGACGGACAAAATTTATGTAACCTCCATAATTCCACTTCAAAGATTTAGCAAGCTAAAATTTGAAAATCCAAGCATCTAGATGAAGCAGTAACCGATCACACTCACATAATGGATCACCATCTCACATAACATTGAGATGAAGTGGGTATTACCTGCTTGCACCAAGCATTCCTGTCTAGTTCTAGTATAACTCTCATAAATAGAAAATTTGTTCCAGATCTCTTGTAAGGGACAGGAATGCTTGGAGCAAGCGGCGCTTCCATCTCAATATTATGTGAGATGGTGATCAGTTACCATTCCTTTCTTATACATATTTAGTACAGGAAATCAGTTGGCAAACTGCTTTACCTTAACAATGACTCGAGATGATATATCACCTGCTTTCGATCTTGTAAGTCTCATGGTAAGATAGCATATCTAACTGGGGGTTCAATATATTTCTCCTACGGATCCATCAGTTTTTTTGTCTAATCAAGATAAATATTGCTCATGGGATCATTGCTCATATATCAGCTTCACAATGTTGCATTCATGCGCACCTTAACATAATCCCACGTCTCCTGAGGCTAGGGGATAGCAGTGAAGAACCTTTCTTTTTATGGGAAAAAAAAAAGATACAGAGGAAGGCTCTTCTCTATCTTTGTATAGGTACCACCCCCTAGTGACAAGTGGTAGAAGGGACTCTCCTACTCCCTACTCAAAGGAGCTATGATGACACAACTCTCTCCTCCTTACCACTATTGGTCTATCTTAGTGATTGGAGACCGTTTATAAAAGGTTTTTTTTTTCTTGGCTCTACTGCCGTCGCGCCCTCTAAGAGGTCTTGCTCACGCCATGACACTAATAGCATGTTTGGTTCCCAATATGTCATAAGTATGAGACACGTGAAAGGAAAGGACAATACAGATTTAGGATAGGTTATTTTATCTCGCATCCTACATTAGGATGCACATTTGATGATCCTACATTTATCAGTCACAGTCCTCATCGTCAGGAGATTCAGGACACTAATGGCATGTTTGGTTCCCAAGATGGCATTAGTACGGGGACACGTAAAAGGAAAGGAGAGGACAATACAGATGTAGGATGGATTATTTTATCCCCCATCCTACGCTTGCATGGACACTTTGTGATCCTATGATTATCAGTCACAATCCTCGTCGTCGTTGGCAAGTTGATGTTTGCAAATAACCATGGGAAGCTTGACAGTGATCATGATGTGTGCAGCATCCTTGCCAGTCAACGCCTCCACTCTCAGAGCCTTGCTCCATCAAGTATTTCATCTCCCATCTTACTTTTGGAAGCACACCTAATGATCCTACAACTATTAGTCACAATCATTGTTGTCGTTCGCAAGTTGATCTTTACAAATAACCTTGGGAGGCTTGACTATGATCATGATATGTCTAACATCCTTGCCAGTCAACGCCTCCCCTCTCATAGCCTTGCTCCATCAAGTATTCTCTCTGGGTCGAACATAGACATAAAATAGAGGCTGTCTAAATAGCAAGATTAATGTGGATGTGTCCCCTGTAACTCCCCATTGCTCAGCCACACCATAGAATCCACCCCCTGAGGACGATCACATCCTTCTCCTTGTTAATTCAGCTCCGTGACTCTGTCTCCTTTGTTGTCTAGTGACTTGAGCTCCAGTGAAAAGTTGTATGCAAGGCAGTTTATATGGGAGGCGCTCGACGAAGTTGCAGCTCTTACCCAACGCATCTCTGCAACGGATAAAAGGCTTTGGTGGGGTAGATGGGTTGGCATAGTCCTGAATATGATCCAAAGGTGCCCGGGGGCAGTAGGAGTTTGAGAGACATAACAATAGTGGTAGGGGGCAAAATCCAGGAAAGTGAAATTGTGGAGTGATGTAATCAATGGTGGCATACTCGTGGCATAAGTAATACTAGGAGGGGAGCAGGTTGGACTAGTACCAAAGTAGCAGGAGTTTTTGCTATTTAGGACTTAAATCCATGTCTTAATTAGTTGCGACCAAATGTGGGATTTGGGATAACAGGGGACTCCAGCCCTATCCTACCGCAAATCCAACAAAACTAAACCTGCCTAAGGGCACGTTTGGTTTACAAGAAGGAATTTTGATGGGATGCATCATAGCATAGGAAGATATGGTACATATATGAGATAGAAATATTTGTTTGCCATTGTATGTTCGGGTAACAATGGGAAACGTTTCTTAACCTTAACTTCATTGTTGGTTCACTCCGTGCAGCTCGTGGTTAAAAAGCTTCACGATGTGCTTTATCATCGACTGCCTTTATTGACAACTAATGAAGAAAAGCCGAGACGTTACATGGTGAACTGAAACCAAAAGCAAACATTGAGCAGGCATTCACAAAATTTATGCCTAGTTCATTGTTCGCAAGCAGTTGTATTAATTTTCTTTTAATATTATACTTGGTGCTGTTGGAAAGAGCCAAAAAACAATTTGTTGATTAAGTTGTTGTGATGTCTGATACTGCAACATAGCAATATTTTTTAATATAATTCATATAATGCGTGTTTGATTAATGACTTTTTTAGCAATTACTGCAGCTTTGCAGCAGCGGTCAGCAAGAACAAGCTGGAGTCAATGAATAAAAGAACTTGACGCATATAGATGGATCCAGTCATTGCTGGAAAAATTAGAGGCAGCTTTAGAAGAGAGAAGGCTTATGTTGCACAGCTATGAAGAGCACCGAGACGAGTCTCGACCATTGTTGACGAGGAGATGACCTGTTAATCATGGTGGGCGTACCGACTACGGGAGGATTTGAGGCTGGAGTAGGTGGAAGACGAAAACTGGGAAGTGGGGGCGTCGCCGTAGACAGGGGCTGAAGGATGGAAGCCAGATGTTGGGAGCACCATAGAGGGCAGGGTGTGAAGAATGGAAGCCAAACGATGGGAGAGGCGTCAGGGGCAAGGGGCGGAGGACGGAAGTTAGGTGTTGGGAGTGAAGACGTAGGGTGGGTGTGTAAACTACGCAAGTACTAGGAGTGCCAAATTTAAAGTCCCAAACGACAGCATTTTTGCTTACCGTAAGTCTTATTTCTATCACTAATAGTGGGATTCAAGTCTTATCCTACCTGGAATCCTGCGAACCAAGCGCGGCCTAAGGGTCATGGGTGGATAAATCCTTTACTATAACGCCACTAGGGGTTGCATTCCCCCTCATCGTTGTTGTCTTTAAGCAAGGCTGGTTAGACTGTATGAGGCATGTATTCAGAGCTGTTAGGCTGCTTAGTTCTGATTTGCATCTTTGTTTGGATCAGGCCAATCCCTCTAGGTCATTGACTTGGTTCCACGCGGTTGTGCATTGTGTGTGGCGCAGAGTTTGAGCTACTCGTTAATATTGACCACTTATTGTTTATGGTTGCTTCCCGCAAGGAGTGTGGGTCGGCCCAATTCAACATGACCTAAACTCTGGATTGGATCGTGACCTAGTATCCTAATTTCAACCCACCGACATAATAAGGGATTCCAACTATAGCCCTATCGAGAGAGAGAAAAGGTATCAACTCATTTTTTTTGTACATGCTGCTATAGATTACATTTTGATAGGTGAAAAAGACGGGACTTCCCCAAGTTATTCTTAACAAGGGTGAATCTATGTGACTAGACATGAAATGGATTGTTGCGAAGAAGGATGAAAGCACCCAATTTAATTGTTGTTTCTAAAGTTCCAAAATCGAAATTGTATAGGAAATTTGGTTAAGAAAATACAATTATGGTCTCGCAATTTCGGAGCAAAAATGAAGGAATTCACTCAAGCATTTTTATTACGACAATCTACATGCCAAAATAGACTTGTTTAAGCAATATATTGGATATGTGGTGGGTTCTCCTACAATGTGAGTGAAGGAAACTAAGCAAACTTGAATTGTAAAATGAAGATAGTAAATTATGGAATTTGATAAGCACAATATATAGACATAAAGATATTAAATTATCCAGTTGTATCTTATATACTGAATATGTCGGTGGGGCTTTAGAAGGTGTACATGTTAGTTATCGTATGTTTTACCTAGCAATTTCAACGAACAATTAGAAAAAAATAAACTATAATTGTGACACGCACAATACAGACACGTATAAGGTCATTTTAGCAATAGCGTCATAAAGGAGAAACAATAGACATGAAAGGGGGTTGTGGGAGGGGAGGAACGAGTGAGTCTGCAACTAAAGTGATTAGGATTTAAATCCGTCTAATAGTCTTCATTATTACAAGATGCAACTTGAAATATAACTAGCACGTTAAATGCAAAATTATGATAGTTTGTTGTATATTTACTAAAAATATTTGTAGATACGCCTCTTTAAAAGTGAGCGGACAGCGGCTTCCGCTCTGGTGATTGAGCGGGCAACCTAGTGCTCGCGGAGGGCGGCTTCGGGCTAGGGGGAGGGGGCTTCGACGGCCGGCGGACGCCACCCTACTCCCCCAGGGCCTTGACTCGGTTCGATCTCCGTCGTGTCTGTCTCAGGCGGGCGACCGTCCTCTCTCCTCCACCCTCTCCTCTTCTGTTGCGGCGGGGCTGGGCCCTTGGCTGTGATCTCGGCCCGTGCTGTGTCGGGCGGCGGTTTGGGAGGGGCGGCTTCGGCTCCGTTTCCCCCACCGGGCCTCTGGCCGGATTGAAGGTGGAGTGGCGTTGGTGGTTCCGTCTTCCTCACAGATCTGGTGGTATCGAGCTCCCCCACCCCCTTTCAGTAGTTTGCATTTTCTGAATAAGGTTTCTAGCCCTTCCGTCGTGAAGGCTTTCGAGCTCTGGGTTTCCCCAGTGTTTCGGCCTCGGTTTTTTCTGTCTTTGATGGCTTGTTTAGCCAGTGTTTCTGGCAGTTTATCTGCCTTTTGCCGCCGCTAGTCGGCGTTTATCTGTCGCGCTTTGCTGCGACCTCCCTTTCGGGAGAGCGATGAGATCTCTAGCCACAGCTAGATCTCATCTTTGCTTTGGATTGATCTTATTACTCGGTTATATGGCTTCGTTTGAGTTGATATACGAGCAAAACACCGTCTTGTTCCAGCCCCCCTACCACTACTCAATGCTCAGGTTGAAGGAATTCTTCAGGAAAAGTTGCTTAAGATAGCCTCAAGGAAGAAGAATCAATGAGGAAATGTCTCTCTCTCGTTCCAATATGAGTTGTAGTGCCTTTGGGTTACTGAACGTGATGTTTGTATGTTCTGTTTATATCTTTCTTCCCAATTGTAGATGTTGTATGGCTAACAAGTAATGAATCAATCTTTTTGCTCTCAAAAAAAAATACTAAAAATATTTGTACATCTAGGATAATAACTTCAATATGATATTATTTGGTAACATCGATTCAAAAAACACCGTGTGTGTCAAATTTGTCGTTGTCAAATTTGTCGTTGCTTATGTGATTCGACCCACTGGTCATGCCACGTGTAAGTGGCCCAATGTGCCACTAGTGGGCACATATGAGGCTGCGTAGGGGGTATAGTGGGACATAACGCTGCTTTCTCAATAGAGGCTCTTTTTTCAAATATAATCTGTTTTAGTTTATTTTATCCTACTTATTCACCTATACACCTACATGTCCATATTATATTTATTTATTAATTGCTATACCTAAGCTATATAATAAGAATACATCTTAAATACATACATATGATACACACAAACATCTTCAAACATATAAACTCTATTTTATGTGTATGCATTTCTATATATATGTACATGCATATAGTATATATTTCAACATTTGCAAACACACATTTCCATAAATTTGTTTTTGCAGTTTTATATTGACATTATGATATGTATATATATGCATATAATACGCACATTTCAAATATGCTACATATATGTACTCATTAAAATATATCAATCTCTCATACATCTATATGTATATGGATACTTTTACACAATAAAAAATACAATTGTGTATGGTTAATATGTTTTATGCTATATATAAATAAATAATTAAAAGTCCAAAGCGTGTATGCTACATATACATAAACATATGAAAAAAATACCATACATGATACATCTATATTTATATGGACAATACTATATATCAATGATACATTCTACAATAAAAAATATACTTTCATATGTTTAACATGTTTTATGTTGTATATAAAGAATTAATTAAAAAGTCCAAAATTGTATATACTCCCTCCTCAACATACCGCATATGCTATATTTCGTAACCTCATGTGTTGTATAGGCGCCTGCCTAGGCAGTGCCTAGGCGTCTAGGCTTAAGTTAGTCCGCCTCAAACTGAGCGCCCAGCCCCTAATTGACCCAAGTTATTGCCTAAGGCCTTTTGAAGCCCAAATTAAGCCAATCGAAAGCAAATTTAGCATAAATTAGATCTGAATTTGATCAAATTGAGTCATTTTATGGTTAAATTGGGTCTGATATATCCCAAACGGAGTCAATTTAGGGTAAATTAGGTTTGATTTGGGGGAAAACAGGCCTGATTTGGGGGAATTAGGTCTAATTTGAGGGAATTGGGACTGATTTGGTCATGTAAGGCCTCGTTTCGATCAACATAGGGAATTTAGGGTTAGTTAGGTTTGATTTGGTCATGTTATGCAAATTAGGTTTGCTTTTAGGCCAAATTATGTCAAATTTGAGCATATTAGGTCTGATTTGGGGAAAACAAGTCTGATTTGGGGAAATGGCATGATATAGTGAGATTAGGTCTAATTTGGCCAAATTAGATATTGTTTAGGTCAATATAGGGAAAATTTGGGGAAATTAGGTCCGATTGGATCATAATATACAAAATTATGTGTTATTTATGCTAAATCATGTCAAAATTGGGCACATTAGGTCTAATTTAGGGGAAACAAGTAAGATTTGGGGGAAATTGTTCAAAATTGGATGACTAGGTCTTATTTGGCCAAATTTCGTATCATTTAGGTGAATATATGAAAAATTTATGGAAAAGGATTGATTCGGTCATGGTATACAAAACTAGGCCTGGTTTAGGCAAAAATTAGGGTAAAATAGGTCAAATTTGGATCAAATGGATTCAAAATAGGGCCACTCAGTTCTAGTTTAGGTCTTGTTAGTTTTGATTTAGCCTACGTTCTACATAATATTACTATACATGTTTTGGCTACAAACATTATACATGTTTAGCTTTTTTATTCTATAGGAATTTTGTTTAGGTAAAACTTCCACAATTCAAGCCATATTTAATGGTTTTGTTGCTTTCTTCATACCATGCTAGCACATTGATTGCATATTTATCATGTATAGTTATATGTGTAAGGATTGTATTATTCAGAAATTTTTACATACATCTGTTATTATACAAAAATATATAAAAACGTCTAGCAACGCCTGGGCAGCTAGGTTGTCTGGGCGTCCCCCTGGAACGCCTGGCCGCCTATACAACCATGCCTCTCTGCCAGTATACCACATACTGCTTTTCTGAACCATGGTCACTAAAGTAGAGATCTAAGTTATAAATTCTCAAAATTGTGTGGATCAAATTGTATATCGCTTACTTTAGGTTAATTATAGCAACTAGTGATGCAAAGGGTAGAAGTGGGAATTCCTGGTAGAAGCATGTAGGGTTTGGGATACAAGTTAGAAAACCTTCTGAAAAAAGTAGCTCTCGATCAGCTAAAACAGACGTAACAATTATGTGACGCAATTTTCGAGTACAAATGTGTGACTCCATTATGATTGTTAAAATTTTGAAATACTGGCCGAAATTCTAAAATACAGGAAAATACATGCCAAGTACGCGGTTAGATTATTTCTATATTCAGTCCTCACTGAAATCAAAATTCATGCGAAATATTCACCATATTGGTCAAATTTTAATATATGGTTGAACCTCCAGTGTATCGCATAGAACAAAACAAATTTGGCAACATCATTAGGAAGATGGAACAGCTATAAAATATTAAGAATAGACTGAAATGTGGCTAGCTGATTCATAAGTTTAAAGAATCAAAAACATATCATCAAGATTATTTTTTATACATGCTACATTATTGCACGTGAAATATATGCCTAGAGACAAGATGCTTTGCATCTACCGATTATAAAATCAAACTCATAAAAGAAATACAGAGAATAAATAGATGTACTTTTGAGGTCTATGGACTAAAGAATAGGACCCAGTTATTCATACATGAATAAAACGACTAGAATCTAAGTGTAGGAGATAACATTGTCGAGGTGACAGCCGGAATTTACTATTCATTGAATGTCGACAAAAACTATAGCATTCTTTAGCTTCTTGCTAAAAGAATAACATGAAAAAACTGAAATAAAAAGGCTTAGATTCTCTTCTCTAATAATATCCCAATACAAAATCCAAAAGAAAGCAGGACTAGAAAGTTTATATACAGTTATATATACTTGTCAATATGGTAAACACAAATTATTTTTTTGTGAAAATATGATCAGCCAAACTGGCAACGCTGGCTGTAGGAACCACCAACCTCTCAGGAGGAGCCACTTTGGTGGGCCCCTCCCGGCAATGTAAACCACCTGCCCCTCTTGGCTACCCACACAGTGGAGGGGCGTTTAACTCACAAAGTAGGACAGACTGACGGAATAAATTCATTTCTGAGGCACACATCTTGGGTTATGAGCTTGGGTCCCTTCATTGGGGAGCACGTGCCTTTACCACTCGAGCTATTACCTCATCGACAAACTTGGTTATTTTGGTTGAAACAATCCTTGCACATAATTTTTGGGCAATAACTTCATAGGATAAACCAAAAGCCATAATCACCATATTAGAGGAATAAATCGTGGTAGTAAATGTTGACACAATCCAGCAAAAAATCAACAAAGTTGTCAGTGTTGACCGGTGTCAACATGTAAACCAAGACAGTTCACATTAAAAATAATAGCAAAGTTATCAACACATTTCGGCGATGCCCATAGGCCGACGAAGTTGGTCCGGCCCACATAAGATAATCAATAAAGTTGTTGAAGGTGTCCTAACTTCGAAAAAAGTCATCGAATTCTGTTGTTGCTGATATGAAGTTTTAAGAGTGTGGAAACAAGGGAGCTAGACGCAAGTATTTTTGTGTGGTTTTTTATTTTAAGCTAAAATTAGTAGATGTAACCCTCTCGCCTAGATCTACCATTAGTTGACACACTTCTAAGTAGATCAACGACATATTCTCCTATCCAACCCCTCTCAATATTATTTTTATAAACTACCCATACATTTTGGAACACTAAAAATAGTAGATCTGCCACTCTGCTACATCTATCATTTATCTACAATTTTTATGTAGATCTACACCATTTCTCCTCTGCTACCCTCCCCCACGATTCGTTTTTTTAACTGCCTCTTTTGTTGGGGATTCAACGCCTACTATCGCCTAGATCTACCATTAGTTGACACACTTCTAAGTAGATCAACGACATATTCTCCTATCCAACCCCTCTCAATATTATTTTTATAAACTACCCATACATTTTGGAACACTAAAAATAGTAGATCTGACACTCTGCTACATCTATCATTTATCTACAAATTTTATGTAGATCTACACCATTTCTCCTCTGCTACCCTCCCCCACGATTCGTTTTTTAACTGCCTCTTTTGTTGGGGATTCAACACCTACTATAACTGTTGAGAGTGTAGAATCACACCCCTAAACCATTATATCAGCATTAATTAACACAAAGTTAACATTATGCTATTGTTCATATGAATTTTTGAATTATATATTCAATAATAGCTGAAACCGTTTAAAAATTAGGACAACACTTACTATTCAACTCAATATGTAACAGAAATTTAATTTGAACTGTTGAAAAGTTTAAAATGTTCGATTTTGACACCATTTTCCTGTTACCACCCCCCATTCATTTCTTTTAAACTATCTCGTTTTTTTTGGCGATATAACATCTACTATCATTGTTTAGGAAAGTGGTAAGCAGTGTACAGGTGAAGAGGGTACCGCTTAGAGTATATGTGGTACGCGGGAGCATAAATACGGGAGTATATGCGGTTTTGGATATTTTTTTCTTTCAATAAACTAATTATATATAAAATGATATATGGAGCTCATAAATAAAAAATATAAATATATAGATTAGACACTTATATGCATTTAAAAATAAACATTTAATAAGCATGTATGATATGCTTATATATGTATATATGTCTATATATGGAATGTGTTTGTAATATATGTACAAATATTAAAGTGTATATATATAAATGTCCGAATATCTGTAGAGCGTGTGTACAAATGTGAACAGATCAAAATGTATATATACATGTACAAATGTGTTTGTATATATAGGTATATTATATATGTATGTATACATATGAATATGTCAAAAGGTATTCATATAAATGTACAAATAAATGTAAAAATGTGTGAAAATTGTTATGTATTACAATCTATACATACAAATCAATGACTATATATTTGAATGTTAATCTATAGTATTTTTTGTGTATATGTATGCATGTATGCATGAAATGCATGTACATAAGTTGTAGGCTTCTCAAAAAGCGGAGTTTAATCGGCCGCTTAATCGGCCAAGCGGGAGTATGTCGGCACAAGACTGTTAGTGGATTGCTTAGCAATGTGCGGTGTGGTTGGGTGACCGAATAGGCATAAGCGGGAATATATACAACCATGTGGACCGATTTCCCGAACAGTGCCTACTGCCTACTATCATTGTTGATTGTGTACAATTGCACTCCTAAACCATTATATAAGTATAAACTAACACAAAGTTAACAATGTGCTGCCGTTCATTGTGAATTTTTGTATTAAAATTCAATAATAGTGAAATTGATCGAAAATAAGAAAACCACTTACTATTCAACTTAATATGTAAGAGAAATTTAATTTGATCTTTTTGCATAGTTTAAAATGCTCAATTTCGACGCCATTTTCAATGGTCAAGAAATAGAAATTTCGATTCAAAATTTTGACAAACATTCATGTCGACATATGATTTTGACACAGTTTGAATAGCAAATGAAGGAATTAAGCCACAAAAATTCAACCATGATAATCTACATGCAAGAACTATTGTTATAAATACTAAATCAATTCAGAGGTCAGATGTGTGTATAAAAATGCAACTTTTAAAGTAAATTTAGAGTTGACATTGCAAGTTATGTAAAATATGTACTAATGTAATAATAGGTTGATATTGACTATGGTACACATTTATTTAACATTTTAAACACTTTCCAATGTCTTGAACAATTAAAAAACTATTTTTGGTACAAGATAATAAAAAAATCTACTTTACATTTCAAGCTTGGTGTGTATATATGGCGTTCATCAACAAGCACGTTTGTGTGGTTTTCAAAATATCAATGGTTGCATACATTTTTCTAATTTCAGGCAACAAGAATGTAGTGCAACTGTGTGAGAACAAAGATGTCTACTTCATTCCATCATTTTGATCAAGAGTCTGATATAATGGGCCATGATGGGAGTGGGGAAAAGGAGTGTGGTACTGGCGGATCATACATTTAAAGCAAAATCGATCTAGCATGGGAGCATTGCAAAATGGTTGATGGTAGTAGGCAAAAGATTAAATGCAACCACAACAACAAGGTGATTGCTAGTGGAGGTATATATAGATTCATAAAGCATCTGATAGAAGGGACTAGAATGTCATAGTTTGTGAGAAACATTTTGATGAAATGAAAAAGCACTTCAAAGATTTAACAAATCAAAAGAATAAAAAAAGTTAAAAGTAATTAGAGATGACTGATTCAAAGAAGTAATTTTTGGGCCTAGCATCATACATGTAGATAATAGTAATGAAGATGATGGTGGCAGTGGTGGTGATGGTGATCATATATACCTACCTTATTTACATTGATACACCAAGCATGCTGGACAATCATGACAGACTGCCATTGAGAGGCAGAAGAGGGATAGCATTAGGCAATTTATGGAAACACATAAGGGATTTGGTACTTTTACTTAATGATGTCAGAGGTGGATCTATTGTACCTCAGAGCAAGAAGTCAGCTTTCGAGCCCTAAAATGAAGAATCCAAGATCTCATTGCATGAAGTTCATATCTCATGAGACTTCCTATCCTAAGAAGGATGCAAAGCAGAATATCTTGTGGAATCTAGGAAAATACCAAAGAGATTGTAGGTCAAGCAATTGGTAAGTTTTTTGTTGCACATAGTATTGCTCCTAATGTGGCATCTGGACTATATATGCAGCACATGATTAATGTATGTCCATGCATGGAAGGGGCACAAAGGCCCCAACTCCACATGAATTGATGAACAATTACTGAGAAGAAGAAACATAGATGACTAGTTAGATGAGCAAAGAAAAAAGACATGGCATTTCTTCAGTGTTACTCTCACGTGTGATGCTCGAAAAGTGGAACAAGGTGAGGTAACTAATTATTGACTTTCGAGCATACAATGAGGCAATCGCCTACTTTCTATAGTTTGTTAATGAATCTTCCATATCAAGGACCACATATACCTTGAGAAATTAATAGAGCGCAATTGCTAAGATAGCAAATGTGTTGTTATTCGAATTGTCACTTTCGATGGCTCAATTTTTAAGAAAGCTCAAAACCTTCTTGAAGATTTTAATCACTATACTGGAATATCTATGTAGCCCATTGTGTTGAGCTAGAGCTAATTCATAAAGGCTTTGGGAAAACTGTTTTCTTTATTGGAATGATGACTAGAGTGAGGGTCACCAACTTCTATATAGCCACCCTTTCTTTCTAGTTATGATGAGGAGCAGAGAGAATAGTGATGGAGATTTGGTACGTTCTGGGACCATGTGTTTTGCTAGTAATTTCATTGCAATGTAAAGTTTAAAGGATCAGAAACAATGGCTTTTTAAGATATTTGTTTTGGATAAGTGAGATCGTCATGCTGGTACTAAAACTAAGTAGTCGGCAACAGCCATGCAAAGATTCTAAATGATGCCAATTCTTGAAGAAAAAAATTATCAAGATCCTTGAAGATTATGACCCCAGTTGTTCATAATATGTGGATGGTAATGGAGACAAAAAAATCCACCTTGTCTTGTGTCTACGAAGCTGTGCAGAATGAGAACTTGTGTACAGGGGGTGGGACCAAGATATTGTAAACAACATCACGACATAAAGCTGTGCAGAATGAGAACTTGTGTACAGGGGGTGGGACCAAGATATTGTAAACAACATCACGACATAATTAATAAGAGATGGGTGAAAATGCTTAGCCATCCCACGAGTAAGGTTGGTGAAGATTTATAATTGACTTACAATTTACAATGTCAATTTTGTTGTGTTCTCTTTTTACAATTTAACTTACATTATTCTTTTACATACCTTGCATATTACCTCAATCCTAGATTCCAATATAGTCATGACCTAGGACTGAGAGAAGATCTAGGATTGAGAGGAGATCTAGAAATAGTGGTACATGAAGTGATTGATAGGTTCTGCCATGATAATGACACTCCATTAGTGCAAGTAATTACTTAATACTTTACTTACTAGACTTATAGCAAAAATAACTTGATCAAGTAAGAAGTCTAGATATTCATGTGATCTTCCCTTGGACATATGAAGAAATTCAAGGAAGCACAAGAAGTCTTTGGGATGTGGAGTGTCATTAATGCAAAAAACAAGATATCACCTAGTAGGAAATCAAGTTTCATCATATTACCCATGAAGAACAAATACCATTATTAATTTGATGTATGACTTTATTTGATTTCATATGAAACTAAATAGTGTGTCAAGTATGGAATCAACTATTAAAGGTTAAAGAGTGTAGCTATCAAAGTTTGAACCCGGACGGCTCCTGCAAGGGGGGTGCGAGTAGACCTATCAAAATGGTTCATTGACCCGCGGGTGCCCACGGGTCGACTCGTTTAATATGCGTTTAGGTAAAGAATTTGACCACCCGTTTGAATTTGGGTCTGACCCTACCCAACCCGTTTATTTGTCGGGTCTCACGAGTTGACCCAATGTTCTCATATGCCCCGCATGAGGTTGCTTATGCGGCCGCATATGTGTATGCAGCCCTCTACCGCTCCGTATACAACTATTCACTGCTATTTTTAGACATGGACTGAATATGTGGCATGTGGTCCGCATATGCGTCTGTTAGGCCCCGCATTTCATTTGGTGACTTAACTAAAAAAATATAAACAAAACCTCAAATAAAATCAACCAAATTAAATGACAACTTTCTTCTATATAGTTGGTTTTAGACCAGATATTGAAATTTTGCTACCTCAGAAATAATTCAGTTTTGAGTGAGTGGTGCACAATATATTATTGCATTTTACAATTATCAATGTTTCATTATGCTCTTTCCTTCGCTCTTTTTTCTCTTCTATTTTGCTCTAAGATTAGAACATGTTGCACTTGCGACAGTTCTTATTTTGTCTTGTATAAAAGGGGATTCTATTGGAGATATTAATTGGATATGATATTTTCTTTTACAAAGTATCAAATTTGTGTGTTGCCTAGGGAGCAATTTCTATTCCCTACGACTTTTCTTCTCTATTTATTACTGACTAGACTTCTTCATATCATTTTGATGTTCTTTTTCAATTTCTACTTTGAACTACCATATGTGGTGTTACTGTGGTTATTCCTATTGTGTTCATTCAATAAATGTTCTGCTGTGAACTGCATGTGTTAGTGTGTTGTGTTACTTGTATATTCTAGTACATTATATAAACTTAGGGTTTTGTTGATTGATTTTCTCCTTAATGATTGGAAAATATGTGTTTCTTATTTCATGATGTAATGATATGTTGGTACATCTTGGATATTAGGCTACGCAACTAGATAGTATGAAATTTATGGTTATGATTATATTTTTTAATTAAATATATGTATAAAATATAAAATTTATTAAAAAAATATATGCCCCGCTTATGCTCCCCCATTTCACTTATACTCTATGCGATACCTCAACCGAATGCATACCGCATAATGCATTTCAGAACATTGGGTTGACCCGCGGATACCCACGGGTGACCCATCTAAATAGACTTATTTACTTTTTTTAATAATTGAACCGTAGTTCAGATTAATTATATATGGGTATTAGGGTTTATTGTGGTTCCTATAAATATAAGACGACAGTTGCAATAACTTTTGTCGCCGCCAGAAGTTCACTGATTTTGTGGACGTTTTCTGCACTCGGCACGCCTTCTGACTTTGGGTGACTTTCTATTCACCATTCATTGTTCTATTAGTATTTTTGTCGATCGTCTGTAGTTCTAGCAGTGTTCCCTACGTCGTCCGTCCATTGTATCTGGTTGTTGGAATCGTACATCTGGATCGAGATTCGAGAGCCACAAGAGGCCGAGTCTGGCACTCGTCAAATGGCAACCAATTAAATCAATTCTGATAACATACAGTTCCGTTGTTTGTATAGTTTTTTTCAACGTGACGTTATCTCTTCAGAATCTCATGCTAATCTAATAGGTTTTGAATTCGAAAAGTCAACTAGTCTTTTTATATGTTTTTTCCTCCGCATGTGTAGGACGATGCACTGTGCCTCATACAAGATTCATCATAAACATGATCAACATTCTACGAAGTAGATCAGTTGGGTTCTATATTGCTAAGTAAAAATAGTTAAACTAATAATTTGTTTTGATTTAAAGTTGTGTGTGTTTCTCAATGTTATTACAGGTATCTTTTGAATGGCATCCACATCAACGCCTACTAGTAACACTGTAAATTTTGGATGTGATGTTGGTTCCACACATATGGATACAAATATACCTCTTCATGAATCTTTACATATACATGTGCCTTCACCTTCTCAACCAATACATGATTGGATCAAGAAATATTTGCTCCTACAAGGAAAAAAAGACTGACATCTGAAGTTTGGACTCTATTTGTTGCATATGAGGATAAGAATGGGAAAAAGATGAGCTAAATGTAAAGATTGTGGAAAAGATTAAGTCGTGAGATCTACTGGAATAAGACTTTCAGAAGCTATATTTGCAATTATAAGAGATTGGAAGATTGACAAGAAAATTTTCTCCATTACTTTAGACAATGCAACCAATGATGATAACATGCAGGATTTGTTAAGGAAGAAACTCTCTTTGCATGATACTTTGTATTCACGTGGGAAGTTTTTTCACATTCGTTGCTCTGCTCATAATTTAAATTTGATTGTAAAAGTTGGTTTAAAGTGCAAGCTAGACCCATTGGTTAAGATTCGAGAGTCTATTAAATATACTAAAGGATCCGAGTCAAGGCTATTTAACTTTTCAAAATGTAGGGAATAAACATCACAATGGGACTTCGTATGGATTGTGATACTCAATGAAATTCTACATTTTATATGAATGAGAGTGCAATTAAGTGCCGCCTTGCTTTTTTCCGATTCTGCCGCATGGATCATGGTTTTCTTACATGCCCAACAGCCGAAGAGTGGGACAAGATTGAGAGGTTTTGCAAATTCCTAAAACCATTAGAGACTATCACCACACTATTCTCAGGATCAGAGTATCCCACTGCTAATCTATATTTCCCAAATGTGTGGAGAATACAAATGAGTTTTATTGAAAACATGAATGGTGACGATTCTGGTATGAAAAGCATATCTAAAGAAATGCAACCAAAGTTTGACAAGTATTGAAAGTCATATTCTCTCATTTTGTCATTTGCCATAATTCTTAATCCTAGATACAAGCTTGATTTTGTGGAGTTCAGTTACTCAAAACTAGATCCAGAAAAGGCCAAGGGGATGGCGTTGAATAAAGAATTGAATAAACTTTTTGATGAATATGTATCTAGCATGTGAATCTACCCATTCTACAAGCCAAGGTGGTAATAATGGAAACGACATGGCTGATCCTGAAGACTTCATGGCGGTAAGTGATTATTTGTAAAAAAAATTCTGGTTTACAAATTGATGCCCCATATTTTATCCATGTTTTCATTAACTCTTTCTATGTGTAGGACTTTGATATATTTGAAGGGGATGCATGTTTCATTGATAAATCTGAGTTGGAGTTAGATGAAAAAAGACATAAGTTGATGCTTCCGATGAAATCATGTCTATCTCATGGGAAACATCAACATGTGCACGGTAGAAAGTGCAGGACTGACAGCAGTTTGTTGAAGATGGTCCCTCATGTCAGCTCTAAGGCGGTAGCAGTGACAAGTGTTGTTGCAATCGGGCAATATCAGAGAGGTGGTTGCCCCTTCATCTGCAACAAACATAGGCATTGGCACTCTCATCGGTAGAGGTACAGAGAGGGAGATTCACCATTTACATTTGCCTAACCACTGAAGCAGCTAAGGAGGTTGGTCATTAGGGACAAGGGATCAAGGTAGTTGGTCGTTGACTCAATTGCAAAGGGGTAGTTTGGTCAACAACTATGGGTCAGGGATTAGGAGGCTAGGAGAGATAGTAGGCAGTGGGTGTAGGCACGGGGTTGGTTGTGGGAAGTAAAAACAATCGGGGACGGGAAGGCGACCACAGGGGAGGTAGTAGGGGATGACAAAAGCGACAGCAAGATAAGACATAGGTGGGGGTTGAGTAGCAGTTGGGCAGGGAGGATTTATGGCTGGGTAGTTGTATGTGGGGTGTTGGCAGGCAGCAAATTTTTGAGGCGGGCGGGATTACAAGAACAAGGAAAGGAGCAGGTTATTACAGGAGCTTACATTTTTGCGGCAGTGGTTTTATAGGAGCAGGGTTTACGACAACAATGCGTCAAGTTAGCGACGACTCGGAAAAATAGGGGCAAAGAAGGCTACAAGGGGAGAGGGGGAAAGAGGAGAAGAACGGCGACTAGTTTGTAATTCTCAAAGAGAGACGTGATGATGATATGGAATAGAATATACATCTAATGCCAGCAAAATCAGGATTTCAATATTATAGATCTACAAAAGTAAGAAAATGATGTAATACAAGAGAAAGATAACCTGGAAATTATTCTAAGAGAACGCTAAGAGTGATTCACAATTATATGTTATGATCTTCTTCCATGTTTTTTCTTGAATTTCAGGACAAAACCTGAAAGGAGAGAAGAATTTGTAACAACCCGTTTTCATTTCAATCATTTGGATGATTACATGCTTAGCTAGAGTTAAGGTTGTTTATGCTCGATCAATGATGATAGTCCAACTATCATGTTTTAAACCTAATGAGAAGCTATGTCCATGCTTTTATTCTAATTATTAGGGTTTAAGAAGTGTAAACCATAATTGGTCAAAATTAGGGTTTTGATAGCATATGAATACAGAATTTGACAAATACATGGGTGTAGTGTAGTAAATATTTTTAGTATTTTATCTATAACTCAAATTTAGTTGAAATTTGAATACAGTTTGGATAACTCAAATATAAGTGTTATTGTAAAATATCAGAAATTTTTAATATTTTATGACATGTTTGTCGATCGAGTTTCCCCAGGACAAACTCAGTCGACCATGCTTTCAGGCTGAAACATAGTAGTGTGGTACTTGATTATTATCTATTTATTTGTACATCCAAATGAGTTAAACTTTAAATTGTTGCTTGGTAAGCCAATCAAACATTAGGTTGAATTTTCATTATGTTTGGATGATGTTGGAGTGATTCCCAGTGTGGTATCGGCCGAGTTTCTTATTTGTAACAAACTCGGCTGACCAACCAGTTTGAATAAATAAAATAGAAGACTAGAAATCGATTTTGGATTTGCAGTTGTTCTAAGCACCTCAATTGATATATACGGTCAACCAACAGGCTAGTAACTCCCATAATTTGTCATCGTTGTTAGAGATACGAAATCTGAGAGAGATTTGGGTTTTAAAGGAGAAAATCGCCGGATGTGCTGATTTAGGGTTTTGAGTTCCTATAGCTTGCAATTCATGTTAGTTCGTCAACCCTAGATATGATTTCACGGTGAATCTTCTCTCCTATGTCTAGATTCCATCCTCCCTCTGATTTTAACTAAAAATATACCAATCGCCATCCTTATTTCTTTCATATTCTCCTTTTCTAGGATTTCCGAGTTGAGAAGAGCAAGAAGTGGATTCAATCTTCACGAGTTGGTTGGATTTCTAGAAATTCACATTATATGGGACGTTTTTAAGGTGCTCGGCACCTGAGGTGAGTGTACATCTCCCTCTTAAGGTTTGTAATTGTAACAGAAAGTATAATTCTATGCTGTTAAATTAACCAAAACTTTTGTTTGTATTTGCATGCAATTGGGTAACCGATTGGGGAGATTTTTAGGGAATCAAATGCTACTGATTTGGATTCGTTCTCATTGATTTGTATTTATTAAGTTCCTAATCCTTTGAATCAAGTTACATGGAAAGTCGTATGGATAGAGAATTATATCATTTTACACCAATTTCGCTTAAAAATCAGCCAAATAGACGACATACTTAGGAAATTTTTGCCACATATGTAATCATATTTGAACTCAATAATAAGCATGAGTTGCTCAACTGAAATTTTGAATCCTTACTTGAATTGAATATGTTATGTACATGAGGATCAGAATATGAGGGTTTGGTATGGAAAAAATCCATATTTAGGGTTAATGTTGAGGGATGAACTCGATGAGGTTAGTAGATTGCGTAGAATTAAATATAGGATTTCCATGTATCTTGAATAGACTCAATGAACCTTTGTACACCCTAACGAGATTACTAAATAATATGATTCTTATGATGTGTTGAACTAAGATTACTACTCAAAACCCTAGAAATCTAGTATTAAGATGAGTATGAGGGATAAAGCCAAACTCGTATATAATCATGTGAATGTGATAAGATGTTCAATGTAGACGTTATTACTTCAATTGAAGATGATAAGTCTTATGAAGATTCAAGATTATATAAACCAAAAGACATGATTCTAGTATGATCTATCGGATATGAGCAAACCCAAATGAATGCAAGACTTTTATACAAGTTACATAATGATGAATCGAGAGATAAATAAAGATAAAGGAATAACAAAGTAACCCTAATTCATTCTATTTACTACATTGGTAGTCATGTAAGAAATGGAGGAATTCTTTCTAATTACCAAAATGCATAATGAAAGATGCACAATATCTAAGCATAATGAAAGATGCAAGATATCTATATTCTTATATTTTTGCTATTTCTAATGTCATTGTTAATATTTAATCAAACCTGTGATATGGGATGTCTACTGAGAAATATATCAAAATTGAATTACCATGTAATGATTGTAATTGAGAAACCCTGATTAGGGAAAATGTTGGATAATGAGATGATGTCTCGGGTTAATGATCCATTGATTTGATGATGAATGATATGAGATAGTGCAGAAATGGAAAGAAACATATATGTTGCAAATTACATATTTGTTGTGCTTCTTGTTTTAATCGTTGTCTTTCTTGTTAACCCTAATCAACTTTATGTTTTTATAATTGTGCAACAATACACACTTGATAAATGATGATTTCCATTCATATTAAACGAAAATGGATTAATAACAAGTGAAATGATGACAGATCTACTTAGGTGCCTTGAACAGCATGAATTTCCACTGGGATCCATACTAGGAAAATGAAATGATCTCCTTGTAGCAATCAGAGTATTATGAGAAGTATTTCCAGAGTGTAGATCAAGACCTTAAAGGTTTGACCACCTATTTTTAGGAGTGAGTCATGGTCCGTGATTTCGACCCTAAATCCTCTGTTGTGAAAGTCTATGTCCACGAACAATAGATTGATAATGAAAAATTGTGAAACACATGAAACTTGATAATGTGGGATATTCAATAATGGTATGTGATGTTCTAATATACTGTTATTTTTGTTCCTATCTCGTGTACATGAGCCTCTTTAGGTAACCTTGTGGTGGATCAGGGTCTGTTGTTGACATCTTAGGGTGGTCGGCTAATCCCTAAGATAGTGACGGTGAATCGTTGACACGAGAATCAGGTGTGACGACTTCTACTTGGTGAGGTACAAGCCAAGTAGTTTTAGGACAAATGAATAAAAGATGACAACCCATGTTCACTTTATAATGGATGTTAGTTATATTCCTTTTGTTGCTAGTTGACAAACATTTTGTACTTGAATATGTTTCTTATCGACAGAAACGATTTATTCTTCTGATTAAACATAATCAGTTGTCTTATTCCTTCTGATTAAACGGTGAATCTCATTTGACGCTTGTCATCAAGCCTCTAATGGATTTGATATTTACTCTTGATATGGACTTTGTTGTCATTTGAATAATCCTATTGGTGCACATGCTCATGTGAACTCTAGCTTCAGGACTGCAAGATACACTCCTCGTCTGGCTGGTGGAGTGTCACAATCATATTGTTGTTATTGTTGCTAGATTTTGATTGTTTAAATTTTGACTTGCTACTCCTACAATAATATTGCCACTCTGAAGTAAATAGCATATGTTCATCTAATCATAGATACTCTCAAGATGTATCAAAAATTTTGATGAAGTTATTGTATTAACTGAATGTTAAATGCTAGAATAATTTATTAGGCTTAGTGATATAAGCAAGTTCTTTAATGTTCAATATACTTAATTTGATGATGATGTATGTACTCAACTTGAGTGGGAGATATCCACTCACTGGGAATCTATATGAGTCTCATGAGGTAGTTTCCAACAAATGTTTAACAAGCGGAGAGGTCATGAAAAAGATGTAAACAGAATAATCTACATTAGAATGTCCCTCTTCTCTCTCTACTGGATGGTAGTATACATAGTTGTTTCTTTCATGAAGATGTAAATGATGCAAACTAAACATAGAATTAAACGTTCGATGTCGCATCTGATGGCCCAGAAATAGATTTTTTTCAAAGTTTCGCATGAAATTTTGATATTTACGGCCCTAACAATTTCGACGACCAAATAAGCGAATTAAATAATGAAAATTTACCAGGAC
Source organism: Alisma plantago-aquatica (assembly GCA_963693085.1). Taxonomy (NCBI): domain Eukaryota; kingdom Viridiplantae; phylum Streptophyta; class Magnoliopsida; order Alismatales; family Alismataceae; genus Alisma; species Alisma plantago-aquatica. Next base: position 158,426,446 of record OY856414.1, on the reverse strand, counting down.
GATCTAAATGCCAAGATCTACTCAAATATGTAATAATATTTCATATTGGATAAGTGGGGTGGGGGTCTCCCACATTTGTAAGTGAAGGAAGCTGAACAATTTTGACGGAATCTCAATGGCTTTCGATGGCAAAATGAAGGAGTTAACTTATGAAATTTTGCAAACACAATGTTGAGACATAATTCATAAACACACTAGACTATATAATAAATTTATATGTTTAGAGGTTAAGATGGGATACATGTCTTGATGAGTGAGTGCACAAACGAACAGATCTGTCAAGTCTGCTAGACAGTTAGTCTGTTAAAAGCTACAAGTTACGACTTAGAATTTAAAATTTACAATTACAAGTTTCAAACTTACCAACTACAACTTGTATAAGTCTAGTATTAGCATTTAACTAAGGTTACATGGGACATTTATGCATAGATTCTAAAAGAATTTTGTTATTTTCGGAGTATTTCTCCATATCTCTAGAAAAGTGTGTAGAAATTGATGAAGGTAATGTATATGGTCTAGGGATAGGGGAAACATACCTTAGAATTAAGAAAGATAGCCTTCAGAATCAAGAGATTCAAAAAAAATTGCCAAAATACCCAAGATGTAGCATTATCAGCTTTTGGAACAAATATCTCAAAATTTAATTTGTGTTTCTGTACCTTTTCGTGAAATTACGGCCCAAACTGGGCTTTTTGCTGCGAAATTTCACCATTTTTGTTGAAATTTCGCACCTAGGGTTGAAATTTTCGCGAAATTACGTTCCATTCCCTGTATTTGTGTGTTTCGCATGTCTGATCGTAGGTTTCACTGTACGATTGCAAAAAAAACAAAATTTCGAGCAAAATTTCCCAATTTTGTTCCATGAAACTAAACTGTATATGAGTAATAAGATCTTTATTTTGGTTTAATGGATTTGAATATGATTTATGATGATTAAATATGTTTTCATTGATGTGACATTGATTTGTGAGGTTTCATGAAGAAAAGGAAAATTTTACTTGTGTTTTTCGTATATAGTGTTAATCACGTTTTTTCGAGAATAAGCATGGTTGTATAGGCGGCCAGGCAACCTGGCGTTCCATATGGACACCCAGGCAGCCTAGGCGCCCAGGCGGAGGCAGGCGTTTTTATATATATCTTGTTTTATTATATATATATATAAATAATATATATATATATAATCTTGTTTAATATATTTATATATATATATATATTATTAGATATATCTAAATTGCTTATATAGTAGAAATAGTACATTCGAAAATCTGAATTTGTAGCACTTTTTTAGAAGATATTTGCCATTTTCCTTTATTAGGTTTTTGTAAATCCGATTTGAGTTAATCACAAAATTGATATACTCATAATCAGAAATCAGAAATGTCAACTATATTTGTATTTCTATTCATGAGGCTACACATTTATAAAACAAAACAGTAGTTTGATAAAGTCAAATAGTAGACAAGTTAAAACAGTACATTAATACTAATCAGTAGATAAATTAATAAAAAAACAGTAGATAATAAATACAAATCAGTAGATAAGTAAATACTAATCAGTAGATAAATAAATACAAATCAACAGATAAGTATATACAAATCAGTAGATAGAAAATTCAATACATTAGATAAGTAAATTCAAATCAGTCAAAAATAAATACAAAACATTAGATAAGTAAACTCCAAGCATTAGATCAGATCAGTAGATAAAAAAATTCAAAGCATTAGATAAATTAATATAATCAGTAGATAAACAAATACAAAGCATTAGATAAAAAAGTACAGCTCCGTTGATAAACAAATATAAATCAGTAGATGATTAAATAATTTTAAAAAGTAGATGAACAAATACGAAGCCCTAAATTTAAATAATGTGATGAATGAAAAATCATTAGATGAACAAATCAGTAGATAAGTAAATACAAATCAGTATATAAGTAAATATAAATCAGCATACAAATCAGTAGATAAGTAAATACAAATCAGTAGACACATAAATACACATCAGTAGATATATAAATTCAAATCAGTAGATAAGTAAATTCAAATCAGTACATAAGTAAATACTAATCAGTGGATAAGTAAATACAAATCAGTATATAAGTAAATACAAATCAGTAGATAAGTAAATACTAATCAGTTGATGGAAATCAGTAAAATAAAAACTTTGTTACATGTATTACTTCTGGGAGTTGAGGCGGGGCTTGGGCCGCCTGGGCGCCCGCCTGTACAACACAGAGAATAAGGTGATTCATTTCATAATCTGGATTTAGATTTTTAGGGTTTGTCTCTAATGGTTGGCATTTATGCTGATCAAAAGAGATGTCCCGTAACTCCCATGAGGAAAACCATTGTTATGGTGTCATTCAACGAGTGGAGGAATAATTGTGCCATGATTAGCCCCACCAAAAGGATATAGTCAGACCCAGTACCGCATAAAGCATTTGCAGAGATTCAGCCATTCAGGGGGATTATATCTTTGTATCGCATGGCTCCAAGGATCTTAGTGGTCTGGCCACATATAGCATAAGGATGTGCATTACCTACACATTCCTTATCCTTCGCATTACCACTTCACTCGTCGTCCAGTATACCAAACACATATAAAAGGGCACTAAGTTACAATTACTAGGAGCTACTAGTATAGACAACCATCTACCAAGCAAAAATCAAAACCTAAAAAGACAATTATACCCATCACAAAAAGAACTCACAGAGAGCAAATAAACCACAAAGCTTTAAATGCATATCCCATTAACGCAACATAGGTGTGCCTTAACAAATCATTTGTTGCAGCTTAGGCAATTCTAGGTGTCAAATCCCTCTTGTCTAATGGATTCTGAATGTAATACATAATTTGTAGATAGCATGTGCTAGACAAAATGTGAGAGAGGATATGGTAAAGGCACAATTGATGTTAAAGTATTAGTGGGGAGCCCCCATCATCATAGGTAAGCAATTATGAAAATCATGTGTAGTATTAAATGCTACTAAGACATACATGTAATTGCATATAGTAGTGAACACTCAAATACCATGCTTGTTGGATGCACCATTAACCACAAAAAGAGAGAGGGTAGAGATAATGTGCAGCAAGAATGTTCGGAAGTGATGAAGATAAATGACACCTAAGAGGGTGCGGAGGATACCCGAAGAATTCAGACCCAAGAATCGCTCTCGATGGCATAAGCACATATGAATCACAAGATGATTCTTAGCTCTATTCCATGAAAAAATTATATGTGAACGGTGTTGCCAAGCTATACAGAGTGAATATACCCAAATAATCAGTTTCAATACTTGCATTTCATTAGTCAATGAAAGCAGTGTTTCAAAAAATCGGATTGTGCGGCCGCATTCAAGGTTCGGACTACCTACCGATCTGCATATTGAAAATCCCCACCAAAATCGAACCAGGCCGCATAATCGGTCGCATAGCCACATAAAAGGTCGATTAATCCCCAACTTTTAGATAGACATATTTTCATTTCTTCTTTTTACATTTACGTTCATCTATGTTTGTTTAGATTTTGATCATAGTGCATGTTTGTATTTATTTAAGTTGTGATGATTGCATATTTGCATGATTGCATCCATTATTCTTGTAATTGTACTATTTAGATACACAATTTTACATGTTAACTACGTAAATTCATGGCTAATATATATAGGTATAATAATTAATAAATAAATAATCTGAAACAGCATACACTCCCGCATATGCTCCTGCACACTGCATATACTCTAATCAGTGACCTCTCCGAACGCATAACGCATAACGCATACCGCTTTTTAAAACACTTAATGGAAGGTGATGTTTGAGATTTGTGTCATGGGATTCCAGTAGGATGGTTGAAATGGAGTGCAACTGCAGTAGTATGTGATCACAAGTCACATTCAAAGAAAAAATATACATCCAGCCATGCTATATGGGAGTGAATGTTGGAAGTGAAGAAACAAGGTAGCAACATGATGACTGGTTGAAATACATTTTTGGATGCATGTGCGAAAACATAAGGAAAGTAAGGGTTGTCAGTGTCGAGGACAAGCTATGTGAAGGTTGCTTGAGATGGTATGGAAGTGTGCAACGCAAACCAATGAATGCATCAAGTCAAAGCAATGCTACCAAGTCAAGCAAAATAAAAAAGGAAAATAGGTAGGCTAAATTAACTTGGAAGATCTGATAAGGAGACTTTTAAAAACTTTATATCTTAAAAAACTAATTCAAAAAAATAAGGATCCATATAGTCAGCCAGACATGGTTGGGATTAATGATAATGAGAATTGGAAAAGGATTCCCTCTATAGAAGATGATGATGATAATGATGAGCATTAAAACAGGAATCCTTCTATCTTGCTCTTTCAAAAAACATGTTTGGCATACACTAATTGGGAGATACTTTAAAATAAAGTTTAATAACAAGAAGCTATCTATCCATCTATATATGTACGTGTTTGTGTGACATCTAAAAGTTGTTAACCCAATTAAAGGTAATGAAACAAGAAAACCTCCAAATTCCACTATTTCATGAAAAAATGATATGTGAGCGGTGTTGCCAAGTTATACGAGTGAATATACCCAAATAATAAGTTTCAATACTTGCATTTCATTAATCAATGGAAATAGTGTTTCAAAAAATCGGACTGTTCGGCCGAATACAAGGTTCGGACCACCTACCGAGCTGCATAATGGAAATCCCCACCAAAATCGGACCAGGCCGCATAATCGGTCGCATAGCCACATAAAAGGTCGATTAATCCCCAAATTTTAGATAGACATATTTTCATTTCTTCTTTTTACATTTATGTTCATCTACGTTTGTTTAGATTTTGATCATAGTGCATGTTTGTATTTATTTAAATTGTGATGATTGCATATTTGCATGATTGCATCCATTATTCTTGTAATTGTACTTTTAGATACACAATTTTACATATTAACTACGTAAATTCATGAGTAATATATATAGGTATAATAATTAATAAATGAATAATCCGAAACGGCAAACACTCCCGCATATGCTCCTGCACACTGCATATACTCTATTCAGTGACCTCTCTGAACGCATAACGCATACCGCTTTTTAAAACACTTAATGGAAGGTGATGTTTGAGATTTGTGTCATGTGATTACAATAGGATGGTTGAAATGGAGTGCAACTGCAGTGGTATGTGATCAGAGGTCACATTCATAGAAAAAATATACATCCGGCCATGCTATATGGGAGTGAATGTTGGAAGTGAAGAAACAAGGTAACAACATGATGACTGTGGTTGAAATACATTTTTGGATGCATGTGCGAAAACATAAGGAAAGTAAGGGTTTCCAATGTCGAGGACAAGCTATGTGAAGGTTGCTTGAGATGGTATGGAAGTGTGCAACGCAAACCAATGAATGCACCAAGTCAAAGCAATGCTACCAAGTCAAGCAAGATAAAAAAAAAAGAAAAAAGGTAGGCTAAATTAACTTGGAAGAGTTGATAAGGAAACTTTTTAAAACTTTATATCTTAAAGCTAATTCAAAAAAATAAGGATCCATATAGTCAACCAGATATGGTAGGGATTAATGATAACGAGAATTGAAAAAGGATTCCCTCTATAGAAGATGATGATGATCATGATGAGCATTAAAAGAGGAATCCTTCTATCTTGCTCTTTCAAAAAACATGTTTGGCATACACTAATTGGGAGATACTTTAAAATAAAGTTTAATAACAAGAAGCTATCTATCCATCTATATCTATACGTGTTTGTGTGACATCTAAAAGTTGTTAACCCAATTAAAGGTGATGAAACAAGAAAACCTCCAAATTCCATTATTCCATGAAAAAATGATATGTGAACGGTGTTGCCAAGTTAAATGGAGTGAATATACCAAAATAATAAGTTTCAATACTTGCATTTCATTCATCAATGGAAGCAATGTTTCAAAAAATCGGACTGTGCGGCCGCATACAAGGTTCGGACCACCTACTGAGCTGCATACTGGAAATCCCCACCAAAATCGGACCAGGCCGCATAATCGGTCGCATAGCCACATAAAAGGTCGATTAATAGACATTTTCATTTCTTCTTTTTACATTTACGTTCATCTACGTTTGTTTTCATAGTGCATGTTTGTATTTATTTAAGTTGTGATGATTGCATGATTGCATCCATTATTCTTGTAATTGTACTGTTTCGATACACAATTTTACATATTAACTACGTAAATTCATGACTAATATATATAGGTATAATAATTAATAAATGAATAATCTGAAACGGCAAACACTCCCGCATATGCTCCTGCACACTGCATATACTCTATTCAGTGACCTCTCCGAACGCATAACGCATACCGCTTTTTAAAACACTTAATGGAAGGTGATGTTTGAGATTTGTGTCATGTGATTACAGTAGGATGGTTGAAATGGAGTGCAACTGCAGTCGTATGTGATCAGAAGTCACATTCATAGAAAAAATATGCATCCAGCCATGCTATATGGGAGTGAATGTTGGAATTGAAGAAACAAGGTAACAACAATGATTGTGGTTGAAATACATTTTTGGATGCATGCGCGAAAACATAAGGAAAGTAAGGGTTGCCAGTGTCGAGGATAAGCTATGTGAAGGTTGCTTGAGATGGAATGGAAGTGTGCAACGCAAACCAATGAATGCACCAAGTCAAAGCAATGCTACCAAGTCAAGCAAAATAAAAAAGAAAAATAGGTAAGCTAAATTAACTTGGAAGAGCTGATAAGGAGACTTTTTAAAACTTTATATCTTAAAAAGCTAATTCAAAAAAAAATAAGGATCCATATAGTCAGCCAGACATGGTTAGGATTAATGATAATGAGAATTGATAAGGGATTCCCTCTATAGAAGATGATGATCATCATGATGAGCATTAAAAGAGGAATCCTTCTATCTTGCTCTTTCAAAAAACATGTTTGGCATACACTAATTGGGAGATACTTTAAAATAAAGTTGAATAACAAGAAGCTATCTATCCATCTATATCTATACGTGTTTGTGTGACATCTAAAAGTTGTTAACCCAATTAAAGGTGATGAAACAAGAAAACCTCCAAATTCCAATCAATTACTATTACAAGCTTCAAAAGTTACTACTAGAAGTGAATACGAGATAGAGTGTCATGATGCTCCTGCAAAAATCCTTATGAGAGAATGGACATGGAAGATACACCTTACATAGGTGTGCAAGGCATGCACTATACGAGATCCAGTTATAAAGTTTGATGGTTATCAAGGTCAAGCTCACTTCATCATAACCTACGGCTCGAACAACGTAAGAAATACCTAAAATATATATAATAGGTGACTCATAAATACCATGTGATCTAGTATAGTGAGCCATTTAACAAAAAGAAGGGTGTCTTTCATTGCAAACATTCTAGAATGTATAATTTAACCACAAGCAAATCGTAGTATTTTGAATGTTTAATGTTTTTTGTAGCAAATATTGGGCACCGGCACACCTACAGCTGCTTGTTGGGCATTATGACCAATAAAGCTTTGGCTGTTTTGAGCCACAATGCCTGTTTTTGTTGATTTTTTTCCCATTTTTAGAGGTGCATCACCAAATCATACATAGACATCCATAACAGGGTGCCCCAACACTAAGATTTGAGACCTTTAGAGTATGTGTCATGGAGCATGATGACATGGTAAAATCTGGAACCCAGTGACTATAGAGTAGTATGCAATCCTAGTCAACAGCATTAAATGTAAAGAGAACAAAGTGGCAAAGCTGTCATATGTTATGTCGGAACCTGAAACCATTGTTAGTCTATGATATATGCATACATGTATTGGAGATCATAAACCCAGGGTTTAGGCACCAAGACGCCTTGCTTAAAAATCGCTAGACTGTTCATTTAGATATGTGTAAATTGTTATAACCAAAAACAAGGAACAGGATAATTGATACAGTTCAGATATTGAAGCATACCAACATAAGAAAATTACTTTTGTCATAAGGGTTGCGTACTAGCAGTTAGAGAAGTATACGGATATGTTAATTGTTAGAATATCAAGAATAAATGTCTAGAACTGAAAAAAAAAACTCAAACATTACTAGGCATACTAACTAAAGAAATAAAACTCACTAAGTATTAGTGATGTCAACTATTACGGGAGCCAGGTTGCGCACGGCCTTTTCTTTGGTTTCAGTCGGACTGGCTTTTTGATACTTGAAATCCAAAAATGTTGGGTTTATTAGTTTTTCAGGAACTTGTTCACCGGAATCCTTTCTCCATTTGATCAGCAGATCCCTGAACAACTCATCCCATTGACCCTCCATCCATGAAGTAATGTTTTCAACGGTATCTTTGCTAGCCTGATTATGCTCTAGATCATTCAGTCTTGTCATTATTGCATCCTTCAGTTTTACAACTCTGCCAATCATATAGTCCAGATATGGAGCAGCAATAGTTGGAGGCAGCCGACAAGGCAGTTTCTCATATTCATTTTTCCTTCTGCATTTCAGGAAATCATCCTCGTTCGATTCACAATATATGGGGTTGATGTTGTTACGACTAGGATAAATATTTACAAATATTTTACAAACACGGCAAGTTGGAGATTTAACTGTTGTCTGATGGTAGAGGCACGTCCAGCAGTACAGATGGCCACAGACAGTTACAACTGGTTCAAAAGCAATATCCTTACACAGCTCACACGAGAAGTATGACAATTGGATAGGAAAGTCACTAATTGTGGGTGACAAGACAATCTCCGAATTTGCCCTCTCTTCCTTACTCCAGCAGATTGTAGTTTCTTCCTCTTCACTGAGTTCGCCAATCTCTCTGGAAACATTCTCCCCTAGTTCACTTTCATGCTTTTTACCTTTTAGCCACCGCCAACCATCTTGGAGGTCTTTGATTAACCCATCTAATTGCTCTTCTGTGTAAGAAATTTTTTCTTGAGGGGGGGGGAAGCATTCAAACAGATAATTCATTACAAACTGAAATTCACCTCTTTCACGTTTAAAGCGCGTGATCATTGCAGCGATGCAATTGCTTTGGGATGCAAAACGCCTGTTCCTATACCATGCCCGACGAAGGCGTGTGTCAGGTTCTCGGTTCCCTTGAGCTTTTTTAACTGACTCTTCCCCAGGCTTAAGAATGATGGGCGGATCGCTCGGTGGATGGCCGCTGTATACAGGAACTATAGTCAAACCAGCATCCGAGTTATCCAAGTGGCAACCGCAAAAGGGGCAAAGCTTCTCACGCCCTCGCCTAGAAAGACAGCTCCAGCAAAATAGGTGGCCGCAGATGGCGTTGAGTACCGGATCCTTGGCGAGATTGTAACATATTTTGCACGAGAAGTGGCAAATCTTCTTGCTCGCTGAGGGACGCCGAATATCAGAACCGTCAACAATACCAACAGAGGCTGCGGCGGTCTCCATAAGCGATGGCGCAAGATCCTTGCTTTGCCGTCTCGATCGTTCAGTCGACATTCTGAATCAACTTAGCTTCCAACCCTAATATCGGGGCGACGGAGTGGGTCGAAGTATGACGAACCAGCGGACACGGGACCCAGGGGCGGTTGCGGAACCTGTGGGGATATCGTTTGTTAATGTATCTGCAAAATATATGGCATGGTATGGGGTTAAAATAGAGAATTACTACCTATATAACAAGCGTTTTGAATTACTATACTATATAAAACAAGCCGTTTTGGATTACTATACTATTTTATAGAGAATTACTATCATCATCGTCATCATCATTATCAACTAAGTCTTAATCCCAATTATGTTAAGGTCGGCTACATAGATCTTTTTTTTTTCATTCTCTATCATGGGTCATATTCTGATTGAGATGTAGAGATTCAAAATCTCTTTATAAGCTCTTCTCATGTTAATTTAGGCCTTCCTCTTCTTCTATTAATTGTGTTTGCCTCAATAGTATTGCTTCGTACAGGCGCATTAATCGGTCTGTGTTGTACATGTCCATACCATCTGAGTCGGCCATCGCACAACTTGTCCCCAATGCTCGCCACCCCCACTTAATTCCTGATATAGTCATTTCTCAAGCAATCTTTTCTTATCTTCCCACACATCCATCTCAACATACGCATTTCAACTACATTCATCTTGTTGAGTCCTTGTTTCTTCACGTCCCAACATTCACTCCCATAGAGCATGGCTGGCTATATATCAGTTTTATAAAACTTACTTTTTAGTCTGAGAGGGATATTTCGGTCACATAAGACTCCAGTTGCACTCCTCCATTTCAACCATCACATAGTAGTCATATGACAAATGTCATTTTGGACATCCCCGTCTGTTTGAATGATAGAGCTCAAGTAACGAAATTTATCACATTTTGGTATATCTACTCCGTCCAACTTGGCTCCACCATTCACACTGTGAGATTGGCTAAAATTGTAATGCATATACTCAGTTTTGTTCCTACTAATCATTAATCCATGTGATTCCAGTGCCTTTCTCCAAAGTTCAACTTTATCATTCAAACCATCTTTTGCTTCGTCAACCAATACAATCTCATCAGCAAATAACATACACCAACGAACATCATCCTGAACATCCTTTGTCAACTCATCCACAATAAGAACGAACAGATATGGACTGAGTGTGGATCCTTGGTGTACCCCAACTGTGATGGGAAATGTTGGTGTCTCTCCTCCAGGAGTCTTCACACTTGCACTAGAGCTATCATCCATGTCTTTAATCAAGTCAATGTATTAGATTGGCACACTCTTTTTCCTCAAAACCATCCACAATACTTCTTTGGGTACTCGATCATAAGCCTCCTTATCAGAAAAATAGCATATGTTGTTGATCTACCAGGCATGAACCCAAATTGGTTGTTTGATATCTGCGTTATAGATCTTAGCCTCTGCTCGATAATCCTCTCCCAAAGCTTCATTGTGAGACTCATCAACTTAGTATCTCTGTAGTTTGTGCAGCTCTGAACATCGCCTTTGTTCTTGTAGATGGGGACTATAATATTATTTCTCCACTCATCTAACATCTTCTTTGTCTTCATGATCTTGTTAAATAAATTTGTTAAGCACATAACTCCTTCATCCCCCATACTCTTCCATACATCAATGGGAATACTATTTGGTCTGCATGCCTTTCTCATTTTCATCTTTTTCAAGGCATTCTTGACCTCAAAATGTGAAACTCGTCATGTGTAAATGATATCTCTTGTATCCATGTCACACGAGTCTCTAACATTCTTTACAGTGTCTCCATTGAAAAGTTTATGGAAGTAATTTTTTCATTGGTTCTTGATATCATCGTCCTTTACTAGCACTCTACCATCTTCATTATTGATGCATTTTACTTGACTCAAGTAGCTTCCTTTCCTTTCTCTTATACAAGCCATTTTATATATATCTTTTTCCCCTTCTCTAGTGTCCAACTTCTTGTAAATACCATGCAAGTATCTAGACCTTGCCTCCTTAACAACCTTTTTTGCTTCTTTCTTTGCTTGCTTATATATTTGAAACGTTGCATCATCTTGAGATTTGGGAAAAAGCTCATATAGATCTCTCTTTTCAATTTAATAGCATTATGCAATTCATCATTCCACCACCAAGTCTCTTTTTGTGGAGGCCCACGGCCCTTGAACTCCCCCAAAACCTCTTCGGAAACTTTTGTTCTGTAGGAGCTCATGTTATGCCACATAGTGTTGACATCAGACTCTAAGTTCTAAGTTCCCTCCTTGATGAGTTTATCATTAAAGGTCAATTTTTTTTCTCCTTAAATATTCCACCACTTGATCCTACTATCTTGATTTTCATTATACTTGCCTTTATTAATCTTCATGTTAATATCCAAAACCACCAACCTATGTTGTATCGTGAGTTTTTCACCAAGAATCACTTTACATGCCTTGCATACTTTATGATACTCCCGTCTTGTAAGGAGGTAATCAATTTGGCTACAATTATGCCCACTCTTAAAAGTAATCTTATGAGATTCTCTTTTCTTGAAATGGGTGGTTGCCAAAATCATATCATATGCAACTACAAAATCTAATATCCTCTCTCCTTCTTTGTTTTTGCTACCATATCTAAAACCCCCATGAACTCTCTCATATCTATCATTGCTACTCCCCACATGGCCATTTTAATCACTCTCAATAATAATCTTCTCCTCTGTCGGTATTCGTTGCATCAATTCATCTATGTTATCCCAAAAATCCTTCTTAGCCTCCTCACTAAGGCCAACTTGAGGGATAAGCGCTAATAATGTTAAAAATATTTCCCCAAGAACGACCTTGAAATTTATGCTTCTATCACTCATCCTAGTGATCTTGACAACATCATCCTTCAACATCTTATCAACAATAATACCTACACCATTTCTATGTTTATCAATGCATGTATATCAGATTTTGTGTCGTGTGTCTCCAATATCTCTACAACGTTCCCCTGTCCACTTAGTTTCCTACAAGCAAGCTATATTGACTTTTCTTCTCATCATGATATCTACTGTATCCAAAGATTTTCTTGTCAAAGAGTCAATATTCCAAGATCTCACTCTAATCCTTTTTTTCTTAGACTTGCTTCTTTGCCTTCCTTCATCAGAAATGTTGTCGTTGCACATTTTTCACTACATCCGGGCAATGATGCGGCGAGACTAGCTTCTTTACCCACTCATGTCCAAGATGTAGAAACCCTTGCACATTTTTCACTACATCCGGATGATGATGCAGCGGGACTAGCTTCTTTACCCATACTCGTCCACGATGTGGAAACCCTTGCTTGTCCTTCAACACAACTAGGAGTCGTTGTGTCGAAACCCCTTGCATATTTACCACTGCATTCGGGTGTCGATGCAGTGGGTTGCTAGGTAGGGACGCTCCAACAAATTTTTTTATAAGGATTCATGACATAGAAAGAGTGACAAAGTTTTTATGGCTAGCTGTCAACCTACCACCAACCCTCCTCCTTTACCTGGGCTTGGGACTGGTTACATTTGCATAAAATATGAAAACATAGGCGGAGTTTTTGGATTACTATATTATATAATACAAGCCGTTTTGGATTAGTCATGCATTTTTCTCTAACATTTTCATAAATTACAAACACGTCTTTTGTATCTAAGGAAACTCCATAGAGGGGGTTGAATGTAATTTTTTTCATTACTTTTTAAATTACATATTGGTCCCTTTTTGTTTACACCACACTTTTGTCATTAACTTTTCCATTTTGGATTGGTCATGCAATTTTTTCCTACATTTTTAGAAATTACACGTGTGTCCTTTTTATCTAAGAAACCCCAACAGAGAGGGTTGGATGTAATTTTCTTCATTACTATTTGAAATTGCATACTGGTCCCTTTTTGTTTACACCACACATTTGTCTTTAACTTTTAAAATTATATATTATATTAGGAGACCGATATATACTAATCTATACTATATAAAACAAATCATTTTGGATTATTCATGCGATTTTTTCTATACTATATAAAACAAGTCATTTTGATTAGTCATGCAGTTTTTTCCAACAATTCTATAAATTACAAACACGTCCTTTGTATGTAAGAAAACCCCATAGAGGGGGTTAGATGTAATTTTATCTATTACTTTTTGAAATTACATACTGGTCCCTTTCTATTTACACCACACTTTTAACTTTATTTTTTTTAATTATATGTTATATTAGGAGACTCATATATACTAATATGTGGATGTAATTTCCTCCATCATTTTTTGAAATTATATATTAGTCCTTATGTGCGTACACCACACTTTTATCTTTAAAATTTTAAATTATATATTGGTCCTTATGTGAGTACACCACACTTTAATCTTTAAGAATGCTCGTGGAGGGAGTTGGATGCAATTTTTTCCATTATTTTTTGAAATTACATTCTGGTGCTTGTGTGTGTATACCAATTTTTATCTTTAATTTTTTTAAATTATATATTATATTAGGAGACTTGTCTATACTATATAATAGAGCCCACAGAGGGAGTTCGATGCAATTTTCTCCATTATTTTTAAAATTATATATTGGTCCATGTGTATATGAGAAGGCCTATTAAGATATGTATTGTACATATTTATTGAATCTTCTTCTCTAAAGTTCAACCTAGAAATACTCATTGTAGCCTACTAAGGCACCCGTGCATAGCACGAGTTTATGCATAGTATATATAACAAGCCATTCATGATTACTAAAGTAATTTTTCTAACATTTTGAAATTACAGACATGTCCCTAGGTATACACAAAATTACCTCAATGTTGAACTCATCACATTTTGGGGTTGAAGAAGGTCCCAAATGTTCGGTTGTTTTCCCATGAACAAGACGTTCAGGATTATTAAAGCAATTTTTTCTAACATCTTCTAAAATACACACAAGTCCCTGTGCGTACACGAAATTCTTTTTATTTTCCTTTTCTGGGATTGAAGAAGGTCCCAAGGGTTTGGTTGTTCGCCGATGAATAAGCCATTCAAGATTACTAAACCAATTTTTCTAACATTTTTTGAAATTACAGATAGGTCCTTGCGTGTACACAAAATTCCTTTTTTATATATAATTATATATGGTATAAGGAGAAGCTATTAATTTTCTCCATCATTTTTTTAAATTATATTATGGTCCATGTGTCTCTTTATTCTATAATATAACAAGTCACATTGGGATTAAGAGAGAAAGATTTCTCCCACCCCTCCCACACCCGTGGCGGAGGTCGAACGCCCAGAGGGTGGTAAATCAAGGCGGCAACTGGGGTTCGAACCGCGGTCCCTTTGTTAGGAGACACCGTGCTTGACCACTTGATCCACTCCTCGTCGGCAACAAGTCAGATTGCTAAAGTAATTCTTTTCAACATTTTTTGAAATTACACACAGGTCCCTATTGTACACAAAATTCTTCTTTTTCTATTTATAATTATATATGGTATAAGGAAAAAGCATTCAATTTTCTCTATTATATTTTGAAATTCATAATGGCCTTTGTGTGTACACAACACTTTTTTCTTTAAATTGTTTAAGTTATATATTTATTGGGAGACTCATCTATACTATACAAGAAAGTTCGTGGAGGATTGCATGCAATTTTTTTTTTTGAAATTACATGATGGTCCATGTCTGTGTACACCACACTTTTCTCTTTAAAATTTTCAAATTATACATATATTAGGAGACTCATCTATACTATATAAGAATGCCCGCGGAGGGGTTTGCATTCAGTTTTCTCCATTATTTTTTAAAATTACATAATGATCCTTGTGTGTGTACACCACACTTTTCTCTTTATTCTTTAAATTATATATTATCTTAGAAGACTCATCTACACTATATATGAAAGTCTGTGATGGGGTTTCATGCAATTTTCTCTATTAAATTTTGAAATTATGTAGAGGTCCTTGTCTATGTACACCACACTTTTCTCTTTAAAAAATTTAAATTATATATAATATTAGGAGACTCATTAAACTATATAAGAAAGCTCGAGGAAGGGGTTGCATTCAATTTTCTTCATTGTTTTTAGATTGCATAATGGTCCATGTGTGTACACCACACTTTTCCCTTTAAATTTTTAAAATTATATATAATATTAGGAGATTCATCTATACTATATAAGAAAGTCTGCGGAGGAGTTACATGTAATTTTCTCCATTGTTTTATAAAATTATATATAAGTCCATTTGTGTCTACATCACACTTTTCTCTTTAAAATTTTTAAATTATATATTATATTAGGAGACTCATCTATACTATATAAAAAATCCCACAGAGGGGTTGCATGAAATTTGTTAATTAATTTTTGTTATTAAACAATGGTCCATGTCTTGGGCACCATACTTTTCCCTTTAAAATTTTAAAATTATATATTATATTCAGAGACCCATTTATATTATATAAGAAAGCCTGCAGAGGGCTTGCATGAAATTTTCTCCATTATTTTTTGAAATTACACAATAGTCCATGTGTGTACACCATACTTTTCTCTTTATATATTTTTTAAAATTATATATTATATTAGGAGACTCGTTTATACTATATAAGAAATCCAGTTGAGGAGTTGCATGTAATGTTCTCCATTATTCATCTATAAGTATATATGAAAGCATGCGGAGGGATTGCATGCAATTTTCTCCATTTTCATCTATAACTATATTAGAAACCCCCAAAGGGGTTGCATGCAATTTTCTCTTAAAATTTTAAATTATATATTATATTAGGAGATTCATCTATACCATATAAGAAAGCTCACAAAGGAATTACATGCAATTATCTGCATTATTTTTTGAAATTACATAATGGTCACGTTTTTCTCTTTCATTTTTTTTAAAATTATATATTATATTAAGAGACTCGTCTATACTATATAAGAAAGCCAGCGAAGGGGTTGCATGCAATTTTTTCTAATATTTTTTGAAATTACGCAATTATCCTTGTGTGCGTACACTACATTTTCACTTTAATTTTTTAAAATTATATATTATATTAGGAGACTCATCTGTACTATATAAGAAAGCTCACAAAGGGGGTTTGATGCAATTTTCTCCATTATTTTTGAAATTACATAATGATCCATGTATGTCTACACGACACTTTTCTCTTTACATTTTTAAATTATATATTATATTAGGAGACTCATCAAAACTATATATGAAAGCTTGTTGAGGGGTCACATGCAATTTTCTTCATGATTTTTTGAAATTACATAATGGTCCCTATGTGCGTAGACCACACTTTTCTCTTCAAATTTTTACAGTATAAATTATATTAGGAGACTCATCTATACTATATAAGAAAGCCCATGGAGAGGGTGGCATGTATTTTTCTCCATTGTTTTTTAATTTACATAATGGTCTATGTGTGTACACCACCCTTTTCTCTTTCAACTCTTTTAAATTATATATTATATAAGGAGACTCATCTACACTTTATAAGAAAGCACTTGTAGTGTGTTGCATACAGTTTTCTTAATTATTTTTTGAAATTACAAAATGATCCATGTGTATGTACACCACACTTTTAATTTTTTAAAATTATATATTATATTAGGAGACTCATTTATACGATATAAAAAAGCCCACTGAGGGGGTTGCATGTAATTTTCTCTATTATATTTTGAAATTACATAATGGTCCATATTTATGTACACCACACTTTTCTATTTAAAATTTTAAATTCTATATTATATTAGGAGACTCATCTATACTATATAAGAAAGCCCACAGAGGGGGTTGCATGTAATTTTTTGCATTACTTTTTTGAAATACATAATGGTCCATGTGTATGTATACCACTTTTCTCTTTAAATTTTTAAATAACATTATATTATGAGACTCCTCTAGACTATACAAGAAAGCCCGCAGAGGGGTTTCATGCAATTTAGTCTATTATTTTTTGAAATTACATAATGGTCCATGTGTGTGTACATCACACTTTCTATTTAAATTTTTTTACATTGTATATCATAATAGGAGACTCATCTATACTATATATGAAAGCCCACGAAAGGGGTGGAATACAATTTTCCCATTATTTTTTGAAATTACATAATGGTCTCTATGTGTGTACATTACATTTTTCTCTTTAAATTTCTTAAATTATATATTATATTAGGAGACTCATTTATTCTATATAAGAAAGTCTATGGAGGGGGTTACATTCATTTTTTGACATTAGATAATGCTCCTTGTGTGTGTACACCACAATTTTCTCTTTAAATATATGCTAAATTATATATTATATTAGGAGACTCGTCTATACTATATAAGAAAGCATGCAGAGGGGGTTGCACGCAATTTTCTCCATTATTTTTTTAAAATTACATCATGGTCTCTATGTGTGTGCGCAACACTTTTCTTTTTAAATATTTTAAACTATATATTATATTATGAGACTCGTCTATAATATATAAGAAAGCCTGTGGAGGGGTTGCATGCAATTTCTCCATTATTTTTTGAAATTACATAATGGTCCTTGTGTGTACACCACACTTTAATCTTTAAATACTTTAAATGATATATTATATTAGGAGACTCGTCTATACTATATAACAAAGCCCACGGAGGGGGTTGCATGCAATTTTCTCCATTATTTTTTAAAATTACATAATGATCCATGTGTACACACCACATTTTTTTATCTTTTTATAAAATTATATATTATATTAGGAGACTCATCTATACTATATTAGAAAGCCTATGTAGGGATAACATTTTAGAAGATGTCGTCGCCTAGGGCTTCTACTAGGGTGATCGACGACGACAACCTTGGCGGCCCAAGTTCAACAAAGGAGGAGGGCGATAGGGACCTCAACTAAGAAAGCAACACGATTTCTTTAGGCACTACTGGACTTCATCTAAACTTCTTTTCCGACAAACCACAACAGCAACAGACCCCTCGGTGCCATAATTCCATGGAAATTGATTCTACATATGCGTACGTGTTATTCCCTTCTCTAGACAACTCGTCTCAGGACGCCACAAAGGAAAGTCCACAATTGCAACCCTGAGCGTCCAACAAAGACTCAGTAGCGAAGGACCCGGGGAACATCAGTTACCAAGGATGGATTATGATTTATGCAGATACATGCGGGGCCAACCTGATGTCCAAAGACATCATGATTTCATCTGAAAACAGCCTCCCTACCTTTGACGTCCGTAGGGAGGCACTTAAGGAGATCCTAAAGCCGTGGATGTGCATAGTGGTCATTAAGCTTTTATCAAGGGAGATAGGGTACTTAATCCTAAGAGACATAATCAAGCTTTTTTGGAAACCCATAAGAGGTTTGAATTTGATCGACGTCGAGAATGACTATTACATAGTACAACTGCAAACGGAGGAAGACTACATCTGTAACACCCCTGACCTGGGTTATGAGCTAACCCTAGGTGTTTTGCCTAATTATTAAATTAGATGGTTGTAATTATCCTTTAGTATATAATTAAAGTTTTTATGGAACATATGTTTCCATTTCTGTCCCTTATAAACCAATGTTGAAGTATTGTTTGCAATACAAGGACCTATGTGCAATTTGCCCAATCATAGGGGTTAACTTGCAAATTTCACATGTTTATATGTTCCTTTAATGTTGAGACAACATAAGAATGAATATGATGAGGATTGAGGGATTTCCCAAGCTTGAGCACCAAGGTGCAGCTGTGGAAGCAACCCCTGTACTTGAAAACCCTAAATTGGTGAAAATTGCAATTTACCCAATTTGAGGGGTGCAACTTGTAAAATATCTTTTATGACTCTTGGAATCATTTAGAAGAGAAATGATGAAAAGGTCACTTCATTTGAATAATCATATTATAAAGAACACCTTTGTGATTGAATAATCAAGGTGTAAGTATAATAGCCCTTTTATGTGTATGCTTTAGTAATGGGTTGATCCTCTTTGCCTTCAATTCTTGACCTTAGAAGGAGTTTGTCCTTAGAAATAATATGTGGGTACGTTCAAGGAAGAAAGGAAGGACTTATATGAGAATTGAGGAAAACATATGTCCTTATGTTGAAAATTCACCTAAATATATATACAACTTTTCTCACTTATCAAGGGAACGACCCTCTCCCTTTCATTTCTTTTCCCCTTGCTCAAAACTGACCAAGACTAAGCTCTGGAGCATAGAAGGACGACCAAGGGTCATAGGTAAGTTTGGATCATCCCTTTTTCTTGAATTCATGGAGGAAACTCGTTTTCAAGGTTGAATTCATGGCTAGCTCACCTAGCTCTAACTTTCTAGCCATTCCTTTCCAACTTTTCCTTGGAGAATTCACCTTGGCCGACCTGTGGAGCTCAAAGACGCCATTAAATCTTGGAGCTTGGAAGCTTGGAGCTCAAGGAACAACCTTTAGGCGGGTTTTATAACTCTAAACCTATGCTTTGTTATATACATCTTTTCTATGCTTTTAGTTGCTAGTTCTTCTTCTTCCCTATCTTCCCTTGCTCCTTGCAAGCAAATCCATGCGGAACTATTGCTGTTCTTGAGGAAGAATATGAGGGCGTTATTTCCTATGCTTATCCACAGTTTTCTCACTTTGCCATACGACCTCAACCAAGTGCCCATACGGTTTGCAAAACCGTTTGATGGGCAAACGGTTTCAAGGTCGTATGAAGGCATACGGTCTCAAGACCATATGTCTGCGTTGAACAAGCGTGGAACGTATGAGAATCCTGTTCATAATTATGTAGGTTAATCACCCACAAAATTTGAGAGGTTAACTCCAAAGGAATCGTGAGATATAGGCAAAACAATTAGCAAATTCAATTGAATTTAGTTCTGATTTTCAATCTGCTTAAATTGCCCTTTTTGGGCAAACGGTCTCAAGACCGTATAAGATGGTTGACTAAGCGTTGACCGTATGATATTACTGTTCATAATGATGTTAATTAATGACTCACCAAATTTGATGGACTAATTCCAAACGAGTTAAGAGTTGAAGGTCGATTACTAGGGCAAACCCTAATTGAAATCAGTGCTGAAATCTCAATGAGTTACTTAGTGTTTTTGGGTTGATTAGCCCAAACGGTCTCAAGACCGTTTGGGGAATCATCCAAACGGTCCCAAGACCGTTTGGGGATCACCCAAGACCGTATGAAGGTCTGGGGTCAAGTATAGTTGACCAATTGAAGGTACAAAGGTACCAAATCACATTTCAATCAAGTATTGATGTAATGATCAACTCAATAAATCAAACCTTGATGAATTTTCACTAGAGTCCAAAGTATGGATGGGCAAACGGTCTCAAGACCATTTGGAACTCATCCAAATGATCTCAAGACCGTTTGGTGACAACCCAAGACCGTTTTGAGGTCTAGGGTTAAGGTAATTTGATCAATTGAGTGCTCAATTACAATGGGTTATTGAAATAATCAAATTGCTGATTTTGTGACTTAATTAAGGTTCAACCCCTATCAAATAAACTTAGATTTTGATGAACTCTTGGACAAACGGTCTCAAGATCATTTGGAGGATATCCAAATGATCCCAAGACCGTTTGGGCCAAGTTTGAGCCCAATTGGAGGTCAATTGATGGGTTCAACTTCGTTTTGATTTCACATTATTGAGTGTTGATGGTTGAACTTTTATAGACCTTAATTGAATCAACTCCAACCCTAATTGGATATAAATTGAGGGTCAATTGAGTGACCAATTGGTTAAGGATAACCCTAATTGTCTCAATTGGTAAGTGGTTAGCAAACTTGAGACCAATTGATGGCTTCAACATAGGAAACCCTAATCGAGTTTACCCTTTGAACCACCTTGGAGGTCCATACGATCTTGAGCTTTTGAGGTCATTCGACCTCAAGACCGAATGAGTCCATTCGATCTCAAGACCGAATGAGACCATTCGACCTCAAGACTGTATGAGGTCATTCGACCTCAAGACCGAATGAGTCCATTCGATCTCAAGACCGAGTGAGACCATTCGACCTCAAAACCGAATGAGACCATTCGACCTCAAGACCGAATGAGGGTAAACGGTCTTGAGTGTTATACGGTCTTGAAGTCAACCAAACCTTAAATGGTCTACAACCTTAAATGGTCTACAAAGCTTAAACGGTCTACAACCTTATACGATCTCAGGATCGTTTGAAGGTTGAAGGTGTGAAACCTATTGGAGACTTTTGAAGTTAAGTCTGCCTAATGCCTTGAAGGCTTAAATGGTTTAATAGTTGTTCAACCTAAACCCTAATGATACCAAAAGACATTAAGGGCCAAGTGGTTAGTAAATTAACCCATGATGATGATCAATGTGTAATTTACTATAATATCCTTGAAAGGTTCAATTGAGTGAAACCTTGTTCTAATCAAACCCTAATCACTCAATAGTGGTGATTTGGTACCCAACCTGATCTAGAGTGGTGTTATCACCATCTACTGGTATTAGGAGAGAGAAATTAGCATAGGAAAGAGAAAGTATCCTTTTATGGTAGAAAGTCAAGTAAAATACCTTCAATATACATGAATGTGCATGATTAGGGTATGATCCACCTATGTGAGATCATGGAAACCCTAATTATGATAATTGATGAATCTTAATCTTATCTGAGGGCTTTAATGATGATGTTTCTCATACATGATAATGTAATGAGTTCTATTCACCATGAAGTGAATAGTAAACCCTGATTTTAGGGTGATGACATGTGATGTGAATAGTAAACCCTAATTTATGATGATCTGATAAATGTAGTAATTCAGGGTTATGCCTTTGAGTATGAAACCCTAAAATACAAGTTGTTATATGAGGAATCTTTATGCCATGTGAGATAATCGGTTTAATAAATCTAATCCAAAGGAGATGTAAAATGAATGAGAATCCCTAAATTAGAAATGAAAATATGGAAATCCTAGTGGGATGAATAGTGAGCCTAGTATATGACCTAGTAATTATGAATTCCTGGAGATGTTTATAAGGTAATACCTTTAAATAAAGTATAGTCAAATCAATGAGTATGATGTGTTCACACCATGATAAGATTGAGAAGTGAATTCATACCTTGAATTGATAATCATTATGATGTTCAATAAATGTTGTATTTAAGGCAAATACTCATCATACCCTGGTATGTTTCCAAGAATGGCAAAGTTGCATACTAGAGTTGGACTGATAATCTGAATAGGAAATATTAATTAATGAAGGATGGGGTATGTTGACCTTAGTCCTGTGTCATGCCTTTAGGTATGAAACTTTGAGAACAAGTTACCAAATATGATGTCTTATAAGATAAAGAGATTTCAATAACCTTAATTTGTATAGGGTGAAACCCTATTTCCAGTTATGCTTTTAAGCATGAATCCTCATGATTGAAGTATGGGATGAGGAATCAATATTCCTAATCATAAGTAGAGGAAATGAATAACCCTAATTGATGAATATTGGGGAACTTGACTCTTCTAAGAGTTTGAAAGTGTAACTTCTAGAATGAATTGTTTACTGTTATCAGTTGAATTAACCATGTAGGTTGTCATGAGATGATGATCATATCTAGGTATGGATTATGAAACTATATTCATTGAAAGCATGCTTTAGCTTTATGAATAGTGATATATCCTGATGCCTTGTCAATGGCAACCTATGAATTAAATGGGTTGTGAGAGCCATAAATACCATCAAGGTCATGCTTTAGAGATGACTTGTGATGAATGTATTGAGAAATGATGATTGATAAGAGTTAGGCTTGTTACATTTAGTATTCTCATTTTATAGTTGTTATGCTAATGTTATTGTTTGAAGAACAATGTATGATGTTAAAAGAATACTGAATGTACCTAACTAATCAAGTGTAATGTAGAGCCCTGATCATAGATCCATCATTGTCAGAGACCAAATGATGGTGAAATAGGTTTTCCCAAGGGAACTCCTGGATCGCATACTCTTGAGTATGTGGGGGAGATGGATGCGTAAATCCTTACATCCTAGTGTAGGAATTGATGCCGTCAATCCTTCACTACAAAACCCAAATGGTGAGATGTACCACAAATCTCCCAAAGAAGACACAAATACCGCATCGGTGAGAGATAAACAAGAAATCTTCTGATGACGAAGAGAGTACAGAACGCCAGTGTAACTCTAAAATAGCGAAGGACCAGATTACCCTGGTAAGCTATAACAGCGGAGACACAAAGTGTCCTGCAAGCAATCCTCTAACTGACTGAGGAAGATGATGTCTTAAGAATCCGGCTCTTTTAATGACCTATGTATGATACTGATGTGACTTCTTAGCGATCAGTTGGAGTATGAGTGGTATGCCTCATCTCCACAGGGCATAATAATGTTTGTAAAACATAAACAACCGCGTAGTATATCTGCTTAGGTTTAACTACGAGGAACAATGTTTGGTGTTATATTTTTTACATTAATGATCTGTTCATATATTTTGTATACTTGTCCTTTATATGCTTTAAAGACATGATTGCTTAAGCAGAAGTTGATTCACTTGTTATTAAACTTGTTGTTGTATGATTTATGTTATCTTGTCTATGATATTCCTTAATATTATAATGAAGCTTCTAGTTGAGAGTTATAACTCTCGCTGGGACAGTTTGTATATTGTCTCACTCCGTAGATTTTAACTCTTTTTAGGTGGTCTTCGAAGATGAAGGAGACTGTTTAAGGATGAGCAACAACGACAACAACAGTACCATGGGCAGCAGTGAATCTCAAGTGGAGATACTGGATGCTGAGTTATGTAGTTAGATAGTCCTATGTCGTCTCTGTACTCTCAGGTCCTAGGAATCAGTGGTTTGAGTTTTTGGTGTTGGCTCCTGAGATTTTGAATCATGTTGTATATAACTACTCAAGAAGTGGTTTAATAGAGATGTAAATTGTTTACTTGGTTTCTTATAAAAAGGAGTTTTATAATTTCCAAATCTTGTCTCAAAATTTTTAATTTCCAGTAATTTTTCATATTCCGCAACTAATCGAATGCTTCCGCTAAGTTTAAATCGTGTTTATACCGTGGTTTTGGAGATCGGATCCCACAACATCAACACTCTCACAGGCGGCCCATGGCCAATCTTTGACTCATATCACTTAGTTCAGAGATGGTCCCCTTACTTCTCCCCGACCATCGCTTCCCCACCTAGGGTGGCTGCCTAGATTAGAATTCCTAACTTCGTGATATACCTCTACTAGGAAGCACTGCTGAAGGAGATAGGGGAAAGACTAGGAAAAATGATGAGGGTGGACACACAAACCAAGCTCTAAAGAAGAGGTCGCTTAGCAAGTATCACTATTGAATTTGACATGTCTATGTCGCTAATCTTGGCGGTTACAATTGTGAATACATGCTACAAAGTGGAATATGACAATATTTTGTCTATTTTCTTGCATTGCGAGTGTGTTGGGCATATGGAGAAAGACTAAGAGATGAGAATCAAGGTGGAGAATCAGGCCAGGGAGGGGTCCCTAGACACATGATATATCATCCATGAAGTGCCTCCTAGGAGGGAAGGATTCACCGAGGGCATTCATGTGCAGACAATCAAGAGGAAACCTGGCAACGCCAGCCAATCCAAGCAACAACAAAACACTAATAACATGTTCCAGAATCTGACGGACCATGATGACGAGGAGGAGGAACCCCAAGAGATTGTCGACGTCGATGGTATTGCTAAGAGAATCATAGATGGCATTAACTGGAGAGCAAGGAAGCAACAATCAAAAGGAGGCAAGAAGTAGAGAAAACGAGGCGATCTAGGACAGACCATGAATAATGCGAATATCAAGTCCCCGCCTAGACAAGCCCCACACAACCAGTCGGTGAAGCCATATCACACAACGACCATCCCACGAGGTGACACAATATTGCATGGCACAGAAGCACCAAACCATCCTTTCGTCTCCACTAATTTCTTGCTCAGCAACCCAGGTTCTGGGGGGCCAAGTTACACCTCCTACGGGAGCCATGCTAAGTCGTCAACATGCGCCCACCTTAGGAATAAGAAGGTGGTGCATGCAGGCAACCCAGGACGAGCATCAAGGAGGAAGAGGGGGAAGAAAACCCTCCTTCAAGACCTTGAGGCTGAAGCACAGAAGATGGGGTCATCCATAATGAAAAGTTCTAACCAATGAACGTCATGGATTGGAATGTCCAGGGTATCGGGGATGACGATACCCAAATGCAGTCAAAAACCTGGCATTTAAGTACAAGATCTCAGTGATAGCTCTCTTTAGCCTAGTGGCAGTGGCGAGAAGGCACTCAAAATAATAAAAAATCTTGGCTTCCCCCAATCCCACAAAGTTGAAGATGTAGGATGCATGGGAGGTACTTGGCTACTGTGGAAAACTAACGTCACACTAGAAGTAATCCTCTCTCTCGTTCCTCCACTACATGATGAATAACCATCTCTACACTTTTATCTATGTTGGCACAACTAGAAATAATAGGCGCCTACTCTGGAATCAACTCCTTATGCTGGCTCCTACTATCCATGCTCCACCGATAGCCCTTGGGGACTTCAATGTGGTAATGTTCCCATCCAAAAAGTTTGGGAGCCCCTCCTTTGACATGACCAACAGTAAATATTTCGTCTCGCAATGCAAGCCTATCAACTCTATGAATTGGGTGCCAGTGGCTCCCGCACAACCTGCAGACGTGACCTCCTCCATGAATGCCTGGATCGAGCGTTAGGTAACCATCTTTGGTTAGACTTAACTCTTTATAACCATGTACATGTCCTTGAGCACAATCACTCAGACCACTCTCCTCTATTGGTCTCTCTTACCCTCCCATACACCACATGGTGCATGCAGCTTTGTACCTCAGCAGGCTGGAGCAGTTTGAGAGGGCTCCAAAACTTCCTCACCACCTCACAGAACCCAGGAAAATCCTTCCATCAAGAGGCCTCTAGCTTCCTTAAGGAAGCTGTATCGGGGGAGTCCTCGATGAAGAAGGAGGCGGGTCACGACAAGCACAAAATTAGCAACAAAATTCAGTGGAATCAAACCCAACTGGCTCTTCGCTTCAACACTGATTTGGTAGCTGTGATCGTCAAGCTCCAAACTGGCCTAAACTCAGTGGAATCAAACCCAATTGGCTCTTCGCTCATGTAAGTTTTTTTTATGACATCATCTTCTTCTGTGAGGCTTCTATTAAACAATAAAGGTCGTTCCATCATTGCCTTCATTTATTTGGGTGTGCCTTAGGTCAACTCTAGTCCCATGAGAAATCTACAATCCTATTCTTGGCTAACACGCCAAGGCATCTGAGGAGTAGAATCTATAGGAAGCTAAATCCAGGAAACCAAGGACCTTGGGAGACATCTTGAATTCCCAATTATTCATAGGAAGAAGGGGAAAGCTCATTACCAACACTATGCACACCCATATTGGTAAGTGGTAGAATCTATTTCTATTCCTTGTTGGCCGCATCACTCTGGCTAAATCAGTCTTACTCTCCCAACTGTGTTACACAATGCAAGTCACCCAGTTGCCTATGTCTTGTTGTGACAAGATCGACCAAATAGCCCGAAACTTCATATGGAACGGTCCCGACTCTTCCAAGAGACAGAGCCTAGTCGCCTGGAAGCACGTTATCAAGACTCGCAGACAAGGAGGTATCGACATTTGTCAAGCTTGGGATTTCAACAAAGCTCTTCTCATGAAGGTTGCACAACAGTATCTACAGAATGATCCCCCCATGGATTCGACTAATGCGAGCTAAGTACACTGCTCAAAAGTCAGGTAAATCTTTTGGTTTGTATATCTGGCGTAGCATCAAGTCCTTACACCCCCTTATCCATAATAACTCTAGGAAGGTCGTGATATCTGGGTGGGGTACAAACGTGTGGAAGGATGCCTGGGTTGGTGACGGGTGGGAACCTCAAGCACACCCATCAGACCGATACCTGATGAGATTAGTGATATGAAGGTTGCCTGCTTGGTTAAATACAATGGATCATGGGACTATGATTTCATTCATCACTGGTTCACACTGTCTTCTACAAAGGACATCATTTTGATGCCTCCACCCCAAAGTCAATATGGGCCCGATAGATGACTCAGGCGACGACAACATGTCCACAAAATCTGCTTACACGTTACTCTTTAACACTTTGATCACTAGGATGTCGGTTGTTTTAAAACCCTTTGGGAATTGTCGATCCTACATAGGATTAAAATGCACATATGGTTGATACATTAGAATAAGATGTTCATGGATGTTCTTAGATAAAAGAAGCAAATCATCCCCTTGGGCATGTGCACTTACTGCAACAATGCAGAAGAAATGGTCTTGCATGCAGTGTGAGATCGTGGGACAGTCAAGAGAACCAGGGAGAGGCTAGTGCCACAGAGTGTTGTGGACTTCTTCTCTATTGATACACTATCATCATGGATTGGATATAATTTAAAGATGATGAATAATACAGAGGGTTGGTAAACTCTTTTTTCCGGCCTCCTGTAAGATCATCTGGAAAACCCAGAACTCCTCCATATTTGATAACTCCTCTAAACCTCACACAGTTTTGGCCACGTCCTGTTGGGCGGAGGCCACTGCGATCTCTCAAGCCTTTGCCACACTAGCTAAGCAACCCACTAGGCCAACAGTCATCTCATCACTGATCAAGATCTCCTCTGACAACTTCATCATTCATGTCAACATTGCAGTGAACTCCATAGATCAACTCATCTCGACAAGCCTGATCCTGAGAAATAGTAGCAGACAATGGATGGAGGGTGTTGCATCCATCCTCAGAGGTAGTGATTCTATGCGAGGCAATATACAAGCAATCTTAGAGGGCCTACTCTATGTGAAGACCAGGAACTCTCCTACTAGTGTCATATTGAGCGCCTCCAAATTGGCAGTCTCGTGGGTGAATGATCAGACGAGACCACCTGCCAAATACAGTCTCTCAGTCCAAGCCATAAGAATACACTAGAGGTCTTGCTAGGTGAAGGCGATCTATCATGTAAAGAGGGACCTCAACACTTTAGCAGACCTACTAGCTAAACAATGTCTAAAACAACTGGCACCGATGCTCTCCTATGGCTCATGTCCCAACCAACTTCTTAGTACTTACTTTGATGACCTACGTGTCTTCCCCTCTCTCTTTAGGGTATTTGCTAACACAGTTAGTACGGAGTCTCTGATGTAAATACCACTAGTGTTGTATTTCTCAAAGAAAAAGCTTAAGGAGGGGTTTCATGCAATTTTCAACATTATTTTTTGAAATTACATAATGGTCCTTATGTGTTTACACCACACTTTTCTCTTTAAATTTATAAGTTATATATTATATTAGGAGACTCATCTATACAATATAAGAAAGCACACAGAGGGTGTTGCACACAATTTTCTCCATTATATGAAATTGGATAATGGTCCCTATGTGTATGAGAAGACCTATTATTATATGTATTGTACATATATACCGCATCTTCTTTTCTTAAAGTTCAACCTACAAATTCTCATAGAAGTCTAATTAGCACCCGGGAATAGCACGGGTTTATGTTTAGTACTATATAAAATAGCCCATTTTGGATTAACTGTGCAAAATTTTCTAGCACTTTCTTAAATGACAAACACATCCTTTGTCTATTTAAGCCAGTGGGGGGGTTGGTTTCTATTTTCTCTATTATTTTTGAAATTATATACTGATCCTTGTGCGTACACCACACTTTTGTCTTTAATTTTTTAAATGTATATTATATTTGGAGACACATCTATATATCTATACTATATAAGAAAGCTCACAGAGGGGGTTGAATGCAATTTTCTCTATTATTTTGTGAAATTACACACATGTCCTTGTGTGTGTACACCACATTTTTGTCTTCAATTTTTAAAATTATATATATATTTGGAGACTCATCTATCTATACTACATATAACAATCTGTTTGGGTTAGTAATGCAATATTTACCAACATTTGTTCAAATTATGCAACCCCTCTTAATTCTGTATCAAGAAAGCAACTAACTATTATAGGGGTTTCTCATAATTTTCAAGCATAAAAAGAGTCAAGATATCTGCATCATCGCCTATATTGTTGCAAACATGCAGTTCGGTGCGGTTTTTCATGCAATCTCCATCCTCATTTTTCTTAATTATCTATGCCTTTGTTCTACTTGACAAAGAATGATTGAGGGATTATTTGTAATATTTATGGTCTTTTGTTGTGAGAGGGGTCGTCCTGGTACTCAATCCCGATTCTTCTCACTACCTCTTTTTCGTGTGCTCACCGCCAACTGCTAGGGCTTCATAGAGTGTAAGAAACTGGATGTCAACAGTCTCCACTACTCATATGTAATATTCTCCACTCTCTTTGTCCCTCCCCTATCCAAAACGCTATTGCTTTGCCCGGTGTAAGCGAGAGAGGGCCCTTTAATGGTGGTTTTACGTGGTGCTTGTGACACAATCAAGGAACATGAGGAAGAGCATGAGCCATGACGATGTAATTCAAATTAGTAAGATGATAAGACTCCCCATGTTCCTAATACATTCCTCTTAATCTATCATGACATATGATACATCAATGACCAGTTGATTTTATTTCCTTTATTTCTAATCTAGGTGACATAGAGGACGTGCGTTCTAGATGAGTGTAAGGTCTAGTACTAGGAGATGAAGTGCAAGAAGGTGACCTGGTTAGTTGCTTACAAAATGGACAATGTGAACGGGTTGGCTAGGGGAAGGTACATGGATTTTGTCGAGGCTCTCCCTGGGGACGAATGTCGGTATCTGGTTCTAGGCTGCCCCTCACCATGCTTCCGTCACAATAGGCTATGGGAGCGGCTCAGGAAAGTCTGCTCAGTAGGGTCATTCATGTTCGTCTACTATTCGAGGATGATCATGTCGAGGAAATAGGTAGGTATAGCTCTTCTCCAGGTGTTCTTCTCATCTGTCTTGTGGTCCATCTTGCTAATATTTTTCATGTTTTTGTATCGGGTTTTGGAATTTTTAGTTTTCTCTGGTGGTTTTTGGCCTGCCATGGTGTTTGTTTATCTTCAGGTTCTCTAATATGACCTCTTTTGTATTAATAATGGATGAAATATTTGTAATAGTGGTATCAAGCCTTACCTACCTCTAATATTCTACATATTAATATAGATCATATTCCAACTTTTATCAATGCCATGCATCAATTATATATGTTTTGGTAGATTTTTGTAACAACCTCACTTTTCAACAACCCACAATTAAGGCCACAAATATGAGAGTTGTTACCTACAAATTTTACACAAGGTTTAAGATTTCAATCAACAATATAAAATAGCAGATAACTTCATTCATTTCAAAATATATATACAAGATGCTTACATGAACTTTCTATCCTCATAATTACACATTTGAGAAAAATTAACTAGCAAATTCTCCTTTTAAATCTTTAATCCCTTCATGTGATTTCATCTTTATCTCCATGTTATGTATTGTGTATATCAGTTTATACCTAAAACAACGTGAAACAAATATGTGATCAATATGTTGCCATACAGGTATGTGGGGTGCATCCAAAATGTGCAAGTAAATAACAACATATATTCTGACAAATACTTAATATAAACTGACATTTTCTTCACATAATATTTCTTTTATGTGATATTCATAGTGTCATTATAATTGAACAGAACTAAATAAACATGCAAATAATCGTTCAATCCTTAAGAAACACTCAGAAAATGATGATCAAACTCATACAGGTAGTCTTAAGCATAATTAAGTACTTCATTGGTGAGCCATACAGGTTATCATGTAGAATATACTTCAAGCATATTATCCAATCAAGCAAGCAAACCAACCACTCAACTTTAATCTGCATGTAGATAAATTCTAAAGTGTCACCATCATATAAAATTGTTTAAACCCTACTGGGGTCCTAATCTAGGGTTCAAGATTCTCTTGGTATCAAGTTGTCATTAGAGTCATGCTTCGGTACCTCACTTCCCATTTTCATTTATTTAGTGACTTAAGAAGCCTGATTCATGTTAAGTGTGGTCATGATTATCAATCTACCATATTATAACATCATGAACACTTTTAGTGGATTATGTACACTAACAACACAACAAATTATGATATTGAACCCTAATTACTTCATATGCATGATTATTCAAATTATGGACCCTAAGTATCATTGTTATGATTATAATTATGTCTAATCACAATTATAGCCCACAATATTAGATAGTAGCATGAAAGAGAGGTTTTAAACATATTCAACATGGTAATACTCAAAACTAGGATTTCCATGCACTAATCACCACTTAAACTCATCTTTGCACTAATTTCAGATATACATATATAATTAGACTCTAAAATTATTTTGTTTGAATTCCCCTCATTTTTTTGATCAAAATTCATATATACCTTGTCTAATTCTGAGTTATCAATAATTTGTTACGATTTATTCAACATTAGCATAACTGTACCAATCGATGATTGTCAACTTAGCACTTAGTTTGTATTGTTCGTATTACTTATCTGGAGCAATCGACCAATGGGCTCACACCCATTCAGCATTATGCGCTCACGTGGCTGGGGCAGAGTCATAAAACGGAAAGACGAAACTATCCCTACCATGCCTTGTCGACCATGAGGGTAATGATGTCATTTTAATGATCCTCATCTCCCACCTCTGCTCTTTGCCTCTCTTGCTCGTTAGCCAGCACCATGGCCTAGCTAGTCAACTGAGGGTTGACTTCCCTCTCCTATGCTCAAAAGACATGCTTGATGACCCCTCAAGTTCCACCTATCATCAACAAACTCAACCATAATCTCATCGACGCCATTCTGGCTATCCCACTGGCCATCGTTAGGTCTGGAACATGGCATGTTTTCATGTGGATGGCAGAGTGATTCCATTCCTTTCCATTTTGGCTAAAGGACACAAAGGTACCACTAGGTTATTTGTGTTGTTCTAAGGCATTAATCCCTATGATGGGGATCAATAATGTCGGTTCATTCAGAGATCTGTCGTGATTGTCTAATGTTCTGTCATGACTGTCATAGGTTCCAGGAGGGCCCGATGATGAATATGGGGTGTCCTCGAGTGCTTGGCCTCACTTTACTATCCCCCTCTCATGAACTAGAGTCCCAATTTTTAAATAGATAAGGGAGGTATTAACCAATCTCAATGGAGCGCCGACTCTACAACTTAATTTGGGAAAAAACCCATCCCTACCAAAACATGGATGTTTAGGGGTTGTTAGGTCTGTTATATGCTCCCGAATCCAAAGGATTTATTTCCAGGTATGGATAAGGTTTAGAGAGAGAGAGAGAGAGAGAGAGGAGGAGAGCAACGAAGAAACCATTTACTATAGTCGATCTTCCATTATGGGCAAGGGGTGGAAGATGATGTTGCTTCTATCTGATCCAGACTCGAATGGTTCTCATGCCATGCAAGAATCAAAAGGGCCATCCAAAGTTTGTAAATAAACCATGACAATGATACATCATCCATTAATCCCTTTCACTTTGGGAAAGAGTAATTAATCAATATCTCTCTCCCCCTTTATCCTCTTGGTCCAAATTTTAAGGGAAATATTTACACCATTAAACCACAGCCTGGGCAAGATTTTGTGTCCAAAAGATATTTCTAGATGTTCCTTTTCTCTCTCTTCCAAAAGTAATATACTTCATTGATTTAACTTAGGTCCCTCTACCTTCTCGTATTTCTATAGACCACTAGGAACACCTTTTTGATCCCAAATTTGGAGGATAAGTCGTTATCAACTTTTCTAACATTCATCTAATTTTTGGGAGTCATTAGAATAACTTAATTAGTCGAATCTTGATCTTTTAGAAAAACCTTAAATTAATTAATCATACCACATGGAAACTCCTTATTTCCTTAAATTCTAGAATTGTCTTCTTTTCCTTATTATTTTCAAGTATCCCAAAAGTCAGGCTGGTATAACAACAGTTGTTGCCCCAAACATTGTGTTGCCAATAATGGCTAGATAATTACTCTTTTAATTATCTAAAACACCATGTATTTTATTTCTCTTTGGAAGCTTGCACATTATTTCATATTTCAATTACATGTCACACCATAAAGCCAATATCCATTATTTAAGCACGAAAAGTCTCTTTTCTAGAGTATTCTACTTAATTCCATATTTAAAATATCAATTCTCCATTACTTTTAGAAATCTCTTTATTATTGGAACTTTCGCTCTTTCTTTTGCCCAAAATTATTATTGGGTTATTGAAAATTGTAAAACACATGAAATCCATTCCTTATGGAATATTTGCACTTTCAAGCCACAATTTCCAAACAAGGCACACAGAGAACCATCTTTCCAATGTTTCCTTCATATTATATTATTTGTAAATAATATATTAAAACATGGGGAAACCACTTTATAACATCCTTTCCCTCTTATAGAAATTTTGTCCTCAAAATTAGACTAGTCATCCAAAAAGCCATTAAATTTTATTTATATGCTAATTCCTTCTCTTTATTTAATTTGTGTCACAAGGACATATTTGCAAACCAATAGTCTCATGGGCCTTACTTGGGCCATGGGTCAAACCCATCTTATTCTATCAAAATACAATTAAGAAATTACTTATCAATTCATGCCTTATATTTGTATTATTTAGTTTCAAAAAATTGAGGATATTAAATTGACCCCTCCATAAAATTCACACCCAACAAGGTTAAGGTGAAAGATAACTCATCTTAGTTTCACAAGTTAGGGTTATAAACCTTACTTAGTTATCTTTAACAACTTCTATTGATATACAAATTCCTCACATTATTACTAAGATTGGTACTTGAATTCAATTCAAGGTATATCCACATTCTTAGCATTTACAAGATTCCACCTTGGAATGATTAAATTTCAATGGCGATTCCAATTTTATTTGGTGACAACCTTTCACATAGGTTTCCAACCTATTGTTCATTTATTCCCACATAAGGGTGATGTAACACCTCCAACCCTAAATCATGTAATTAAGTTTTTAACTTAGGATATTCATTCTCTTATCTCAATTTTAAGCATAACATATGTCCACCCAATCTCTCACTCATAACAATATGAAGTAAGCATTTGTCTGTCATCCAAAAGCAAAGTTCATCACATTTCAAGAGTAGAGATGGTATATCCACACATTATCTCCATGTTTTACAATTTAGGATGAATCATTCTCAACATGACTATAACCCGTACTTACGTTTTGATTCCAACTTTCTTATAAGTCAAATGTCTTTCTCACTCTTGAGTTTGTGCACAACTACTCTTAAGATTTCATTATTACATGACTTCTTGTATCTTTTATATTTACACCTCAAGTATCATAAGCCTTGGCCACTTCCTCAAGATCTCTAGGCGCACAAGTATTGTTTGAAGTGGTCTCATCTTTTTGCATCAAGGGAGTGCCTCTCACATTCATCCACTAGCCACATGAATTCATGAAGGTGGCCAATATCCTGACCCATGGGCCCTCAAGCAAACATAGTTGTTACCTTGCGACTAGATGGTCTTGTGCATTCAGGGATCAATCCACTCCTAATCCCATTGGTCCCATGTACCTTTAGGCCCCATTTGCTTAGAGGGATTTTGGGGTAGGATAGGATTTTAATCCCATTAAAAATAGAAATATCATGTTTGTGTGCATAAAAAGAAATTCACGATTGCACTTAGACGGTAGTATACTCCTGGACCTTTGAGATTTTCAAGTTCTGCAAAACCCCCAGGTAGCAAGGTAAAAACCCACTCGCCATCCTCAATTTTGTTTTTTGGTTCCGCTCCTTTCTTTCTCACTCCATGAAGTCACTCCAGGCTTTGTAGCTTGTTATTCTCCACCCTTCCATCATAGATGTTCCAAATCTATCAGTTCCACTCTGGATCCGCCAACCTTCTCCTCTTGGTTCCCGATTTTAAGTTCCTCTCCAAGAGCATGGTTCTTCGTGCTTGCAATGATGTTCATACAGGTTCCCATCTTTGATTTATTCACAGTTATTGTAACATATTAGATCTCAGACCCTATCCTGGAAGTTGACATTTTGGACTCAGCCAAACAAGATTGAAGGTTATACCTAAATAGATGTTTAGTATTACCCCAATGGGCTAATGCATGTATAGATCACCTTAATGTAACCTAATGTTCTAACATTAATCTTAGGTTTATAATAGATACATAAAATATGCCACATAACTCATTTTGGTGGTAATATGAAGATAAGAAATTTAATTGGATGAATAATTTAGATAATGGGCCGTTAATGGGACATATTACATATCTCATAAAACTAAGTCTCAAAAGTAAAAACTATCTTCAAATTCAAAAGCTACATATTAAAATTAGCCTACATGTCAAATTTCATCTAATTTGGACAACCTTAAAATATTAGGATAAGTTTAGGAGAGAGAAAATGAGTAAAAGGCATAAGTAATGAATAATGTGATTATATAACTTCAAAATATGTAAATAATGGAAAATTCATATTCAAAACATCAAATATAACTTTTGGATGGAATTTGATCCAATTTGGATGTTGTTTGTGCAAGTTACACAATTTTATGTACATTCTGGACTTTTCTACAATTCACCCAATTGGGAGGTTTTCTTTGCAAATTGTCACATGCATTATAATCCTTATATATTAACTTACCATTCTCGAGTTTTTTTAACCATGGGGCACCTAGTTTCACCTTGGTTTGAAGGTGTTTCTCTCCAAGGGTATTTTAGGGATTACCCTCTTTATAAATGAGCTTATCGTTAGAAGCTATCAACCAATGGGGTTATTTCTTTGATTGGAGGTCGGTTGGGATGGCCTATAAGTGTCCATAAACTGACATTTGATATTCAAGAAGCCTCTATGAGCTGCCCTCTGCCATGGCCATGAAATCCCTAGGCTAAGGACACATGGAAAGCTCCATGGACACCTCATGCTTGACTTCTTCCTTATCCATAAAGTTTTGCATGTCCATAGGCACCCTTAGCATTTGACACATGGAAAGTAACTTGACACCTCATGTTTGACTTCTTCCTTATCCATAAATGCTTGCATGCCCATGGACACCCTTATACATGACACATGGAAAGTCTCATAGACACCTCACACTTGACCCTTTTTTTATATAGCCATATCTACCCCTTCCCAACTCCAAATTCGAAAAATCTTGATCTTATTTCTTTCCTCTAGATTAGATCATAACTCCTAGTCTATTTGGCCACAAAGGTTCTATCCCAAGGTAAAAGAAGGTGCCTACCTTGGTGCAGAAGGCTCCTAGGGTTCCAAATTTCTCTATTTAGGATTTCTTAAGCTCCTCCTTGGTGATTTTGACCAAAACTAATAAGTATCCTCCTTTCCTTCCCTATTTTCATGTTGTTAGTCTTCCTTCTACCTTCCTCTAGGTCTTAACTCTGGTCTTCCATGGTGAAACCCCACCTAGAACCAATAAACACCTCATCTCCATGTTCTTTTGTTAGGGTTTTTCACCTCTAATGTGGAGAAGGTGCTTCTTGCTCAAGATATGAGCTTTGTTGGAGAAACCAACCTCTCTAAGCATGGGAACCTTACTTATTGGACCTGTCCACCTTCCCTAGAGGTTCTTTGGAGGCCTAGTCTTGACTTGGATATTTAGACTCTGAAGTTGAGGTATGGTGTATCCCCTATTCTTCTATGTTGAGAAATTCACCTATGCTTATTCATTCTCTTTGTCCTATGGACATTAGCCTATACACAATGTCTTTTCTTTTGAAAGTCATGGTTCAGGAAAACTACCTTATTTGATATTTTGATCATGTGATCATGGATATTCTTTTGAACTCTTATATTATGCTTTGTTCATGATGGAACTCTAAAAGATGACATGATGATGTCTTTTGCCCATTTAAGAGGTGGATGTATATGTTGGTCACTTATGTGGTGACTAGTTTATATATTATGACTATACTTTCTACTTGCCTCTACATTTAACATGCTATGCAATTCAGTAGCACTAGAGTAGTGTAATTTCATTGGTTTTTATGGCATATGTGTTATTTCCTGCCGAGCAGATGTGATATTTTCTGCTCTTTTGGGATGGAAAGGAACCTGGTACCCAGTGCAAGATGTGTGATTCTTGGCCCATGTTTTATATATTTGGGAGATTGACAGTATTCCTTTCTCTACCAGGTTTCAAGTTTATGAGACTTGGCCGCCTTTGTGTTTATATTGTTCTAGGGCTATGTTTATCTCACATGCATGCAAGTTGATGATATTAGGTGTGTGCCCTAATTCATTACATGTGCTTGTGTGGCACAATATTTATGTTTATTAATGGCAATTATTCTTTTGTTATCATATGATTTCAATTCCTTTTCTCTTGATACCCATTTGGGTGGTCCTTATCCTTTCTATGGGAAGCCTTTTATATTTGATGTCCTTTCTATATATTGCTCAATTCCTATTTAGTATGCACATACCAACCTTTGCTGATGTCATCAATTTTCTCTTCTTGTTGGGGTATGCTTCCAACCCTAGGTGAAGGACTTGGATGATAAGGCATGATGTTTTGGACTAGCTTAAGGAGTTAAATCTTGGAGATAAAATTGTTATGGTTTAGATTTCCCTCTACTTAGATCCTTATGTTGTATCATACATGTAAACCCTTATGGGATATTATGATGTACTTTTGTACTCTTTGAGAAAATTGAATAGAGTCATTATTTTTATTCTACTGCTATACTTTGGTCTTTTGCATACCATTATAATAAATTTGGCAAATTTATACCTATTCCAACATACATTTGAGTGTGTTTGGAATGGATGTTAATTCTTCAATTTTTTTTAGTAAGGGGGTGATCCCGTCTCCTTACATCATGGTATTAGAGCTCATAGTAGTCAGAATCTGACTATTTCAATTTTGTCTCCCTAGTTAGAATCCTTGCCTTACCTTTAAGTGTCATGTTTGCCCTAGAGTCGATCAATTGATGATGAAGGGTTGATTTAGGATCATATAGTTTCACCTTAGAATAATGATGAATATATCCTTAAAATACTTACAAGTAAAAGATGCATAAGCAACCATAGTAACTTGAGGTTGTTTAGCTTGGCCTTTGGGCAGCTACTAGGACATGAAATTGAAAGCAAAGGTGTCTAGAAAGGATCAGGGTTCGGGGGCTGGCAAGATTTTCTTCCGCACCACTAGCTTGGTTTACAAGAACTCCCGAATCCATATGACACTGGCCTGGCCTAAGGTGATATGAATTGTTCAAAACGCATGCTTTTAGGCAATAGTAGCCTTAGACATCTATATGATTTATCTTTAGGGACCCTAATATTTTGAACTAGTCTCTCAGGTGTAAAGACTTATTTGAGGATGGACAAGAGCAAGTTAACCCATAGTTCATAGTTAGTCTTTACGAGTTATGTTTCTTTTTTTTTCATGATGCTTATGTAGTTGGATGTAAGGAAGTGTAGTTGAATCTTTTGTACCTAAAGAATAGTTTTGACTTAATAAGATGGATCCTTTAATGGGTGGTGAATAAGTTGTTTTCTTATTTGTGGATGTTTTGATTTCGAGGACAAAATCCCTTTAAGGGGTGGTGTGTTGTAACATACTAGATCCCGGACCCTCTAGAAGTTGACATTTTGGAATTAACCAAATAAGGTTGAAGGTTAGACCTAAATAGATGTTTAGTATAACCCCGATGAGCTAATGCATGTATATATCATTTTAGTGTAACCTAATGTTCTAACGTTAATCTTAGGTTTATAATGGATACATAAAATATGCCACATAACTCATTTTGGTGGTAATATGAAGACAAGAAGTTTAATTGGATGAATAATTTAGATAATGGGTCGTTAATGGGCCATATGAAATATCTCACAAAAAGAAGTCTCAAAATTGGAAACAAACTTCAAATTTGAAATCTACATATCAAAATTAGCCTACATGTCAAATTTCATCTAATTTGGACAACCTTGAAATATTAGGATGAGTTTAGGAGAGAGAAAATGAGTAGAATGCATAAGTAATGAATAATGTGATTATATAACTTCAAAATATGGAAATAATGGCAAATTAATATGTAACACATCAAAGATAACTTGTGGATGAAGTTTGGTTCAATTTGGATGTTGTTTGTGCAAGTTATGCAATTTTAGGTACATTCTGGACTTCTCTACCATTTACCCAATTAGGAGATTTTCTTTGCAAATTGTCACATGAATTATAATCCTTATATATTCCCTTACAATTCTCGAGTTTTTGAACCATGGGGCACCTAGTTGCACCTTGGTTTGAAGGTGTTTCTCTCCAAGGGCATTTTAGGGATTACCCTCTTTATAAATGAGCTTATCTTTAGAAGCTATCAACCAATGGGGTTATTTCATTGATTGGAGGTCGGTTGGTATGGAATATAAGTGTCCATAAACCAACATTTGATATTCAAGAAGCCTCTATGAGTTGTCATCTTGCATGGCCATGAAATCCCTAGGCTAAGGACACATGGAAAGCTCCATGGACACCCGACCCATGCTTGACTTCTTCCTTATCCATAAAGGTTTGCATGTCCATAGGCACCCTTAGCATTGGACACATGGAAATTAACTTGAAATCTCATGCTTGAATTCTTCCTTATCCATAAAGGCTTGCATGTCCATGGACACCCTTATACATGACACATGGAAAGTCTCATAGACACCTAATACTTGACCTCTTTCATTATATAGCCATATCTACCCCTTCCCAACTCCAAATTCGAAAACTATTGCTCTTCTTTCTTTCCTCTAGATTAGAGAATAACTCATACTATATTTGTGCACGAAGGTGCTATCCCTAGGTAAAAGAAGGTGCCTACCTTGGTGCAGAAGGTTCTTAGGGTTCCAAATTTCTCTATTTAGGATTTCTTAAGCTCCTCCTTGGTGATTTTGACCAAAACTAGTAAGCATCCTCCTTTCCTTCCCTATTTTCATGTTTTTAGTCTTCCTTCCACCTTCCCACAGGTCGTAACCTTGGTCTTCCATGGTGAAACCCCACCTAGAACCCATAAAACCTCATCTCCATGTTCTTTTGTTAGGGTTTTTCACCTCTAAAGTGGAGAAGGTGCTTCTTGCTCGAGATACGAGCTTTGTTGGAGAAAACAAAATCTCTAAGATTGGGAATCATACTTATTGGACATGTCCACCTTCCTTAGAGGTTCTTTGGAGGCCTAGGCTTGACTTGGACTATTTAGACTCTGAAGTTGAGGTATGATATATCCCCCATTCTTCTATGTTGAGCAATTCACCTATGCTTATTCATTCTCTTTGTCATATGAACATTAGCCTATACACAATGTCTTTTCTTTTGAAATTCATGATTCATGTGAACTACCTTATTTGATATTGATCATTTGATCATGGATATTCTTTTGAACTCTTATCTTATGCTTTGTTCATGATGGAACTCTAAAAGATGACATGTGATATCTTTTGCCCACTTATGAGGTGGATGTAGATGTTGGTCACTTATGTGGTGACTAGTTTATATATTTTGATTATACTTTCTACTTTCCTCTACATTTAACATGCTATGTGATTCAGTAGCACTAGAGTAGTGTAATTGCATTGGTTTTTATGGCAAATGTGTTATTTCCTATTGAGCAGATGTGATATTTCTTGCTCTTTTGGGATGGAAAGGAGCCTCATACCCAGGGCAAGATGTGTGATTCTTGGCGCATGTTTTATATATTTGGGAGATTGGCAGTATTCCTTTCTCGATCTGGTTTCAAGTTTACGAGACTTGACCGCCTTTGTGTTTATACTGTTCTAGGGCTATGTTTATCTCACATGCAGGCAGGTTGATGCTATGGGATGTGTGCCCTAATTCTTTACATGTGCTTGTGTGGCAAAATCTTTATGTTTTATTAATGGCAAGTATTCTTTTGTTATCATATGATTTCAATTCCTTTTCTCTTGATACCCATTTGGGTGGTCCTTATCCTTTCTATGGGAAGCCTTTTATATTTGATGTCCTTTATTCCATATATTGCTCAATTTCCTGTTTAGTATGCACATACCAACCTTTGTTGATGTCATCTATTTTCCCTTCTTGCTGGGGTATGCTTCCAACCCTAGGTGAAGGACTTGGATGATAAGGCATGGAGTTTTGGACTAGCTTAAGGGGTTAAAGCTTGGATACAAAGTTGTTATGGTTTACATTTCCCTCTACTTAGATCCTTATGTAGTATCATACATGTAAACCCTTATGGTATATTATAATGTATTTTTATAATCTTTTGAGAAAATTAAATATAGTCATTATTTTTATTCCATTTCTACACTTTGGTCTTTTGCATACCATTATAATAAATTTGGAAAATTTATACCTATTCCAACATACATTTGAGTGTGTTTGGAATGGATGTTAATTCTTCAATTTTTTTAGTAAGGGGGTGATCCCGTCTCCTTACAACATGGTATCAGAGCCCATAGTAGTCGTAATATGACTATTTTAATTTTGTCTCCCTAGTTTGAATCCTTGCCTTACCTTTAAGTGACATATTTTCCCTAGAGTTGATCAATAGATGATGAAATGTTGATTTAGGATCATATAGTTTCACATTTGAATAACGATGAATAGATCCTTAAAATACTTACAAGTAAAAGATGCATAAGTAGCCATAGTAACTTGAGGTTGTTTAGCTTGGCCTTTAGGCAGCTACTAGGACATGAAGTTGAAAGCAAATGTGTCTAGAAAGGATCAGGGTTGAGGGGTTGGCAAGATTTTCTTCTGCACCACTAGCTTGGTTTACGAGGACTCCCAAATCCATATGATACCAGCCTGGCCTAAATTGACATGAATTGTTCAAA
Source organism: Alisma plantago-aquatica (assembly GCA_963693085.1). NCBI lineage: Eukaryota > Viridiplantae > Streptophyta > Magnoliopsida > Alismatales > Alismataceae > Alisma > Alisma plantago-aquatica. The sequence goes on along the minus strand of OY856414.1, from coordinate 158,384,246 downwards.
ATAGCATGCTTTTAGGCAATAATAGCCTTAGACATCAATATGATTTATCTTTAGGGACCCTAATATGTTGAACTAGTCTCTCATGTGTAAAGACTTGTTTGAGGATGGACAAGAGCAAGTTAACCCATAGTTCATAGTTAGTCTTTACAAGTTATGTTTCTTTTTTTTGGATGATGCTTATGTAGTTGGATGTAAGGAAGTGTAGTTGAACCTTTTGTACCTAAATAATAGTTTTGACTTAATAAAATGAATCCTTTAAGGGGTGATGAATAAGTTGTTTTATTATATGTGGATGTTTTAATGTTGAGGACGAAATCCCTTTAAGGAGTGGTGTGTTGTAACATACTAGATCTCGAACCCTACCCTAGAAGTTGACATTTTGGACTTAGCCAAACAAGGTTGAAGGTTAGACCTAAATATATGTTTAGTATAACCCCAATGAGCCAATTCATGTATAGATCACCTTCATGTAATTTAATGTTCTAACATTAGTCTTAGATTTATAATGGATACATAAAATATGGCACATAACTCATTTTGGTGGTAATATGAACACATGAAATTTAATTGGATGAATAATTCAGATAATGGGCCGTTAATGGGCCATATGACATATCTCATAAAAATAATTCTCAAAAGTGGAAACAAACTTTAAATTCGAAATCTACATATCAAAATTAGCCTACATATCAAATTTCATCTAATTTGGACAACCTTGAAATATTAGGATAAGTTTAGGAGAGAGAAAATGAGTAAAAGGCATAAGTAATGAATAACATGATTATATAACTTCAAATTATGGAAATAATGGCAAATTAATATTCAACACATCAAAGATAACTTTTGGATGAAGTTTGGTCCAATTTGGATATTGTTTGTGCAAGTTATGCAATTTTAGGTACATTCTAGACTTTTATGCAATTTACCCAATTGGGAGGTTTTCTTTGCAAATTGTCACATGCATTTAATCCTTATATATTCCATTACTATTCTCGAGTTTTTGAACCGTGGAGACGCTGACCTGAAAAATGTTTCAGTAGGTTGGTGAGCTACTGGTTCAGTGAATAGAATTTCACCTAACCATCGCAAATATCTCATTTATGTTTATTAATTGGAATAAAATTCAAGATAATACTATACTGAGCAGATCTAAGCAATGTAATTTAAACGACAGGAGATGTCACATTTCATTAATATAACAACTGCTGCAATGTTGTAGATACGATTAAACAACAAAGAATACTAAAATTTCATTTAAAGAATAATTACTGTGAAACTAACTTAGATCTTTCTTAACTCTTTAACTTATAAGAAACTCTGTGAACCTATATGAACATATTTTATCTTATGCAAATGCAAGGATTAAACAAAATTAGTTTCAAGACCTGATTTTGTCTCTACTTCAAAAAGTACTTACGGTTACCAACTTTAAGGTGATTAATGCATAAGAACCATAATCTCTAGATTTTAATGATCTTCATATGTTCAATATATCTTGTCAGTCAAAGATTGACCCTTTCTTATAAAGAGGATAACCGGGATCTAATTTCACAATAACAATCCATAAAATGGAGAATTAGGGTTTTCTTGAGTTAAAAGTGTATAAAATGTTAAGATTAGGGTTTGTCAACCCAAAAGTTATGAAAAGTAATAATTAGTGTTTAGGAAGCCAAAACCCTAAAGAAACCCTAGAATTTACTTTAAAACCCTATCTTGAGACCCATGCCAGTCTTAACGATGATTTGGATAAAATAGTAATACATGGGTGTGTTGCTTTAACTTTTTAGGATCAAGTTTCTTGATTTATTACTTGGCTTGGTTGATTGGACTTCTTGATTGGAATAGCTATCTTGCTTGGTTTTGAGATTGCCAAATCAAGTATGTGGTTACGCTTATGGCTAATTTCCCTAGTTTCACGAAGATTTCCTAGGTTTTATCGGTTGCTTGAAAATCAACTGCTTGTATGAACTTTAATTCTTGCAACCATAAAGTGACTATGGCTATTACCATCACTATATGCATGACTAGCTTAGATCCTAGTCCTCTCTATAGCTTTGGGTATATGTGGGGAATTGATGACCTAGGTATTGGTCTACCCTTGTGGTAGGATCATCACGTTATCACGAGTCGATGTTTGGTCTACCTTTGGGTAGGATCATACGACTATACAACTCTATGACTTGGTCTACCTTTAGGGTGGGATCAAAAGGGGCTATTTGGGATATACCATATGCAAAAGGTAGTATCTATGTCCACTGTAGGGACAACACTGAGTCTTGGATATGTCAGGACTAAGTAGTTATATTTAAGGTGCAAAGTTTGAACTGTTAAACAATAATTTTTTGCAATATGTTTTTACGACTAGATGCAAACATTTGTTCTCCCACATACCAGTATAATTCATTATATTGATTGATGTTTTGTGTGTCGACATTTTTACGGGAATATGCAGTTACATCTATGGGAGGTAAATGTTCAATAAAAGGGTGACATTGAAAAAGAATAAGGCTAAATAATATTTAGAGGATTATAGTTAGCTAGTTCTTTCCTTGGGTAAAATCTGAAATCCTAATTTTGAAAGTTAAGAGAAAAGATAATTTGTTATCATGCATTAAGCTTAGTTGTAGTAGAAGTTATTAATGATTTTTTATTATTTATAAAACCATATGATCTTGTTTGGGATAATGGCTCTAGCTTCTTGGCCTTCTGTAATTGGGTGTTTCCAGGAGGTGGGGTCGTTACATTTGGTATCAAAGCCTGGTTTTCCACATCATCTCTAGTAATCATTAAATTTTACAAATTCTTTAGGTCCCAAAGGGAGTTACTAGAGAATTTTCCAAAGATGGAGGTGTCTAGAAAAAGATCATGACCTAGGGGCTGACAAGATTTTCCTCCGCCCCACTATTCGATTTATGAGGACTTGCGAAATCCATGTGACTGCCTGACCAAAATCTGGGGATTTGACTCCAAATAAGATACCTCTAGGATTTCTTATCTATTTTCCTCCCTTATCTGCCCTCTTTCACTGAACAAACTTTAAGTTCTTAAGGTTTTCTCTCTCTCCACCTCCTCCTGAGATTTGGGAATAAGAGTGTTAAGGATTAAGGTATCCTATGTTGAATAATAAAAGTGGATATAATGATAAAGACAAAATGTTTGATGTGTTTGCCCTCTATAAAAGTAAACCCTATACGGACTAGGTCTGGTAAGGGAAAACAACCATAGTGGGTAAAGAAACTTGCAAAACTTAAGGTGTAGGTTGTAAACCCTAACCTCAACCCAAAACCTTAAGCAGTGGAAAGAAAAAGATAGGTCCCAATAACTTGGATACGTTAGTTGTCCATGCATGCAAGTACATAGGTTAGGCATGCATGACATATGTGGATGACTGGTATGCATACACAATAAGTGGATGCATGACCTCTAGTGCAACTTTTGGTTTTGGTGACCCGACCTAGGGTTGGTCGTCCCTGAAAAGGGGAAAAGATCTAAAACGGCGATAACACCCTAAATTGGAAAGTTAGTGGTGACTAAAAAGTTTAAACTCCTCTAAGTAGGAACCCTAACAAGTGTTTTCCTTCTCATATATGAGTAGGAGATAGGCATGCACCTACGTGGAAGGGAATGACATCAAGGTTGGAAATGGGATTAGTTCTACGCCAGAGGGGTAATGCCTATTGGATTGGATTATGAGACATGTATACTGGAGGAAATGATTGAGCAGCTTCGTGTGACGTAGTGAGGTGGTATGGTTTATGATGACCTCAGTTGGATTTGAGAATTTGACTATAGTTTTGAAGTTGGACATAAGATTTGATAATACAAATATGTATGCTTCATCATATAAGGCAGGCTAGGTGAGAATAAGAGGTGTATAAGTAGGAGCTTCAACCTCATCTACAAAAAGGGAACCTCTAGCGCTAGGACCGATTATAGTGTTAACTCAGGAGAGGGTGAGACCGAGAAGGAGAAGGTTTGGAACCTAGACTCCAAGACATGAGGAATAAAGAGAAAGATTTGTAGGACGTGTTCTGGAGTAGACTACCTTGAGTGGACAAGTTGAGTTGCTTCATGCATGATCTTTAGAGGCTTTTCATACCCAAGATGTCTTTGGAGGGATCAAAACCTAGAAAAAAGAAAGAGTCTTGTTATACATATCTATAGATGGTATGAATACCTACAATCCATGTGAGGGAAAGAGAGTCCCAAGATCTTGGAGAGGTAAGGAATGGTAATTTGATGTGAAGCCTTAGACTCAGATTGGTAGTCCTTGTGTAGGACTCTAAGGGTTGTTTACGTGGAAGAAAGTTGGGAAGAATATGCCACACCATGTTTTGGTTTGGTACGTTCTTGAGTGGATAAGTCTTGCAGTTTAGATAACTGATGCAAAGGACATAAATATGAGGTTCCTAGGCCTAAGAGGGGATGTAGCGAATTCTAATGCATATAATGCTCACAAGGTTCAGTGAGTTCATAGGGATTAAGCATGGAACCCCCTGAAGTTTTGGATAATAGGAGACCCCACTTGGACTGAGGTATATGTTTTATTAGCCACTCACACAAGTAGGTGTGATACATATGTATGAAACTAGTCCAACCTTGAGAAATGACGAACAAGTATGACATAACAGAAAACTTAGAAATGGTTTAATAAGTTGTCTACTTGCTAGCCACATGCATGGCGGAATAATAGGATATATGCCTACATGTGATGATGTAAACTTTGGATTAAAGAAAGTTTTTGTGACCCTAGGTACTATCAGGTGATAGTTTTTCTCTTGTCTTGGGAAAGGACCCTTCCTAAAGGAGCAAGTATCAAAATTTGTTTAAGAATCGAGGTTACTTTAAAGGTCACTTAAAATAACTTGGGAAATTAAGTTCATGAGACACAAAATCATATGGATTGAGAATGATTGTTTGCATCCATGAATGACCTTCTCTAAGGGACATGAAGAGAAGTCACTATGGAAGTTACCAGTAGAATGGGACCAGGCCAGATGGGTAGGTCGCCATGTTTCCCATGAAGGGTCATAAGGAAAACTATGCGTGCCCAGAGAGATTAAGGAAATTGGGGTGAGGATTTTAAAGGATGAATTTTCTTGAATACTATCAAAGGAACAACAAGAAAAATGTGTGATGAGATAAAATAAAGTTACGATAGAACCCAAAGTCATTTATAAGGTCTAGTAGGGATGAGACCAATGAGAGTAGGAGTTGATTGTTCCCTTAATGCACAAGACCATAGGGTCGGGAGGTAACAACTATGTTTGCTTGAGGCCCATGGGTTAGGAAGTTGGTCACCTTCATGAGTTCATGGGGCCAGAGAGGTAAATGTGATAGGCACTCCCTAGATGCATAAGGGTAAGATCACCCCAAAGTACCGACACCCTAGAGACCTTGTGGAAATGACTAAGGTTCGTAAATAGGAGTTATGATAAGACTCAAAAGTTATGAGAAAAGTTTTTCTCATATGTATATGTCGGATGGAGGGAATGTTGGTATTCATGGTTTGGAGTCATGTGAAGAATGATTCAACCTATATTTGAAAATGAAATGGTAATCTGTAAATGTATCGACTCTACTATTGGAATGGGATGAACTCTATATTTGGGCTGCATCCAAATGATTATTTCATCTTATTATGAGTGTGATAGATGAGATAGACACATTCCATACTAGGAATATAAGTGATATGAATAATAAATACTTAACTTGGAACCTTTTTATGATAATTGAGAAATTGAGGTATTACTGAACCCCCCTACGAGGATAATGGATAAATGGTTTGGAAAATGAGGTGAGCAAGGCAATCACCAAATTAAGTTTCAGATGAGGATATAATTATCAAGTGTAGTTTGAATTATATAAGTTAATATTGAACCTGGTGACCCAAAATAATGGATGTAAGAGCTTGAAGTATCTACTGACTCAGAAGGACCTAAACCTAAGATAAAGATGATGGATGGATTATGTGAAGTATTATGATTTTACTATCTTCTATCAACCTAGGAGGACTAATGTAGTAGCATATGCACTTAGTCGAAAACAACTCAGGTGTGCAACTATCTTATCTACCCATTGTAGAGAACTGGAAGAGTTTTCTAGGTGGACCCCATATCCCTTAGAAGACCAGATTCATGTGGCTAACATCCAGGAAACCCAACCTGTTGACTGAGTTGGTAGCTTCCCAGTTAGCCAACCCAGAGCTTGACAAGATGAAAGGTTTGTTAATGAAACCTCAGACCCATCTCTTAGCGGGAGTATATGGTGGAATTCTCTATAAGAGTCGTATTTGGGTTCCTAAAGATTCACCTTTGAAGAATCATATCTTGCAAGAAGCTCATGGTTCCGAGTACACAGTACACCCTAGCAATATTAAGATGTTTAAGGACTTACAACGGTTCTTTTGGTGGCATGTGATGAAGGGAGATGTAGCAACATATGTGGCCAGTTGTCTCACATGCCAGATGGTTAAGGATAAACACCAGTAACCTGATGAATTGCTACAGTCGATTGAAATTCCTGAGTGGAAATGGGAACATGTCACCATGAACTTTGTGGTGGTTCTCCCCAAGACAAAGAGAGATCATGATGCAATATGGGTTGTGGTAGATCACCTTACCAAGTCGTCACATTTCCTTGCCTTAAAAACCACTGCCAAGGTGGTAGACCTAGCTGAACGGTATGTTAGAAAGATAGTTCAAATGCATGGTGTTTCAAGTTTGATTATTTTTTATTATGATCCTAAGTTCACTTCCAAGTTGTGGAAGGAAGTGCATGAACAACTCGATACTAGACTGAAATTTAGCACAACTTATCACCCCTAGAGTGATGGACAGTCAAGAGAATCCATACTTTAGAGGATCTGTTGAGAGCATGTGTACTTGATTGGGGTGGATAGCTGAGTTTGCTTACAAATAACAACTACCAATTAAGTATCTGGATGCCTCTATATGAAGATCTCTATGGAAGGCCGTGTCGGTCACTGCTTCACTAGGATGATGTCGGTGAAAGGAACTTATTGGGCTCAGAGGAACTACAATTGTATGATGATAAAGTCACTTTGATCAAGCAAAGGTTGAAGAGAGCCAAGGATCGAAAAAGTCATATGTTGATGCTAAGTAGACTGAGTTGCATTTCATTGTGGGTGAACATGTGTTTCTAGAAATTCAACCCCTCTGAGCTATAGCTAAGGATAGAGGAAGGATGAGTCCCCGATACATGGGCCCATTTGAGATTTTGGAACGGATTAGTGAAGTTGGTGATCATTTGGCCCTACCCCTCAGTATAGTATGATGTGTGATGTGTTTCATGTATCCAATCTAAATCTCTATGTGAAGGACCTGAGCCATGTGCTGAGCATTGAACCTATTGGACTATAAGGGAGGCTAACATACCCCTAAGTCACTTGTGAGGGTATTGGATACCAAGGTGAAAAAGCTCAGGAGAAAAAGATAGAGGTGGTAAAGGTTCTTTGGAAGCACCATGGACAGGATGAATCCACATGAGAGATGAAGATGGAAATGGAAAAGTCTTACCCTAAAATGTTTGCTTGATTAGTCAAATTTTGAGAGAAAAATTCCTATAAGTGGGGAAGGATGTTATAACCTCATTTTTTCTTATATTAATTGAAATGAAAATTTTCAAATAAAAGGGATTTGAATGGAAAATTGAATGATTTGTTTTTAAAGAATGGATTCTTTTGCAATATTTCTCTTGGATGCGAGATTATGTGGTTCATATTGATTTGATAGACTGAATAATGATAAAAGGGAAAAATAGATAAAAGAAATCCCATAATAAATAAAAGGAAAAGAAATAAAAGGATAATTGTGCACATATGTGAGAATTGTGTAGAATTATCTAGAAAGTGGCATGGGTGACCACTATTGATAAGTTTTCAGTTCCACTTGGATCCTAATAATAAAAGAAATCAAAACAAAGAAAATAGAAGATAAAGAAAGAGAATAATGATTTTAATTGCATAATATGTATCTTTTGAGTGGATGAATTGGATACAAATAATAATCTCTTTTACTTTTGAGTTTTGGTTCCAAACTTTTCATACAACATGTTTAAGTCATTAAAGACCTTACCTCAAAATTTGAGATTAAAAGAATAAATGGTTAGAGAGTTATGAATTAAATGGTTTATATATATATATATATATATATATATATATATATATATATATATATATATATATATATATATATATATATATATATATATATATATATATATATATATGGCTTTTGAAAACCCAGTCTCGACCCCTTAGATGTCACACTTGAGTAGGGCCCTTGGATCGCGAATCCAATGGACATGAGCTTATCTCCTACCTCACCCGAATAGGAAAGAGAGGCCACAATAGCTTGTGTATCCTTGATCCCTCTCCATCTCTCTCCAAACCCTATGAACATTGGAGACCCCTTCCTTTGATTTTAGGAGGTTAAAAGGGTTCGAACTACCCCTGATTTCACCTATTTCTGTGAAAGATTGAGTTTTTCCTAAATCTTCGCTGGAGTAAGAACTCCATTAACAACGAAGAGGACCCCTTGTTTGCTCATACCTATGAAAGGAACCCATTATATCTTCTCAAGACCATAGGCACAATGATTAAGCCATGATATTTGAAGGATTCCCAAAATCCCATACTTACCTCTCATCAATTTCCCTAAATTCTACCGTGAACACTGCCGACAACCCAACTCCCATCCTTCTTTGTCCTTGCCTCTCCAACAGTTTTGAGACCATGTATAGGTTTGGTAGTGTGTGACAAAAGGATCTAGACTACTTGTTCTCCCTCTCAGGTCATGAAACACAAAGTCAACCTTTGGGTTGACTGGGCCAGGTGCACAGAGCGTCTTGTCACGAGGTAACGGGCGATCAGGCACAAAAGGACTTTTCTGTCCCTAGAGTAGACATGAATAGGTAAGGGTCTTCTTGACTTTTATACACATATTACATCCTAGCCACACAAACAATGTGCACTGAACTGGTTGACGACTATTGGTTTAGAGGACATGGACCTGTTTCAGTTAGATATAGGTGAAGTGTCGACATATGATTGGTCAAACTATTTAAAATATTGAAATATTCATAATAATTAATTGGTAGCTTATACAATATATGTAAATTTATCATAAAAATGTAAGGATTACTATAAAATTAGTTTCAAGACCTAATTTTGTCTCTAGTTAAAAAATTACTTAAGGTAACTTTATGATGAATAATGCATAAGAACCCTAATATCTAGATTTTGTTGATCTTAGTATGTTCAATATATCTTTTTAGTAAAAGATTGAGCCTATCTTATAAAAAGGATAACTTGGATCTAATTTAAGAACACAAATCCATAAAATGGAGAATTGGTATTTTCTTGAGTTAAAAGAGCATAAAATTTTAAGATTAGGGTTTGTCAACCCAAAAGTCATGAAAAGTGATAATTAGGGTTTAGGAAGACAAAACCCTAAAGCAACCCTAGAATTGACTTTAAAACCCTATCTTGAGACCCAAGTCAGACTTAAGGATGATTTGGATAAAATAGTAATACATGGGTGTGTTGCATTAACTTTTCAGGATTATGTAGCTTGATTTATTGCTTAGCTTGGTTGATTGGACTTATTGATTGGATTAGCTATCTTGATTGGTTTTGAGACTGCCGAATAAGCTATGTGGTTACATTTATTTCTAATCTATCTAATTTCACAACAATTTCCAAGGTTTTATTAGTTGATTTAAAATTAACTCCTTTGATGAACTTTAATTTTGCAACTATAAAGTGACTATGGATATCACCATAAATATATGCATGACTAGCTCAGATCCTAGTCCTCCTTTATAGCTTGAGTATATGTGAGGAATTGATGACCTAGGTATAGGTCTGCCCTTGTGGTATGATAATTAGGTTATCATGAGTCGATGTTTGGTCTATCTTTGGGTAGGATCATATGACTATATGACTTTGTGTCTTGGTCTACATTTAGGGTAGGATCAAAAGGGGATATTTGGGATCTACCATATGAGAAAGGTACTATCCATGTCAACTGTAGGGATAGCACATAGTCTTGGATATGTCAAGAATGATTAGTTATGTTTGATATTTAAAGTCTAATATGTTAAAAAATAATTTTATTGCAATATGTTGTTACAACATGATGTAAACATTTTGTTTCCTCCACATACTATATAATTCATTATACTGACCAACATTTTGTTTGTTGCATTTTAGGGAAATATGCAGTTGTGTCTATGGGAGGTGAATGTTCAATAAAAGGGTAACATTGAAAAAGAACAAGGCTAAATAATGTTTGTATAATTATAGTTATCTAGTTCTTTTATTGGGTAAAGTTCTGAAATCCTAATTTTTAAAGGTAAGAGAAAAGAAAAAAAAATTATCCTACATTAAGCTTAGTTGTAGTAGAATTTATTAATTATTTTTTATTGTGTGCAAAACCATATGATCCTGTTTGGGACAACAACTCTAGCTTCTTGGCCTTCCTTTATTGTGGGTTGTTGGGAGGTGGGGTCGTTACATGAATACTCGTATCATAGTATCAAGATCTCATTATCCACTGCCACTTGAATTGAGCACTAAATTTCTTTGAAGTTTTTGCTCTGAATTCTATTTGGTTACTCACATGGGGCTCATAATTCCTTACTATATCTAGTAGAGAGTTCATGGTTTTATCCCAATTTTTATAGCTTATTGAGTGCCCTTGCATGGGTATTGGTTGTATTTTTTCTTTTTTCTCATCTGTTTCATTATGGTTTTCATGGATGAGAAAATTTCAGTGGTCATTATCTATTTTAGACATAAGATTATATTTTTTGACACCTTGTAATTGAATAAAAGTTGAGATAAACCACAAATCTTGCTTAGGATTACAATTAGATTGATAACTATGTCTTAGTCTCTAGCCCAATTTTTTAATAATGGATTGGACTAGTTATCATGATGAATATTTTATTTGAATAACTTTATATGGTAATAACTAATGAATTCCATGAGTATTTTATCACCACTAACTTGTAATTTTATAAGAAAAAAATTATTGCAAAGTATGTCATTTACATTACATGTGAAATATAAAATAGATGTATTTTTCAAAGTATTTGCATTTTTAGTTTAACATCCTACAAACTAGATATTATTTTCTCATAAGAATAAAGGAAATATCCAATTCAAAAAAGTAGGCTATATTTTAAGGACTTGGGCCAAAAAATCCTCCTTCTTAATAAGGACACATATTTTAGATATAAATTATATTCTTTCACTAAAATGTGGCTAACTTAGTTTAGACTTGGTACCACATGCGTTTAATCTAAGTGACATATTCAATGGTACCACACTTTATATGTGTGAAGTAAATCTAAGAGGCTTGAAAAAAGAGTATTGTCCCTCGATTGAAGAACCACTAAATATAGCATGAAAGTGTCTTTCTAGATGAAGAATGAGGAACACCATACATTTGTTGATAGCAAACTATACACCTGAAGCATAATAAATAAAAGTGGAAATGGAATTTAATACTCTTAAAAAGAATATATCTTATTAAATGATCATTATTTCTCCCTTTTTTTCAATAAAAAAAGAAGGGTAGAAAAATACAAACTGAAGGTAGCACTTATAAAAATTCAATATGAGGGTAAATCATTTCATAAATTACATACCAATGAAATTTTATATGTGAAAAAATTATAGATATATAATTGTGGACAAAAACCTAATCAAAATAAATTTAATTTAGTAAAGCATAAGCTAAGATGAAATGATTTTGGTGTTGGGATATCTATATTCATGTTCTATTTTTTTTTGAATATAAATGATATAAATGAAATATTAAATAATGATATATGTACATTAATAATTTATAATATAAATATATATCTCAAGTTGAGTGAAACATAATATTCATTTATGACAATATTTCAGTGATAAATTAAGTCACTATGACTTATAATTTTTCTTGTTGAAACATTAAGTTTGATCAAGCCACCATCTTAAAATTTTAAGCCAACTACAAACATAAATTCAATCTAATAATTGTTTTTTTTCTTTAAAGTATGTATTTATTTACTCAACTTTGTTGAAAGTACAATTTGATTGACTTAGTGTGTGTTCAAACTAATAGTTCAACCTAGAATGCTTGTCTAACTCCCATCATTTCATGAAAACATGACTTTTACTAACTACAATGACTACATTTTATCTGGAAGTTACAACTTGATCATGGAGGCTAACTTCATTCCATAAGAAAATAATAGTAATGATCACATGAGAGTAGAAAAACAAATATTCTAAATTCGATGATAACTCTTTATTCATTTATTTAAATTTCAATTATATATCTTTAATATACTGAATTTTAAATTCTAGTAACTAAAAAAATTCCATATTTGGATGTGGGGTATTGTCAACATAATATATATAGATGTTGCATTATCTCTAAACATAATCTTTATTTTTCTAATTTTATTTAAAAATTTTGCTTTCAAAACTCCCTTTGTTTGAAATGCAATCAATTCAACCCCTCTTGACTATTTTTGAACCTTCATCTTTGACCTACAGTCGGTCCAAAATAAGTCCTTACAAAACTGACTGATACATTTCCTCTAATGTATTCCACAACTCACTATACTAACAGAAGAAAGACAAGGATTATCAAATAGTAAATTATGTATTCTCTCAAAATTGAGGTCTTAGTTTTGAATATCTTAGGGAAAGATTTTTACGTTTTTGGAATAGGGTAAATATATTTCCAAAAGAGACTATAGCTAATCTATACATAGAAAACAAGGCACCAACATAACGAAAAGCCCCAAAACCAAAAAAGGCAGAAACTATACAGGGGTTATAGTTACAAAAAACCCCAATAAGTACTCATATTCGAGCTCAAACTAAAAATAAGCTTGTGCCTATTCTTTACATGTCATTTTAAATTGATAGAAAAAAGTCAAGAAACTTGAGTGTATCTTGCTCCCTCTGTCCATGTATCCACCAATTTCTTTCATTCCAGATCAATTAGCTCGGTCCTGTGATACATATGTTAGCAAAGCATTTCAAAACCTTGTTTATTTTGTACTTAATCTTAACCCAAGATATGATATAATCCAGGTCGTTAGGAATAGGGCTCATGCAACCATTTCTCAGAGATGCTGTATTCTAAATCTGCTTTGTGTATTTGTAGTCAAAGAAAATATGCTTGCACGACTCAACCATCTCCTTGCATAGAGGACATGTTTTGTCTACTTAAAGATCCCATCTACTTGGCCTATCTTTGGTTGGTGATCTGTTGAGTAGAGCCCTATACATCAACATGTTCAACGTGGGGCAATGGAACTTACCCCACAAAGAATAAGCATGTGTAGAAACACTACTCATCACTATAGTTGTGTTGATAAGTGGTGGTGGAATAATCACAGCCCAGACATAATTCACATCAACACAACCCAGACACAATTCACATCAACACAATATATATTTTTAGAGGAACCAAAGAAGGATCACATTAAAAAAAAAGGAATTTTGTGAGGGTGAATTTCCACCACATGTCTAGTACTGGGATATACTCTACTAGGGTAGAGGCAAACTTTGATAGCCTAAGTGAGGCTTCTCACAACAAAATAAAAGTTAAATAATTAAGAAGTTATTCTCTCATTAGTTAAAGATTGGGATAAAAAAGATTTTGAAATTAGAATAGTGGTAAAGAATTTCATATTGAAAATATACTTATTTTGTATGTCTATTATATATATATTATATGTACATATATGTATATATATACATAAATATATATGTATATATATGTGTGTCTATGTGTGTGTGTTAAGTTTACCACGATATATGGAGATTCAAATATCCAATATCTGAACTTTGTATTTAAGGAAGAATGCAATCTTAGATGTGTTGTTGTTTCTAGGAAAACATTTGTTGAGCTTAAGATAGTATTTTAATGTATATCAATCCTAAAATATAACAATTTGGATACATTTATTTCATGAAATACAATAATTAAATTGTATGGTTTAGAAAATATCTTCTTTAGTTTTTTGGAGTGGTATTGAACTTTACTTTAGATAAAATTAATTATGAAATCATTTTACTTATGTTGTTTCAAGGTGGATTCCATGCTAATGCATATCTAAAGAAAATGAAACTGCAACAAAATTATGGATCAATTAGGGGTTTATACGACTTCCATATTGTGACATTCTAAGCATTAGTTAGGTGAATTTTTAAGGAAATATTCTCCTAAACCAACAATGTAGTTGGGGTGACTTTTGGCTAACTTCCCTTCCTTGGTATAAATTTCAAGAAACCAAGGATGTGTTTGGTATGTGGTGAAACAATTGATGGTGATGGTAAAGGGAACAGTGTTGGGGAAAAGGATGGGGATGGGGAAATCATTATAATGTGTTGTTTGATACTATGTGCATGGTTATAGGCATAGGAATGGGCTAAAATGTAAAAATGTTGTTAATTACATAGGCATAGGGATGTGGAGGGAGCATTTTTTTTATAAAAAACAACCTACACAAGTAATAGTTATATTTAATGTAATTTTTTTATGTATGTGTCTAAATAAATAGTGGATTATTGGAAGGGCCTTTTTTCACCATGATTTACCATATTTTTCAACAGTGATAAAATAGACCGAATTTTTCCATTGATTCACCATGGAATATTTCTATTTCCCTATCACCATGAGAAACAAACAACATGTTTTGTTTCACCATCATTTCCTCCCCATGATTCACCTTGTAACAAACACAACACAAGTGTCCATAATCAAAGGTTTAAGAATGAAAACTACTTCATAATATCTTAGTATTTTAAAAAATCAATTGTTTATTTAATCAAATAAACAAAGATTATGGTTTGGTTCGTATGGATTTTGATTCATTCACAAAATCCCAAGTAATAAAATATACCAAATCATCCCAACACATCTTTTTTAAACTAGTTCGATGCAAAGAAACCACATTGTCTCAAAACAAAATTCATATGAAAAAACTAACAATAAATATAGAAATAAAATAAAGAAAACATGAGAAAGAACTATAATGTTTGCAGTTAAAGATTTTTGGATTCCAATGTGCCAGTTTTGATGGATTCATTATTTGTACTAAAATTGTGATCAATTAAGGGAAATGATTTGTAATGGGTAATTATATGAATGAAACCAAAATATACATTTTCAGAAGTGATAGTTGAACTAACCCAAATGTTCTATAATTTATAATTATTTTTATATGTATTATTGAGGCTTGAATGATGTTAGTATTTTACAAATTTGATGTTATATTATAGGTGGAATGCTTGTATGTTTACTAAAATTTGACCACATATAAAAAATGATATATGTTTACTAAAATTTGACCACATATCAAAAATGATATTATGAACCTAGGGGAATATATTGTCACAAAACTATTTGTTACCCTCATCCTACCCCCACTGAATATAGAATCAGTGGCAACATGGTTTGGGTGCCCGTCGAGAGAATGCAACAAATATTTCCCATAGGCAATATATATGAAAATACAACAACAAAATTAAAGATATTGCAAGATACTTAAACATGGGCATAAGAGATATTTACCCAATGCTATGAAAAATATGTAACCAAAATATAAGAGTAATATAAAAGTTGCTTGGCTAGAAACATCATAATAAGAAAGAAGTAGAAACAAGATGAGAACACCTAACAACATTATTTTACACATCATATTTTAGGTTTTCTTTATCCATTGTATCAACATAGGCCTTTGAACACTTTTAAAGGAAGGGTCTATGTAACAAACCTCTCCCCCTGTTATCCCCTATAGAGGCAGACCGAGAAGGCAAGGGTCATGAAACATAAATGCATTACCGATTGGTTTGGCAAATAATCATAAATAATTAGTAAATTTCACTAAATTGAACTAAGTTTTATACAAGATAAAACTTTTATTTCATTGTTACAAAATATGGGTTTCTCAAATTTTTATGAGGAATTATATACCATCTAAATATATCCTCTAAATAATACTTTTGTTCTTTACTTTCGGTGCCTTATTCATGTCCATCCTTGATTCAACATATTTACAAAATAATAGCAGATATCCTTAAACGGCGACAATCAAAACATGTGGTCAGTATAACAAGTTATATTGGTATACAGGGAAACAAAATGTTCAACACATATGTGTAACAATATATTAGCCATAGCAACAATTATGATTAATAAAAATAAACAAGTTTTTTCTTATTTAACCTCACCAACCTTATCCTTTTTCTCAATGGTGTGCCCTCTCTAAGGGGGGCCTTTGTATTGGGACCCTTTCTATGGGATTTTGTCCCTACAATGGACAATTTCCATAACCTTCCCTCACCTGGGTTTGGTTACATTCATGGGCCTTCCTTTTCGAGCTTGTCCTCTAGTCATCCCCATGAATACATTAATCACCCCAAGCCCTTTAACTCACTTGAGATCGATATAGTGTTTAGGTAGGTTTGTTACATAATATGTTAACCATAGTAACTTGATAATTTGCAGGAAATAAATAAATAAGAAATCATTAATTTCCAAATCATGCAGAAAACTTCAAGAATGCATGTGAAACTACAATGATTATTCTTAGGTGTAGCCACATACATGTCTCAAAAGTACTTGATGTCCAAACAAGAATATCTAGGAATAACCAAACAATCAACCAAGCACTTTAACTTGAAAGTTAGATTATAACATCCATGTGTCCCTATTGGATTCCAAAACCTACTATTAGGACTGACTTGGGTTCCAATTTAGGTTTTTAAGACCATCTTAGTGTTTCATTAAGGTTGAACCTCCATAAACTCAATTATTACCGTGTATGCTCTTTTGGTCTATAAACCCTAATTTTGATGTCATGAGCATGATTGCATTCCAAAAGATGTATTCTTATGCAGTGTGTCCATCTTTTATTCTTTTTAAGCAATGTCAAGGTTAGTAAGATTAAGGAATTTGCATATCACACTTTTATGTTCTTTGGGTTGACAAACACTAATCTCATCATTACATGTATAAGGAAACCCTAATTCATTAAATCTTAGATTATTGAGTTCATATGAGTCTAAGGTGATCCTTCATCCATTGAAGGTCCATCTTTGAATATTAACATCAGTTGGGTCCATTAGATTCATCAATCTTAGAAATTAGGGTTTTGATTAATTTAATACATTAAAGGTGCCAACTTTGGGTTTGCTCTAAGCGATAAGGATTCTAGGTTTCCCTCGCCACCGAGGAGACTCTCTCTTGTCTTTTCAAGTTTCCTCCGTGCTATGGAGGATGATCTTGTGGAGAGATACATGACACTCAGGGTTCAAGAGGAAGAGGAGAACGACATATTGTATCTAGAGGAAACGAAGATTAGAGTCGGCAACAAACACATTGACCCTACGCTGGTCATACGTTTGATGATGAGAAGACCATATAACTTCCCAGCCTTCAAGCAGACGATTACCGATGCTTGGTCATTGTGGAAAGAGGTGAGCTTTCGACAAATCTCAAATAACCTCTTCGTTATACAATTCCTCCATTGGAGGGATAAGGAGAAGGTTATTTCCGAAGGCCCCTGGAACTTCGATAACCACTTGTTGGTGGTTAGGGAGATCAAGGCATATGATATCTTGTCGGAGATTGTGCTCAATCTATGTCAATTCTGGATTAGGCTCTACAACATGCCGCTTAGCTACAGATTTGAAGAGGTGACTAGGGCAGTTGCAAGTAAAATTGGTCGTGTGATCTCAGTGGACATGCGCGACCTAGGTTGGGGTGTTTCTTGTTGTACTCGTGTGGATATCGACGTGATGAAGCCAATTCAACAGAAGTAGAAGACATGTGATAAGAAAGGGAATGTGGTTGTCATAAAGATTAGGTATGAGAGGTTACCAACCTTCTGTTACCTTTGCGGCATCATTAGACACCTGGAGAAGGATTGCATGGAGGATGAGGAAGATGAGGCCGGGGAGTTGAATCTGAGGTTGTGGGGCCCTTGGATCAAGGATTCCCCTCTAAAGAGGTGGA
The DNA here is from genome assembly GCA_963693085.1 of Alisma plantago-aquatica. Taxonomy (NCBI): domain Eukaryota; kingdom Viridiplantae; phylum Streptophyta; class Magnoliopsida; order Alismatales; family Alismataceae; genus Alisma; species Alisma plantago-aquatica. Next base: position 158,366,193 of record OY856414.1, on the reverse strand, counting down.
ACATGCCGATAAAAGAGGATTTGTTTGGAAGAGAGAGAGCGAGTAGAGAGTTCCGGTTCACAACCAAACCTGCCACTTCACGTTCAACATCTGACAGCTAGTCGTTTCTTCCCGGAGCAAGAAGGAAGGCTTCTAATGATATCATTGGAGCCTAAGAAACGAAGGAGGAGGAGGGAGAATCAGCCTACTCAACAACCCTCCAAGACTTGGAGAATATCTTCACCAAGAGGGCCAACACAGAGGGCGTCGACTTTAGGTCGATGGAGGGAGCCAAGAATGCCAATGTAGTAGAGGTCAGCTTTAACTAGGGGAATCCGTCGACAAAGCCAGTGGGGATTGACAAGCATACATGAGACACGTCAGGGAGGAGCCAAGCAGTACAAGGGATATGACTGCAATAGTCGAAGACAATGCAAGGGGATGTAACCGAGGACTCTTGCTCAATCCAGGCACAAGCTCAATACACGTAGCATAACTAGGAGAGAACAGAAGTAGTGGATACGGAAGGGGTCAAAGTGGAGGAATCGGTGAGGGTAAACTCAGCTTTGGAGAAGACTGGCCTGACATAGGAACATTGCACCATCAGTTTGGGGAACTGTCTAAGGAAGAAAGTGTCTGGGAAGGGGAGCAAAGATAGAATATTCATGAGGTTGGGGACAACGTAGGTGGGAGGAGAAGGAAAGGGGAAGGGGAAAGCGTTGGGTTTTTTGGGCGGGAAAAGAACAAGATCTGTAGCAGATGGAGGGCAGGAGGAGGAAGGAGGGGCCTGGGAGGAGGGAGGGAAGCTCAAGAAAGGCAAGGATCACTTTGTAACATATCTCACAAAAATAGCAGGTAGTGGAGAGGACCAGGCCCGTGAAGGGCAACAAAAACCTTATGCTGGAACTTCCAGGGTCTGGGCCGCCCTAGGATAGTGGACTCACTCCGGAGGAGATGATGGACAGAGTTGACCGACATAGTTTTCATCATGGAAACTATGTACAGGAGTGGAGATTAGGAGGATGCCAGGATGAGATGTGGTTTCGATTCCGGTTTTGGGGTCGATAGTAGAGGAAGGTCAGGGGGTTTTAGTTTGTGGTGCAGAGGGAATGACGTCACAGTTAAATCCTACTCAGATCATCATATTTGTATAGAGGTTGGGACTTCAGACAGTAATGAATGCTTCTGTTTCGTGGGTATATATAGTTGTGCAAAAATTTAGGATAGAAGGAACACCTGGCAGTTGATGGATGACCTTTGTTCTCAATCTAGTTGGCCAAAAGTTTTGGGTGGGGATTTCAATGAGATTATAGTAGCAGTAGAGCAACAAGTGGGACAACCCAGAAGTGAGTGGTAGATGCACAATTTTCAAGAAGCTATTGACAGATGCCAACTAGTGGACTTGGGCTTCACAAGGAACAAGTTCACTTGGAAAAGAGGTATACATGCTGATAATCCGATTTTGGAAAGACTAGACTGCTTCCTGGTAGACAGGAGATGGTGTGATATTTTCAATACAAGGAAGGTAAAAAATTTCCTGATTTATAATTCTGACCATGGCTAAATTCTCCTATGGGCATAAAGTAGAAGACATGGAGGGGAACATGATGAGAAACAGTTTAGATTCAAATCACTATGGCTTTCATCTCCGAAGTGCAAGGAGGTGGTGGTTCATGCATGGAATAGCAGTCCATTTTTGGGACTACAGGGGCAGACTGAAAAATGCACAGAGGAGCTAGCTGGGTGGGCGGCGGAAAAATTTGGTAACATCAAAAAGAGAATATAGAAGGTTGAAAGTGAACTGGTTAGAGCCCAAAATCGCCCCCCTTCACATGACATGTTACAGGAATGCAACACTTTGGAAAAAGACCTACATGAACTTCAAAGACTAGAAGAAAGTTTTTGGTTGGCACGAGCTAGAACTAATGAGATGAGGGATGGGGACAAGAACACAAAATACTTCCACCACAAGGCTAGTCAAAGGAAGAGATGTAATACTAGAGATGGTCTATACAAGGAGGATGGTAGTTCATAGAAAAATCTGGACACAATCGTTGATATCATCTAGTCATACTACGATTGCCTCTTTTGTAGTTCCCGTCTGACTGATATTGAGGTCTTTCTAGAGGAAATGACAAGGGTTTTCCCAGAGACAAAGCATGTTTCTCTTAATTGGCTCCCCACAGAGGCGGAGATGTGGCTAGTTCTACAATAGATGCATCCAAACAAAGCTCCAGGACCTGACAATATGAAAGCGGTCTTCTACCAAAAATTCTGGGATGTAGTGAAGCATAGTTTTCTATATTTTATTACAAAATAGTGGCATGGTGAGATGAGTTTGAAGGAGATAAATGATACTGACATTGTTCTCATCCCTAAGACAAACAACCCAGTCCAGATTACTGAATACTATCCTATCATCCTGTGCAATGTTGCTTACAAAATTATTACTAAGGTACTGGATAATAGAATCAAGCATGTGATGAATGTGATGATCTCAGAGAATCAAAGTGCTTTTATAGAAGGAAGAATGGTAACAGATAATGTTCAGGTTGCATAACATAATGAAACACCATAGGAAGGGAAATGAGGGTTTAATGGCGCTTAAACTAGATATGAGAAAAGCATATGATATGACAGAATGGTCATTCCTGGAGAGAATTATGGGGAAAATGGGGTTTCCAGACAGATGGGGATCCAAAATGATGTAGTGCATTACTAGTGTCTCCCACAAGTTCGTCGTTAATGGAAAAAGGAGGGGATCTTCAAATCCATCCAGAGGGCTCCACCAAGGTGATCCTATCTCTTCCTACCTCTTTCTTTTTTGTGCTGAAGCGATTTCTATTTCTCTTAATAAAGCAACCCAGGGTAACCAGATTCATGGGGTAAGGATATGCAGACATGCACCATGGGTCACCCACCTTTTCTTTGTAGATGACATCATAGTGTTCACAAGGGCAACCTCGGAAGAATGATCTGCTTTAGCTGATATTTTCAGCCAATACGAGAGGGCATCGAGATAGAAAATTAATTATGAGAAGACGAAGGTTTCCTTTAGTGAAAACATCATGGGAGAAAGGTGGGAACTCATCAAGAACCAACTACATGTTAGAGAGGTGGACAGACATGAGAAATACATAGGCCTCCCTACTATGATAGAAAGGTCAAAGAAGTTGGTTTTTGCTGCAATTAAAGACAGGGTGTGGAAGAAATTATAGGGGTGGAAAGAACAACTGCTATCCAGACCGGGAAAGGAGGTTCTGATCAAACCGGTGATCCATGCTATCCCGACCTATTTAATGAGCATATTCAAGCTACCTGAGGATTGATTGTTGAGATCCATGCAATGATAGCACATTTTTGGTGGGCGTCCAAAGAGGGAGAGAGAAAGATCCACTGGTTGAGATGGGAGAGATTATGCAGGCCCAAAGAATGTGGGGGTATGGGTTTTAGAGATTTAAAAGCTTTCAACCAAGCTCTTCTCACAAAACAAGGATGGAGACTTGCAGCTCACGATGATGCTTTTGAAGCCCAGATTTTGAAGGTAAAATACTACATGAACTCCTCCATTCTACAGGTTGAGCTAGGTAAGGCACCGAGCTATACATGGAGAAGTATTTGGGGTGCGGTGTAGCTTGTTAAACCCAGTTTTCTTTAGAGGGTGGGGAGTGGGAGAAGTATCCATATCTACAATGAAAGATGGATCCCGCAACTTAGTGGTCCTATTCAACGTTACTTGATAGAAGGCCCGGTGGAATATAGGACTGTTAGTGACTTGATTACATGGGGGCCTAAACAATGGAATAGGGAAGCGTTGGAGTCTTGTCCCCCCCACATTGCTAGGCGAGTATTTAATATCCCACTTTCTTCACGAATCGATGAGGATACACTTTTTTAGGACAAAGAAAACAATTGCATCTTCTCGGTCCAGAGCACTTACTTCTTCATATGTGCGGGGAAGGAGTTGGAGGATGTCGTGGACATAATTAACTAGAAGAGGGTGTGGAAACAAAGATGGCCTCCCAAACTCAAACACTTTATTTGGAGAGCCCTAAGGAACATCCTTTCTACTAAATCTGAGTTGCTCAGGAAACACATGGTACAGGAGGAGGCATGCCCGCACTGCGGCCAAAGGGAGGATATAGCACATGTTTTGCTCCACTGTAACTTGGCTAAGAAGGCATGGTCTACGGGGAATTTCGCTTGGCAAGGGCAGCTGGAGTCGTTCAATTTGAAAGGTTTTGTGAAGTGTTGGCTGGATGAAGAAGATTGGAAGCACACGAATGAAGGAGCAACCTTGCTCTGGGTTGCATGGATAGCCAGGAACAAGCTACTATTCGATCCCCACCCCCCTTTCACTCCATCACTTACTGCTAGCTTCCTCGACTTGGTGGCTGATTACAACCGATACAACACTGCAACCCACCTGCCGGATGCGTCAAGGTGAACACGGATGCCTCCTTCAGTGCTGATGGTGAGAGTGGATGTGGGGTGGTCTTTAGGGATGTTCGTGGATAGATCTTATTGACTTACCAGTGCGTTTAGAGAAGCCCTATTCAGTTCTTAGTGCAGAGGGTATGGCTGCTCTACACAGTATCAAACTGGCCATAGGAAGGGCCTTCACGACATCCTTGTTGAGGTGAATTGTTCTATGCTGGTGGAAGCAGTGAAGAAGGGGTATGAGGGTAGGGATTATGAAGATTTCTTTGTTTGGGATTTTGTTGAATTGTCTCATAGTTTCATTTCTTTTAATTTTTCTTTTGTTAGAAGGCAAGGCAATATTATAGCTCATGCCTTGGCCTCCACTATCTGTCCTTTTGTTGACCTCGCCTTGTCAGGGAGGGTTTTCATGATCAGATTCTTGTACTTTCTGCAAATGATTTGATTACTTAATAAAACGGCGGACACCCTTTATAAAAAAGGTACCAACTTTAGATACTTTTCAAACTAGAAGCAAAACTAGGCTCTGATTATGTTTTTATTGGATTGCTCATATTTTTTAGAGTAAGGACCATAAATTACTTGTTCCCATTGGAAATCCTATAACTAGTTATGATTTTCTAAATAAATCATCTTAGGATAATAGTAGAAAACCAACTAAGTGAAGGGGCCTTGAGAGCCATCTTGCCAACTCAGCTGGGCCAGCCAATTGGCACACGCCAACTGGGTCACTCGTCTACATGGCATCTAGCTGGGCTCGAAAAAAAAGGAGGAAAGGATGAGAATGCCCTTACTTGTCACAATGCACACGAGAGGGAAGGGTGGTCTTTTCACTAGTCACCTTCTTCAACCTCCCACCGACTAGCGACGTCTTTGAGCTAATCAACTCAGGAGTTGACTACTTGTCTCAATGTACCAGAGTGCCTTCACCTTCATCCTACTTTTCCAAACTCAGAGAACCCCTCAATCGCTCAAGTGGTGGTCGGAGAGATGGGACGAGGTCAGGATACCTCCTCTTAGGTAGTGGTCTGGGTAGGGGTGAAGATAGGGGCCAAAGGAGAAATTAGCTCTAGGGAAATGATCACGAGGCTTGGGCCAAACTTTGGGGATCACTTGTGATCTCACAGAGGGTCCAAATCCTCCAATATATAGTCGGGGCCAACCATACAAGTGTGAGAATTGGGAGATCTTTCTAGAGACCTCCAATCTAGGTGAAACATAGGATAGGCGAATCCAATGTGGTCTCCCAATGTCGTTGGGATGACTTTCACACCTGCTCGAGCATTTTGGAGGGAGGGAGAGGAGAAACAAGTTTGTTGATATGTCTATGAGTTGCCTAAACTAGATGAAGGTGGGTGATGAGGGTGCTACTGTTGGATCACAGATCCAACACTCCATATTGTGTGCTCCTAAAAGGATATTCCTAATAGAAATAAAAAAAATAACATGACACTAATATCTTCCTTTTGTTTTGTCCACACTTTAGGGATTTTCCTAAATCCATAACTCTCACATACTTATTCCTTTTGATCCAAAATATTAAGGGAAAATATTAAATTACTTTATCTAGGTGTCTGCAAAGAATTAGGCCAAAAATTGAAAAGAAAAAAACCTTATATTAATATGGAAGTCATTTACTTTTAAGTCATAGTTTATATACTAAAACACAATATTTTCTCTTCCTTACATTTGTATTTTCTTTATTTCAAATATGCTTTCTACAAAAACATGTGGAACCAAAAACTAGTTGATTATGGCCATCCATGCCACTTTCTAGAGAATTCCACATAATTCTGTGAAGCATATGTAATTAACATCCAATTTCTTTTGCCCTTTACTTATTATGGGATTTTCTTTTCTTGTTTTTCCTTTTGTCCATTATTGGTTTATTAAAATAGTAAAATTCATGAAATCTATCATTCAAGGAAATTTTCAAAGAAACCCATTCTTTAAAACAAAGCACATAATTTTCAATCCAGCCCTTTCTCATAGAATAATTGTATTTCAATTATTAATATACAAGAAAAATTGAGGTTATAACATCCTTCCTCACTTATAGGAATTTTCCCCTCAAAATTTGACTAATAAAGCAAACAACTCAGGAAAAGACTTTTCCATGTTCATTTTTAGCTGCCATGTGGCTTCATCCTCACCATGTTTCTTCTAGAGAACTTTACCATCTCTATCTTTTTATTCATGAGTTCTTTCACCTTGGTATCCTTTACCCTTACAGGTGACTCATGGTATATTAGACTCCCTTCGAGCTCAATGGGTTCAATGCTTAGCATATGGCTAGGATCCTTAACATAATATATTGTGGGGGTAGGTCTACATAATAAGCTCTTTCACCAATCAGTTCTAGAATCTAAAATGGACCCACATATCAGGGACTCAACTTTCCTCTATTCTTAGCTATAGATTGGAGGGTTCAGATTTTTAGAAACACATGTTCACCCACGGTGAAGTGCAAGTATGTTTGCTTTGCATCAACATATGATTTCTGTCAATCCTGGGTTGTCTTTAGCCTTTGCTTGATTAAAGTGACTTTATCAACATATATCTGTAGTTCCTTTGACCTCAACATGTTCCTCTCACCAACTATATCCTAGTGAAGTGGTGACTGACACCGCCTCCCATAAAGAGCATTTACGGAGGCCTCTTGATACTGACTTGGGCACTATTATTTTAGGTAAACTCATCTAAGGGTAAGTATTTTTCCCATGATCCACCCCAATCAAGGACACATGCTCTAAACAGATCTTCCAAATATGGATCATTCCGTCTAACTGCCCATTAGTGTATGGGTGATAGGTTGTACTAAATTTCAACCTTGTTCTGAGCTCTTCATGTACATGCTTCTTAAAATTTAGGGTAAACTTAGGGTCATGATTTGAGATAATCGAACTAGGAATACCAAGTAAACAGACTATCTCCCTGATATACAACTTAGCAAATCTGACACTTTTGGCGGTAATCTTTCAAGAAAGAAAGTTTATCGACTTGGTTAAGAGGTCCACCACGACCCATGTAGCATCATGATCTTTCTTTCTCTTGAAAGACCTACTACAAAATCCAAGGTGATCTGGTCCCATTTACACTTTAGAATCTCAATCAATTGTATTAACCCACAGAGTCATTGGTGTTTAGCTATCACCATCTAGCACGTGAGACAACTAGACACATATGCTTCTATGTCTCTCTTCATCCTAGGCCACCAAAAGTGTAGCTATAAGTCCTTAAACATTTTTATGGTACCAGGGTGTACTGTATACTTAGAATCATGAGCTTCTTGTAGAATACTCTTCAAGGGTGACTCTTCAGGAATCCAAATATGATTGTTGTATCGGATTCCTCCATCCACACCCACTGATATGTGTGTTTGAGGTTTCTTAACTAAACCTTTCATCTTTTCGAGCTCTGTTCTAGCCATCTGGGCAACTACTAACTCTGTTAGAAAGTCTGGTTTTATCTGAATGTTAGCCAGATGGATTCAGTCTTCTAATATCTACATAGTCTAGCTAGTAGACTCTTCCAGTTCCCTCCACTGGGTAAATAAGATGGTAGAACATCTAAGATGTTTTTGACTAAGGGAATATACCACTATACTGGCCTTTGCTGGGTGGTATGCGATTGTGAAATCAAAGTCTTTCATATATTCAATCCACTGTCTTTGCCTTTGGTTGAGGTCTTTCTGAGTCAAGAGATACTTCAAGCTTTTGTGATCAGTGAGGATTTCAAACGTAGCACCATATAGATAGTGTCGCCTGATTTTAAGGCATGTATGATAACAACTAACTCTAGATCATGTGTCGAATGGTTTACTTCATTTGGCTTGAGCTTCCTGGATGCATAAGCAACAACACGTTTATTCTACTCTAGCACACATCTGAGCCCCATCTTGGATGCATTAGTGAATATCATGAAACCCTCATTGCCAGATGGTAGAGTCAACACAGGTGTTGTGGTTAGTTTCTCCTTCAACTCTTAGAATCGAGCTTCACATAGATTGGACCATACAAACTTCTCATCCTTTCGAGCGAGATTGGTGAGAGTAAGTGCTCTTTGAGAAATTCTTGATGAACTACCAGTAGTACCCGACTAGTCCCAGGAAGTAGAGAATCTCCCAAGGGTTCTTTGGTGCTGGACAATCATGTATAATAGACACCTTTGCAGGATCTACTGAGATAGTCCCTCCAGAGATGATGTGTCCAAGAAACATGATGTGATCTATCCAAAATTCTCACTTCAAGAGATTCCCATAGAACTTCTACTTCCTATGGATATGAAGGACTCTAACTAGGCAGTCTCTATGTTGTTCTAAGTCATCAGAGTAAAGCAAGATGTCATGAATAAACAATATGACATAGGAGACTAGGAAAGGTTAGAACACATTGTTCATGAGATTCATAAACATGCTCGGGGAATTAGACCGCCCAAATGGCATCACCACAAACTCAAGGTGGATATAAAGGGTTATAAAGGCAGCCATAGGGATGTCCTCCTTCTTGACTCTCAATAGGTGATAATCGGACCTTAAGTCAATCTTCGAAAAGATTCAAGAAGACTTAAGCTGGTTAAACCTGTCATCTATATGGGGTAAAGGATACTTGTTCTTAATGGTAGCTTTGTTTACCATCCTATAGTCGATACATATTTGGAGTGATCCATCCTTCTTATTTATAAAGAGGACTGGTGCTCCCATGGTGATGTGCTAGGTTTGATAAAGCCTTTGTCCAACAATTCATGCAGTTGCTTTTTCATCTCAAGCAACCCTGTGGGGGCCATCCTGTAAGGGGCCCTAGAGATAGGGTTTGTCTGGGGAGCTAATTCAACGGAGAAGTCTACTTCCATTTATAGAGGTAAGCAAGGGAAATCATCCGGAAACACATCTCTGTAGTCCACGACTACCACAATCTACTCTAGAGGTTGCTCCTTGGGCTCTAGGTCAGTCACTACTGCTAGTAATGCATGACAACCTTTGGCTATCAATTGTTCAATTTTTAGGGTTGACCCATCATGCTGGTGGTAGCATCCTTCCTACCTCTAATGGTCAAGGGTGGGTGATCGAGTCTCTTTATTACTATCTTATTTTCCCAAAAATCTATATGGGCTCTATGGGTGTAAAGCCAATCCATGCCGATTATCACATCAACTTCATTCATATCCGGCAAAATAAAGTCGGTGGGGAATTTTTTATTCATGTACCTAACAGATATGACTGGGGTTTTCTAAAGAGATGTAAAACTCTAACCACTCGGGGTAGTGACATCCAACACATATCCTAAATACTTGAAATCCAGACAAAGCATACTTGTGATATTTCTAGAAATGAAAGTATTAGTAGAACCATAGTCAAATAGAGATTTGACACTTTGTCCCATAATCTCAAGCACACCTACATTATTTTCATGATAGTCAAACTATTATTGCATTACATAATTAAAGATTGGAAAGTGACTCTAATGGAGGTTACCCTCTATCAAACGGTTGGCATTAGCCTGGGCCTCTTCATTATCGATGGAAAAAATGCGAGCCTGTCGACGTTCCCCTATAGGTGGGGCTACTCCTAGTGGGAATTTGTGTGACACCTCATCATGCTAAACGAGATTACTCAAAACACAAAACATGATCAACTACTAATTTATCACATAGTCAAAAATGTAGAATAATTAAAACTGATTCCAACAATGTAAATAAACTCTAGAACATTTACAAAAGGTCCATCATTCCATTCTTATATACTGTAACAAGTATTTACATATCGGTCCAAAGACCTCAGTCACATCCTGCATAAAAAAGATATTTCACATGTACATGCCATATATTTACAAACATTGGCATACTACCGAAATCTCATGTCGATACGAGTATATCATCTAGGAAACACATCCCATACCCAGACCTTCGAGTACAGGGATGACACTAGGACTCTACTACTAACATCTACAACTAACCAACCTTCTGAATCTATTGATCACCAAGTTGGTTCTCTTCCACAACACGAACTTGACCTTGTTGCCTGTGACCACCTAAAAAAATGTGGTGACCAACGGGTGAGACCCAGTCCCAGCGAGAGATATATCTCTCTTCAACATATATTGATTATAACATATTAATTAACAGTAAATACATTGAACAATTAGGGTATTGAATAAGCAATATGAATAGATTGAACAGTTTAAGCATACTAAGTAGTTAAGCAAATATTGACAAGTTCCGGCCGTATCTCTTGCAAAACAAAGTGACAATCTACACGGACCATGCTGCGTTGAAGTATCTCATGTCTAAGAAAGACTCAAAACCAAGGTTGATCCGATGGATTTTGTTGCTCCAAGAATTGGACATAGAAATTGTGGATAAGAAAGGAGTAGAAAATGGTGCAGCAGATCATATCTCCCGCCTTGATGGACCTTTTGATATGACAAGTCCAATCAAAGAGACAATGCCGCATGAACAACTCCTCTTAATCTCATCTGCCCAAAAGCCATGGTACAAGCACATAACGAATTTCCTAGCCAGTGGGAGGATACCTAGCATGTGGATAAGAGAGGAAAGCAAGAGATTGTTTGCTATGGTCAAGAACTACATTTGGGATGACCCTCACCTCTTCAAGTATTGCCCGGACCAACTCATTAGGAGGTGTATTCCAGAGATGGAGCAGCAAGAAGTCTTATCTATGTGCCATTCCGGAGTGTGTGGAGGCCATTTTGGAGGGAAACACACAGTCGCCAAAATTCTTCAATGTGGATTCTACTGGACAACATTGCTCAAAGATGCTCATGACTTTTGCAAGAGTTGCTTCAAGTGCCAAAAAGTGGGCATTATCTCAAAGAGGGACATGATGCCTTTATCACCTATTCTTGTGGTAGAAGTGTTTGATGTTTGGGGGATTGACTTTATGGGTCCTTTCCCTCCTTCTTTCGGGTATGTCTACATCTTGGTCGCCGTAGACTATGTATCAAAATGGATTGAGGCTGTGGCAACAAGGACAAATGATCACAAGGTGGCGTGTGATTTCATGAAATCCAACATCTTTAGCCATTTTGGTGTTCCAAGGGCCATGATTAGTGATGGCGGGAGTCATTTCATCCACCGCACCTTTGAAGGACTGCTAAAGAGACATGGAGTCAACCATCGTGTAGCTACTCCTTACCACCCTCAAATGAGTGGTCAAGTTGAGTTAGCGAATCAGGAGATAAAGCTCATTTTGGATAAGATGGTGCGACCGGACCGCAAGGATTGGTCACTTCGCCTCAATGAAGCTTTATGGGCATATAGGAATGCATACAAAGCCCCGATTGACACTACACCGTTCAAGCTTGTCTATGGTAAGAGTTGCCATTTGCCGGTTGAGATGCAATACAAGGCACTTTGGGCCTTGAAGAAGATGGACTTTGATGAAGAGAGAGCCGGAATGAAAAGAAAGTTTCAATTGCATGAGCTAGAAGAAATGCGGCATGAAGCGTATGAAATTTCAAAGAGCTATAAGGAAAGAACCAAGTTTCTACATGACAAGATCATAAAAAAGAAAGAGTTTGAGCCTGACAAATGGGTATGGCTATACAATTCAAGAATGAAGTTCTTTCCCGGAAAGCTTCGGTCTAGATGGGAAGGTCCTTACCTTGTCAAGAAGGTGTACCCATCCGGGGCAGTGGTCATTTGTGCAAAAGGAGCTAAGGAATTTGCCGTCAATGGGCAGAGGCTGAGATCTGTTGTTGAAGCCGGTCCGGACAAGGCCAATCAAGATTTTGATATTATTATGCTTGTAGAGGAAGAATCTGATGAAGAAGAATGTTTGGAGGAGGATGAGAAAGGAATCTAATACAAGGATCTATTGAAGGTTCTGAAAAAGTGAAAAAGTCCAACAATCAATAAGCCTGGCTGAAGGCGTAAAATTTAGCGCTAGTGGGAGGCAACCCACGTGGTTTGAGATTCTCAAACCTTTTTCCTTTTCAATACTTTAGTTTTCTTTTACACCAATACACACACACATTTGTGCTTGATGTTTTTGTTTGAGTTTTGATGCTATGGCATGTGGTAGACAATAGAGAGAGAGGGTATAGAAGCAGATCATGGTCATTTAGTCAGATATGTGGCCAAAGAACAAATAAAATTAAAGTGCAAGTTTTGAAGTTAGAAAACTGAGGAGACAACCCCAACACGGCCGTGGAGCTCGACCACGACCATGGTGTATATGGCCAAGAACGACCGTGGTCTACGACCACGACCATGGGAATTATTGCACCATTTTGGCCAAAGTTACAGGTTGTTTTGAAGTTCGGCCACGACCGTGACAACCCGCCACGACCGTGTTGAAGAAGAGGGGCCACGACCGTGGCAACCCGCCATGGCTGTGTTGAAGAAGAGTGGCCACAACCGTGTGATCGACCACGACCGTGGTGAGGGTAGAGTACCAGGCACAGTAGGGTGACCTACATTCTGATGCTCCGCACCATCCATGATCTTCACCCTACTATCCCTAAGCTCTAGTTTCATGCTAAGGACAACATGATTCAAAAGTTTGGGGTGGTAGGGCAGTATGCATCACCCTATCTCTCTCTTTTTGGTCATTTTGATATCACCTCTGCCATCTAGTTTAGTTTTATTATTTTTGTTCTTTGCATTGCATCTTTGCATGACATGTAGTTGATTTCTGCATTTTTGTGTAATTTTTCAAAATTTTTGCTTCTTCATACCATGCATCACATCCTCATGTAGTTTTTGTAGTTTCTTATGCATGATAATTAGGATTTGCTACTTTATGCCTTTTAATTCCCTAAAGTAGGTTTAGATGTGATTTAGTGCAAATTGACACCATTTTGGCCAATTTTGCCCAAATTTTAAGACTTCTTGTCTAAAAAGTATGTTTTGACCCAATCTCTATTGTTTTGAATTAAAATGTTGACCTTTGACAAATGTAAGTGAATCACCATTGTTTGTTGCTAAGTGGTATTAATGTTTGACTTTTTACATGTGCATCACCTCTCTTAGGATTGTGATTGAATTGGTTGAATTGTGAAATTGAGCAAGCTTTGAATGCTTAGTGTTTGTGGAATTGCTTGTTTGATATATCAATTTCATTTTGTTCATTCATGTGGTGTGATATCTTGGATGAAGTGTTGGACTAATTCTCATGCATTATGTCTTATGTGGAAAATCATACCATTAACCCCTCTTTGACCTGACTATTCTTCCACCATCTTCATACCCCTCTGCCTCATGAAAAGATGCCAAAGTGCACATATTATCTGTGGCCACCTCCAAAAGTTTGGGGTGGACACATCTTGATCTCCCCACTTCACTCTATCCACCATTTGCCCTATCTACACCAAGGGCAAGAAAGAAAAAAAAAGAAGCAAAAATAAAATAAAAGGATGCTCCTGTTTAAGAGCATTCAAATATAGAAAAGATGAGTGTGTAAAAACACTCCTGTTGGATCAATGGGCTCTAGAGGGGGGGGGGGTGAATGGAGCTACACACACTTCACAAAATCAATTAGACCACCAATTTAATCGTAGTGCAAAAACTAAAGCAATCAACAATTTGATGTTCTATTCTAGCATACAAAGCAAGGATAAGAGATAATGAATAGCATGCACTTGGACAGGTGGTTTAGAGTGGTTCCACATCCTAAACTTAGGAGCGATGTCAGTCCACTACCTAGAGTTGGTTAGACTCTAGGATTTGCAACTTGATTCTCTTATATATCACAATAAGATTACAAGATACATAAACCACACAACCAAGGGCTTAATTTCTCAAGCTAAGATCTTCTACCTATCCAAGGACTTACCCACAAAGCAAGATTCTTTAGCCTTCTTCAAAGGACTTACCCAATCTTACCTTTGTCTTCAGCCTTGCAGGATTTACCTATCTCACTTGAGCTTTGCCTTGCACCTCTCCTTCACTTGGAGAGCTTCTCCATGTTTTCCCTTCACCAAGGGACCTGGAGCAAACGAGCTATCTTCACTCTTGAAGATCAGCAACACATCTTCCCCTTCACTCAGAGAAGAACAACAACAACTCCTCTTTCACTTGGAGAAGTAGCTTCAATCAATCTTCAATGGGATTTGGAGGTAGGAAGAGAGAAAGGAGAGATTTACATAATACAAAGGATAGCTCTCATACACAGGGACCTAACTCACTCTTAACTCATGAATTTGTCTTGAAGGTAGAGAGAGAAAGGGGCTCAAGGGCTTGGAACACTCTCAACTAAGCTAGAACCAAGTTTGCAATGGAAGAGTAGCTTGGAATGAAGTCCAAGGGGTTCTATTTATAGTTGAGGGTGGCCCTTTTAGTTGTGGGACACTTGGGTGCAAAAGTAGTCATTTTTCCTTCAAGAAAACAGCTATATTTTTGCCCAAAACAATTCACCAACGATCATATTACTTTTTCTGCAAATTCCGTACAGTGCAATCGGTCGAGTTTTAATGGGGGTAACTCGATCCATCAAGTAGGAGGCAAACCAATGTTCAAATGATCGGTCGAGTTTGTCATGAGGAAACTCGACCGACCATTTCAACTGGAAATGGCCTGCTACCCAATCGGTCAAGTTTTGTAAGTGCACAACTCGACCGATGCAATCTTCAGAAAATCGACCAAGGTTGATCGGTTGAGTTTCAGGCTAGGGAAACTCGACCGACCAAGTGCCTGTAATTGATTTTCTAATTTGCAATAAAAGTGATTAGCACTTGGTGAATTTTGTCCCAAACATTTTTCTCTTCTAAGTTACAAGCTAATTCATCATTACAAGTGATTACATTGATGTTCTAAGGTAGTTTACATAGAAATCCTGAAATGCACACTTGTAGTCATTTTGGCTTGCATTTGGCCCATTCTAGGGCTTTGTATATATGATCCTTTTCATGTACCTAATGCCTGCAAACAATCTTAAACACACATATTAGATACATATGAATGGAATGGTTAAGTCATTATCAAAATATAGGTAATGTATAACCTCTAGGTCAACATTCTCCCCCTTTTTGAAAATGAAAAACCATTCCTTAAACATATTGAAAAGGATAAGAAAGTTATACCTTTGCCTTGTGAATTAGGGGGATTCATGATAAGAACAATTGGAATTGCTCCCCCTCAAACTATGCTTCCTCTCACCTGCATGTTAGGTTTTCTATACATAGCAAAACCAATATCCGTGTAATATGTAATCCCTTGCATGTCATATGATCAATCAGCAAATTAACAAGAAAAGGATCACTTAGGCAAGAAAGCAACAGTGTAATCACAAGAAACAATATGATTGAGTCTCAAACCATGAGATATTTCTCCCCCTGTTGACATTATCAAAAAGGTAGGGGGTGTAGAAGAGCAAAAACTAGGTCTTCTCCAAGACTCAAACACACATATATGCAAAAGAGTAAATAACAAGGTAAAAACATATATCATACAACCACGGAGGAGAACAGACAATCCAAGTCAGAATCAAAATATAGCTCAACAAGCACCAAGCATAAGATAACACAAAAGAAATAGCCAAAGTGCATAGCAATGATATTCCAACTCAGAAAGATGTTCTCATAAGCAGTAACTACAACCATAAAAGTGAGAAAACAGAAAATAAGAAAATCGTACATCTCAGAATAATGTGCTAGGAAGTTGCTTATACAAATGAGTCTAGAAAGATATATATAATAGACATGCTAGACTAAAAGCTAAGACAACCTCCTAGACATCTAAGCTATCTATGTCAACTGCTTCCTCGTCATCACCTGGGTTGTAGTCCTCATCACCATCTGAAGGTGGGGCAGCGGTGCCAGCAGCAGTATCATCACCATCATCGCCATCCTCGTCAGAAGAACCATCACCATCAGCAACATCAACATCAGCATCAGCATCCTCGTCGGCATCCTCAGCCTGGTCGGGCATCTCCTCATCATCAGGACCAAAGGAGCGATCGGGCCAGCGGACATTCTGCTCGGCCCACGACATACCAAGAGCTAGAAGCTCCTTGGCCTGCGGGAAGGATGAAGAAGAGTCCCCCAAGGAAGCGAGCAGAGAGGCTAGGGGGCCAGTAGGTAGCGGAAGATATGCAGGAGTGGAGCTACCAGAGGGATACTGAGGTGGAGCAGCAGCGGAAGGCTCGACAACATATGGTGGTGGAGCAGGGAAGTAATGCTCATATGCATAAGAGGCATAGGCACTACCTGTGTATGGCTGGTAAACAAGGTAGGGTGAAGAACATGATAGGTTCATGTGAGACATGATAGCACATAAATCCTGGTGGAGGTGCTCCTGAACCTGGCGATTGTACGCCTGTTCATGCATCAAGTATCCCAGAAGGGTTTCATTTGATGCTCTGAAGGACGCACGGCTAGGGCGAGGGTGGTGCTGCGGGGGTGGAGCATGGGTGGAGGGAGGGGCACCAGAAGCAGAGGCTGAGGCTGAGCCAGAAGTACCAGGGGCAGAGGCGGAGGTAGAGGCACCAGGGGCAGGGGTAAAGACCGGGACAGCCTTCAGAAGGGTGGTTTCACTAATGCACACTCCTTTCCGAGCAACCGGGTAATGGAAGTAAGAAAAGAGTGATTTGTCAGTGGCAAACTGGAAGAGACCACAGATCAGGGCTGGGTAGGGAGGGTGGGTGCCCTTGGTGTTTTTGCCAGTGTCAAAACAGGTCATATGATGTAAGATGTAACGAGCCCACTTGACACCTATATTGTTTACCAAATAATACATCAGGACCTCTGTGTTTTCCGCAATGTCCGTTTGATTACGCTTTGGATGGATATTGCAGTTAATCACAAGGGCCAAGATGCGCCTCTAGAGGTCAAGGGAGGAGGAAGGTAGGGTTGACCTCTTCTTATAAGCCACATCAGGTTTCTTTAAAAATCGATGAATATCTGATAGCGTCAATTCATAGTGTTTATAGAAACCTTCCGGGTCGAGAAGATCAAAATACACGTCATAGTCCTTGCGCCAAGTAGTGTTTTCTTCATCTCCGGCAAGATAGAGATTGAAAGTCTCCTCGGAGAGTTGAAAACGACGACTGGTGATCATCGATGTGAGGACTAGTTCGGTATTTGGCGGGGGAACAAGCGAATCGTAGTTCCAACGTAGATTTGTGTAGAACTCGTGAACTGCTTTTGTGCTAGATAATTGATTATTGAAGCAGTCACGTTCGATTGCTAGGGCGGAGAGGTGGTGTTTGTCAAGAAGCCTCGAGATAGAGGTGATATACTCTTGAAAACGGTTTGCATCAACTAAGGGGCGAAAAGGAAAAGGAGATCATGGAAGAAGACCCTTATACCTATTTACCGCCTCAATGGACACAAACGTGGTGTTGTCAAAAGGAATCAGGTGGTTTGTCGAGGAGGAGGCAGGATCATTGCTAGGGGCGGCACATTTTTGCCTATGAGAAGCCATGGAAACGGAAACAAGAAGAGAAACCGTGCGCACAAGCAAGACAAACCTCAAAAGCCAAAGAAGACACACCACAGACGCCCGGGGAGGTCAAGAACATGTTGCTAAGTCGCTCCAGGGTTAGGAACGGGAGAGGGTTAGGGATTGGGTTGAGAGCACGGGCTAGGAGATGAGGAATCGGTCGGCTATTTTCTAGTTGCAAGGGAAAATAGTCGGCTGATCCTAACTTTTAAGTTGGCGCTGCCCGTCGATCGGTCGAGTTCTGAGGGTGTACAACTCGACCGAATGGTCTACTGAAGACAACTCTCGGCTCCTGATCGGTCGAGTTTTCCAGGGTGGAAACTCGACCGAAGGTCAATCTGACCTAGCAGTCTAATTCTTAGATTCTAGGCATATACATGCCGATTAAATTTATTTTTCCATTCTATTATGCATAATTAACATACCTAGGCACATTTTGCTCATCATTGGGCACTATTTAGCAATAAAACACGAAATTTGATAAAACCCAAAAACAAGCATAAAACTAAGCATGTTGATAGACAATTTAAGCATAAACAAGCATGTATATGAGCAACATAAGGTGAAGATAGACATGAGCAAGCATATAGGAGAGAGACCACTAGCTAGATCACATAGCAATATCATTTAAATCAATAATGAGCAGTTTAGATCAAATAAAATTAAATTGATCTCTAGCTAGAGGTTTTGTAAAAATGTCCGCCAACTGATTTTTCGTGTCCACATGTGTGATATAGATATCTTTCTTGGCAATGTGGTCACGAAGAAAATGATGGCGAACCTCTATATGCTTAGCTCTACTATGCAATATAGGATTGTAAGAGAGGTTAATTGCACTAGTATTGTCACAATAGATAGGAGAAGCATCAAAAAATATGTTAAAGTCTTGGAGCATTTGCTTCATCCATAGGACCTGTGCACAACAACTCCCGGCTACAATGTATTCAGCTTTGGTAGTTGATAATGCCACTGTACTTTGTTTCTTGGAGAACCAAGACACTAAGCATGGTCCTAGAAGGAAGCAAGTGCCACTTGTGCACTTTCTATCAATCAAACACCCTGTGTAATCCGCATCACTATATGCTGTAAGAGTAAAATCCCTTGATTTAGGATACCATAGTCCAAAATTTTGGGTTTTGGCTAAGTACCTCAAAATTCTCTTAACAACAGTGAGATGCGACTTCTTAGGGCAAGATTGAAAGCGAGCGCACAAGCCAACACTAAGCATAATATCAGGTCTACAGGAAGTTAAATAAAGTAAACTTCCTATCATACCTCTATAGAGCTTCTCATCTACCTTTTCACCTTCTTCATCTTTGTCAAGTTTGGCGGTGTTTGACATGGGTGTATCCATCGACTTCATGTTCTCCATCCCAAAGCACTTGAGTAGTTCACTTGTGTATTTGCCTTGGTTGATGAAGTTTCCTTCCTTTGTTTGCTTGATTTGAAAGCCGAGGAAGAAGGTCAACTCACCCATCATGCTCATTTCAAATTCACTCTGCATAAGAGAACTAAACTCCTTGCAAAGATCAAGATCAGTCCCGCCAAAAGTGATATCATCAACATAAATTTGGATAATAAGAAAATGGTTAGAAGTGTGGTTTAGAAACAAGGTAGAATCAACTTTGCCCATGACATACCCATTATCTAACAAAAAGTTCTTTAATTTCTCATACCAAGCTCGAGGTGCTTGTTTGAGTCCATAGAGAGCTTTTTGTAACAAATAAACATGATTGGGTAATTTGTCATTTTCAAAGCCCGGAGGTTGAGCAACAAATACTTCCTCCTCGATTGTACCATTCAAAAATGCACTTTTAACATCCATTTGATATAGCAAGAAATTTTTATAACTAGCAAAGGCAAATAGCATATGGATAGATTCTAATCTTGCAACAGGAGCATAAGTTTCATCAAAATCAATACCTTCCTGTTGGTTGTAACCTTGTGCCACTAACCTTGCTTTGTTCCTTACCACTTTTCCTTGCTCATCTAGCTTGTTGCGGTAGACCCATTTGGTACCAATGATTTTTCTATCACTTGGTCTTGGCACCAGGGTCCACACACGATTCTTCTCAAATTGCTCAAGCTCTTCTTGCATGGCAAGGATCCACTCATCATCACCAAGGGCTTCTTTGATGTTCTTTGGCTCTAGTTGGGAGATGAAGGCACTATCTTCTTGTTCTTTGTTATGAGCAGCTCGTGTCCTCACTCTCTCAAATGGGTTGCCAATGATCAACTCCTTGGGGTGATTCTTTGCAAAGCGGGGAGTGGGATCCTTCTTTTCTTCTTCTTTTTCTTCTTCTACAACCTGCTTGCCTTTGTCTTTGATGTTGACATCTTTCAAGATAGGAATTATTTCATCTGCAACATCATCATCACCAATATGCTTGCCAACAACAGGGTTAGTTTCAATAAACTTAACATTGATAGATTCTTCAATTTTAGACAATTCAATGTTAAATACTATATATGCCCTGCTAGTAGTGCTATAGCCTAGGAAGAAAGCCTTATATGATTTCAGATCAAACTTGTCGAGAGAATCCTTCATGTTTAAAACAAAACAAGGACATTCGAAAACATGAAAGAAATCAATAGACAGCTTCCTACCACGCCATAGTTCATAGGGGGTTTTCTTAGAAGTCGGATGTGTGAAAACTCAGTTTTGCACAAAACATGACGTGCTAACGGCTTCAGCCCAAAACTTCTTAGGAGTGTCATACTCAAGAAGCATGGTCCTAGCCATCTCTTGTAGCAACCTATTCTTCCTCTCAACAACCCCATTTTGTTGAGGTGTGCGAGGAGAAGAGAAATTGTGCGAATAACCCAATTTTTCACAAAAACGTTCAAAAAGATCATTTTCAAACTCTCCTCCATGATCACTACAGATAGAAACAATATGGCATGAAGCTTTGTTTTCAACCCGTTTATAAAATCTCGAGAAAACATCAAGTGTATCGCTTTTAGAAATGAGAAAGAAAGTCCAAGTATATATAGAGAAATCATCAACAATAACAAGATAATACTTGGACCCACGAAGCGTTTGTGTTCTCATTGGTCCGAAAAGATCAATATGAAGAAGTTCAAGAACTCTCTTGGTACTCATGACTCCTTTGGATTTGAAGGAGGATTTGGTTTGTTTCCCTTGTGTACAAGGTTGGCATTCCTCATCCTTATCAAAATCCAATTTAAGAAGTCCTCGAACCAAGTCCTTTTTGTTCAATTTCTTCATTTGATGCAAACTCACATGACCCAAACGACGATGCCAAAGAGAAAGATTGTTTTTATCCACAACTAAGCATCTTTTTAGTATGGGCTTAAGAGTATCGAGAATAATAACATAGAGATTACCATTTCTAGTTCCCTTATATATAACATTGTAGGACAGTGAATCTAGAAGCAAGCATTCTAAAGAAGTAAATAGTACAAGATAACCATTATCACAAAATTGGCTAACACTAATTAAATTGTGATGTAGGCCATCAACAAGCAATACATTTTTAATACATAATTCATTACCTACATCACCCTCACCTATAACCTTACCCTTCTTGTTGTCCCCAAAGGTTACCGATCCTCCTTTCTTTTTCACAAATTTGTTGAAATGGCTGATTTCTCCACTCATATGCTTAGAGAAGCCACTATCAACAATCCATTTCTTTTTAATCTGCAAGAAAAGATGATGTCAGAACCCAACTCAAACTTTGGGGACCGGGGTTAGCTTGGGGACCCATTTCATCTTTGGGTTGGTCCCCTTGGGCTTGTAAGGACAATAGGTAGAATAATGGTCATCACATTTGCAATGAATACAAACCATAGGGTTTTTAGAGCTGGAGGACTCTCCATTGAAAATTGGAGGTTCCACACTCTTCTTACCCTTCTTCTTCTTACCTTTGGGAGCAGTCCCATTATATCCTAAACCACTAATACCAATTTGTTTGGTAGAGTGCTCTAGGACATCATTTAGGGATTTCTTTCCCGAAAGAAACCTTTGCAAAGTAGATCTTAATTTAACATTATCATCACTAAGATTTACAATAGTAGTAGATAGACTAGCAAGATCTTCTCTAGTATGCAAAAGGTCGGCCTCAAGACAGAGGGCTTTAGTAAGAAGAGAATCTTTTTCTAGAGTTAAGCTAGCAACTTCATTTCTAGGCAAAATAGGTCTTGAGTTCAACATTTTTAGCTTTAAGAGTATCAAGCTCATCTAGGCAATTTTGGTTTTCCATCTTAAGATTTTCAATAGTTTTAAGATATGTACCATTCTCAACCTCTACTCCATTGTATTGAAGTTCAAGATCAAGAAATTGCCCTTGCAAGGATTCTATGCTATCAAGATGTGATTTTTCATTTTTATCAAGAATGTCAATTTTTGCATAAAGGTCATCAACTATTTTGCCTAATCTTTTACTTTTAGATTTACATTTAGCAAACGATGATTGTCATTCATTAAGCATATCAATGAGAGTTTCCTTAGATAGCTCATGTAAACTAATGTCACTTACTTTGCTTACCTCACTTACCTCAATTACATCTTCACTAGTAGAGGCCATGAGGGCAAGATGACATTCTCCATCTTCGGAGCTTGAGGAGCTTGAAGAAGACTCCTCCCATGCCGCATGAGCTGCATCTTTGGATCTTCTGTCCTTCTTGTCTTTCCTCTTGTACTTTGCTTCTCTTTTGTACTTGTCGTCCTTCTTGTGGCTGCTCTTATGATGGCTCTTCTTGGCCTTTGGGCAGTCACTCTTGTAGTGGCCTTTTTGACCACACTCGTAGCACCTAGGAGTTAAGGAGGAGGGCTTGCTCTTGAAGTGTTTCCCTTTTGAGTAGTTAGCTTCATGATCATTGACACCTTCATCTTCACTTGAGGAAGGGCAGGGAGACTTCATGGAAAGTTGTTGTTTTCGGACAATTTCTTCAATTTGAGCTTTGAAGGCAGTGTCCTTTATCTTCTTTGATTCCTTCTCTTCTCTTTTCTCCTCTTCCTCTTGCTTGTCAAGCCTAGGTTCATGGGCTTGAAGGTTACCAACCAGCTCCTTGGTTGACAACTCGCTTAGCCTGTATACTTCTTCAATTGAAGTGACCTTTGGCTCCCATCTCTTTGGAAGAGATCTCAAAATCTTGGCATTGATTGTACCTCTATCCATGACACTCCCAAGGGATGCAAGGCTATTCAATATGACATTTAACCTTGTGTACATATCCGCTACTCTCTCATTCTTCCCCATCTTGAAGTTCTCAAGAAGACCACCAAGCATGTAGACTTTGGCCTCCTTGACTTGCTCGGTCCCTTCATAGGTGACACACAACTTGTGCCATATCTCATGCGCCGTGTCCCACGAAGAGATCCGGTTGAACTCGGATGGTGTAAGGGTGGCGTAGATGATGCTCACGGCTTTGGCGTTGAGTTGAGCATGCTTCATCTCCACTTCCGTCCATGTGGTGATGTCCCCTTTTGGATCTTCATACTTGAGATGGACAATCTTCCACATTTCGTAGCTCACCCCTTAGAGATAGAATTGCATTCTCCTCTTCCAATATAAGAAGTTTGTGCCGTCGAAGACCGGGGGTCTCATGGAGAAGCTTCCTTCAAGGTTGAGTGACCCAAGAGCCGAATCTCCCATCTTATCCTACTTGTTGAAGTAGCTTGGAGAAGACCTACTCTGATACCACTTGTTGGATCAA
The DNA here is from genome assembly GCA_963693085.1 of Alisma plantago-aquatica. Taxonomy (NCBI): domain Eukaryota; kingdom Viridiplantae; phylum Streptophyta; class Magnoliopsida; order Alismatales; family Alismataceae; genus Alisma; species Alisma plantago-aquatica. The sequence goes on along the minus strand of OY856414.1, from coordinate 158,342,694 downwards.
TGGGCTCTAGAGGGGGGTGAATAGAGCTACACACACTTCACAAAATCAATTAGACCACCAATTTAATCGTAGTGCAAAAACTAAAGCAATCAACAATTTGATGTTTTATTCTAGCATACAAAGCAAGGATAAGAGATAATGAATAGCATGCACTTGGACAGGTGGTTTAGAGTGGTTCCACATCCTAAACTTAGGAGCGATGTCAGTCCACTACCTAGAGTTGGTTAGACTCTAGGATTTGCAACTTGGTTCTCTTATATATCACAATAAGATTACAAGATACATAAACCACACAACCAAGGGATTAATTTCTCAAGCTAAGATCTTCTACCTATCCAAGGACTTACCCACAAAGCAAGATTCTTCAACCTTCTTCAAAGGACTTACCCAATCTTACCTTTGTCTTCAGCCTTGCAGAATTTACCTATCTCACTTGAGCTTTGCCTTGCACCTCTCCTTCACTTGGATAGCTTCTCCATGTTTTCCCTTCACCAAGGGACCTGGAGCAAATGAGCTATCTTCACTCTTGAAGATCAGCAACACATCTTCCCCTTCACTCGGAGAAGAACAGCAACAACTCCTCTTTCACTTGGAGAAGTAGCTTCAATCAATCTTCAATGGGATTTGGAGGTAGGAAGAGAGAAAGGAGAGATTTACATAATACAAAGGATAGCTCTCATACACAGGGACCTAACTCACTCTTAACTCACGAATTTGTCTTGAAGGTAGAGAGAGAAAGGGGCTCAAGGGCTTGGAACAATCTCAACTAAGCTAGAACCAAGTTTGCAATGGAAGAGCAGCTTGGAATGAAGTCCAAGGGGTTCTATTTATAGTTGAGGGTGGCCCTTTTAGTTGTGGGACACTTGGGTGCAAAAGTAGTCATTTTTCCTTCAAGAAAATGGCTATATTTTTGCCCAAAACAATTCACCAACGGTCATATTACTTTTTCTACAAATTCCGTACAGTGCAATCGGTCAAGTTTTAATGGGGGTAACTCGACCCATCAAGTAGGAGGCAAACCGATGTTCAAATGATCGGTCGAGTTTGTCCTGAGGAAACTCAACCGACCATTTCAACTATAAATGGCCTGCTACCCGATCGGTCGAGTTCTGTGAGTGCACAACTTGACCGATGCAATCTTCAGAAAATCGACCTAGGTTGATCGGTCGAGTTTTAGGCTAGGGAAACTTGACCGACCAAGTGCTTGTAATTGATTTTCTAATTTGCAATAAAAGTGATTAGCACTTGTTGAATTTTGTCCCAAACATTTTTCTCTTCTAAGTTACAAGCTAATTCATCATTACAAGTGATTACATTGATGTTCTAAGGTAGTTTACATAGAAATCCTAAAATGCACACTTGTAGTCATTTTGTCTTGCACTTGGCCCATTCTAGGGCTTTGTATATATGATCCTTTTCATGTACCTAATGTCTGCAAACAATCTTAAACACACATTTACATATGAATGGAATGGTTAAGTCATTATCAAAATATAGGTAATGTATAACCTCTAGGTCAACAACTCTAAGAATCTTACCGCAACCCTTTCTTCCACTTTCATACCTATTGAGCTAGGAAACATCAAACCTAGCTCACTTTGCCCTTTTCCACAACCACGTGGGTCATTTGCTGTGATTTGAAACATAAGATTGAACGCATGAAGGTGAAACAACACTCCTAGTCATCCTCGATTAACGCCACCATGAAACGGTTTACCCGGAACTTAATGGAAGAAATATGGATAACTTGTGCTTTCTACGCGCTATATGTGAAGTTCATGTGCTTTGTGCTCTTTTCATGATTGGATTGTGAAAGAAGGAGAGGATAGAGGTGAAATGCATGTAATTAGTCATCTTTGATACCATTCAACAATAATCATCTTTTACATTGCATTTGTCATTTCTTGTTTGTGGAAAATTTGTAGAGAGATTGAGTTAGAGCATACTTGAGGACAAGTATGTTTTAAGTTTGGGGTGGTGATGCAACCCTATTTTAGGGCTCCATTCTGTGCCATTTTGTACCTAAGTTGCATCTAAACATGATAGATTACAAGTATTTTTCCCCAATATGATTATCATTGCAAATATGCTTATGGATGTTCTTTGCACTATTTTTCAGGTACTTGGACCATGCTTAGATGGAAGAGAGAGAGAGAGGGAGTTATAAGGTTCCCCCACTCAATGAGGGACCCAAAGAAGGCCCCAAAGTCTCCCTCAACCTACCTCTAGTGGCCAAGAATCATCCCCAAGCAAAGACATTCGAAAATGACAAAGTCAGAAGTGAAACCAAGTCATGCAAGCCTCACCACGGCCGTGGCCACAATGCCACAGTCGTGCGTTTATTGATCAAGAAGTGAGCTTTCAATAGGGAAATTCCACAGAGTCCCACGGCCATGGCCTCCCAGCCACGATCGTGGTCATTGAAGACAACACGGCCGTGGCCATCTGCACGGTCGTGGTCAGGAGAAGAGAACACGGCCGTGGCACCCTGCCACGGTCGTGGGAATTAAATGCCAAAGGTTCAGTTGCAATAGGGTTTTTGCCCAGAACGCCACGACCGTGGCCAAGTTGCCACGAACGTGGCCGAAGATGATCAAGACGCCCGTGGCCCCTCCCCACGGTCAGCTCCTCCTCCTCCAAAATGGCTGTGTTACCCAACACGGCCGTGGTGCATGTTACCCACCACAACTGTGGCACTCTACCACGGCTGTGGCCACCACCATCTCACCACTTCCTTCACACCACGACTGTATTCACCCCCCATGACCTTCCCCACTACCCTCGCCATGGCCGTGGCACACCCACTACGACCGTGGTGATCACCGATCCTACACAACTTTGCACTGTTTTTTCTATTATACCCCCACTTAGCCCTAGCTCCTATATAAGCACTAGTTGCTTCTAGGGCTCGAGAGAGAGAACCTCCTAGCCCGCTACCCAGCTACTCCCTCACTACTCCTTGCATCCATTACTCCCATCCACCTACTTTCCCTGCATTTAATCCCATTTCCACCCACTTTCCACTCATTTCCACCATAGAAACCTAGTTTCTCTAGGTTTCTATCCATCCATTCCCCTATTTCCATGCTCTTGGGCACCATTGGAGGAGGAGGCTCGTGGCTGGCAACAAGGAGGTGAAGAAGTCAAGCTTCATCAAGCATCCATGGCATTTCCTACTCTCTTTCCCTTCTCCTTTGTTTCTGTTTTGATCATGTATAGCTAAGCCCCCCTTGGGTGGGATGTTTGGGGCATAAATGTGACTTTGATACCATGTTGGGGGAATATAATTTGTAATGAACATATTTCACTTCTATGATGATTGCCTTTGCTTGTATCTCATTTCCCATTACTTGTGCATGTGATTGTTGTTTAATTACATTAATTGCTTGCCTTGTGGTGTTGAAGACATTTGCCTCTAGGATGTTTTGGTTTCTATGTAGCTATCATAGGATTGGCTCCTAGGTCCTTAATTCGGATCCCTAGCTAGCCCCCTATCTTCCTACATAACCACCTTCTTCCTACATGCAAATGTGAGTTCTAAGTGACTAGTATAAGTGTGATTAGTGCAATTGCCCAGGATTTCCTAAAGGCTGAGGTGGCTAGTGGCATGAGGTCAAATATCCTCATCTCTACTCCCATCCTTACCCTTGGTCCTAAATTGACTAATACCACTTATCCTAGAGACCTAGACTTGGTAAGTCCTATGAGAATTACACCTAGCCCTAGTTCTCCAACTAGTAGCATAGGGTACATCCTCATAGCACCCACCTTGTTGTTTGGTTTGGTAGTCTAGAACGAAATATGCTAATTGCTTATTATGGTGACATCCCCCAATTAATGTCAAGGTCACATTCCCAAATGGCCCACCTCCTTCATCTAATTGCTTAAAACCTTAATTGCCTAGTTTGCTTGTTAATGCTAGTGTAGTTCAATTGCTTTAGTTAACTTAGTTGATTGCCTAGTTTTGCTAGCTAAGTGTTAATTTAGGTCTTTGATCTTGATTAGTGGTTAACTTAGGCTCTCAATTGCTAGTCGCTTGCTTAGTCTAGTGTAGTTTGTTCTTGCTCTTGTTTAGATAGCTTGTTGACTTAGATTGCTAATTTAGCCTTTTGATAACTTAGTTTCATATTGCTTTTCCTACTTGCTCACTTAGCTTAATCAACAATCAACCAACTTTTTAAACCCTAAAAACCTTAATCTCCGCAAAAGGAACATAGCTCATGCCTTCTAACTCTACTGCCCCCTCTATCTCTATGGTTCGACCCCGCATCTTGCCTTTCGCCTATACTACGACAGTACCCCGTACGCTTGCGGGCGAACTGTTTTAGTTTTAGTGATCGACTCGATTTGGGACCATACAAATTTCAAAAGCGAAGATCCCATCTCCTGTGCCTCCCGACCTCGTGGATTGCACTCGGCCACCCTAGTTGGCCGGTGTTGCAAGCCTCTAGTAGGAGCGCACCAATCTCCATAGAGAAAGACGTTCTAAACATTAAGTTTATGTACATAAGTATCAACCTTTATTAATAACAACCAAAATTATAATATGGATAGATTTAAGATGAGAAATGGGAGAAGAGGTTTAAAAGTAACCAATCACGTCTCCTTGTATGTATCCCCTAGAAACAAGTATGGACTTTAGGCATTCAACTATCCCATCAGGAAAATACTTTAACAAAAACCCATCGCAAGCCAACATGTCGATCAACAAAGTCCCATGTCCCAAAAGAGAGATGTACATCCATTTCCTCATCCATGGCTCATTTCCACTCAGAGTGTGGTAGTGCCTAATGAATGTTCTTTGGGATAGAAATTGTAGATAAAAAGTAGTAAACTGGGCCATGGAAGCATCCAAATGAGTTGTAGACACACGTTGAGAAATATACTATTTAGAACCAGATTGTCGTCCCTTCTGTAATGCAATAGGAATGTTAAAATAAGAAGTTGTAGAAAAATCAATAATATAACCATTGTCTTGAGGTGGATCACCAGTCTTAGAAGATGCCAAAGTAGGTGATGTTCAAGTATAGATGCAAATAGAATGGATTTGGGAATGAGAACAGTTGGAAGTAGCACTTGGTTACTAGATTTAGAAAAGAAATATGTATCTTCAAAAAAGGTGATGTCTACACTAACACACAAACAATCTACCACATGATCAAAACATTTATACCTCTTTTGTGTACGAGAGTAACCAAGAAAAAATAATGGAAAGCATAGGGAGGTAGTTAATCACACCTATATTGGTGATTAGGAACAATACATAGGAAGTCAAGAACTTTTGATGTTCAAGCAAATATTGGTTCAAGGAGACAAAGAATTCTATAAGGAAACTTATTTTTTAGCACAAAAGAGGATATCTGATTGATGAGATAATTGACTAAAAGGATGGCATCTGCTGAATAAAACTTAGGTAATTTCATTTCAATTAGGAAAGTGTGAGCTACATCAAGAATATATATGTTCTTTCTTTTGGAAACTCCATCTTATTTTGGGTTGTATATAAGGATAAGAAGTTTGGTGAATAATCCCATTGAAAATATAAATCTCTTGGAAACCATGTTGCACATATTTAGAAGCATTCTAAGTGTGGAAAAATTAAGGATTAGCGGGTGATTGAGTCTCAATTTCATTTACAAATGTGGAGAAAATGTCAAAAATATCAGAATAGTAGATCCAAGTAGAAAGAGACCAATCATCAATAAAGCTTACAAAATACCATACATCAGTACAATTACCAATAAGTCATGGTCTTCAAACATCAGAATGAAATGCATAAAATAAACTTGGACTCCTACTGTTACATTAAGGAGAAACACTATCCTATAGTGTTATCCAAGATGACAAGTTTGACATAAAAAGTTTTCAGGAGACAGAGTTGGAAATAAAGGCTTTAATTTAGAAGTTGAACGATGACCGAGTCACAAGTGCCATGATGAAGGGAGCTAGACTGGGGCACAAGAATAGTAGTAGGGGTTTGACGAGGTCTGTAGGTAGAACATACCATCTTTGCCTTCATACCATCCACCATTCGTCTTTTTCATCCTGAGATCCTACATAGAGTCAGTGTAAGGAAATAACATTATAATGTAGTTTAAAGTTTTGGTAATTATAATGATAGACATCAAGTTTCACATGAAATTCATAAAAAGCAAAATAGATTTATGAAGATTTCTATTTCACATCTTGTCTCCAAATAACTAGAGAAGTGGATCAATCTTATAGATATGTAGGAGGATGATAAGTATATTTCTCTAGGTAATAAACAATTTATTCTTACCAATCATATGGGTTTTAATACCAGAATCAATAACCCAATCATCTTTTAATGGAGAGGTAGAAACTTGAAGACATGAGGGGTCACTTGAGTGTTGGGCAATATTTACTTAAGGTGTAATAGTAGAAGCAGAAATGTCCTTGATTATCTTGTCAAGGTCATATGAACTCAGTGTTACCATTTGAGGATTAGTATCACAAGGAACAGAAGTAGAATCTCCATTAATATCTATATTTGACATTTTATTGGTCCATTGTGGTTTCTCATGCTTTACACAATATTTGTCTTCATTGTGATTAGTACGCTCATAGCAATTGTAGAATCTAGGTTGGGACAAGGAAAAAGAGGATCATCTCCCACTATTATTGATATTCCCCCTCGACTATGACTAGGATTACCATTCCATCATATATAAATAACAAGTGCCCTAGGATCCGCAACAATAGTAGTAAAAGACACAAAATGATATAGCTGAAGGTAGATATTCTCTAACGTTTGCAAGGGTTCACATGCATGAATTTGTTGGTAAATAACTTCATAACTAGGAGGTAGACATGCCAAAAATGGACATAGATGTATTTCCTCTTGCTGCTTTTGCATTTTGGAAAGATCATATGAAAAGGGGTGATGAAGCTTAAGTTTGCCCCAAACCCTTAAAAATGTCGACATGTGAAGCAAAGGCTGAGTTAACTTCAAATTTAAGGGTATCAATTGTCCATATAGATCATATACTCATGATGCATTTCCCTTGCTAGAATACACTTGGGCAAGGTTATCCCATGCCTGCTTTGTTGCATTAATGAAGAGTAGATTAGTAGATATATGTGATTTAGAACTATTAAGAATCCAAGGTAGAACTATAGAGTCATGTTCATCTCACTTTTTAAAATCTTCCTTTCTTATATCAAATGTTTCTTTGGTACATCTCTTTTTGTCAGATGTGTCTTCTTGTGGAGGAGATAAATCTGTAGGATGCTCTAGTTTTCCAAAAGAGTGTGTATAGATATGAAAGGAGAATTCCCATTAGACATAGTTGGATCTATTAAACTTCACAGAGGTTACACACATGGGGTGTGTCTCGTGGATCCCAACAGAGGAAGAAGATGAACCCATAATATATAAAATAAGTTATAATAGAAAAACAAATTTATTTTAGAAAAAGAGTTAGAAAGTCATTAATACGCCATGTCATAGAGTTGTCATGCAATGTCAATTGCAGCAGAAAGAACTACAACAGATTCACAATGACAACACAACATGTTAGGCCACAAACATGCCATGTAGGTGGCAAAATAGAAGTTGTGAGTCTAGAATAGACCCATAATATGTAGTGAATCTTATGGATGACCAAGAGAAATAGAGATATGGTGGAAAGATCCAATCATATCAAATAATACATAGATAGAACCATATAAAAAGAATGGTCACAAATGACCACAAAAAATTTACTATATGACTTTCCAAACAACCGATATTTAGGGAATAAGACCAACATAAAGGTCATATGTAAATCTGTTAGATCCTCATGTTGGAAAGAGTATATGACTAGAAAGGATACTAGATCTCCCTTGGTGCAATCAGAGAGTAATGAGTGGGGATAGAAAGAGAGACAATGGCAACATCAACATGGAAAGGAGGGATCTAAAGGGAGTTATACATCCTGCTCTGATACCCTGAGGAAAGTAGTGGCGTTTCTATTATTATGGAAAAAGTTTATCACTCTGTTATAAATAGGAGTAGAAACAATAAGGAGGAAAACAACAAACCCTATTGGGTCTATTGTACTTAGGCCCATATTACTTAAGACTTGAGTAAAAGGAAATGAAAATTAAAGAGAATAAAATAATGAAGATAAATACATATCGCAATATCATCATTTGTAGTGTAACACTACTTTTCTTATTCAATGCCATCTTTGTAACAAAATTTACTCATAATATATGTGTATATTATCATTTGGAGTGTCACGTTACTTGTTTTATTCCATGTTTGTCTTTGTAACGAAATTTATTCATGATATATGTGTTAGCTATCATATGTGATACATAGAACTTCAAGATATTATCATCATATTAAGAAAACGTATGCCACATATTCTTTAATCTAACATGGATCAAAATGTCTAGATAAAGTTAAAAATCAACATATATTCACAATATGTATTTGGACAATGACCATATATGGTGCCCACCATGATGAAATATTTTGGATTCACCACTGCATGTAGGATGAACACTTGGGGATCATAAGGCCCTATACTTGACCATGCACTTTCCATTTCATATATAGCTCATATAAATTTCAACCCACAAATCAACCATCAATGGGACGAAGGATTTCTCTTAGCTAATATATCATTACAAGTCCCAATACATAAAATTATTATATCTCTAGATTTAGATATGTCACGACAATCGTCTTACATAAAGCTTTTGAAAATATATATCCCCAATTTAAACTCAAAGTCATAATAGTGGAACCTTAACATCTCTGTAAATTCAAAGAAGGGGTCTATACTTATATAATACATATTTAAACAATATAACGATAGAAACTTCAATGATCCTCATTCAATATTATTTGTAAAATAACTTAAAATTGAATCCTATGGTTGTTGATAAAAAGATTCATTGCATCCTTAAACACTCCAAACCAAATGGTTTTTTTTGTTGAAAAAATTAAATACCCTAGTGACCAACCTAAATCGCGCGCCCAAAAAGTGGAGCGGATTTGAAGTAGTCGGACTTTTAAATTTATAACCCGAAACCCCCACAACTTTATTTACGGGGTCGAAGTAGATATACGAGGTCGAACACAGAGACAAGGGTGGTAGTGTTGAGAACGCTGAATCGACACGTTACACTCCGGCAAGGGTAAAGAGATGATATAAGTTCCCAAAGGGAACAACATGATCAGATCGATGAAACAAAAAAAAACTATCTCCAACTAGAGCTATGAGGAAAAATTAAGGTTTTAAGCATTTATCAGTTTTTTAGGAGTTTTCATGCAACAGAAACAGAGAGATAACACTAATGCTTTAGCAAGGAACGAAGGAGAAAACTTCGGTAAAACAAGCGGCAGTAGAAACATCCTGTACCCCTTCTCTCGAAGCGGGTACCTCTAACTAAGCATCAACACCCCTCTCGAGGTTGCTGGACTAAAGTTAGAGTGGAAAGGTTACTAAAGCAACTCCAATTCCGAGCACTCTCGTACTCTAGTATCGGACCAAACACTAGAGCCACAACACCTCTCTCGAGGCTGTTGCAACGGGAAAACACGATTCAGTAGCTAATCAAAATGCGATCCAAGCGTACAAGCTAGAGTTCAGATGTTAAACATAGCAATCATCCAACAAAGGTACCAAGATAAAGCAACATATAATTAAACTCTTCTAATTCCATTAGCATATAAGGGTCTGATTACATTGCATAAGTAAATGAAGTAAATAACTGAAATAAGAAAAGATAAATGTCGCCTTCTTGATTTAGAAGGACGACAGACAGCAACATACTCTCCAGCCCGATACCGGGAAGGAGCCTCGCCTGATACGCCAGTGTCAGGCAGCACACCCTCTCGGGCGACACACTCATGACGGGTAGACGTATCGTGCGGGGAGCCCTTGCCCGATACGATCGTGTCGGGCGGCACCCTCTCGGGCGACACGTCATGACTGGCGATACATATCGAGGTTTAGTATCGTGTTGGGCTTAGAGTGTCACTTTTAGTATCGGTCACTTGTATCGGGTATCCTTGTTGGCCGATATCGGCCTGCAGTGGTGCCTGGGACGACTCTAAGTGAACCATTCCCTCCCTCTCAGGATGGGGAAGTGCTCACCTAGAATCGCCCGACACACCTCTGAGGCACGATACGCTAACTCCAAGCTCTTTCCTCTGGTAGATATCACAGGGTTCTGACCCGTCCCATCGGAGTCCTGTAGCTGCTATTTATAGGCAACAGTTGGGGAAGTTATGGTGCTCCAGATGCCACATGTCCTTCATCAGCTCTTATTATTGCAGAGTCGGGGATGGCCGATATCAGTATCGCTCCACACAAGGATGTCGGATGTCGGCCATCATGACGAGTGGCGCCTGCCGGTGGGTGGCCTATATCGTGCGACACGCTTCAGTTGTCGTGACGAGCCCGACTCCCTGTCAGGTAAAAGGCGTATCACCCGTTAGTTCCTTCTTGCGCGGTATCCTCATGTCGCGCGTCGGTGTATTGTGCTACCCTGTCGGGTAGTGAGCGTATCGACCGGCTGGTGGGAAGGCCGATGCAGGTGGAACACGTTTGTGGGCCGGGACGGGCCTTATTGTAGATAAATGGGTTAAAAATGGGAGAAAACTCTGTAAAAGATGATAATTTTGGGTTAAGAGCGTAGCGTGGCCTGTTTATGCAAAAACATATATACAAAGGGAGGAAAACAGTTTAAAAGGGCAGTTTTGATAACAAAATAAGGGCAAAAAAATCACAAAATTTGGTGTTATTAACTCCCCCAAACTTAGCATTTTGATTGTCCTCAATCAATCTTTAAACTTTATTTTGCGATGCTTCTTCTTGACCGGTATAGTTTTTAGGCCAAGGGGTTGAGCGAGCAATGAGATGTCTTACTGAGAATATGGCCCGACCATGAACAACATACTTTATTTCTCCTGCCTTATTTAAGCAAAATTTTTCTCCACAGCTTCGGCGAGACTTGGGTGCATGATTTCAAAGTTAGTTTTCACACCAAACAACTTTTTGGGGGAAGAAAGTTGTGTGTTGGGTAGGCTAAGGCTTTTTGGGTTTTTCTTGTTTCCCATCAGTCCATCCAAGTACGGGTCCATTAGCGGGCAAGTGGTCCATGCAGTCCAAGCCAGTTGGCTTTAGAGCAGTGATTTCACATCCTACGTACCACTGCCCCAGATCTACCATGCCTAAAGATGAGTACTTTTGGAAAACAAGTGTGTATATATTTCTCTTTTTTTTTTCTTTTCTCTTTCTTTTTATTGGGCACAACTCTCATGCCTTTATTCACCCTCATAAGACTACTCTCTCTTTTTGGGATTTTGTTGGGTAAGGGAAAACAAGAGTAATATTTTTCACTATTTGGGCAGCTTTTTCCTTCTGCATACACATCTCTTAGCCGTTGCGAGATTATTTTTTTCGAAATTTTTGGCATGGAAAGTCGTAGTCTTTTGTTGTTTGAGGCTGCATTATCAAAAAGACATAACAAAACTTGCATCTCATTGGGCACATAGAAAACGAACTATAGTGTCTTTGTACATATGTATGGAGACAAAATGAGCAAAGTCTTTCAAAATTTTTGGCAAAATATTTGTATGAGCATGTATATGTATATGTACACATGATATAGGAACAAAAGAATAAAAGGTGGAGTTTAAAAAGTTTTCAAAATTTTTATACCTCCCTCACTGGTACATGGTACCTCCCAAACTTACTCCACACTCTGTCCCAGAGTTGTGAAGTAGATAAGGTAGGGTAATGTTAATCCAGTGAGGGTTAGCTGGTGAGCGCGCCTGCGCTAGATAGAAGCTCCCACACATATTCTCCTCGTTCGCTGTGATAGTCGATGTGGTGGAGCTGGTCAAGCATCTCTTCATTTGCTATCCATTCCAGGACGAAGATGCCGCAGTCGTTGGATAGAGGAATTTGTTGTGGACTGCGGTGGCAGAACTGAAGCTCGTGCCACTTGCTTGCTACCGTGTCCAAGAATGGTTGTACCAGTGATGCCACCTCATCGTAGTATTTTCGTACTAAGCGCTTGAGGGAGGTCAACGCCGCCGATGTACACTACACTGGATGATCTTTGTTGCTGTCTGAGCTATTATAGAAAATTCCTGCTCGTTGGCGAGTGTACATCGTCAGGAGCGTCCAGTGGCTGTAATGCAGGATGGGCAGGTAGATTGTACGTGGAACCCTGTGCTCCAACTCTGCCAGAAATGATTACTTTGCTCTTGTTTCATCGGCGAGGCAGACGTCGTTGAACACCATTGGATGTGCTATGTATGCGTGTTCGAACTTTGGCTGTAGTGTTTGGATGTAGGCGGCTGCCACAGATACTGCCAAGCATCCTCCCTCTTTTACCACGTCCCTTAAGTCATTAACCGGGACTATGACATCGCCTGCCTCATAAATGACATCCGCCAGGGTAGAATCAGCTAACTTCAGAAGAATTTCATTTACATGCTCCTGTGTGAGTGTAGCGCATGAGAAGCGGTCAAAATTGTTGATTAGTCCTTCTGGTGGTGTTTCAGGCGAAGCAGGGTCTTCGAATCCGTGCACTTTCCGCAGGATCTCTAACTGCTTGCCTGCCCTATAGGTGTCTGTTTCCATTTCTGCTTCTTTCTCTGGAGTGCTGCTGGGTTGTGAAGATTCGCTTTCTAGGTCACTGTCCATCAGCTTCTCAGGTACCCCTGCGTCTTGGAAATAGTGCCTGTCTTTTATCAGCAACAGTGCATATATGCTCCTGAGATGGTAGAAGTTTTGGCCCTGGAGGTGTCTCATGTATCCAAATATATTGAGCAGCTCCATGGCACACAAGACGACGAAGGCGCTATTTTCGCTTCCCTCTTCTGCCTGGACGGGGAAGTCTCAGATAGAAAATAAGTTCCAAACGGCGCTGTGACGTTTGACTCCTTGCTTCATAGCTCGTAGAAGACGCATCGGTAGGAGCCTCAGATGCTTGTCCTCCGGGCGGCTGAAAATAAGCCTGGAGCGTGGCACCTCGTTATTGCAGCAGCTAAACAGCTGGACGTCAGGGTTCCTGAGGTCTGCCACGCAGAGGAACCATATGTTGCGGTGCTTATACGGGGCCAACACGATGTTCGTTTTATGCCTTTCCATGTGTTGCAGCATGTTGCCCACCACAATGGATTATGGTACTCCCAACATCAACCTTCTTGCCAAGGTCGGGGTGGTGTTGTATACTGTCTTCCGACCTGTCCCGGTGCTGATATTTTCTATTATCGCACCTTCAAGGACCCTGAACAGCTTTTTGCTGACGACGACTGACGAGCGGAAAATGCTTCTGAGTGCTCTCCATTGTACGGAGAAGTAGCCATCGCTCCAGACGACGTCTTCTTCATCTGCCTGTGACCTTAGGACCTTGTTCAGCAATTTCTGGTCTCTGATCGTCAAGTAGCCGATGGCCCTTCTGTCGAAGTCGGCCATCTCAAAGGAGGGTATCTCTAACAGCGCAGAGAACGCGTCTGCCATTAAGCGTCTTCCTCTCGGGGGTGCCTTTTGTTGGCGGCACATATGTCCCCACTTTCTCCCTCTAATTCATAAGAAGAGTCCTCCCCGATGCTGATGTCTACGTTGTCATCTTCAGCTTCGTCCAGGGGGACTGAGGGAGCCGTTTCTTCTAAGATGTGGGAGCTCGCCTGTCCTGCTGGAGCTCCGTTGGTCGATCTTTGTGGCATCCCTTCCTCGGGTGTTGTGGATGGCCCGCTAAAGGAGGAAGAGGACGATGATCTTGAGGAGGCTGCTGATGAAGAAGGTGGAGAGCCAGAGCCAAGGGGCGACAGAAACCTTCTCGGCTGCTTTCGGCGCAGATGGTCGTCTCCCCTATTCAGCCTCTCCTTAATCACATCGAGGCGTTGGAGTGCCTGCTGAAACGTGGCATTTAGAGATTCTAGTTGGCCGGGAAGGCCAACTAGAGTTAGCAGTTCCTGTTCCTGGCTATTCAGCCTCTGCTGGAAAAATGAAAACTTGCGGGTTAGAGAATTAAATGTAGCTGAGTGCCTCTCTGTTACCTCCCGCAAGTAGTCAAGTTCGTGTCCCAGCATTTTCCCGAGCGACAGAGGGGTTCCTGCAGGTCTCCCTCCCATCCTCGTGATACTTCCCTCGCGTGAGATTCTACCCGAGGAGGTAGAACCAATCTCGATTGGCCGCGAGGTTGACGCTGCTGCGCGAGGCGTCAGCACCCTTACAGCCGTCACTACCTTGCCTTCTTGTCATGGTCGAGATGGCCGTGGTGTGGATGGATGCTGCTCCACCCCTACTTCATCGGCGATCTCTTCATAGGGGACACTGGCAGCGGTGTCGGCGTTAGCTGTGCGGCTCCGAGCTCCATCTCAAGGATCTCGGCGGACACCTCATTACTGGCATCCCACTATGGTTCTTCCTCTACCTCTAAAGGCACCACCGAAATTTTGGGGGCTGCGGCCGTCTCTTCCGCAGCAACTCCCGTGGTTGTCGTCTCAGCGACCTCAATGATCGTCGGTTCTTCTTCATCCATGATAGGTATTGTTGTGATTGTGGCTGGGATAGCAGGAGCGATGACAACTCTATCAAATGCTGTCGTCGGTGGCTCTAGATTGGCGGTTGGCTCGGCAAAAGTCGTTGAAGTTTTGTCCTGCCTTGGGTCGAGGGGAATTGGTTCTCCTCTCACAGCTGCCCTCTCTTGAATTCTGGTGGTGGCGGCGTAAGCTGCTCCCACTGCCACAACTTCGATATCTGTTGTGGTGAAGACCAACTTTTCTGCATCGTAGGCGGCGCAGTGGGGCAGTGGAAGGAGGGTGTTTGTCCTAGAAAATTTGTAGAAGTAGCATCTCCCCTCCTTCTTTATAATGCTGGCCCTCATGAGGTACTTGAGGTCGATCAGCTCATCACCCCTTGTCCTCGACAGACTGCGCGGCTCCCGTGGGTACCCAAGCCCAACCGTGATTAGGTTGATGATGCCACCCATGCAGTATTCCTTGGTGGCATCCTTTATTGGGTGCAGCCTGTTCAGCAGAAACTGCCCCAGGTTGATTACTCTGCCCTCCATCATGTGCCACATGATGTGGAGTTCTTAGGTGTAGATGTTGCTGGACTCATTCTTGCTGAACAGTAGGCATGCCACCAACTTGTGCACTGTTCTCCAAAAACATGAGTGCACCGCCGCCACTTTGCTTCCTGGCTTGAACGATGATTCGTCGGTTAGCCTTTTCTAGAGCTCCACGAGATTGAACCCGTATCTATTCATCAGCTTCTTCTCCTCCTCGCTGGAGGAGAAGATCTCGTTGAGAAACTTCTCAGAGATGGCGTGCTCCAAGTTGTACAGCCACACTTGCAGTCTGTCTGCTCTGCCATATTCTTCAATTTCCTCAGCAGTATTCTTCACTCGGCGGAGAGACGACATGAACTCGCTCGTGATTTCGGTGTAGGAGGCAGAACGGCTAAGGTAGATCTTCCTCTATCCTGCCGCAGCGAGGACGCTCTCCAGTCTTTCAAAAATACCCAACTGAATGAAAAAAGACTGGTGGCAGAATCTGCTCGGCCTGTAGAGCTTGGTCGCCAGTTCTGTATACCGGCGTCCATGCTCATCATCTCTCGGCACGAACCTTCCTGGTGTGTGATCCAGGGGTTTTACCATTGCTGTTGAAACTGCCACTTCTCCCGTCCTTGTTCTCTTTTCAGCGGTTGATGGCCCAGCTGCCTCGGGATTTGGGCATTTCTGCCCGACCGTTGTCGCTTCAGCTACGGCTTTGAAGTCGATTCTTCTGCCGTGTTCGTCAACTCGAACGACGATCTGCTTTGTACGGGCCATTTCTGTTAGCATTAAACAAATTCATTGATCAATTAAATGTACCGATATTAAGGTAGGCAGAGCTAAAATTTGATACCAGCGTTTAAAAGGAAAACTAGATATACGATAAAATTCGGCCCGATACAAAAATTACCTAAAACCACTGTCTCGAGCGATGCAGAGCTTTCAAAGATGTAGGCTCGTTCCCGATACGAGATCTGGGTATCATCTTTCACATCAAAAGAACATCTTAAACGATATAGAACAAGACGATACGGAGAAAACTGCGCGTCAGGCTCGTCGCCCGACATGGGTGTGTCGGGCGATACAGTTGCGAGAAACAAAATGCCTGATAGGGCCTTCCTAATAGAAAAACAACGTGTCGCCCGACAACAGAACAAGCGAGACCGCACATGGAGGGCGACACAGTTATCGCCCGACATGGCGTATCGGGCATACACGAGCTAAAGGCGCATCGCGCGACACACGTGTCGGGCGATACAAGGAAGCTCAGCTAAAGTCGTTAGTCCGATAAGTTATGCGCGATAGGAAGTTCGTGTCGGGAAAGCCAGGACGATGCGGCTGTCGGGCTATACCTTTGCTGTTTCCTTAAGCTTTCTGCGCGACACGAGAGCAGAAAAGGGATGCACGATACGGGAGCAAATGAATGAAATCACAACACGATATAGGTAGGCGAAAAGAGTAAAGGCAGTATCCCGACACGGTAAAACCTCTGCGCTATATATAGCGATCCTAATCGGGGGTAAAATAGGTAATTACAGGGTACATGTCGGCCGTTAAGATAAGTCATTCCCGAGACGGACAACCCATCCGTCATAGCAGGGGTAGTTACTCGTGTTGCCCGACACAGATGACTGCCGCTCGGGCATGCTATCCGACATGGCCTTTGCGATGCCCGAAATTCCATTGCCCGATATGAGCGCGTTCTGTGCGCAGGTTGAGTTGTTGCCCGATACGAACGCTTCAGATCAAAATCTAGATGGGAAACTTAAAAACAAGGCGGGGAAAAAGCGGTCAATGAGTAAAACATCATTGGCCTAAGTTTAAGTCCCCGGCCTCAGATAGTATTACCCATCCAGGTCTATAAAACAGAGCGGTGGCCCATAAAATAGAAGAGTCTACGCATGTGGCACATGCACTGACTTGGGCCTTATTACAGTCCAAATATTCATAATGTTTGTCTTGCAAGAAAGTAAATAACGTCCTATTCTAGGGAAAATAAAAGCTCGGGCTACCTCCCGAGGAGCACTATAGTTTTCGTCGTCAGCTCGACGACTCCAGGATCTTCACTATTAGCCTCCAGCATCATCCATATCTTGCAACTCGACCTCTGTCTTTCTTGATCACAGCCCTACCTTCTTCGCAGTTTCAGTGTTGGATAGTATTTTGCCTGAGGGATTCTTTATTAATTCGGCCATCTGAGCTAATTGTTGATCAATTTGGCATTGATGCGTATGCATATCCGCCATATGGACCTGCAATGAGTTCAAAACACCCGAATTTGAAAGCGCACTCTGCGCTAGCTGGTTATTAATTATGTCCTGTCTTTTTACAAAATCAAACAATTGTCCAACCACATCTAATTGGTTTGCAACTTTGTTCTGTCCCTATTCTTTGGCTTGACCTTGGTATTTAACTTGTCCTTGGAAATTTCCTTTATTTGACTGGAAGGAGGTGTTTTTGGTATATTGACTCTATCCTCCCCTTTTCTCAAAAGCTTGAGGTGGCTTGGTGGAGTTATGCAGCTGATGTGAGTTTTCAGCTGCATCTTTGTTGCCATAACTGAAGCCAGGGTGGTCCGGCCTTTTGAAATTTACAAAAGAGACATTCTCAGTCTCTTCAAACTCAGATTCAGTATTGCTTGATGCGTCTAGTCGGGTGTAGATGCAATTATCTACCCCGTGTCCCCCCTCTCCACATGTTACACACTTCATTACCTTTTCAACCTGCTTCTTCCCCTTTCCGCCAGATTCTTTCAACTGCTTCACATCTGTTGCTATCCTCTGGATCTGAGAAGTAATAGTCTCCAGAGCCTTGGATTCAAAAGAAGGTCCTTCACTAACCTTCTTAGCTTGCCCCTGTCGGATCTATCATAGTCAGTGTCGGCTTGCAGCTCGGCCATGTTCTTGATGATCTTCTCTGTGGGCTCTGATCTCCAAAACCATGATATAAACTTAGCGGAAGCGATTCGATTAACAACGGAAGACAAAAATCACGGGAAATTAAAACTTTTCGAGATAATAGCTCGAATCTATAAAAGCTTCTTTCATAAAAGGAGATAAACTATTTACATCTCAGATAATTACTTCTTGAGTAATTATATACAACATGATACACAATCTCAAGAACTCAAAACCAAAATTCAGACCAAAAGACTCCAAGGACCTGAGAGTACAGAGAACACATAGGACTGACTATCTAACTATACAACTCAGCAGTCTGAATCTCCACCTGAGATTTACTGCTGCTCATGATGCTGCTGCTGCTGATATTGGTCACCTGAGGATTGATTCCTTCGCCCTCGACGACCACCTAAAAAGTTGAAATCTACGGGGTGAGACAATTTTAAATAATTGTCCCAATGAGAGTTATAACTCTTCGCCAGAAGCTTTATTATAGCAACTAAGAATAACATAGGCAATAAAAGCTTTAAGGTAAACATCAACAGATTGTTATCAATCAGAACAATAACATTTAAGGAATATGAAGAGCATGTATACTAAGTAATGTATCTTCAACCAATGTATCTCGTAGTTCAACCTAAGCAGATATGCTACGCGGTTGATTACGTTTTACAAACATCATTATGCCCTGCGGAGATGAGGTATACCGCTCATACTCCAACCGATCACTATTAAGTCGCATTGGTATCATACATAGGTCATCAAAAGAGCCGGATTCTTATGACCTCATCTTCCTCAGTCAGTAAGAGGATTAACATGCAGGACATCTAGTGTCTCTACTACTATAGCTTACCAGGGTATTTTGGTACTTCGCTATTAGAGTCACAGTGGCATTCTGTACTCTCTTCGCTACCGAAAGATTTCTTGTTTATCTCTCATCGATGCGGTATAAAAGATTTCCTCGGGAGATTAGTGTTACATCACCCCGACATAATACATAGTGAAGGATTGATAGATTAAGATATATCTACATCAATTCCTACACTAGGATGTAAGGGAATTCACATCCATATTACCCCACATATTCAAAAGTATGTGCTCCAGGAATCCCTTTAGGAAAACCTGTTTCACCATCATTTAACTCCTGACAATGATGGATCTATGATCAGGGCTCTACATGGTATGATTATACTTGATTAGTTAGGTACATTTCAGTATTCTTTTATCATCATACATGTTTTCAAACATTAATCATTAGCATAGCAGCTATGAAGGAAGAATACTAAAAGTAACAAGCCTAACTCTCATCAATTATCATTTCTCAATATTCTCATCACAAGTCATCTCTTAAAACATGACCTTGATGGTATTCATGGCTCTCACAGCCTATCAATCTCATAAGATGCTATTAACAAGGCATCAGGATATATCACTATTCATAAAGCTAACAACATGCTTTCAATGAATATAGTATCATCATCCATACCTGGATATGATCATCCTCATAAAGGAACCTGCATGGTTAAATCAACTGATAACAGTAAATAACTCATTTAAAGAAGTTGTATCTATCTACTCATACAAGAGCTAGGTTTCCCTGGTTTTCATCAATTAGGGTTTACTATTCACATTACATCTCATCACCCTAGAATTAGGGTTTACTATTCACCTCATGGTGAAATGATCTCATAACATCCTCATGTATGAGAAACATCATCATTAAATACCTCAGATAAGATTAAGATTAATCAATTATCATAATTAGGGTTTCCATGATCTCACATAAGTGAATCATACCTAAACTTGCACATTCATGTATATTGAAGGTATTTTACTTGAGTTTCCATTATAAATGGTACTTTCTCTCTCCTCTAACTAGTAGATAGTGATTACACCACTCTAGATTAGGTTGGGTTAAGTCCTCATTGATTAACACAAGTCAACTCATCACTATCATGTGATTAGGGTTTAATTAAAACAAGGTATCACTCAATTGAACCTTTCAGGGGCATTTTGGTAATTTACCCATTGACCATCATCATGGGTCAATTCATTAGCCACTTAGTCTCTTAACATCTTAGGTTTAGATTAGATCATCATTGAACCATTTACACCTTCAAGTGATTAAGTATAATCAACCTTGACGGTCTCCAATTGGTTTAGGGTTTAACCTTCAACCTTCAACCCATTTGATTCTTAAACGACCTTGAACTTGTTTAATCTCAAATGACCTTGAATCCATTTGAACCTTAAATGAGTGTGGATCCACTTAATCTTAAACGGGTGTGGACCCATTTAAGTCCAAATGAGTGTGGACCCGTTTGAGCCTAAACGACTGTGAACCCGTTTGAGCTTAAACGGGTGTGAACCCGTTTGGACTCAAACGAGTGTGAACTCGTTTGGACTCAAATGAGTGTGGACTCATTTGGACTCAAACGAGTGTGAACTCATTTGGGCTTAAATGAGTGTGAACTCATTTGGTCTAAAACGATTGTGGGTCTACTTGGGTTCAAACCGCATGAACATAAAAGGTGACACAAAGTTTATGCTTGAATAGGATTTCTTATGTTGAAGCTTTCAATTGGACCAAGCCATGTTAACCATATACAAATTGAGTCAATTACGATGAGCCTCAATCAACTGGACACCAAATTGACCCTCAATTGAAAGCCAATTAGGGTTAAATCTAACTCAATTAGGGTTTCCAATCGGCTAATCATCAATGTTCAACAATATGATTCAAATCAGAGTTGAACCTATCAATTGACCTCCAATTGGGCCCAAACTTGGATCAAACGGTCTTGAGGTCGTTTGGATGACCTCCAAACGATCTTGAGACCGTTTGGACAAAGTTTGACTAAAAACCAAAATGATTTGATAAGAGTTGAGCCCTAATTAAATTAAAAAAATCAGCACTTTTCATCAATTTATCAACATCTTGTAATTGGACCCTCAAACCATAAAATTTCTTTAACCCTAGACATCCAAACGATCTTAGGGTGTCACTAAACGAGTGTGAGATCATTTGGATGAACCCCCAAATGGGTTGGAACCCGTTTGGGTCCTTCAACCCAAAACTCAACAAGATCTATATTGAAATCAACAACTTTCACCCGATTAGGTTTAGGTTATTGAAGTGTCTTCAACTCTTAATTGGTTAGGAATTAGATTACAATTCTTTGTAGGAATGAAATTCAATATATTATGAACATGTATCCCAAACGGTCAATGCTTGGTCAACTCACTCAAATGGGTTGGAACCCGTTTGCCCAAAAGTTCAAGTTAATTAGTTTGGAAAATTCAGTACTTAATTCAATTCTATTGCCTAATTGATTGGCCTTCAACCTACGATTCCTTTGGAATTAAACCCTCAAATTTGGTGGGTCATTAGCCTACATAATTTTGAACAGAAAACCCAAACGGTCCACGCTTGGTCAACGCCCTCAAATGGGTTGGAACCCGTTTGCCCAAACCGACCTAGTGAACCCGTTTGCCTTTCAAACGGTTTGATCAAAAAGGGGGAAAGACATAAGACCGTTTGATAAAGTAACTTTGGTAATCACACCCATCTTCTTCTACCTCTAGATTAAGTTCTGTTCATCGTGGTTTTAGTTTGCAAGAAAGCAAGGAAGGATGGGGAAAAGAAGAACAAGCTACTTTTGCAAGTACAAAGATATGCATAAGAAAGCAAAAGAGTTTAGAGTTATAAAACCCGCCTTAAGGTCGTTCCTTGAGCTCCAAGCTTCCAAGCTTCAAGTCTTTAATGGTGTCTTGAGCTCCACAGGTAGGCCAAGGGTTTTTCTCCAAAGAAAGATTGGAAAAGATGGCTAAAATGAGAAAGCTAAGTGAGAAAACTAGCAATCCATCCTTTTAACATGATTTCCTCCATGAAATCGAGCTTGAAGATGGTGTTCTCTTACCTTAGAACAGGTTGGTGGTTTCCCTAAGCTCCAGAGCTTGGCCTTGGTCGGTTGAGAAAGATGAGAAGTGAGGAAGTGAAGGAAAACGTTTGCTTGGTTTGGAAAGAAAGGTGCTTATATAGTTTAGGCACCTTTCCAAGCACAAAAAAAAGATAGGGAGACAGGGGGTCCCCTTGTTTTACACCACATGATGGCTTGAAAGATCTAATGGGTTCCCCATTCAAAAGCATAGAAGTCTCACCCAAGGATATGAGTTGCATAATGATAGAGATGATGTTTTCTAGAATTGATGTCCTGTGGAGAGTGTCCTCGATGAAGGGAAAACTCACCTTGTCAAAGGCCTTTACTAGGTCGAGTTTCAGGGCCATGTTGTACTTTTGATTTTATGGAGTGAATGATTTCCTATACTAGCATGATGTTGTCGTCGATCTGACGTCCCATCATGAAATTAGATTGGAAGGGGGAAATCCAGTCTTTGAGACGAGATTTAATTCTACATGAGATCACCTTGGACGGGAGTTTTGTGTAAACATGATTCAGAGAGATGGGCCTCAATTGAGAGCACTTATTCAATGGGGGAACCTTTGGAATGATAACTAGCAAGGAGTTGGCTGCTTCCAATGTTATGGGGATGCAATGGAATGGATCAAATATGAACTTGATAAGTTGTTACTTGACCAGTGCCCAATGTTCCCAGAGAAAAGAACCATCTACACCATCAGGCCCCAAAGATTTTAGGGGAGGCATCAATCTTAGGGTGTCCCAAATTTCATCCTGTGAGGGTATTCTTCCAAGGTTCTCAATTACTAAGAGGGGGAGCGTAGGGAAGAAGCCGATGAAGGATGTATTGGTCGTGTATCTGGCTGCATGGTTGGTCTCCTGGTACACATTAGAGAAAAAATTGTGAATGATTTGCATGAAGGAAGTTATCCTTTGTCTGTTCCGCACGGTCTTCTCAGTTGGATAGAACTTGTTCACGAAGGCATCCGCCAGTGCTCCCCATCCATTCAGAGCTTGGTGGGGCAGCCCCAGATACCATGATAGAGCCTTATCTTCCAAAGAGAAGATGAAGCCCTTGCAGTAGATTACCTCCTGGGGAACCCCCCGCATCTTGATGGTGTCGCAGATATTTTTGAAAGCATCCAAGTGGTGATAGGGGTTGTCATTCTTAGAACTCCCTCTAAAGCTTTTGTTTTGAATCATGGAAAAGATTGATGGCTTGAGTTTGAAATTGGTGGCGTTGAATCGTGGGATGGTGACAGGGCATTGAGAATTGTTAGCCTTTGTGGAAGCTAACTCCCTCAGAGTCTTTTCTTCTTCTTTTGAATCATCGCCGTCACTGCCTTCCTGGCGTTGTTCTTGATTATTGTGATTTCTTCTGTGCCTCTGGTGGTGATGACGTCTATCACGCTGATGGTCTTCCTTGAACTGCTCCATTTCTGGATCTTCAGGTTGATCATCGCCGTCGTAGCAGTCGTTGACTTCAGGTGGAGGCAAATGAGGCCTAGCTCTCCCTTGGCGTTCACCTTCTGAATGGGGTGGTTCAACGCGAGGTGGCATGTTGGATGGTGTCGGTGCTCAGTCAAATAGAATGCCTTTCTTTTGAGTACCCGAGCATCGTGTAACAATCAAGTCAGAAAATCTGTTATCAATAATACAAATTATTCATTTTAGGCAAAGAATAATAATAATGATGAAAAAGAAGAAAAAGAGAGTGCTGTCAAGCTCATTTCTAAGCTTGAGGCACGAGAGTGTAGTTAGTGGATTCGGGTTTGTCAACATTACCATTTTTCCTTGTCCTCGGAAACGGCACCAAAAAGTTGACCGGCCTAAATCACGCGTCCGAAAAGTGGAGCAGATTTGAAGTAGTCGGACTTTTAAATTTATAACCCGAAACCTTCTAGGCCCCCGCAACTTTGTTTATGGGGTCAAAGTAGATATACAAGGTCAAGCACAGGGACACGGGTGGTAGTGTTGAGAACGTTGAATCGACACGTTACACTCCGGCAAGGGTAAAGAGATGATATAAGTTCCCAAAGGGAACAACAGGATCAGATCGATGAAACAAAAGAAAACTATCTCCAACTAGAGCTACGAGGAAAAATTAAGGTTTTAAGCATTTATCAGTTTTTAGGAGTTTTTGTGCAACAGAAACAGAGAGATAACACTAATGCTTTAGCAAGGAATGAAGGAGAAAACTTTAGTAAAACAAGTGGCAGTAGAAACATCCTGTACCCCTCCTATCGAACCGGGTACCTCTAACTAAGCATCAACACCCCTCTCGAGGTTGTTGGACTTAAGTTAGAGTGGAAAGGTTACTAAAGCAACTCCAATTCCGGGCACTCTCGTACTCCAGTATCAGACCAAACACTAGAGACACAACACCTCTCTTGAGGCTGTTGCAACGGGAAAACATGATTCGGTAGCTAATCGAAATGCGATCCAAGCGTACAAGCTAGAGTTCAGATGTTAAACATAGCAATCATCCAACAAAGGTACCAACATAAAGCAGCAGATAATTAAACTCTTCTAATTCCATTAACATATAAGGGTCTGATTACATTGCATAAGTAAATGAAGTAAATAACTGAAATAAGAAAAGATAAATGTCGCCTTCTTGATTTAGAAGGACGACAGACAGCAGCAGACTCTCCAGCCCGATACCGGGCAGGAGCCTTGCCCGATACGCCCGTGTCGGGCAGCACACCCTCTCAGGCGACACGCTCATGACGGGTAGACGTATCGTGCGGGGCGCCCTTACCCAATACGATCACGTCGGGCGGAACCCTCTCAGGCGACACACTGTGACTGGCTATACGTATCAGGGTTCGGTATCATGTTGGGCTTAGAGTGTCGCTTTTAGTATCAATCACTTGTATCGGGTATCCTTGTTGGCCGATATCGGCCTGCAGTGGTGCCCGGTATGACTCTAAATGAACCATTCCCTCCCTCTCGGGATGGGGAAGTGCTCACCTAGAATCGCCCGACACACCTCTGAGGCACGATACACTAACTCCAAGCTCTTTCCTCTGGTAGCTCTTGCAGGGTTCCGACCCGTCCTATCGGAGTCCTGTAGCTGCTATTTATAGGTAGCGGTTGGGGAAGTTATGGTGCTCCAGATGCCACGTGTCCTTCATCATCTCTTATTATCACGGAGTCGGGGATGGCCGATATCAGTATCGCCCGGCACAAGGATGTAGGCTGTTGGTCATCGTGACGAGTGGCGCTTCCCGGTGGGTGGCATGTATCACGCGACACGCTTCAGTTGTCGTGACGAGCCCGGCTCCTTATCGGGTAAAAGGCGTATCACCCGTTAGTTCCTTCTTGCGTGGTATCCTCATGTCGCACGTCGATGTATTGTTCTACCCTGTCAGGCAGTGAGCGTATCGACTGGCTGGTGGGAAGGCCGATGCAGGTGGAACACGTTTGTGGGTCGGGACAAGCCTTATTGCTGATAAATGGGAGAAAACTCTGCAAAAGATGATAATTTTGGGTTAAGAGCGTAGCATGGCCTGTTTATGCAAAAACATATATACAAAGGGAGGAAAACAGTTTAAAAGGGCAGTTTTGATAACAAAATAAGGGCAATAAACATCACAAAATTTGGTGTTATCACCTAGGTCACTAGTTTATAAACGTTGATATATTAAAATACGCTGTAATTGATTACTAAATGTTAGTAGTCCTTTTCTGAGTATGTATATTATTGTAAGATATGTTGAATCCTCATATGGTCTTCCAATAATATATCTTGTTGGACAAACTACATAGTTAGTTATTAAAAAGTCAAAATTTATACCGTTTATCTAGTTAAAATCCATGAATCACAATATCATATTCGGTACTAAAACATGAAAATCCAAGGTATTCTTAGGATCATTATCTATAGGATGGATATCTTGAAAGAATGCATACTTTTAATCCATTATACAACTACTATTTACCTCTATGACATTCATCCTCAATCCATATTGAATTGTTATAACCTCGATTCTACTTATATTGATTGAAAAACAAATTTTTAAATAAAAGGCATTTGAATGGAAAATTGTATGAGAATGGATTCTTTTTCAATATTTATCTTGGAGGCATGATTTCTTGGTTCATACTGATTTGATAGATCTAATAATGATAAAAGGGAAAAAGAGTAAATAAAAGGTTAAGAAATAAAATGATAATTGTGTGCATATGTAAGAATTGTTTAGAATTCTCTAGAAAGTAGCAAGGGTGACCAATATTGATTAGTTTTCAGTTCCACTCAGTTTCTAATAAGGAAAGAAATCAAAATAAAGAAAATTGAAGATAAATAAAGAGAAAAACATATTTTAATTGCATAATATATGCCATTTGAGTGGATGACTTGCATACAAAGAAAAGTCTCTTTACTTTCGAGTTTTGGTTCCAAACTTTGCATATAAGAAGGTTAAGTCATTAAAGACTTTCCCTCAAAATTTGAGAGTAAAATAATAAATGGTTAGAGAGTTATTAATTAAATGGTTTTTCCTAAAGTGAGAGGGACATGGAATTGTATTGAGGGTCACACACACACACACAAACATGATCCTAGCAGATGCTAAAAGAAGGCTGGAGAAGGATATTACAGACGAGGAAATTGTTGAGTAAATCAAGCATATGTACCCGAATAAAGGGCTGGGACCTGATAGTATGAAAGCTATGTTTTTTCAGAAATACTGGCAGGTGGTTGGGAGGGATGTGGCCAGCCACATCAAAGGGTGGTGGAAGGATGAGTGTGATATTGCATAAATAAACTCTACTATTCTTGTGATGATACCAAAGGTGCATAACCCGATGGAGATTATAAAATTTAGACCTATTAGCCTGTGCAATGTCCTCTATAAAATAGCATCCAAGGTCATGTCAAACAGGTTGAAGCCTATCATGAACAAGATCGTTTATGAGAATCGAAGTGCCTTCATCCATGGGAGACTCATACCGATAATGCCCTCATTGCTTATGAGTTGTTCCATGCTATGAAGAGGAGGGGAGGTAGGAAAGGAAATCTGTCCCTGAAACTTGATATGTCAAAAGCATATGATAGAGTAGAATGTAGCTTTCTAGACTATGTACAAGGAAAGTTGGGATTTGGTGAGAAGTGGAAAAATAAGGTATGCTAATGCATCTCATCTGTCAAGCATGATATATCCATGAATGGGGACAGAACCAGGACCATACAGCCAACCCGAGGCCTCAGACAGGGTTAACCTCTTTATCCTTACCTCTTCATTCATTGTACTGACACTTTCTCCACTTCTATTAAATTTAACACTGCAAATAATGTCATCCACGGTATGAAACCAAGTAGACATGGTCCTTGCATCTCTCACTTGTTTTTTGCAGATGAAAACATCCTTTTTGTCAGAGCCACTTCATCTGAATGCTTGAAAGTAGTTGAAATTATCAGCCAGTATGAACAAGCATCAGGACAAAAAATCAATCTTAACAAGACAGAGGTGGCATTTAGCAAGGGAGTTTGCAGCAACAAAAGGGTGGAAATTAAGGAACTAATAAAGGTCACAGACGTGGATAGACATACAAAGTACATGGGCCTCCCTACGACAGTTCGGAGATCTAAAAAACAAACGTTCTCCTATATAAAAGAGAGAGTGAAGAATCTACAAGGCTGGAAAGAAAAGCTACTTTCTAAACCTGACAAAGAAGTTTTGATAAAGGCAGTGGCACAGGCTATTCCCAATTACATTATGAGTGTATTCCAAATCTCAGACAATGTAACAGATGCCATTAATAGTGCGATTGCCTAATTTTGGTGGGGTACAAAAGAGGGAGAGAGGAAGCTAGCATGGATTAGCTGGGACAAGCTATGCAAGCCGAAATCACAAGGAGGATTGGGGTTCCAGAACATCAATATTTTCAACCAAGCACTACTTGCAAAATAGCTTTGGAGGTTACATATCAAACAAGACACCCTGGTCTATAAGGTACTCAAGGCTAAGTACTTCCCACACTCATCCATTATGGAGGCTAGGAGAGGTTTCAATCCTAGTTGCACATGGAGAAGTCTATGCAATGCCAAATCTCTCTTTCTAGAAGGTGGACAATGGGCAATGGGGGATGGACATAGGATAGATGTGTGGAAAGATAAATGGATTCCTAACCAACACACTAGACCAAAGCATCCCAATTGCAATGGGGCCACTGGAATCCAATACGTTACAGACCTCATGATGCCCGAGGGAGGTGAGTGGAACTCGACGCTTATTCACAGCTTGTTCACGACCCAAGAGGCGGCAACAATCACCTCCATACCACTAGGAAGCCATCCCAGGGAGGATGAGTTGTTCTGGTGGCCAAGTTACAATGGGAACTTCACCATCAAGTCAACATATTGGCTGGGAAAATTGTCTAGCAATGAACTGGCAGACCTGCACTTGAGTAGAAGCAATGACATCTGGAAGCATGTATGGCTAAGTGGGTGACCTCCCAAAGCAACTCACTTCCTTTGGAGGGCGGAAATGGGTAGCTTGGAGATGCTAGGATGACTCTATGATAGGCACTGCCATGCGGATGGAGTATGCCCAATGTGCCAACATGCCAAAGAAACGATTCCCCATATGCTCGTCTCATGTAGCCATGCCTGGGAGCTGTGGACCCACTGTGAGGAAACAACGAGGGAGGAGGTCAAGGTCATGGTGAGTGACAGTCCAGGAGAAGCTATTCCTAAGCTTCTTGTAGTACGCAATGTGGAGGAGGCAAACTATATTATTACGACACTATGGGCAGTATGGACGCACATGAATAAATGGGTGCTTGAGGGAGTGACAAGCAACATTAGTTACATTCACATGAAACTCTTGGCTTGGCTTACGGATTACAGGCGAACAAACGAGAAGGAATAGAAAGAGGTCCGAAGGGGAGTCCATGATCAAGATAGTAGTAGATGGACACCACCGGGGGAAGGGCTACTAAAGCTGAATGTTGATGCATCCTGGATGAACGACAGGGAGTCAACAATTGGATTGGTATGGAGAGACAGCACGGGCACCATGGAATGAGTTGAGGGTCGTCGGCTTAAAGCTGCAACCAGTGCTGCGTTCGTAGAGGCCGTCACCATTAGAGAAGGACTCACAACCAGTCATAAACAGGGATGGTGGAGAGTCTTAGTGGAGTCGGACTGCCAAGTTGTCACCAAGATAGTTGTAACTTGATTTGAAGGTGTTTCTCTCCAAGGGCATTTTAGGGAGTACCCTCTTTATAAATGAGCTTATCTTTAGAAGCTATCAACAAATATGGTTATTTTTTTGATTGGAGTTTGGTTGGGATGGACTGTAAGTGTCCATAAACCAACATTTGATATTCAAGAAGTATAACACCCGGGCCCACTGTCCAAGACTCTAGTAGAGTTTCAGGAATGACAACTATCCCCACAGACCACCACGAGCCTTAACTACGCGCTTTGTCCTCACTCACACACATGCTAGGATCAACTTCCCGATAGGTCACCCATCCCAGTACTACTCCAAGATGAGCACGGTTAACTATGGAGTTCTTTATTGTTGGGTTCCTAGAAAAGGAGGCACACCTTGGTGATATGGGTTGTTATGACCACATCTCAGCTTAATTGGTAAACTAGGGTTTACCTGGATGATTACATGCTTAATTGGATCGATCATTGCTTAAATCTAATTAATTATTATAATTCAATTATGATGTTTTAAACCTAATAAGAACTTTAAGTGTGCTTTTACCTTGAAAATTTAGGGTCTCAGAATTATAAACCCTAGTTGGCTGAAATTAAGGTTTACTTGGATGATTGTATGCTTAACTAAGTTGATCATTGTTTAAAGCTTGATTAGTGATGGTTGTTAAGTTTTGATGTTTTAAATATAATGAGAATATTTAATCATACTTTGATTCACATAATTAGGGTTTAAGATTTGGAAACTCTAATCGGCCCAAATTAGGGTTTTGATGACATATGAATACATAATTTGATAAGTATAGTGTCTCACTAAATGGTTTTTAGTATTTTATGTGTAACTCTGATTGGATTAAAATTTTGGATATAATATGTATAACTCAATATTTCATTTTATTGATTTTTTTAGAATATTTGGATGTTCTTTGAAAGTCATTCTCGGTCGAGATATACTTCGACCGACCATGCTGCTGACTACAATATAGTAGTATAGTATTTTATTTTTAATTATTTATTGGTAACACCAAATGATCTGAAATTTTTACTGAAGCTCTGAACGTTCATTTTAGATATTGTGGTAAATTTTAATAATTTTTGGAGAAGGTTTGATCTCTGAAATACATGAATTATAGTAACAATTTTATAATAGAAAATTTAGCTGAAATAAGAGAAAGTATAGTGAGGGGTTAATGTGCAACTGACCCAAGCAGCTCAATTGCTCTATATGGTCAACCTAACACCCTAGCAGCTCTTAATAATTCTTAATTCATTCCAAAGAAATGAAATCCTAGAGAGAGACAGAGAGTTAGGGTTTGAGAGGAGAAAGTGGTGGAATTGCTGAATTAGGGTTTCTCTAACCGAGATATGATGAAATCAAGGAAGTTTAGCTTCTTTGCATAGCCTTTTATGGTGAATCTTTTCTCACATATCAAGATTCTGTCCCTCCTCTGATTTTATATGAAATGATATCAAAATTTCCCCTTTTATCACTCTTTCTTCATAATTCTTCATTTTTAGGGTTTCCGAGTTGAAAGGAAGAAGAATTGGGTCAATTGCTAGGGATTTGATATGACTTTGAGATTTTCAGGGATAAGCTATGTTTTTAAGGCATTTTCACACCTTAGGGTGAGTGGGAACTTCCTTTAAATAGTATATTGCACGAAATTTGGTTAATTCATCCATAATCTTTAATTGCTTAGTATGCGACTACAAACCCTGAATTCTCAGTTTGATCTAAGTTGTTGCAAAATGATATGAAATGGAATCTTCCTCTATTTGAATAAATTTTAGATGATAAAATCATATTAGAAATGTATACAATACATCCTAATGAGAATTCCCTTAGTATTCACATAGGTTGCAAGAGTAAACTGAAATATAGGGAATTTGTCTATGACTGAAATTGCTGTATAATTAAATAGAGAAATTTGTTTATCTGGATTCCCTTGGTTATGAATGATTGTTTATCTGAATTCATAGCACATATATGTCAGATACCATCTTGGATTTTGTAACATCCCAGGATTTGAGGCCTCAGATAACATGAACTTAAAAGGAATGATTGGACTACCCATATCACCAAGGTACACCTCCTTTTCCGGGAGCCCATCACTAAAGAACTCCATAGTTAAGCGTGCTCAGCTTGGAGTAGTACTAGGATTGGTGACCAGTCAGGAAGTTGACCCCGGCTTGCACGTGCATGAGGACAAAGAATGCAGTTAAGGCTAGTGGTGGTCTGTGGGGCCGGTCATCATTCCTGAAACTCTACTAGAGCCTTGGGTAGTGGGCCCGGGCATTACAAATGGTATCAGAGCCAATTCCCCTCCAGTAGGTGGGGCCCACATGGACATGGCATGCTAGTCTTGAGCCGTGCGGTCCAGGCATGTAGGAAAGGGCTGTCCATGGTTGACGTAGCCACCCTTGCGCTGGTATTCCATGATCGGGAGCTAGGTGTCCATGAGCCATTGTGGGTCTGCACTGAAATAGGGTCAGATTATAAGGCCATATAGTTGAGCCTTGATGAGGACGTCAAGAGTCTAAGTGGGGGAGATTATAACATCCTAGGATCTGAGGCCTCGGATAACATGATCTTAAAAGGAATGATTGGACTACCCATATCACCAAGGTGCACCTCCTTTTCTGGGAGCCCATCACTAAAGAACTCCATAGTTAAGCGTGCTCAGCTTGGAGTAGTACTAGGATGGGTGACCAGTCGAGAAGTTGACCCCGACTTGCACGTGCATGAGGACAAAGCACATAGTTAAGGCTAGTGGTGGTCTGTGGGGCCAGTCATCATTCCTGAAACTCTACTAGAGCCTTGGGTAGTGGGCCTGTGCACTACAAATTTCATTTAAGGTGAATAGTGTTCGTTTGATATCTCAGTATCGAGGGCGAAACCCTAGATGCGAGGAAAGTTGGATATTTACGAATAAAAATTTTGAAATCCATTTGAAGGGATTTTATTGACATGCTAGAATTTATTTAGTCAATTTTATTCTTGATGCATGATATCTCAGTGAATGGCATGGAAACCTCAATTCAGCTCAGTTCTAAGGTTTCATACATATATTGATTGTATATGATCTATTGAAAGCAATCTTTATTTAGTGAATGTTTCTGACGTATGAAATCCTTATGAGAACCTTATGATAAGTGAATGAGGTAAATGAACCACTAAGTATAGGGTGTTCAATGAATCAAGTAATGTGATAATGTGGGTTTTTAGCTGAATATTATCTTATATGCATGTATGATTTGTTTATGAGATTCGTATTCTCCAATTCAAAAACTTGTCATGAAATGATAAGTTATAATGCTATTACAAGCGGAGGGATATGACATGCCCTAGATTGGGATGTTATTGATGCCATGTATATATGTGTGAAATATTTGAATGAGAATACTTGTTTGGTAGACATGATATATGTTTGAATACATGAGAAATGCTATATGTGCACGAGTAAGGAGGAACCCTAAGAAAAGGGTAAACAATATGTTAAGAATTCAGTTCAGTATTATCAATGAATTCAGTTTAGTAGTTTGAGTAATCAGTAAGATACATAGTTAATAGAAATCAGTCTAAGAGAAAGATATAATCAAGTTATAATAGACTCAGGAGCCCTGAACACCGTAGAACCCCTATGTGAGGTCTGCGCCTTAGGGGTGAAACGAACTAACCCTGGTAGTGTCCAGTATACGGGGGTCAAAATGTACCAATAGGAGGTATGGGGGACGAATCCCTAGTGGAAGTCTCCTTAAATTATAGAATGTAGTGTCCAACATCAACCAGAGACAGGATCTTGGCGGCACTAGGACAGAGAAAAGCCATGTAGTGTCCAACATCAACCAGAGATAGGATCCTGGTGGCACTAGAGTAATATGTGGCTTGACTCTCTGCCTGTGTGCTCAGGTTAGAGGAGGAGTCCAGTTTAGGCCAGAGAGCCATTTCCCTGTTGCAGACCAGGAGAGTAGTCAGACTTAGCATTTCCTGGGTGTGTCTGGTAAGTCTTGTACAGTGTGATCGTAGTGCACTGCGAGTCTCATATGTAGAGTACACTGCATATGATCAGGGCATAAGCTAAAATATGATCATATAGGTTGATAGACTTTCTTATAAGTAAAAGAGTTAAGAATGATTTGAATATAGTTTCATAGTAGTTGTTCTTTAAATGCAATATTTACATTCTTAGTTATTTTAACTGTATTGTTTTAGATCTGCTTAATGTAGTAATTACTGTTGTTATAATTGATATCAGTTGCTCAAAGGTATAACTGTAATTATATCAGTGCTTTAGACTATTTCTTTGAAGTTCTCATTCACTGAGCGAGTAGGCTCACCCCTCTACTCAAAATTTTTAGGGAAACCACATGGACTTGAAGAAGGTCAAAGCATCAGAGTAGATCTACCACACGAGTTAAGTATGAGATTAGTTAAGTTCAGTCGATCCCTATCACTCTAGGTCCTTATATAGATGTGAAAGAGTTATAAATGATGTTTTGTATCTTTTTTTCCTTGATAAGAGAGAATGTATCTGATTATCATGTCATATGTACATGGGAGTGTGAGAAACAGAATGAATATATGAATGTGTATCATTAATGTTGAGATCATATTAGAGTAACATGTCTAATTCTCTTGTAAATTTTGTTTATGTGAATGAATGCGAGAAAACAAAGAGTTTGAAATAAAAAGGAAAAAGTTGGGAGTGAACTTTGTATAGTGTAATCCTCATAGTCATGCCCCAATCTCATGATTAGTGGAAATCGTGGGATGTGGGTGTGATAGCTTGGTATCAGAGCTTAGGCTAAGTCGTGAGGGACCATTAAGATAGGAAGTTAGAGTTATAAGTGTGGAACATAGGAGGTGATGTGTCTATAGCTGTGGGAAGTCTGGGTATTTGGATGCCCTGGAAGGTATCTAAATACTTATATTGAACAATATCAATCTACTCTGTCTATTCTTCTCTGGATGCCCTGGCCAGATAGGCAAAGGAAGGATGGGCTAGAGAGAGACCCTAGAAATCTTAGGGTTAAGAGACCAGAAAGTAATGAAGGATTAAGAGATTAAACATAGAATGTGATACCACTCTTGCTTTATATTGCTTATTTGATTGGACATCAATAGAAATGCTCTTATATGTATGAATTTAGATTATCAGTTTGTAGAATATATATGATTCTTTTATATTCTTGTGTATCATGACATGATTCAGTTATTGTTTATACTCTTTGTATTGAGTAGACTAGAAGTTATGTTTAAATGAGTTTGCCCTAAGTGAATATTCTTTTCACATGTTTGAGATTAATAGGAGTTGGTTAATCCTGAGTAGCTCTTGGCTTTAGGACTGTAGGTTCGGCCTGGTCTGACTGGTAGGATGCATTACTAGCATCTAATGACTCCTATTAACAGTATAATAAGAGTAGACTCTGGATAAAATTAGACTCACATCATAGTGAGAATGTACATACACTAAGATGTTGAAACATATGGGAAAGATTAGAATAGCTAAGAATCAGTTGGAACTGATATCTGAGATTCAACTTTGGGGCCTCATATGAGAAAACCTTAATTGGGAATAAAGGAACACGATATAAGGTGCAGATTAAGTTTAATGATTAGTATTATATGAACTCTAAATATGAAATATGGGAAAGATATGAGAAAAATATATAAGGGCCAAGATAGTTAGAATCAATCATGAGGAATGGATCATATAATCGAGTACAATGCTTTTATATACTCCAAAGCAAAGGCAAAATAGAAGAAAAGAGTTGAGTATACAATAAGTACATAGAAGTGAAGAGTCGTCAGAAAAGTTAAAGTAAAGAGACTTGGATGAACATGTAAATCATAAACTAGAACAACAAACTTAGTTGAAACAAAGAGAAATGTAAAATGATGAGCTTGATTAAGGAATGAGCATTATGATATAATTGATAGCATAGAATGTATACCTTTATTATAAAGCTTAATACATTCATCCTTATTAACTTTGGATTCCAAGTCTCTATAGAACAACAAACTAGTTTCTAAAAGAAGAACAAAAGTGTAGCTTAACCAATGAATAAGTCATACAAAGGTAGACTATATTCATGAAGGAAAAAATTGATTGAAAGAGAAACTAATTTTGACCCATGCATATGCCGTTTGATTTAAAATGAAGGATATGTAATGTATTAAACATGAGGTGAAACTAGTAGAGAGATTATTGATTTAGAATTTCAACTTCATATTAGTAGAAGGATGAAAAGAAATATGTGCAATATGGAATACATGATCATACACATGAATAAGCAACATGATAAAAAAAAACTAGAATTAAAGATGATAGGTGGAATAGTAGTATATGATAAGGGGATTATGGAAAGTAAGGAAGGGTTTGAAACATGATGGAGTAATATAGATTATAAAAGAAACATTTTGCGAGATTTAAGCAAGTGCTAATTAGTCAAGTATCCCTGTTGATAACTAATTAAACCTACATACGAGAAATGTATTAAGGGAATGTTTGAATATAAGAATTCTAAGTCTCAAAATCATCTTCTCTTTCATATCTTCCTTAATGAGAGCAAGGTGGGAATGAATTGATAAGAAAATGAATCATATATGATGCATAACCACCATGGTAGGAACATCTAGTGAATGTAATAGTAACACAGAATATGACGATGAAACCCTAGCAGGGTAAATTAAGAATGTAATCCATTTGAATGACCAAGTAAGAGAAAGGAAAT
This sequence comes from Alisma plantago-aquatica, assembly GCA_963693085.1. Taxonomy (NCBI): domain Eukaryota; kingdom Viridiplantae; phylum Streptophyta; class Magnoliopsida; order Alismatales; family Alismataceae; genus Alisma; species Alisma plantago-aquatica. The sequence goes on along the minus strand of OY856414.1, from coordinate 158,306,932 downwards.
TCAAGTGATGAGATAAGGAAGACTTTAGTAAAACTTGTGAGATCCAAAGTTTGGATTTCAAATAAAGGGAGTAAAGTCATATCATAATAACGTCATGTTACTGATAAGGACCAAACCCTAGAATGTTTAGAGTTGTAGTAGTTCTAGGGTTGTCACTAGTGATTTGACCTTGAATACAAGATCATGAAATTTGCACTATGAAAAGTAAACTAGCACTGATAGTAATCTAGGATTTACAAGTAGCTAATATGATAGGTAGATAAACAATATGGAAATGATTTAGAGCAAAGGATAAGAAATAGATTTAAAATATAAGAGGTGCATTTTGAACAAAAGGAGAAATACAATATGAGTGAAGTGCGATATGAAGTAAATTCTTGCAGTGATAGCAAGAATGATGAATAATCTATTCATACCTTGTATGTTTCAATTTTAGGGATGTTTAATCTATATGATTAAAATGAGAAGGATAAGTAGCAAAAAGTAAGCAATAATGAATGAGGAGAGAGATAATAGAAAACAATGGCTTTTAGTAATACAAGAATTTGTTTATAGAAGTGTAATTTGTTGAAGGTATAATGAGGGATGTAAATTTGTTCTACTATGATTTCAGTCGTACATGTGCAAGCAATATGTTAATTAAAGGTGTCTGATAGTTGTAGTCATTCATACTAGTAATCCATCTTAGTATTGTACAATTGTGGTATGGTGATATGGGTTGAATGATGATGAAACAAATGGAGGGTTACCCTGAATAAGGTAGTCTTACCTATTCACTCATATGAATAGAAGGGATGATAACCATATTGTATTGGTATGTAACCCTAATGAGGTATAGCTCGTTATCCGTATCTTTAATATAACTAAGTGGTGGTAATTGGGTATGAATAGTCCTTGAATGACTAATATAATCATGGAGTACTATGTTGCTGTTGTTGAAACCCTAGTATGCTATAACCTGATGGTTACACCTTGAATTATGTGTGGGTTCATACTTGAGAATAGTATGGAATGTGATGGTGATGCTTCACCTTATGCATCCATGATCCAATGGGGATTCTGTGAGTAGTATTGTACAATTGTTTATGAATCTAGTGTTTCAACTCAAGACTGTTTTGCTATTTGAGAAGCACAATAGTAAAATTCAAAACAACATGGTGAACTCTCTTTGTGGCTTAGAGGTAATACTGAACAATAGTACATATTGAGCCGTATGAATTGAGATAGTTGGATTAGATTATCAATGTTGAGGTAACACCTCAAGAGTATGAAAATTTTGAAATGGTTGTTTCTCTCTCTATCCTATGATTGATTGTGGCATAGGGAATTCATTTGTTATCATTGAGCAGTTATGATTTAAACATGTTGTGATTAGAAAAGAAATAGATGACTTGATGTTGAAAGATACATTCAAGTATAAATATAAGAATATAATGACATGTAAGATTTCACAATCTTAAAATAAACCTTGAATGTACTTTTCTTACATGTTTATGTTTCGGGGACGAAACATTTTAAGGGGGGGGAGAATTGTTATGACCGCATCTGAGCTTAATTGGTAAACTAGGGTTTACCTGGATGATTACATGCTTAATTGGATCCATCATTGCTTAAATCTAATTAATTATCATATTTTAAAACTAATAAGAACTTTAAGTGTGCTTTTACTTTGAAAAATTAGGGTTTCAGAAATATAAACCCTAGTCGGCTGAAATTAGGGTTTACTTGGATGATTGTATGCTTAACTAAGTTGATTATTGTTTAAAGATTGATTAGTGATGGTTGTTAAGTTTTGATGTTTTAAATATAATGATAATATTTAATCATCCTTTGATTCACATAATTAGGGTTTAAGATTTGGAAACCCTAATCGGCCCAAATTAGGGTTTTGATGACAAATGCATACATAATTTGATAAGTATAGTGTCTCAATAAATGATTTTTAGTATTTTATGTGTAACTCTGATTGGATTAAAATTTGTATATAATATGTATAACTCAATATTTCATTTTAGTGATTTTTTTTAGAATATTTGGATATTCTGTGAAAGTCATTGTCAGTCGAGATATACTTTGACCGACCATACTACTGACTGCAATATAGTCGTGTAGTATTTTATTTTTAGTTATTTATTAGTAACTCCAAATGATATGAAATTTTTACTTGAGCTCTGAACGTTCATTTCGGACATAGTGATAAATTGTCATAATTTTTGGGGAATGTTTGATATCTGAAATACACGAATTACAATAACACTTTTATAACAGAAAATTCAACTAAAATAAGAGAAAGTATAGTGAGGGGTCAATGTGAAATTGACCCAAGCAGCTCAATTGCTCTATATGGTCAACCTAACACCCTAGCATCTCTCAAATTCATAATTCATTCCATAGAAACGAAATCCTATAGAGAGAGGGAGAGTTAGGGTTTGAGAGGAGAAAGTGGTGGAATTGCTGAATTAGGGTTTCTCTATCTGAGATATGATGAAATCAAGTAAGTTTAACTTCTTTGCATAGCCTTTATGGTGAATCTTCTCTCACATGTCAATATTCCATCCCTCCTCTGATTTAATCTGAAATGGTATCAAAATTTCCCCTTTTCTCACTCTTTCTTCACAATTCCTCATTTTTAGGGTTTCCGAGTTGAAAGGAAGAGGAATTGGGTGAATTGCTAGGGATTTGATACATTTTTAAGGTGTTTTCACAGCTTAGTGTGAGTGGGAACTTCCTTTAAACAATATATTGCATGGAATTTGGTTAATTCATCCATAATCTTTAATTGCTTAGTATGCGACTACAAACCCTGAATTGCCTGTTTGATCTAAGTTGTTGCAAAATGATATGAAATGGAATCTTCCTCTGTTTGAATGAATTTTAGATGATAAAATCATATTAGAAATGTATACAATACATTCTAATGAGAATTTTCTTAGTATTTACATAGGTTACAAGAGTAAACTGAAATATAGGGAATTTGTCTATGACTGAAATTGTTGTATAATTAAATAGAGAAATTTGTTTATCTGGATTCCCTTGGTTATGAATGATTGTTTATCTGAATTCATAGTACATATATGTCAGATACCGTCTTGGATTTCATTTAAGGGGAATAGTGTTTGTTTGATATCTCGGTAACGAGGGTGAAATCCTAGATGCGAGGAAAGTTGGATATTTACGAATAGATATTGTGAAATCCATTTGAATGGATTTTCTTGACATGATAGACTTTATTTAGTAAATTTTATTCTTGATGCATGATATCTCAGTGAATGACATGGGAACCTAAATTCAGCTCAGTTCTAAGGTTTCATACATATATTGATTGTATATGATTTGTTGAAAGCAGTCTTTATTCAGTGAATGTTTATGTCGTATGAAATCCTTATGAGAATCTTGTGATACGTGAATGAGGTAAATGAACCCCTAAGTATAGGGTGTTCAATGAATCAAGTAATGTGATAATGTGGGTTTTTAGCTGAATATTATCTTATATACATGTATGATTTGTTTATGAGATTCAGATTCTCTAATTCAAAAACTTGTCATGAAATGATAAGTTATTATGCTATTGCAAGCGGAGGGATATGACATGCCCTAGATTGGTATGTTATTGATGCCATGTATATATGTGTGAAATATTTGGATGAGAATACTTGTTTGGTAGACATGATATGTCTAAATACATGAGAAATGCTATATGTGCATGAGTAAGAAGAAACCCTAAGAAAAGGGTAAACAATATGTTAAGCATTCAATTCAGTATTATAAGTTAATTTAGTTCAGTAGTCTGAGTAATCAGTAAGATACATAGTTAAAAGAAATTAGTCTAAGAGAAAGATATAATCAAGTTATAATGGACTCAGGAGCCCTGAACACTGTAGAACCCCTGTGTGAGGTCTGCGCCTTAGGGGTGAAACGACCTAACCCTGGTAGTGTCCAATACACGGGGGTCGGAACGTACCAATAGGCGGTACGGGGGATGAAGCCCTACTGGAAGTCTCCTTAAATTACAGAATGTAGTGTCCAACATCGACTAGAGACAAGATCTTGGTGGCACTAGGGAAGAGAAAAGCCACGTAGTGTCCAACGTCAATCGGAGATAGGATCCTGGGTTCCCTAGAGTAATAGGTGGCTTGACTCTCCGCCTTTGTGCTCAGGTTAGAGGAGGAGTCCAGTTTAGGCCAAAGATCCATTTCCCTATTGCAGACCAGGAGAGTAGTCAGACTTAACATTTCCTGGGTGTGTCTGTTAAGTCTTGTACAATGTGATCGTAGTGCACTGCGAGTCTCATATGCAGAGTACACTGCATATGATCAGGGCATAAACTAAAATATGATCATATAGGTTGAAAGAGTTTCTTATAAGTTAAAAGAGTTAAGAATGATTTGAATACAGTTTCATAGTAGTTGTGCTTTAAATGCAATATTTACATTCACTGTTATTTTAATTGCATTGTTTTAGATCTACTTAATGTAATAATTACTGTTGTTATAATTGATATTAGTTGCTCAAAGGTATAACTATAATTATATCCGTGCTTTAGACTATTTATTTAAAGTTCTCATTCACTAAGCGAGTAGGCTCACCCCTCTACTCAAAATTTTTAGGAAAACCACATGGACTTGAAGAAGGTCAAAGCATCAGAGTAGATCTACCACATGAGTTAAGTATGAGATTAGTTAAGGTTAGTTAGTCCTTGTCACTCTTGGTCCTTGTATAGATGTGAAAGAGTTATAAATGATGTTTTGTATCTTTGTTTCCTTGATAAGAGAGAATGTATCTGATTATCATGTCACATGTACATGGATGTGTGAGAAATACAATGAATATATGAATATGTATAATTAATGTTGAGATCATATTAGAGTAATAATAGTTTAATTCTCTTGTAAATTTTGTTTATGTGAATGAATATGATAAACCAAAGAGTTTGAAATAAAAAGGATAAAGTCGGGAGTGAACTTTGTAGTAAGTGTAATCCTCATAGTCATGCCCCAATCTCATGATTAGTGGAAATCATGGGATGTGGGTGTGACATGGGTAGTCCAATCATTCCTTTTAAGATCATGTTATCCGAGGCCTCAAATCCTGGGATGTTACAATCTCCCCCACTTAGTCTCTTGACGTCCTCGTCAAGGATCAACTATAAGCCCTCATAATCTCTTCCCCATTTCAGTGCAAACCCACAATGGCCCATGGAGACCCAGCTCCTGATCATGGAATACCAGTGCAAGGGTGGCTACGTCAACCATGGATAGCCCTTTTCTACATGCCTGGACCACACGGCTCAAGACTGGCATGCCATGTCAATGTGGGCCCCACCTACTGGAGGGGTTATGACTTTGATACCATTTGTAACACTTAGGTACTCTGCCCAAGGCTCTAGTAGAGTTTCAGGAATGACGACTGTCCCCACAGACTACTACTAGCCATAACTGCGTGCTTTGTCCTCACTCACGTGCATGCCGGGATCAACTTCTCGACAGGTCACCCATCCTAGTACTACTCCAAGATGAGCACACTTCACTATGGAGTTCTTTAGTGATGGGTTCCCGGAAAAGGAGGTGCACCTTGGTGATATGGGTAGTCCAATCATTCCTTTTAAGATCATGTTACCTGAGGCCTCAAATCCTGGGATGTTACAAGAAGCCTCTATGATCTGTCCTCTTGCATGGCCATGAAATCCCTAGACTAAGGACATATGGAAAGCTCTATGGACACCTCATGCTTGATTTCTTCCTTATCCATAAAGGTTTGCATGCCCATAGGCACCCTTAGCATTGGACACATGGAAAGTAACTTGACACCTCGTGCTTGAATTCTTCCTTATCCATAAAGGCTTGCATGTCTATGGACATCCTTATACATGACACATGGAAAGTCTCATAGACACCTCATACTTGACCTCTTTCTTTATATAGCCATATCTACCCCTTACCAACTCCAAATTTGAAAACTCTTGCTCTTCTTTCTTTCCTCTAGCTTAGAGCATAACTCCTACTCTAATTGGCCACAAAAGTGCTATCCCAAGGTAAAAGAAGGTGCCTACCTTGATGCAGAAGGCTCCTAGGATTCCAAATTTCTCTATTTAGGATTTCTTAAGGTCCTCCTTGGTGATTTTGACCAAAACTAGTAAGTATCCTCCTTTCCTTCCCTATTTTCATGTTGTTGGTCTTCATTCCACCTTCCTCCAGGTCGTAGCCTTGGTCTTCCATGGTGAAACCCCACCTAGAACCCATAAACACCTCATCTCTATGTTCTTTTGTTAGGGTTTTTCACCTCTAAAGTGGAGAAGGTGCTTCTTGCTCGAGATACAAGCTTTGTTGGAGAAACCAACCTCTCTAAGCTTGTAAACCTTACTTATTGGACCTATCCACCTTCCCTAGAGGTTATTTGGAGGCCTAGGCTTGACTTGGACTATTTAGACTCTGAAGTTGATGTATGATGTATCCCCTATTCTTCTATGTGGAGCAATTCACCTATGCTTATTCATTCTCTTTATCCTATGGACATTAGCCTATACATAATGTCTTTTCTTTTAAAAATCATGGTTCATGTGAACTACCTTGTTTGATATTCATCATGTGATCATGGATATTCATTTGAACTCTTATCTTATGCTTTGTTAACTATAAAAGATGACATGTGATGTCTTTTTCCCACTTATGAGGTGGATGTATATGTTGGTCACTTATGTGGTGACTAGTTTATATATTCTTATTATACTTTCTACTTGCCTCTACATTTAACATGCTATGTTATTCAGTAGCACTAGAGTTGTCACGCCCGCATCCCATGATTACCACTAATCATGAGATGTGGGCATGAGTTTGTGGATTTACTTAATACAAAGTTCACTCCCAAATTTTTTCTTTTGATTTTTCCTTTATTTCAAACTCTTCATTTTGGAGTTCAATCATATAAACAAACTGTTCAAGAGAATTAAACTTTGATTACTCTAATATGAGCTCAACATTAATGATACACATCCATACATTCATTCTATTCCTCACATTTCCATGTGAATTTGACATGATAATCATACACATTCTCTCTTATTAAGGAAACAAAGATACACACATCATTTACAATTCTCTCACATCTATATAAGGACCTAGAGTGACAAGGACCGACTAAACTTGACTATTCTCAGACTTAACTCTTGTGGCAGATCTACTCTGATGTAATGATATCTTCAATCCATACGACTACCCTAAAAATTGTGAGTAGAGGGGTGAGCCTACTCACTCAGTGAATGAGCAAAAAAGTAATACAATCTAAAGCACTGAATTAGATATTTATCTTTCTTGAATAACTGAAATAATAGCAATATAGTAGTTCATATTAAAAGACTAGATATTTAGAAATTTACAAATAACATTGAAGCCTTCATTATTACAATAAACAAGTATAGAAACATAATCCTCACTATCTTCTTTTTGATCTTTCATTAACTTTAACTTGACATGACTACTAAACTCTTTATTTGAACTCAACTGAACTCAATTCTCTTTCTCTTTTACTTTTCCCCTGAACTCACTTGGATTGTACCATCCAAGCAAAAGCCACTACTGCGTGACTCATTTTATGTTTATTAAACATGTATGAAATACAAGAATTTACTATACTGAGCAGATCTGGAACAATACAGTTAAATAACAAGGAATGCCAATACTACATTTAAAGAACAACTATTGTGAAACTGTACTCAAATCTTCATTAACTCTTCTTGCTTATAGAAAACTCTTTAAACTTATATCATCATATTTTAACTTATGCCCTGATCATATGCAGTGTACTCTACATATGAAGACTCGTAGCGAACTATGATCTCACCGTACAAGACTTAGCTGACACACCCAGGATGCTAAGCATGACAACGTCACTGGTCTGCAACAGGAAAACGACCCTTTGGCCTCGGCACACCTATGGTCCATAAAACTGGACTCCTCTTCTAACCTGAGCACACAGGCGGAGAGTCAAGCCACCTATTTGCTTTTCTATACTTTAGTGTCACCAGTATCTCTGGTTGATGTTGGACACTACACACTGTATTTTTAAGGAGACTTCCACTAGGGCTTCGTCCCCCATACCACCTGTTAGTACGTTCTGACCCCCATATACTGGACACTTCCAGGGTTAGGTCATTTCTTCCCTACGACACATACTTCTCACAGGGAATCTACAGTGTTCATGGCTCCTAAGTCTAATATTTATTTATTCTTGTAAATCTCTTACTATATTGTATCTCTCTCTTACTTATACTTGACTCTGGTATCCCTATGGTACCGAGTCTATTTATTTGAAGCGTATAAATACAACATATATAACATTCTTAACTTGGCAGAGCAGTATATTCAAAACACTATAATATACTGAGTAATCAACATACTATACTTGCAGGCAGATTGAAATACTTAAATAAACAGAAACATGTCCACTTGGCACTTATACATTAAAAGCATGAAATTGAACTCCTTAATACACTGATAAGAGTTAATTATTTGAAATACAAATAATCATCATTAACACCTATGAATTATTTCCAATTTCTTGGAAAACGTGCACATTGACCAAAATCCTGGGTTGTGCATCTCATAACTTAATTAAGAGTTAATTGCTTAACATGGCAAGATTTGAATTAGAGAATCCGAATCTCATAAACAAATCATACATGCATATAAGATAATATTCAGCTAAAAACCCACAATATCACATTAATCATTTTAATCAGCCATTTAATACTAAATTAGATATGTATACTTTTAAAAGCATACTAGATTGGGTTTCCAGCCTTGATTACTTGCTATTCATAGGATATGTATTATGAAAATCAGAAACTCTATTGTCTATATATCAAATCAAAGAAATCAAACATGTAGAATTAATTGCACTAGGAACATAAGTAAATCAATTAAGCTTAAAGCTGAATATCCGCTATAATGTTGTTCAAGCACCCGAATAACTTAATAATTCAGATCTTCAGAAGATTATCAATCAACTTATAAATTCTCTATTATTCAAGATACATGGATATCTATATCCATGTCATCATATAAACATTTTTAGATCATAGTTAGAACATGGTTTGAAGTATACTATAAACTGAATTAAAAAACAATTCTTTTCATTTATTGTCATCTAGGCAGAATTTGAGAATATCAACTAAATCATCTAATTGAGTAAAATTGATTGAATTATTTTTTTACCCACTCACCCTAGCCTATGAAATCATCTTAAAAACGTACCCCATATCTAAAATCTCGAATCTATATCAAAATCCTGGCAAATCACCACTTTCTTCTTCCTTTTAACTCAGAAATCCTAAAAATCAAGATTAGGAGAGAAATAGTGGGAGAAGGGGGTGATTTGATATGATTTCAAATCAAATCAGGGGAGGGATGGAATCTTAACATCTGAGAGAAGATTCACCATGAAACTATATCCAAAGAATCTAAACTTACATGATTTCATCATTCCTCGGATGACAAAACCCTAGGTCAGCATCTCCATCAAGTTCTCCTCTCAAAACCCTAGCTCTCCTCTCTCTATAGAATTTAATTTCTCTAGATTGAATCAAGAATTATGAGAGCTACTAGTGTGTTAGGTTGACCATATAGAGCAATTGAGCTGCTTGGGTCAATTGCACATTGACCCCCATTATACTTTCTCTTATTTCAGCTGAACTTTCTGTCATACAAATGTTACTGTAATTTGTCTACTGAATAGCTAAAAGATCCTCCAAAATTTATGAAAATTTTACATATTGTTTATGATTGAGTTTTAGATCTCCAGTAAAAATGTCATATCATTTGGAGTCACCAACAAATAAATAAAAATAAAATAGTTCACTACTATCTAGTAGTATGCAAAACTGTCATTTGAAGAGAAAATATCCCAGAATGCCCGTGCAAGGTGCCACAGCTGTGCCAAGATGGACACAACACGGCTGTGCTTCCTCCCCACAACTGTGGTGCATTGGTTTCATCAGATGTGGATACAAAATTTGGTTAACCATTCAATTCTTCCAAAACGGTCATGTGGCTTAACATGCCCATGCCACCAACGACCTAACACGCCCGTGCTACCCACGACAACCATGCTATACAAGACTAGATACCATTTTCATTTTCCTTTACTTACCCCTCTCATTCCTCTCCAACATTGGCTTGTTGGGTAAAAACCTAATTTTAGTCGACTAGGGTTATATGTCTCAAACCCTAATTTCTCAAAGTAAAAGCACACTTAAAGTTCTTATTAGGTTTAAAACATCATAATTGAATTATCATCATTAATTAGATTTAAGCAATGATCAATCCGATTAAGCATGTAATCATCTAGGTAAACCCTAGTTTACCAATTAAGATCAGATGCGGTCATAACAAAAGTAGTGTAATTGCATTGGTTTTTATGGCAGATGTGTTATTTCCTGTCAAGCAGATGTGATCTTTCCTGCTCTTTTGGGATGGAAAGGAACCTCATACCCATGGCAAGATGTGTGATTCTTGGCCCATGTTTTATATATTTTGGAGATTGGCAATATTCCTTTCTCTATCAGGTTTCCAATTTATGAGACTTGGCCACCTTTGTGTTTATATTGTTCTAGGGCTATGTTTATTTCACATGCATGCATGTTGATGATATGGGGTGTGTTCCCTAATTCTTTACATGTTCTTGTGTGGCAAAATCTTTATGTTTTATTAATGGAAAGTATTCTTTTGTTATCATATGATTTCAATTCCTTTTCTCTTGATACCTATTTGGGTGGTCCTTATCCTTTCTATGGGAAGCCTTTTATATTTGATGTCCTTTATTCCATATATTTCTCAATTTCCTATTTAGTATGCACATACCAGCCTTTGATGATGTCATCCATTTTCTCTTCTTGCTGGGGTATGCTTCCAACCCTAAGTGAAGGATTGGATGATAAGGCATGAAGTTTTGGACTAGCTTAAGGAGTTAAAGCTTGGAGACAAAGTTGTTATGGTTTAGATTTCCCTCTACTTAGATCCTTATGTTGTATCATAAATGTAAACCCTTACGGGATATTATGATGTACTTTTGTAATTTTTTGAGAAAATTGAATGTAGTCATTATTTTTATTCTGCTTCTACACTTTGGTCTTTTGCATACCATTATAATAAATTTGGAAAATTTATACCTATTGCAACATACCTTTGAGTTTGTTTGGAATGGATGTGAATTCTTCAATTTTTTTAGTAAGGGGGTTGAAACGACCGCCACCAAATTGACAACCAAATCGTTACTAATTATGTGGAATAATCATAAACAGCGGATTAACAAAAAATCATTAAAATTAAAACCATTTCGCAAGGAGATCCTCTTGCAGGAAACTCTTACTTAAGTTCATCAACTTATCTTGTATTAGGGTATATCCCATCCTAATACTTTATGCGCTAATACATCACAATTATCCTATAGTGTATTGGCCATAAGTCACACATTTGATTTACCCAACTTTCATCAAGTGATATGGACTCATCTCAAGTTAAGGCATTGTTGATATACTATTATCAACCACTTTAGGTGTTTCACCTATAAAGGTATTAACCAAACCACACCATTACTTGGTATTACACTCATCACTCCTAAGAGTGTTTTACCCTCACCTTTACAAGGTGCATCAGATTGAATCATGTATGTCAAGTTGAACACATGTATTGGGTTAGGTGTATATTGAGCTAGCATCATCATATCACTCATACCCTTACCCATCAAGGTATCAACCTTACCAATCATATGGTGTATCATCTTCTCCATACATGAGTGTAACATCCTCACCTATCTTGAAGATATTGGACACACCATAGTTTAGTGTATTATCCATCACATGTTCTAGGGTATCAACCACCTTAACACTTTTATCATCTAGTGTATTGGGTTACCCACCATATTGTTTTAGAGATGTGTGCTCTACACCATATCGTCCAAGAGGTGTATGCTTAACCCGATATTGGTTTAGAGGTGTATGTGTGGTTACCATATCACTTTAGAGGTGTATGTGTGTTGTAACACCTGGGCCCACTGCCCAAGGATCTAGTAGAGTTTTAGGAATGACGAGTGGCCCCACAGACCACCACTAGCCTTAACTGCATGCTTTTTCCTCACTCATGCGCAAGCCAGGGTCAACTTCCTGACTGGTCACCCATCCTAGTACTACTCCAAGCTGAGCACGCTTAGCTATGGAGTTCTTTAGTGATGGGCTCCCAGAAAAGGAGGTGCACCTTGGTGATATGGGTAGTCCAATCATTCCTTATAAGATCATGTTATCCAAGGTCTCAAATCCTAGTACGTTACAATCTCCCCCACTTGGATTCTTGATGTCCTCATCAAGGCTCAACTATTCAGCCTCATAATATTTCCCCATTTCAGTGCAGACCCAGAATAGCCCATGGACACCCAGCTCCCGATCACAGAATATCATCACAAGGGTGGCTACTTCACCATGGACATCCCTTTCCTACATGCCTGGACTGTACAGATCAAGACTGGCATGCCACATGCCCATGTGGGCCCCACCTACTAGAGGGGTTTTGGCTCTGATACCATTTGTAACACCTGGGCCCACTATCTAAGGATCTAATAGAGTTTTAGGAATGACGACTAGCCCCACAGACCACTACTAGCCTTAACTGTGTACCTTTTTTTTACTCACGCACAAGCCGGGGTCAACTTCCCGACTGGTCACCCATCCTAGTACTACTCCAAACTGAGCATGCTTAACTATGAAGTTCTTAGTGATGGGCTCCCAGAAAAGGAGCTGTACCTTGGTGATATGGGTAGTCCAATCATTCCTTATAAGATCATATTATCTGAGGCCTCAAATCCTAGGACGTTACATGTGCTTTACACCATATCGGGCAAAGAGGTGTGTGTGTACTTCAGACCATACCGGGCAAAGAGGTGTGTGTGCTTCACACCATATCGGGTAAAGAGGTGTGTGCCCTTCACACCATATCGGGCAAAGAGGTGTATATGTGCTTCACACCATATCGGGCAAAGAGGTGTGTGTGTTCTTCACACCATATCGGGTAAATAGATGTGTGTGTGCTTCACACCATATCAGGCAAAGAGGTGTGTGTGTGCTTCACACCATCTCGGGCAAAGAAGTGTGTGTGTGCTTCACACCATACCGGGAAAAGAGGTGTATGCTTGACCTCATATCGTCCAAGAGGTGTATTCTACCTTACCATATCATGCAAGGAAGTATAAACTCATATCTATATCGTTTTAGTGGTGTAGATGCATCATCATATCGGGTTAGAGGTGCTTGCTTGTGTGCTTGAACCCGATATCACTTTATAAGGTGATATCATCATCTTCAAGCTCTAGAACTTCATTATACTTGTTATAGTACAAGGATAATAGGTCTAAGCAACTACTAGAACTCATAAATATATCAAGTATTCAAGAAAATTTTGGAACTAAAAGTAGATCATCAAACATAGCAAGAAAGATAGTGAGTAATAACATGTTTGGGTTCAAGTTATATAACTCACCTCAAGAACAACTTCAAGGCTCCAAGATCTAAAGCTTCACATTCCTAAGTTTGAATATGATTTATAAAAAGTACAAATCTTGTTCAAAACTCCTTCATCTACAAGGAATCACCATAGTTAAGAACTTGGTGAAGAAGAAAAGAAAGGAAGACCATAACCCTAGATTCATGCTTCAATCCAAGATTGAAGATGATCACGACCTTACCTTAGGGTTAAGATTTGAGCTCCTTCTTGCTCCTTAACACCTTACATGATACCTCACTATTTATTCACGATATTAACTCACTTGTGGCCGATATCCCTTTCACTTGTGGCCAATATCACTTCATTTGGCCGATATCAACTTGGTATGGCCGATATCAACACGCTATGGCCGATATCACTTGCTATGGTTGATACCCAAGGCCCTATGCATGATACCACATCACCTATGAACGATACCAAGACCCTATGCACGATATCTAAGAGCAAGGAGGTGTTTGGATTCAAAAAATTTCACTAAGGGGTGAAAGGAAGGGTATATATACTTGAGGTTCATGGGAGCACTACTACAGAAACAACATTCAGTGTCACTTTTCTGGGCTTCGATTCTTTAGGAAAACCGACACCTACAATATTATACATCGGTTATTTAGGCAAACCGACGTCTATATTCAAAGACCAGCCAGACACAGGTACCACTTTGAATACAACGTCGGTTGTTAATAACAAACCGACGCCTAAAGTCGCCCACGAAATCCAATTTTCACATAAAAAAAAATTATCACTTTCAACGTCGGTTATATATATAGAAACCAACGCCTATGTGTGATGAAAATTTGCACGAAAAGTGTCACTTTCAGCGTCGGTTATCCTTTGATAACCGACGCTGAAAGTGGTTCCCGCCAAACAATTTCGTGTAAATATTGTCCAATTGGACGTCGGTTGTTTCAAACAACCGACGCTAAAGATGTTTAGGCGTCGGTTGTTTGAAACAACCGACGCTATTTGGGAACTTAATATCCTGCGATCGCCCGACTCTTCCCCTTTCTTCTGTTTCATCGCGAGCCAATTTCCCTTTTCTTCTCTACTGTCGCCCGACCACGCCGCTGATTTCTCCTCCACGAAAGCTCCTTCTTCCTCCACGACAGCGCCGCCGCGCCCCCTTCTCCGCCACCACTGCTGCTGCCTTCTTCCCCTTCTCCGCCGCACCCCCTTCTCCGCCGCCACTGCTGCTCCAGCGCCTGAGATTAGGTGCTCCAGCGCCGCCACGCCTGAGATTAGGTGCTCCTCCACCGCCGTCGCGCCGCCGCAACCATCTTCTCCAGCCTCACTGCTAGCTACTCCTCCACCGACGTCGCTGCTAGCTACTCCTCCAGCCAGAGCCACCGGAGCCTCTGCCTTCTTCCCTTTGACAAGGTTGGTCCTTCTCTACTTTTTTTCACCGATTATATTCTTGTGATAAAAATGCATTAAATGATTTGATTAGAGTTAGAATTATGTATAAATTCTAATATGTTTTTGTCCCAAATCTAATTATATTATAATGATTGTATGAACATGCATATATGTAACTATGTATTTTATTGAAATTTAAAATTATTTGTAAAGAATGACAACATACATGTATTTGTTGGCCTAGAAACCCATCTAAGATTTACTCATTAGGAGTAAATCTTGGATAGTCCCCGGTTTGGGACTGTTCTTGAACACCTAATCTCACTTAGGATGTAAGTGTGTAATGTGTATTGGGTTTTTGAGAAAATTTCGGCAGCATTTCCCCGTTTGTTCTCTAAGTACATATGTACTTAGAGAACAGCGGGGAAATGCTGCCGAAATTTTCTTGAAAACCCAATACACATTATACACTTACTAGTGAGATTAGGTGTTCAAGGATGGGATAGGTGGTACACATTTATTATATATAAGAATGACATCAAATGTGTTTGTTGGCCTAGAAACCCGTCCAAGATTGACTCATTAGGAGTAAATCTTGGATAGTCCCCGGTTTGGGACTGTTCTTGAACACCTAATCTCACTTAGGATGTAAGTGTATAATGTGTATTGGGTTTTCGAGAAAATTTCGGCATCATTTCCTCGTTTGTTCTCTAAGTACATATGTAGTTAGAGAACAGCGGGGAAATGCTGCCGAAATTTTCTTGAAAACCCAATACACATTATACACTTACTAGTGAGATTAGGTATTCAAGGATGGGATAGGTGGTACACATTTATTATATATAAGAATGACATCAAATGTGTTTGTAGGCCTAGAAACCCGTCCAAGATTGACTCATTAGGAGTAAATCTTGGATAGTCCCCGGTTTGGGACTGTTCTTGAACACCTAATCTCACTTAGGATGTAAGTGTATAATGTGTATTGGGTTTTCGAGAAAATTTCAGCAGCATTTCCCCGGTTGTTCTCTAAGTACATATGTACTTAGAGAACAGCGGGGAAATGCTGTCGAAATTTTCTCGAAAACCCAATACACATTATACACTTACTAGCGAGATTAGGTGTTCAAGGATGGGATAGGTGGTACACATTTATTATATATAAGAATGACATTAAATGTGTTTGTTGGCCTAAAAACCCGTCCAAGATTGACTCATTAGGAGTAAATCTTGGATAGTCCCCGGTTTGGGACTGTTCTGGAACCCTAATCTTTTCCTAATATATACTTGTTTCCTAATATATACTTGTTTTCTCTTTGATCATAG
Source organism: Alisma plantago-aquatica (assembly GCA_963693085.1). Lineage (NCBI taxonomy): Eukaryota > Viridiplantae > Streptophyta > Magnoliopsida > Alismatales > Alismataceae > Alisma > Alisma plantago-aquatica. The sequence goes on along the minus strand of OY856414.1, from coordinate 158,290,712 downwards.
AATGGATAGATCATGGATGTCCATTCGTAATCGTTGCACCCCAGAGTTTATATCTGGTCTTGATCAGTTTATTAGATTTTCCGAGGAACATAGGAAAAAACCTACAGATAGGTTCTACTGTCCATGTAGGCATTGCGGTAACAACTTGAAAGTCAACACTGGTGAGGAAATCAAAAGTCATGTCATGTGTAACGGGATTGTACAAGGCTATACATAATGGCACTGGCATGGAGAGATTTCAAAATTGAAACCGGTAGATGTCGATAGCAGTGCTTGGGTGGAAGAAGAAATTGCCTCCGATGATGTAAATGTGAATGAACCAGTTCCAACAGACATCGTTGATGCGATGCTGGATAGTTGTAGGGTAGATCACACCGATCCACCTCCTATCTTTAGAAACATTGTGCATGATGCTGAGATACCGTTATACACAGGCTGTGCTAAGTTTACGAAGCTTAGCGCTATGTTGAGATTGTATAAGTTGAAAGCTAACAATAGATGGAGCGACAAAAGCTTCACTTCATTGTTGACTTTGTTGAAAGAAATGCTTCCTGAAGGAAATGAGCTGCCAATCTCAACATACCAGGTAAAGAAAATGTTGTGTCCAATGGGAATGGAGACCAAGAAGATACACGCATGCCCGAATGATTGTGTATTATTTCAAAAGGACTATGTAGATTTGAAAGATTGTCCAAAATGTGGTGCGTCACGGTATAAATTGACGACTTCAGGGGAGTCCAAAACTGGTTCTCCTGCCAAGGTGTTGTGGTATCTACCTATAATATCACAGTTTCAACACTTGTTTGCAAATCCGAAAGATGCAAAGAATTTGAGGTGGCATGCAGATGTTAAGAAAAATAATGATGGGATCCTACGACATGCGTCTGATTCCCCATAATGGAAGAAGATTGATCTATTGTACCCCAAATGTGGTGAAGAAGATAGGAATCTAAGACTTGGGCTTTGTACAAATGGGATGAATCCGTACGGGACACTGAGCAGCCAACATAGCACTTGTCCAGTCATGCTTGTTATATACAATCTTCCTCCCTGGATGTGTATGAAAAATAAGTACGTTATGTTGTCGTTGTTGATATCGGGCCCTAAACAACCCGGAAATGATATCGATGTTTATCTTGAACCTTTGATTGATGACTTAAAGAAACTTTGGGCTGAAGGTGTGATGACCTATGATGCTTCAACAAGAGAGACATTTCGTTTGCACGCTATGTTGTTTTGCACTATTAATGACTTTCCATCATATGGGAATTTGTCTGGATATAGTGTCAAAGGAGCTAAAGCGTGTCCTATATGTGAAGAAAACACTGATTCAATAAGACTAAAACATGGCAGAAAGACTGTATATCTTGGTCATCAAAGGTTTCTTTCAAAATTCCATCCGTATCGTAGGAAGTGCAAAGCATTCAATGGATGGAATGATGAACGGAGTGCACCTAAACCTATACCAGGGGATGTTGTTTATGAAAGAGTAAAAGACATTGTCAATGAATTTGGTAAGAAATCACAATGTAGTATGGCCACACAGAGTGACAATTCTTCATTCAAGAAGAAGTCAATATTTTGGGATCTTCCTTATTGGAGTTCTTTGACAGTCAGGCATTGTATCGATGTAATGCACGTTGAGAAAAATGTCTGTGATAGCATCATTGGTACTCTGTTAAATATACCAGGTAAGACTAAAGATGGGATAAAATCCAGACTGGACCTACATGAAATGGGAATAAGGTCAGAATTAATAGAATTACGTGAAATGGGTAATAAAAGAACATACTTACCTCTCGCTTGTTACACGTTGTCTAGAAAGGAGAAGAAAACCTTTTGTGAATGCTTGGTAAATGTTAAGGTGCCACATGGTTACTCATCCAACATCTGTAGATTGGTATCAATGAAAGATATGAAGTTGATAGGTCTTAAATCTCATGATTGTCACACTCTAATGCAAAAAATATTTCCCATGGCAATTCGATCTATATTGCCGAAGCATGTAAGGTTTGCAATTACCAGACTTTGTTTCTTTTTCAACAGTCTATGCAGCAAAGTTATTGACCCTGATACTCTCGATAATTTGCAAAGAGAAGTGGTTATTACCATATGTCAGCTTGAGATGTATTTCCCTCCGTCGTTCTTTGATATCATTGTACATCTTGTTGTCCACTTGACTAGGGAAGTGAAAATGTTGGGACCAGTTTTCTTGCATTGGATGTATCCCTTTGAACGATACATGAGCATTTTTAAAGGTGATGTTCAAAACTGTTATCGGCCTGAAGGGAGTATTATTGAAGGTTATGTGGCGAGAGAGGTTATGGATTTTGGCAATGACTTTCTCAGTGGTAATGACACTCCTGATAATGACAAGAATATTGAGGAGGGAAAAGGAATTTTGGGATCACGGCTGAAAGTAATCAGCCGTGAGCAGTTGGAACAAGCTCACTTGTATATTTTACACAATATGGACAAAGTGAGTGTTTATATCGAGGAACATACCAATTTCATAAAGAGACAACATCCTCGAGCAAGTTCAATGTGGCTTGCTAGAGAGCATAATAAGACTTTTACTAAGTGGTTTGAAGATAAAGTCTTACATCAACTATCTCAAACACCAAATGATATTACAGAAACTATCAAATGCCTCGCCTTTAAACCAAAACCGAATGTTATGTCTTATGAAGGGTTTGACATTAATGGATTCACATATTACACAAAGTGCCAAGATGATAAGAGTGTCGTCCAAAATAGTGGGGTCACTCTTCAAGCGCCGACTATGTACTTTGCAAGTGCAAAGGATAAGAGTCCACGTGAAGCTAAAATGTCATATTACGGTGTCATTGAAGACATTTGGGAGTTTGAGTACATAGATTTCAAAATTCCGCTCTTTAAATGTAATTGGGTTGATAACACCAAAGGAGTTATAGTGGATGAATTGGGTTTCACTTTGGTCAACTTTGAAAAGATTGGCGAGAAGGGTGAACCATTCATATTGGCATCACAGGCGAAATAAATATTCTATATCGATGATCCTGCAAATGATAAATGGTCGGTTGTTCTTCATGGTAAAAGATAGTTCATTGAAGATCCTATAGATGAAGAAGAGTACTATGATAAGTATGATGACTCCAGTCCATTCTCAGTTGGGTTGCCAACTCCACAAAATATTGAAGCTAATGATGACTTATATGTGCGCGGAGATCACAATGAAGGATTGTTAATTGATAAAAGATCACAATTTTACAGACATGTATGTTTATACAAATGTTAAATGTTTGCCTTTTTCTAGTTAATACAAATGCTAAATGTTTGCCTTTTTCTAGTTAATACAAATGCTAAACGTTTGCCTTTTTAATGACATTTTCAGATGGCTGACCATGATGAGCATGATGTCCATGATGAGCATGAAGTCCATGATGAGCATGCTGTCCATGACGAGCATGGAGAGGATACCAATGTAAGTTCTAAAAACATATCCTGTATTTCTATAAAATTCATTATCTTCTAGTTATGTCATATATCCTATATTTCTATATTGGGCTAATTCAGTGTGTTTATATTTGTCAAATTTTAGGTTGATGATGCACATGTACCCACTGAAGAACTGGAGCAACTTGATGAACATCACCAAACACTTAACAAGAAAAGGGGCATCACTCTGTTGAAGAAGTTAATAGCGCTAAGTGGCAGTGGATCCAAATTGGTTGTGGAGTTTGATAATAGAGGAAATGCAATTGGAGTGAACCGCAATAATTTTGTAAACTATCTTGGGTGTACCACTCGGAGCCATTGTGGTGTTAAGTATGATAATTGGCATAAAGTTCCTCAGGGGAAAAAGACTTGATATGGAAGGATTTATGCGTGAGTTATTATTATTTGCAATTCTATTTTGTAGATTACAAATTCTATTATTTGCAATTCTATTTTGGATACTAGTTAATAACATTTCTATTTTACAGAATCTGTTTGCATTGGATGAGAAGTTGCATCGTAAAAGTGTGATGCAACACGCTGGAAAGATGCTTAGGAATTATAGGACAAATCTGAATAGAGAATACATAAAAGAGGGTGATAAGAAGAAGAAGTCAGCCCTTGAACAATGGAACTTCTTGGACAAAGAAGATTGGCACAATTTTGTTGTTTCAAGAAAATATGAAGAATTCAAGGTATTAGGCGTCACTCCCAATTTAATTAATATACATTGTATTCATCTATTCAAGATTAACATTTAGTGCTACTAACCAAATCATTAATGTGCATACTAACTAGGCCCTCAGTGACGCACAAAAAGCAAGGCGTGCACTGAATGTGCATGACCACACTATGGGTCCAAAAGGCTATGCAAGCGTTCGCCAAAGACTACAGGCGGAGTCTGCGGCTACTCAGGAGTCTGCTCCTACTCAGGAGTCTGCCACACCCATGCCTCGCCATGATATCTGGATAGCTGGGAGGCAAAACAAGAAGGGTGAAATAAAGAAGCCCGTAACTGCTGAGGCGGTTGCGAAAATGGTAAAATACAACTCTTAGAGCAATCGTTTGAATATTGATTATTTGTGGTGTTAACTTACCATTTTCTGTTGATGGTGATTAGCGGGAGCTGCACGAGCAGAGGAAACAAGGCACGTTCATCCCTTAGGGCACAAGGGATGAATTGACAGTTGCTCTGGGTAACCCAGAGCATCCTGGACGTGTTAGGGGTGCAAGCGCTGGTGTGGGCATCAAAGCATTCTTTGGGCCATCCCAGCGCAAACCCAGAGCGGGACTTTCTCAAGAAGAGGTAACCTATTCTTTTTTTAGAATGTTACTGCAAAAGGAAATTCAATAATAAGAAGCTAATGTTTCTTTTATCCATGTATAGGAGAATAAGAGAGTCGAGGATATAGTTGCTAAGAAGGTCAACGATGTAGTTGCTGAGAAGGTCAAGGAAGAATTGCTACGGTGGCAGGCATCTCAGGCTTCCAATCAGCCTATGATGACCCACTCTTCTCCTGATGCACAGACTGTGAGTAATCCTGGAGACCCATCGCCTAACACGTATGCTATAAGTATTGTTTATCACATTGTAGCTAGTCTTTTCAAGATGATATGTTTTCAAGATGATATGTATATATGTATAACATTCTTTACGTAAATTTGTAGGCATTGAAGCCATGCCGCTTAAGAATGCAAGACTATGTTGTTGCAGAGGCGCAGGCTTAGCAGTCCCTTCCTGGGGCAACAATTCATGGGACTCCAATGCCGCATGGCTACATTCCTGTGAGCCCGATATGTGTATTACCAGATTGGAGGGAAGTTGCGTTTCCATATGCCCACCCAGATATTGATACACTTGGTGAGGCAGAAGGTGGGGTCATATTGTGGCCCAAAGCAGATGTCGTCTACACTATTGAAATTGTAAGATAAATTTACATTGATTTAGACTGTTAATGTGTATATATGAGGTCAACTGATCTGAAATTATATATACATGTTAAAAAGAAGACACCAGGAGCACCTAGGCCTCCACCTCCACTTCCCGCATTACCAAGTTGGGTTCCAACTGACCTAACATACCCGTTAGGTCCTGTTTGTAGGGGAATGGCATGTTGGCTACAGGCACATAATATACATTGCCCTATAATTGTTTCTTTAGATGCAGATTATGCAGGTCAATCATACGATAGCTCTTTATTTATACAAGATATTATTGAGCTGTTTATGTATGCTTGGCTGAATACATCAATGATAGAGACATGGATAAGGTGAGATCTTATTTATACATCCATATACCTTGTGTAAGATCCGGTGATCTGGTGTTTTATATATATTAATGCATACGTAATACATGTTTTGCAGCTACTTAGTCGAAGATCAATGCAAACAATTTGCATTTGATCATGTGGGATTTTTGATTCCATCATTGATTAGTATGGTGGCTAAAGACCCTGATAGTGTTCAACAATACTATATAGATGCTTTTACAATTTTTGGTCAGCAAAAGAAGACAATAATAATAGCTCCATTCAATGTCAAGTAAGTTTACTTTATTTATAATTTGGACTTAAGAAAATTCCATTTTTATTGTGCATTTTGAGTTATTAATTGTTAACTTTTTACCTCTAGCGGTAGACATTGGGAGTTACTAGTTATTGTCCCCGGGACGTTCACTGTTCATTATCTAGATCCCGCAGGAAGTACATTAAACACTAAAATTGGACACGTAATGAGAATGCCATAATTCTGGTGAGAAATATTTCATTTTTGTATCTGTTTACATCTGTTATTACATTACTATTTACTTATGCAATTTACTGTGTTATATTAACATGTAGGGGTTTAGATGCATTCAAAAAGGCTGGAGGAACAGTCCCAAGGAAAAAAAACCAGCCAATAAATTGGCAGAACGTACAAGTAAGTTCCCGACTCCAATGTATATATTATTGATGTGAATTGTGCTTAGTTGTATTATTTTGTATGTTTCAATTTATAGTGCGCTACACAAGACAATGGCTGGGCATGCGCATACTATGTGATGCGATTTATGCAGATGATTATCAAACATGCCACATTGGACATCGATACCATACATGAGGTATTATATATAGTCTCATTAGTTAGTATGAAATATATCAATCTTATTTTTATATTATTACTTATATATACATCATTCTCTTTGCAGGTGTTTAAAACTGACCACACTATAGGTAAATGCTTAAAAATATACATGCTCCATATACGATGGAAGCATTAAATGAAATAAGAGAAGAATGGGCAAAAGCCATACAAGCAGTGGCAATTGTAAGATATAATTGGGATGTTGATAGCGATACTGAATGATAGTTTGTAAATGAATATTTCTGAATGTTAATACGTGTATTTGAATGTTTCTATATGTGTGAATGTGAGAATTGAATTGATGTCTGAATGTATCTAATTGTGTGAATTTTTTTTGTTAATTTTGTAGGTTTGTGGCCTGTTTGTAGGCTGATATCAATGGATGTCGTAAACCTACAGTTCAGAAAACTGAACTGTAGGTTCTCATCCTGCTAACCAGCCACAGCAGGCCTGCAAACTGATATGAAAAAAAAATAGGTATAGGCGTCGGTTATTTATAGAAAACCATCAGCAAAGACCTACATCGTCGGTTTTTTGAACAAAACCGACGCCTAATGTGGCCACGGCCATACTGGAAATGGCATCGGCTGTTAGTGTAAAACCGACACCTATAATACATATAGCGTCGGTTGTTTAGTTGATCACCGACGCCAAATGTGTCACGCCACAGAAAACAGCGTCATCTAGGACACTTTCTGCGTCGGTTACCAATTAAACACCGACACTATATTCCATATAGGTGTCAGTCTTTTAGTAGATAACCGACGCAGAATGTGTCCTAGATGACGCCGTTTTCTGTGGCACGAACCCTTTTGGCGTCGGTTTTCTATAAACAACCGACGCCTGGACGTTAAATAGGCGTCGGTTAAAAAACCAACTCCGAAGTGTTCGACCTTTAGCGGCGCCCACATAGGCGTCGCTCGGAAACTGACGCCAAAGGGGGTTAAACAACCGACGCTAAAAGGCATTTCTGTAGTAGTGGAGAAAGTGTAAGAGGTGTCATCACCATACTACTAGTAGGTGCCACATGACCATGCATGGATTGTCACATGTACTTGCATGCATTCCATATTTATCTTGCCATGCAAAATAAAAATTTGAGGATAATGCATGGGATAAGGGTCGACCCCCTTTGGTTATCTTCTAGGACAAGCCATTTCCACTCACATTATTATATTCACAATTCAATGCAACCTTTCCCAAGGAAAGTTGCAAGCCAATATCCATTACTTTATTGAGGTGATTAGTTCGTTTTTGAAAAGGAAAAGAGTTAAAAACACGATATGGGGGTATCCTCTTTGGCTCCTCGGCCGATAGGGACTCCCATTTAACACTACAACCCGATATACTCAATACAAGCTCAAATTAGGGTTTCCATTCAACCCATTTCTTGGTCTTTTCATCACCAAGAATACTACCACTCATAAATGATTCAAACATAGTGTATAATTATTTATCTCTCCTCTAAATAATACATAGAGGAAGTAGGGACACTCTAGAGGTGGTAATTTTCATATCAACCCTACATTTTGGGTAAATTACAATTTGTATCAAAATTGGTACACAAGGCACTAACATTATTCAAACAAGTTCAAACTTAGAATTTAGGCTTTCTAAAAGCCACAAATTAGCATCATTCTATTTCCTATGATGCTAAAACACTCAAGGCACGTTCAAAATGTGACATATTGCAATACAACCCCTCATCTTGGGTAAATTGCACTTTGGTCCAAAATAAAGGAACATTGCTCAAACAACATTCAATCAGGACCAAACTTGGAACATAAGTGTGTCACATGATAAAAAACACCTTAGAGGATTATATTAAAGTTCTAAGCAACTTACTTAGCCAAAACAAATAGGGTTACCTCATAACCCAGGTCAGGGTCATTATAGGGGTGATCCTGCCTCCTTACAATTCTCATATGTCTTGGAGTTCCTCTTCAAAGACCCTCATATTTCTCTTCCATTTTTGTCAAGAAGTGCTCCCATACCCTTCCAGTAAGCTTCAATTTGGTTATCTCTCCCTTCTTGGCATGACTGCCATAATTTTGAAGTTTCCATTCATTTGATTATGTAGAGAATTGTTGTTCAATTTGTTTATTTTGATTTGATTAGATGCTGAGAGAAGCCTGAGGTTGAGAATTTGATGCCTCCACCTTATTTCTTGTGTCTTCATCAAGCATGGTTTTTGCTAAAAGATTTGTTAATTTTGATTAGGCTTATTGTTTTGTTTATTTTGACTAGACGTTGAAAGCAGAAAGTTGTTGTTCGTTAATACTATCCTAGCTGTATCTAAACATAGTGTGGGAAAGTAAATGTCCTTTCTTCTGCATGTACCTTCCCATCCATTTCTTTCTTTCATCCCATGTTAGTACTTTCAAATAAACCAAACATGGCCTTAATACTCCCTACCTGACCTTATTATTGACTTAGGGCTCTACCCTTCCTAAGGGCTTCTTTGAGATGTCACAACTTCAACCATTTTCAAGCACCTTATTTTCATATGTAGTTCTTTAAACCGGATTTCCTCCATCTCTTATGATGCTCATTATTCACTTTGTATCCCCTCATTGGACTCATGGCTACATTTCTATCCCCAACTCGGTCTCCTATTTCCACTTTCGTAGTGACTTTTTCTCATGTCCCTCAAAGACGGTACACTTGGATTCAAATAATCATACTCAATATATGTGCTCTCCTATTTTATATCCTTAATTATCAACCCTTTAGGTGACAACTAAGGTTTTCTCAGTCTTTAAATTGAGTTAGTCAACTTACCGTTATAGGGAAGGTCCTAACCTAGGGTGCCTTCATGGCTCATAAGAGGAAGTTAGGCTCTGTAGAGACAACCTGACCACAAGGTCTAAGGTTTTGCCTCCCCCATAGGTCATCTTCCCACTCTTGGGTTGACCCGCCCCGGGTTGGCACACTAGCCCTAAAGGTTTTAGATTTTCATCTTTATTTATTGTTTTTATTATAACTTGTCAACCCATTTTTACTCAACCTCTAGGATACCCCTTTTAGGGTCTTGTCCCTGCAGTGGACGTTAGGCCACCTTCTTGATTCCATATCAATCTTCCCCTATTCCAGCGGATGACATGTGATGTCTTCCCCTATCTAGACAGATGACCTTTGATGTTTTCCCCTATTCAGGAGGATAACCTTTGATGTCTTCTCCTATTTATGTGGATGACCTTTGATGATTCTCTTTCCCGTGGTCTTAATCATCATTATTTCATACATCTAGAGGTGGTATGAGGGGTTCGAGAAAGTTATATTCATATTTTGATTTACATATATAACCATTGGTTACTTATATTTCTCAAAACTTTTCTCATTAATGCCTTGTTCCACATGTACATATACATGGAAGACTAAGTCACCTAACTTTTTACTTATTTTTTTTCTTAACCATAATATGTTGAACATACGATTTATATTATAACTTCTTAACCTTTATTTGCCCAATCTCTATGGTATACCCACTCACTGGGGGTATTCATACTCACTCACTAGACGTATTCTCAATGATCTACCCACTCTTTGGGGGTGATCCCCATCTATACCCATTCACTGGGGGTGTCCATAATATCATACTCACTCGTTGGGAGTATTTCAATGGAATACCCGCTCGCTGGGAGTAGCATACCCACTCACTAGGGTTATTCTTTATCCATCCCTTCTTCTAGTGATATCATTAGTGTGATGAACAAGTTATATCCATGTTTTCTTTTTCAGTGTAACCCTTGGTTGTTTTATATTTCACATATATATTCAAATCTTTTCCGCACACATCATGCATAAATTTCTCTACATTCATATATGGAGAACTATATCACCTAGACTTATTTACAATTTTCTTAATTCTCACCACTCTTATCCTAAAGTTGGAGCTGGTATTATAGCCAATAGAGTTGTGGAATATCATGTCAAAAGTCTTTGATTTTTTTTATCGTGGATTGTTGTCATCTAGGTACATTTTGTTGATATTTCTACCATTTGATATTGTAATATGCCTTGGAAATGTCTACTCGCAGACAGTGAATAGTTAACATCCCCTTTGTAGTGGACAAACTATTAAAGAATATGAGATATGTGAGCACTAATTGATTTATATGCAAGGATATTTAAACCAATCCATAATCAAAGTTTGTCATGAGAATATAAACTATTAATCAGTGAACAACAATTATTGTTACTTTCACATGCTTATCCAGTGGGTCTATGTGTGTCTTTGGCTTCAACTTACTAACATGTCGCTAGATAAGTAATCCACCTAGAAAATAGATGCATGAAGAATAAATAAGGAGCTTCAAACTTTCAATATCTAAGCCTTGGTGTTCTTGCATCAGCAAATGTATTAGTGATGAATCGAATACAAGAACAATAATATTGATTGAAGTATCAATCTTTATTTCCTATTTTCATCATGCACACTTGAAATTGCTTCCATCAACATCCAACCTCGAAGCTGACTGTGTGTCTTTATAGAGAATACACTTCATTGCAAATATCTTTTCCAACATTATAATATGTTTGTATGTTTTGAATAGAGTTGTTCTACATGTGTTCATAAAAAAAACATTTTTGTTTGTTATGACTGCAAGCCATGTTACATAAGAAAAAGTTTTCTAAACCATGACAACAAGTGTAAAATATAAAAAATGGACTTTGATAAAAAACATTTCTGGAATGTAAGCTTCGCTCTTATTTTTCTATATACTCACATTACCTTTGCATTTTTACTTGTGGCTGTCATATTTCAGTTGTAATGTCTTTCATTTTTTGTATTTGATCACAAAACATATGCTACTTAACTTATGTCAGCATTATGATAACTATCTACATTTCAATTGTTCCACGCAGATTGATATACATATGTTGGTTTGCATTTCACTTGTCTCGCACATGCTGATAGATATGTTCGTCTATCTTATAGGAGGTGTCTATATAATGGTGAATAAAAGAATATGACGTAGGTATAAAAGAACAAAATAGAAACATGATTTGCTACCCATGTTGTTTCATTTTTGGTTGTAACTTAACAAGCATTTTTTTCATTGCAAAATGTTTGATTAGAATTTCCTAATATATGATGTACACATTTATAGTGCAATTTCTATAGTACTACAAATTTGTACATATGACGGATTGTATAGAATCACACTTTATTAGCATAAATGGAATGGAGACTCACCACTATTTTTTACAATAAAAATAATGACTCCATATACGAAGAGTCCACTGGATTTTAATTTTCTGTTGAAAATATTTATGTTACGGAGTTTTGTCAACACATGCAATGAACGTATGTTATCTACAATAGTCCTTAAGTTTGTTATTACGTAAAGATTTTATCATTAGGTTAGATGTGTGTTCCAACCGGTGAGCGTGAAACAACTGCATACATTTTGTTTCAAATATTAGATTTTCTAATGTTCCCTCCGTTATGACAAGTTGAATAAAAATATTGAAATTTCTTAGACATCACTTACTGATAAAAAAAAATTCTTAGGCATCTAGGAGTATTCTTGAACAATTTATACAGTTCACGAATGCGACAGCCAACAAAAACTAAACTTATTGGTGATCATAAATCATTGTTCTTCAATGTGATTGAATGTCATAGATGCATTTATAAACTTAATTTATTGTATGGTGTGATATTTTTCTAGAATTTTTTTTATAAATATGTTTGATTAGAATTTCCTAATATATGTTGTACACATTTATATTGTAGTTTCTATAGTACTATAAATTTGGACATATGATGGATTGTATAAAATCACACTTTATTAGCATAAATAGAATGGAGACCATGTGGGTAGTAGAAACCTTATGAATTTACCAACCACACATAGACCAAGGATAAGAGAATTATACGTAAACACATTCAAAGATACCATTTTGTAATCTAATAACCCTGAAGTAATTACTCTATCATACATAACAACGGGGATACTATTTCACTATTGTCTATTCTCTTAAACACTCGCCAAGATATTCAGTAACAAGTCATTTTTTTACGAGAATACATTTTTTAACATTCAAAAAGTTAAGCAAACACAAGAGCCTCACATAACCAGAGTGCATCAGAACCTCCATAACACAGGATCAAAAAAATTCAAGAGTATTTTCATCGAGTAGTTGTGGTAGGAGGGCAAATGAAATCGGATAATATTTTTTACTTCCTATCTTCTAATTTGATTTCAATACCCTTTCTGTAACAAATTCCCTGCAAACAACCGTTGTTGTTCTTCTCTACACATGGCTACAGAGTAACGTAAAGGAGACCCAACAAAATAGAAAAAAAAAACAATTTCAAGGTGGCGGCAATCACCACAGGTGCCTCCTTCACATCCTTCCTGCATTTGCTTCCTCGTTGGCAGAGTGTCACCCGCAACAGCTGCTCTATGCTTATGTGAAAATTTGAATTAAATTGAAATATTAACATCAAAATTATTCATTTCAAATAGAAAAAAGACAAAAATCTGTAATCCAAAGTCTGAGTTGAGGTGTGGGTGAAGGAAGATGTGGTAGCTTAACGAGGACATAATATGTATTATACATTTGATCCATCGAGTAAGGTTCATCCATCTGCTGATCTGCAGAACTGAATATCAATCTAGCTCTAGGCGGCCACATGCAATGCTGCAGAATAGCGACAGAAACAACCCCTGCCTTGTCTACCCCAGTCTCCCCAATTATCTCAGGTACCACTACTTCAGAAACCACAGAAACCACGGCCTGTGGCATCTACCAAGGACGCCAGTCTCCCACTAGTCCTCAACCTACCAAGGCAGTCAACACCATAAACCCCCCATCACCAGAGCTAGTGCTCAAAACATTACACGGCTGTGTGGCACCTACGACAGCAAGGTATACCGTTCACATCGGTGAAGGGAACTTGTTTCAACGATGGGGGTTGTGCTCCTGCTAGACGATCTAGCAATTCCGCCATGGTGTGCCTAGTAGTTGTCTGTATCAGAAGGTCTAGTAAGTCGTGACAATTAGTAGAGCAACGGGTGGTCACTGGAAAAGACATCTCTTTCGCCGCTAGCCTTAGTAATGAAATTGCGGCCAACAGTACACCTCCTTCAGATATTCAGCGGTTATGCCGAAGCAAAAGCTAGCAGCAGAGGTCGAGTCTGGGTAGGTCACAGTATGGAACACATCCATTGCAGCAATAGGAGGTCGTGGCAGTCGTGAAGCGGAAACCAGACGCTATGCACATATATATATTGCAGAGATGGAGGGGTTGTCCGTAGGATCCGAGAGGAGAAGTACTTGCAAGTAGATTGGAGTGGACATGAGAGGGCAAGGATCGTCGAAGAAAGACACTTTAAGGGTTAATTTTTGGTTCTGCGTAATTGCAAGACACATGAGGAATCAGAAAACAGGAAATGAAAAACATAAGATTAAACTACCTGCCAATTGTTTGGTTGGGTGTATCTTCGGTTGAACATTTCTATACGTTTTTATTTGGTTGTGTACTTTACAATTGTGCTGCAACATATTTTCAGTCAGTCAGTCTTCTCACCTGACCGTATACCTGATATATACCTGGACGACGGAAAGTCAACCGCGCCCCATTTCAGGAGGTTTGTTTTCCCAGAAATGGTAATGGAACGAAAACGAATCTGTAATTGAATTTCCACGATGAAACGAACCTAGTACCAAACTTCGGAAAGGAAACTCAACCTGCAAGCGTGGGTTGATTTTCTGCCCAACCAAACATGCACTAAATCACGTGTACCGGGTAGAATCAAAATATCCTTAGGGACAAAGAATGAATGGTGTATATATATATATATATATATATATATATATATATATATATATATATATATATATATATATATATATATATATATATATATATATAGTCAGACTAGAATACACTCGAGTGTATCTGGAGTGGAATACACTCAAGTAGTTTTTCATGATACAATATTTTTTTTGGAAATATAATCCATTGATTTCTTAAACTTAAACATCCCGTGAACAACTTATACGTAGGGCTGTCAATGGGGAGGGTATGGGGAGGGTAAGGTCTTACCCTTACCCTTACCCTCTTTGGGTAGCGGGTAAGGGTAAGGGTAATTATCCTTCTCAGCAATTCCCTTACCCTCCCCTTACCCTTACCCTCTTCTCTACAGGGTAAACGGGGAGGGTAAAGGGTAAACGGGTAATTTTGATAAAAAAGAATTTTATACACATTGTGTGTTGATTTTTAATAATTTTATAACTAATTTATTGATAAAAACATATAAAACATTATATCCAATTCAAAATCATATGTTTCTCCATGTAAAGTTAAGTCAATTCACACAATAACAATTTTTTATGCATAAATTATTTTTTTTCCTTTGCATAATATGCATAACAAATAAGTATTTCACCGACACCTCATTTTCCGTAAGATATATATGTTTTCCTCTCAACAAGAAAGTATTACAAGCACAACACCAAGTCATTTTCCAATCATAGAATAAAGTATTAGGGTTAAACATTTACATACAAACCCCTTTAGAATATTTATATTTGTGTAACATTTATATCATGTGCGGGTAAAAGGGTAAAAGGGTATGGATAATGTCTATACCTTACCCTCCCCTTATAGTATAGCGGGGAAACGGGGAACGGGTAAACGGATAAAGGGTAATAAAAATCTTTACCCTTACCCTTACCCTCCAGGGTATGGGTAAGGGTAAACGGATAATACCCTCCCCATTGACAGCCCTACTTATACGCAAAATTTGAGCACATTTGGATATGTATAACTCATGTTATGAAGACCGCAAAAAATATGCATTTCAAATTAGTTTTGCGCGTCGATTTTGTTGCCCTTGGATGAGTGACTTACACTCATCCAAATGAGCTCAAATTTTGTATGTAACCTAGTTATAGTATGACGGTGAATATCAACGGTTTACATTTTGCAAAAAAATAGTCTTGATATGCAAACACACTTGAGTGTATTCGTGCGATCCGTACACTCGAGTGTATTCTAACCTGACTCTCTCTCTCTCTATATATATATACATAGAGAGAGAGGTTACGATACACTTGAGTGTATTCTGCCTCCAATACAGTTTTAAGCAATTGGATCATCTAATCACATGGGTTACAGTAGAAACGTTCTCGGGACCTGTTAGTTTCCGTAACCCAGCCGTGAGTGGTAGACCCCACCCACGTTTCCTCTCACTTCCCAACTATCTCTCGCCTCGTCTCCCTTTCCCGAGCTCTCTCTCCCCCCCTGCACTCTCTCCCCTCTGCCCTCTTTCTCAGGCACGCGGAGAACGGCCGGCGACCAGCTGTGAGCAGCCTGCCAACAGCGCGTTTGTCGACCTTCACACGGAAGAGGACACCTGTAAGGAACCGGACCACTGGAACTCTGGCGATCTCCTCACACAGTAGACGTCGGACCTCCACCACCAGAGCGTCGGACCTCCACCACCAGAGCATCCATCTCCTCGACTGGACCACCACTGCTAGACCATCGCTCTCCTCACTGGGAAGCAGACTCCTATAAGCCATTGGAACTCCTTTGCTCTCCTCGCACAGCTGGCAACTCCTGCAGACACCGGACCTCTACCCCACCAGACCTCCGCCCCTCTTTGTCAGAACGACCGACAACCAACAATCAGCAATCTCAGGACTCCAATAGGCAAACTCCGACGATCTCAGGACTCCAGGAGGACCTCTTTAGCTCTGGCCTCTTGCCCCTCACTGCTCCAGTAGGCTACATCCTCATTTGCAGAATAATCGGTTCCTGGATCTTTGCACTGCAATATATTTAGCTCCTGAATCAGCATACGATCTTCTCAGCCTTCTCTCGTATATTTTATTTTCTCCAGACATAGCAACTAGATCCTCTAGTTTAGGTGTGATATATTGTATTTACTGTCGGTTGATTATCTACATTATTAACACTACTTTACATCATTTTTTGTTAGAAAAATATGATTAAACTAGATATCATTTTTCTGATGAACATTTTTTTCTTATTTAAGGTATGCAAGGTTACATTCCAATTTTTTTCAGATATGGAAGGGACTAGCACCAAAAAACAACCCCTGCATGGTTAGATCTCCTTTTCCTCTTATCAATGTTGTCTCGTTTGTTCTTTAAGAAATTTCGTCTTATTATTTGAAAGTCTAAAAATAAGGGAATGATTATATTTTTTAGATATGGATTTTAGTCACGATGTTGACGACATGGCTGGAATAGATTGGTTGGATTATGTAGCAGATGAAAATGAAAACCTACCAGAAGAAAATGTAGTCATTTCAGAGGATGAATGTGTTGAAATACAATCAGAACCAGAACCTTTTATTGGTATGCAATTTGGTAGTACAGATGAAGTAGAGGATTTTTATAATAAATATGCATATCGTATTGGTTTCAACATAAGGAAGGGTAATCACTATGTCTCAACAAAAACAAAAGAAGTCACAAGTAGGGTATTCATGTGCTTCAAGGAAGGATTACATAAACCAAAGATGAAGGAAGACAATGGTCATAGGGGCACCCCAAAAAAAGATGTCATTTCCAATCAAACGGGATGCAAGACACAAATGCGAGTCAAGCTAGAGGAGGACACAAAGTGAGTGGTTACTAGCTTTGAAAAAGAGCACAACCATGATCTTACTAGTAGTCCATCTAAGAAGAGGTTTCACTGCTCACACCGTCGCATGTCTTGTGAGGTACATGATTTGATTCACACAATGCATGATCAAAATATTTCTACTGCACAGATAATGTCACTTATTGCAAGCCAACAAGGAGGAATCCACAACGTCACATTCATAAGAAAAGATCTAAGTAACACACTTGTTTCTTTGAGAAGGAGATACATAGGTGTTGATGTAGCAACCACACTAGAGCATTTCAGAAAGCTGCAAGCAATTAATCCTGTATTCTTTTACTCCGTGTTAATGATAATGAGGGAGGTACACGTAATATCTTCTGGGTAGATGCAAGATCAAGAATGACATATCAAACGTTTAGAGATGTGATTACATTTGACACAACTTACATGACTAATATATATAATATGCTGTTTGCACCTTTTATTGCGGTGAATCATCATAGGCAATCTACTTTGTTTGGTTGTGCTTTATTACGAGATGAGACTGTTGAGTCTTTTGTTTGGGTTTTTAAAACATTTCTGGAGGCAATGTATGGAAAGCATCCCAAATCAATTTTAACGGATCAAGACCCTACAATGAAGAAGGCAATCCATATTGTATTTTGTAATGCAGTACATCGATGTTGCCAATGGCATGTAATGAGAAAATCACATGAACATCTAGGTTTGATTTATGGGACTATTGTCGGGTTCATTGAAGAGTTCCAATCTTGCATAAATCACCCTACCACCATTGATGAGTTTGAGGAAAGACGAAAGAAGATGATAATGTCATACAATTTGAGTGACAACACTAATCTAACCTTGTTGTGGAATATCAGAGAGCAGTGGATACCTGTATACTTTAGAGACACCTTTTTTGCCAACATGTCTACAACACAACGAAGTGAAAGCATGAATGCGATATTTAAAGATCAAGTAAACAATCACTTACCATTGTTTAAATTTGTCCAAGCATTTGTGTGATGCCCCGATCCCATGATTTACCACCAACCATGAGATTAGGGCATGAATTGAGGATTTAACGTAATACAACGATCACCCTTAACTTTTTCCTTTCTTAATCACTTAGAAGTACCCTAAATGAAAATATTATAATTTGGATTAAACTGAAATCTTACTAAACTTGTGGAAGCAACTACTATTTACCTTACTAGGTAGGTAAAATAGAATTTACACAATATATTACATCTTGCATGTGGAATATAGAGTACAATAGATAATTTAAATCTAAAGTACTTATTACTTTACATTCTCTCTCTACCATACTGCATGCCCAAGGACTGAGGGGAAAGGACTAAGAGACTTCTAATATAACTACAACTACCTTCTAAGAGCCTGGATGATAAGATCCTTCAGATTCCTCATACTGACATTGACTTGAAAAATGTTTCAGTAGGTTGGTGAGCTACTGGCTCAGTGAATAGAATTTCACCCAACCATCATAGATAACTCATTTATGTTTATTAAACTAAAATAAAATACGGGAATCACTACACAGAGAAGATATAACAATTTCAATTATATATAACAGGAAAATGCCAACATTATATTAAAAGAACAACTACAACAAACTATACTCAAATCTTACTTAAGAAACTCTGTAAACCTAGAATATTATATTTTAACTTATGCTCTGGTCATATGCATTGTACTCTGCATATGAAGACTTGTAGCGAACTACGATCTCACCGTACAAGACTTAGCTGACACCCCGAGATAGCTAAGTCTGACTACTCTCTGGTCTGCAATAGGAAAAATGGCACTCTGGCCTCGGCACACCTGTGGGCCGTAAAACTGGACTCCTCCTCTAACCTGAGCACATAGGCGGAGAGTCAAGCCACCTATTGGATTTTCTGTACTCTAGTGCCACCAGGCCCTCTGGTTGATGTTGGACACTACATTCTGTAATTTAAGGAGACTTCCACTAGGGCTTTGTCCCCCGTACCACCTGTTAGTACGATCTGACCCCCGTATACTGGACACTGCCAGGGTTAGGTCATTTCACCCCTAAGGCGCATACCTCACATAGGGGTTCTATAATGTTCAGGGCCCCTAAGTCTATTATTTTATTATTCCTAGAAAGCTCTTACTATATTTTGCTTTTCTCTTATTCATACTTTGACTCTGGTATCTCTATGGTACCACATCTATTCAATTGAAGTTTATAATGCAACATGTACATCATTCTAAACTTGGCAGAGCAGTATATTTAAAACATTGTAATTTATTTATAAAATCAACATTATAATGCTTGCAGGCAGACTAACATTCTTAAACAAATAGATTACATGTCCACTTGACATTTATACACTAAATTCATGCAATTGAACCTCTTATTTCTGTTCAAATCGTCAAATCAGGTATGTGGTTAATTATGAATAACCGCCTTAGTTTCTCGAGGATTTTCTGAATGTTTCCTCACATTGAATGCAAATTATCAGTTTGGATGTTCATATTTGAAAATCATAAAGTCACTATGATTATCACATTAATAATATAAGTATGGATTCTCGCACCTACATGCCACCCTGATGGATGATGCCAAAGGTCAGGCCCAGATGAGTAGACCAATGGACACCTTGAGTGGTGACCTCAGGCACCAAGCTCGGGAATGAGAAGGTGGCCTATGATATTGCATGACTAGAGGGCAACATGAGTGGTGACCCCAGGCACCAAGCTCGGGATTGAGAAGGTGGCCTTAAGTCATTAGCAAAGGAAACCCTAAGGTGGGTATGCCAGGGTTAGGGCAAAAGCGGTGGAGAATGTCATACTAGAAAATGTAAATTGGCTGGTTAATTAATTTGATTGTGATTATTAAATTGTTAGCCATATTTGCAAGATTTTGGTTGTTCCCACATACCAGTATATTTCGATATACTGACCGACGTTTTGTTTGTCGGTGTTTTAGGAACAACAATGGAAAGAACAAACAGTAAAGTGACACATTGTGGAACTAAGAAATAAAGTACAAGGAGGATTAGATAGAATAATTCAAGCTATGGATAGATAGATTTCAAAAGTTTTCAAAGGAATTAAAGTTTGAATTTTATACCAAATTCCAGTTAGTTAGTATAATTTCTTAATTATTATTGATTATTTGTCGAACCTTTGATCCTGTTAATTGAATAACGGATCTGACCTTCGGGTCTCCCTTAATTGGGGATAACTGGGAGGCAGGGTCGTTACACTAAGAGACCTCTAATCTAACTACAACTACCTTCTAAGAGCTTGGATGATAAGATCCTTCAGATTCCTCATGCGGACACTGACCTGAAAAATGTTTCAGTAGGTTGGTGAGCTACTGGCTCAGTGAATAGAATTTCACCCAACCATCACAGATAACTCATTTATGTGTATTAAATTGAAATAAAATGCGAGAATCACTACACAGAATACATCTAAAAATTTCAATTAAATATAATAGGAAAATGCCAACATTATATTAAAAGAACAACTGTTACGAACTATACTCAAATCTTACTTAAGAAACTCTATAAACCTAGATTATTATATTTTAACTTTTGCCTTGGGCATATGCATTGTACTCTGCATATGAAGACTCGTAGAGAACTAAAATCTCACCGTATAAGACTTAGTTGACACCCCGAGATAGCTAAGTCTAACTACTCTCTGGTCTGCAACAAGAAATGTGGCACTCTGGCCTCGACACACCTACTGGCCGTAAAACTGGACTCTTCTAACCTGAGCACACATGCGAAGAGTCAAGCCACCTATTGGATTTTCTGTACTCTAGTGCCACCAGACCCTCTGGTTGATGTTGGACACTACATTCTGTAATTTAAGGAGACTTCCACTAGGGCTTCGTCCCCTGTACCACCTGTTATTACAATCCGGCCCCCGTATACTGGACACTGCCAGGGTTAGGTCGTTTCACCCCTAAGGTGCAGACCTCACATAGGGGTTCTACGGTGTTCAGGGCCCCTAAGTCTATTATGTTTTTATTCCTAGAAAGCTCTTACTATATTGTACTTTTCTCTTATTCATACTTGACTCTAGTATCTCTATGGTACCTCATCTATTTCATTGAAGTTTATAATACAACATGTACATCATTCTAAACTTGGTAGAGCAGTATATTTAAAACATTGTAATTTACTGATAAAATCAACATTATCATGCTTGCAGGAAGACTATCATTCTTAAAAAAAATAGATTACATGTCCACTTGACATTTATACACTAAATTCATGCAATTGAAGCTCTTAGTACACTGATAAGAGTAAATTAATTGTCATATGAAAAATCATCAGTAGCATCTGTAAATAATCTGTAATTTCTCGAAAAACATGCACATCAACCCTAATCTTGAGTTGTGCATCTTAAAACTCAATTAAGAGTTAATTACTTATCATGGCATGATTCATTGATAATAATTGAGGATTTCTTATGATATCCTTGAGAAACATGTCAATTCGTATTAATACTAAATCACACACATTAACTGTAATAGAGAGCGTGCAGCTAGGTTTCCATTGAACACTTTTAGTGTCATCGTCGTTTCTTTGAAATCGTGCATCTAGTAGATTACTAAAATTGCAAAGCAAGGGTTTATACCCAAATCGTACAACTATTGGTAGTGTGCTGCTGTTTTCCACTTTTAAACTGAGCAAATTAGGTTTTGATCAACCATATAATTCCACTAATCCAAATCATACTAAATGGATTCATAATTTGGGTCGGGCAGACGTAAATAAAAAAACATGAAATTTAACATCAGGCGACGCTGACACTACACAACACCCATGTATACATTGTTAGCTGCGGCAAACACAGATTGAACCGAAATCGTCCATTTCCTGGAGTTAATACTTGCTTTGGGGAGTGAGATTCTACTCACCGCTGTTCGAGATGTCCGAAATCAACTGAAAATGCATCCTCGAGGTTGTCTTCAACCTCTGAATAGCCCCGAATTTGAACCTGCTGCACACAACAACCATTTCTCACGAACGAGTTGAAGAAGAGACTTGGTTAGGTGCTGATTGAGGGCTATTGGCTACAAATGTCTGCTTAGGCCTCTTGGCTGAGCTCGATGCTGATGATTTCGTGCTGTTCTTCATGCCCAAATGGGCTCCTGGACGACCGTTTTAGCTACTGTAGCTCTTGTTGGTCAGCGCCCCAGTAGCTCGGGCTGCTTGGATGGGGCGAGGTCGAGGAAGGAAGGTAGAGGGAGAAGAAGGGTGGAGCAAGGTGTTGCTGGTCGGAGGTGTGGAAGCCCAAGAAATCACCCACACAATTCCCCCCTCTGCTGCTACGATCAGTCGAGCGCACAGTGCACCGCTTAAGGCTGCGTTCGATCGGGTGAAGAAGAAGATAAGGAAAAGGATGGGAATTAATAACCAAATAAATGGGAAAAATTGCATATTCAATCTAAAACCTTCAATTCATCATAACTTTCTCTCCGTAAGTCCGAATTGAGTGATTTTTTTTGCAAAATTTCAAGCACGAGATCCACTAAAACCTCAAGGCATAAAAACATAGCAACTAGACCATCTTAACTAGGTTAATTATCTTAGGTAATTAACTTAACAATTAACTCTACAATTAACATTAATTACCTCAGATGAATCAATCTCAACTATTGATTCACATCTTAGCTTATCTTGATTAACCATGATGTTTAACAAGATAATTAGCACTAATAAAGGTACTTCACACTAATCAAGGTACTTACTGACTAACCTCGATGTGGGTTATAACAATTTGAGAAGGTGGTTGAGAACCATTATGACAAAGAAGATGAAGAAGACTATAGATCTAAAGATGGACAACCAACATTGTGGTCTTATGCTCCCATTGAGAAATATGTAAGAGATATCTACACCAGATCAATTTTTAAAGTTTTTAAAGAGAAAAGTCGACATCATGCTATGACATCGAGGAGGTTAGTAAAGATTTTATGTATCAAATTTCACACATTGGTGGAGACTCACTTGCATTTATATCTAAGCATAGCTACCAAGTACATGCTAATTTAAACATATAAGAATTCTATTGTGAATGCAAGTTGTTTCAATTTTCGGGCATCTTATGTGGTCATATACTAAAAGTGATGATTTATCTCAAAGTTCATAAGATACCACCTTTAAAGAGTGGGAATAAACCACCCTATACTAATTATGATAATCAAAACTCATTTGGAAAGTAGCGGAATAAAAATTTTCTGACTATATTCAATTTCATAAAAGATTGTACAAGATACATCAAAAATCTCCCTTTTAGGGTTTACATCATCATACACAACTAGGATCTAGATAGAGGGAAGTCTAGACTACTCCACTTTTGTCTCCAAGCAACATATCCATCAGCTAGTCCAAGTCAATGCTAAGATCTTCATGCCTTATCCATCACCTTACTCCACACCTGGGTGGTTGGGAAAGCACCCAGCAAGAGGGAAGGAAAATAAAAGTATGTGTCACTAAACTATACTAAAGGTGACAAGATAAATATAACAAGTAAATCAGGCTAGGGATTTATCAAAAGATGAGACATCAAGAGAATGAGGCCATATATATAAAGAATATTTCAATAGATGCTTGCCATAAACAATATATAACCAAGGATTGCATGTATGATTAATATTGACTATCTTAACTATGTAGGGTTGAGGCACCTACTAGACCTTCAACCAAAAGGGTGAGGGAAGAGTAACACATTCCCAGTCACCTGCACATATTTCATGTGCGAGGGAGAATAACACGTTCCCCAGGGGAGAAATAACACATTCCCCAACTATGGGTGGTTGTACATACAAGTACCACTACACTAGTTAATTAGTCTAATAAAATGAACATGCTAAAAACTATGGCAAGTAATAAAATCTCATATGTATAACATGGCAGTGGGGTACCAAGACCCAATAATAATATTCCAAACTGATTATGAGGCAAGTATAGCAATAGATTCAAGAGAGTAGAATATAAGATGCAAATAAGCCTCATTATGGAAAGCATAGGTTAAGGAACAAACAATTCCCAACTAAAGTGTATTAAGCACATACCTTATTCTTTAGAATCCTAGAATCACTTTTCATAACTTCTACACGAGATCAGACCCACTTTCCCTAATATGATCATCATATTTATGTATTAGAAGTATGTACATTCATTAAAGGCTTAAAACCTCAAAACCATTGACTTTTCCACAAACGGTCGAATTTGATTTTGAAAACCTCACTAATGTCCTAATTAGATTCTCATGATCAAAATAACATATAGGTTTGTATATTTTCGAGATACTGACTTTTTAGGCTATTTTCCATATTTTTAAGTAATTTAATTCATCCTTAAAAAACTTATTCGAAAACATCATAATCAAACCACGAAAGTATTTTTGTTAGATAGATCTCGTTCTCTCGATTTCAAAACATATTTCATTTTCAAATTTGGACAACCGAGTAAGAAGTTATCATTTTTCTAAATATGACCAAAGTAAGATGGCAAAAGACCGTGTTGCCCAAAATGACAAAACAAGACCAAAAGTGTGACGAGGGAAAGAAAGTAAATTAGTGAGGAGTCTTATTCTCCATTAGCCCGTGCGACAGGTAGCTGAGCAGCTACTTCTGCAAGCTCACGAATTTGGGAAAAAATGCGATTATCAACGGAACTCGAAGATTAAGTACTCAAAAGAAAGAGGAAGACGAGACGAATCTATAGGTACCTCGTATTTGAACGGAGACAAGGAGAGCATAGCGTGAGGGTAGCCGCAAGTCTGGAGGCTACGACGTCTAGATGAAGGCCAAAACATCCATGAAACACAAAATTGATAGTTTGGTTCAGTTGCTAAGATGATGGAGGACCTAGGGGTATTGTTATATATAGGCAAGGAGACCTAGACTAGGGTTTTGCTAGATGGGGTAGAGAGAGGCAACACACGAGTTGGGTGTTTCTTAAATCTTCATCAAAACAAATTTTTTTTGGAATAATACTATTACGACCCCACCTTTCAGTAACCCCCAATTAAGGGAGACCGAGAGGTCGAAGCCGCACCCATAATTTCCGGATCAAAGGTTCGACATATAACCAAGAACAATTATTAAATTTTAACAGGCTAAACTGAAAAGCTGTAATAAATTCTTTGCATACCTTTGAAAAGTTTGGAATATACTAAACTTCTAACCACAACTGAACCACTCTAACTAGTTCCTCCTTGTTCTTCAATTCTTGAATTCACAATGTGTCGCTTTACTATTTGTATTTTTAATATTTGTACCTAAATCACCGACAAACCAAAACGATGGTCATCCGAAGCTGGTAAGTGGGGGAAACAAATAATGTACAACTATGTTAACAATGTAATCATTCAATTAACCATTTAACAACTAAGATTACGTTTTAAGCCATACTACTCAATCCTTACCTATCCCCCAACTCTGTGCTGTCCCTGCAGTGGACTTGCATGCTACCTCTCTTTAGGTAGATTCTTACCCCCATGGTCCTACCTTACTGGTAGCTAATACACAAGGTAATAGAGTCACATGTCACTACCCAAAGGTACCCCAATATCTAACTCATGGTGACTTGATGGTCCTACCCCATTGGTAGCCATGTACTAAGTCATCCAATGACCTGATGGACCTACCCCATAGGTAGCCATGTACTAGGTCAACTAATAAGCCACAAAGGGACCATGATCTGAGCTAGTAGGAACATATCTTATGTGATAGTCATATCTACATTATAGTTTGCATGAATTAAAATCATCTAATAATTAATTCATGACATCGATGAAAACTTCGGTAAACCTCAGAAAACTAACTCGAGATATTCATAAGCGTAACCATATACCTGTATTTGGAGATTTGGATACAGAATCAACAATGTAGAGAGAGAAAATCCAAACAAGCAAGAAAAGTACACAGAAACCCTGAAATAAAAGAACAAGTTCCCTTTTATTAATATTTTCCCAATTTCATCATATTCCTTAGGGTTTCTATTCCAATTTTAGGGTTTCCTTGGGAATTAGGGTTTTGCCTCCATTCTTAGTTATTAAGAACCCCAATTCATCAAATCCACTTAAAACCTTTAAATTCCCTCCTTTTAATATTCTTAACAGTCTTAGGGTCATTATTTAGTAATTCACTTCCTTAATCCAAAATTACATGGTTTTCTTCTTCTTTTACCCTAAATTAGGGTTTCCATATAAATTACCTTTTCATTTATAGACATAAACCATAAATTAACGTCTTTATATTCAAAACGTATGAAAACGTCATGTTATTAATTAACAGGTTGATAATCCTCAATTTAACCTATTAAGTTACAAAGAATTATCCTTTATATACAAATAGGGTTTCTAATTACTTTTCAATACACTTTTCTACCCAATTAAAATAATTTTGCAAAACTAGACAGAACGAGATTCTCAAAGTATTTTTGTCATGTTCCACGTATTTTTCTATACAAATTTCATATATAAAGTTTCTTCATTGTATATTCCTAGCATTTTCTATTAGTTTTGCAAGAAAAACTATATTATGTAATTTTGGTCAGAGAGGGAATTTACTTAATTTCCTAGATCGTTGGATCGGTGTGCCGCGGTCCACTGATCGATCTGACGCACCACAAAGACTGTCTCCACTCACTTGCTAGCGCACGCGGCCGTTGGCGGTTGATCGCCGGATGCTCCTGGGTTCACGATGGACCCTTGATCCAATGACTCGCGTCGTAGCGCTCCACTCAGCGAGCTAAAGATGTGCGCTTCTCCTGAGATCGTTAGATCTCGTGCCGGCCCACTGTGTTCCACGATCTGACGACTCCTGCTCATCGTCCCCCTATTCTTTCTAATTAGAACTTGTAGTGGCACCGTGGCTGGGGCTCGTCGGAGCAAGGGTAATCGAGAGAGGGAGAGGTTGCTGGGATCTAGGGATCTACCGCCAAGGTTCGTGAGGGTGAGAGAAACCTCATGAGGGTCTATTTATAGGCTATGGGGGTCTCTTTAGGGTTTACAATCTCGCCGCTAAAACTTCCTTCACCCCAATTGGGCATTTCAGGTATACACGATGAAAGTCGGCAAAACCTGGGTCTAGATCCTTCGTAATGATCTCCCGAACCTAATGGAACAAAAATCATAAGTGCACATGCACTTGATCGCGAGAAAAGCTATGGGGAGAATTCCCTTGTAACCACTGAGTCCGCATCCCTCTGGGACTCTAGACGATGAGTGGCATGCGTTGGATCAAGATCCAACGGCCCTCATCGCGTCCGATCTAACAAAAGGAAAACAATTTCCTAAATTCCAAGATAAAATCCTATTTTGAGGATAACTTGAAAAAGCTATAACTCCCAAATCGTAATTCCTTTTTAATTCAAAATTTAAGGGAACCTCTTTTATGCTTTTATCTTTCATCCTACAAAAATTGGGATCATTATCTCAAGGAAACGGTTTCTTTTCTTCAGTTGCAAGAAAACACCTATTTATTCATATTTTCTACATATTCTTTATTTCCTTTGATAGTATATTATTATCCTGGATTCCTTGAACCCCAAGGAACCTTTATAACTCGAAATCCTATTTTGGGAAAATATCTTTTAGCCTTTTACTCATCTTTTATTCATTTTCTTATGTATTCCATTATCCCATTGAATTCCTTTTTCATTTCTTTTTCTTTTTCTTTCAATTGGGCTTAATGGCCAATAAGGCCCATCAAGAAAGCATACAAGGATGTCATACACGAAATTCATTCAAATCAAACCATCAAATCAACCATGGATTTCATTTATCTTTTAAAAAGAGATTTACAAATCTTATTACATGCTTTATGAAATGGGGTTATAACATCCTCCCCTCCTTATAGGAATTTTGCCCTCAAAATTCATCAATCAAACAAACAAATTGGGATATGCCTTTTCCATGTCCGTCTTTAGCTCCCATGTGGCCTCATCCTCTCCATGGTGCTTCTAAAGAACCTTTACCATCTCTATATTCTTATTTTTGAGCTCTTTTACCTTGGTATCTAGAATCCGCAAAGGCAACTCAGGATAAGTTAGCTTTCCTTGAAGCTCAATGGGTTCAATGCTCAGCACATGGCTTGGATCTTGCACATATCACTTCAGATTGGACACGTGAAACACATCATGCATCATACTATTATATTGAGGGGGTAACACCAACCGATAGGCTGCTTCACCAATCCGTTCTAATACGTCAAATGGACCCACGTGTCGGGGGCTCAACTTTCCTCTGTTCTTAGCTATAGCTCGGAGCGGTTGGATTTTCAAAAAAACATGTTCTCCCACAGCGAAATGCACATCAGTCCACTTCACATCCACATACGACTTCTATCGATCTTGGGCACTCTTTAGCCTTTGCCTGATCAAAGCGACTTTATCAGCATACACTTAGAGTTCATCTGACCTCAATAAGGTCCTTTCACCAACATCATCCCAGTGAAGTGGTGACCGACACGGTCTCCCATATAGAGCTTCATATGGAGGCATCCCTGTACTGGCTTGGTAGCTATTGTTGTAGGCGAACTCATCTAAGGGTAAGTACTGCTCCCATGATCCACCCCAATCGAGCACACAAGCTCTCAACAGATCTTCTAAGGTTTGAATTGTCCTTTCTGACTGACCATCTGTCTAGGGGTGATAAGCAGTACTGAACTTCAACCTTGTACCTAGTTCCTCTTAAACCTACTTCCACAACTTGGAAGTAAACTTTGGGTCTCTATCGGAGATGATGGAACCAGGTACGCCATGCAAACACACTATCTCTCTGATATACATCTCAGCTAAATCTGACACCTTGGCAGTGGTATTCAGGGCAAGGAAGTGTGCTGACTTGGTAAGGCAATCTACCACAACCCATATCACATCATGACCTCTCTTGGTTCGGGGTAGACCCACCATGAACTCTATGGTGATCTGCTCCCATTTCCACTATGGGATCTCTATAGACTGTAAAAGTCTACCGGGTTGTTGGTGTTCAGCCTTCACCATTTGGCATGTAAGACAACTGGCCACATAAGTTGTAGTGTCTCTCTTCATTCCTGGCCACCAGAAAAACCTCTACATGTCCTTAAACATCTTAGTAGTTCTCGAGTGTACTGTGTACTTAGAACCATGAGCCTCTTGTAGGATACGTTCCTTCAACTGGGAATCTTCAGGAACCCATATGTGATTCTCAAATCAGATTCCTCCATCTATTCCCAAAGAAAGATAGGCCTGCGGCTTCTTCATCAAAACCCTTCATCTTGTCAAGCTCCCCACTGGCCAACTGCGCTGCTACAATTTCACTCAACAATTCAGACTGTATCTGGATGTTGGCCAACCGAACTCGATCATCTAACGGTTGAGGAGACCATTCTACCAGCTCTTCTAAGCTCTTCCACTGACTGGACAAAACAGTTGCACACCTGAGCTGTTTTTGACTCAAAGCATCGGCTACGACGTTCTCCTTTACTGGATGATAAGAGATGGTGAAGTTGTAATCCTTCATGTATTCCATCCATCGTCTTTGTCATAGGTTTAAGTCTTTCTGTGTCAGGAGGTATTTCAGGCTGTTATGGTCGGTGAGGATCTCAAAGGTGGCACCATACAGGTAATGCCACCAAATATTTAATGCATTGATAATAGCAGCCAACTCTAAGTCATGTGTCAGGTAATTCACCTCGTTGGGCTTGAGTTTTCGGGAGGCATATGCAACAACATGTCGATTCTGTTCCAACACACAACCAAGTCCCATCTTTGACGCATCAGTGAAAATCATGAAACCCTCATTGCCTGATGGTAGAGTCAAAACTGGTGCAGTGGTCAGCTTCTCCTTCAGCTCCTGAAAATGAGCCTTACAAACATCAGACCACACAAACTTCACCTCATTCCGAGTCAACATGGTCAAAGGCAAGCCAATCTTTGAGAAATCCACAATGAAACGCTGATAGTATCCTGCGAACCCCAAGAAGCTTCGGATCTCAGAGGGGTTCTTCAGTGCAGGACACTCTCGTACTGCCGACACTTTAGCTGGATCTACAATGATCGTTCCTCCTAAGATGATGTGTCCGAGGAACATGACTCGGTCTATCTAAAACTCACATTTAGAGAATTTCCCATAGAACTTCTGCTTTCTCAAGATATCAAGGACTTTACTTAGGTGGTCTCGGTGTTGATCTAAGTCATCCGAATAAACTAGTATGTCATCTATGAATACTATGACAAATGAGTTAAGGAAGGGTTGAAACACACTATTCATAGGGTTCATGAACACACTGGGTGCATTGGACAGCCTAAAAGGCATAACCACAAACTCATAGTGGCCATACCGAGTTCTAAAAGCGGTTTTCGGGATATCCTAACTTTTAACTCTCAACTGGTGGTAACCCGATCTCAAGTCGATCTTGGAAAAGACTCGAGCTGACTTCAACTGGTCAAACAAGTCATCTATCTGGGGTAAAGGGTATTTGTTCTTAATGGTAGCCTGGTTGATCATCCGGTAGTCTATGCACATACATAGTGAACCATCCTTTTCTTTACAAAAAGAACCGGTGCTCCCCATGGTGATGTGCTAGGGTGGATAAAATTCTTGTCTAACAATTCCTACAGTTGTTTCTTTAACTCGAGCAACTCAGCATGGGCCATTCTATAAGGTGCT
The DNA here is from genome assembly GCA_963693085.1 of Alisma plantago-aquatica. Lineage (NCBI taxonomy): Eukaryota > Viridiplantae > Streptophyta > Magnoliopsida > Alismatales > Alismataceae > Alisma > Alisma plantago-aquatica. The sequence goes on along the minus strand of OY856414.1, from coordinate 158,259,847 downwards.
CGAGAAATAGGGCTTGTACCAGGAGCTAGCTCTATGGAGAAATCTACCTCTCTCTTGGGAGGAATCCCAGGTAGATCATATGGGAAAACATCTGCATAGCTCCTAACTACCTCTATTTCTTCTAAAGGTTTCACCTTGGGTTCTGGCTCTGTGACTACTGCTAGGAAAGCTTGACACCCTTTACTCATCATCTGCTCTGCCTTCAAGGCTGACACATACAGGCTGGTGGTGGCATCCTTCCTACCACTAATGACAAAAGGTGGGTGACCTGATCTCTTAATGATCACTTTCTTCTCCCTACAGTCAATGTTGGCCCTATAAGTATAAAGCCAATCCATGCCAATGATTACATCAAAATCAATCATGTCAAGAAGGATAAAGTCTATAGGAAATTCATGATCTCGATATTTCACAGATTCCACCAGGGTTTTCAAAAGGGAAGTAAAGATCCGACCACTCAGGGTTGTAACATCTAAGACATACCCTAAATCCTTGATATCCAAACAAAGAATAGTTGTAAGATTTCTCGAAATGAAAGTATTAGTAGATCCAGAGTCAACAAAGCTTTTACATTATGTCCCATGACTTCAAGCATACCTACATTGGTTTTCACCATTCATTAGACCATTACATGCTTAAAATTACAACATAAAAGAAAAATCTAAGGGTAATTACACTCGATCAACCGATTCACATTTGCTTGAGCTTCCTCATTATCAATGGCAAACACCCAAGCTTGTCTTCTCTCTCCAACAGGTGGGGCTGCAGATATAGGTAGAGCTGCCACAGGTGGAGCTGCTACTGGTGGGGCTGCTACCTATCCTGGTCCTCTTGGATTTGGCACTTGGATGTTCCCTTCTTGGTGGCATCGGTAGCATATCTTCTTCTTGTTGCAGCACTCACCAGTATGCCACCTCCTGCAAGTGCGGCATCGAGGTCGGTTTTTCTCTTGATGGGGTTTCCCTTTTCCTCCATGTCTTCCTTTATCATGATGATGCCCTAGACCTTTCTTGTGGTTGTTCTTCTGACCTTGAGTTCCTTCAGTGAAACCCAAATACCCCTTGGGTGGAAGCTGGGCAGGCATCACAATTCTTTCCATGTCTAGAGCAGTGTTGTAAGCCTCGACGAAGGTTTTGGATTTACTTGCCATCACATGGGGCTTGATGGCAGGGTGGAGACACTCTATGAAATGATCCACCCTTCTTTCCTCATCCATCATATGCCTAAAACGCTCCAGGATTCAAAACCTACACCCAAAGTCTGCCACAGATGAGTTCCCTTGAGTCATGTTGGTGAATTCCCTTTCCTTTTCATTCTTAGCCGAGACAGGGATGAATCTGGCAGTGAAAATGATTTTGAAGTCAACCCATGCCATTGGTTCCTCAGTCAAATCTCGACCTATGATGTGAGTCTCCCACCATATCTTGGCTGCTCCTTCCAGGAGATGAGCAGCAAAGAGGACCTTCTTACTCAGCTGTACTTCAAGCATGCAAAATCCATTCTCGACTGCAAGCGGCCATACTTCCGCCTTGTCAACCACCTCAGATTTGTCTTCTCCCCAGAACTTCTCAATGTTCAACTTGATGAAGTCCAAGATGGTGGCTCCCAGTCGAGGATGAACAGGAAGTGGCTCGCCATTTTCACCCCTAGCAAAGTCTCAGAGAGCCAAGGCACTTATGGCCTCTGTCAGCCTCTTCTGTTGTTCCATCCACAAAGCATCAGGGGTGTGGATTATCATGGCAGGCTCAGGACCGCCAGTTGGATCTTCTTCCATTTGGGCCACCTCCTCGTACTCATGTTGCTCCTTGTACCCTTGGTCTTCTTCTTAGTCAAGGTTGCTGAAGGGTATCGGGTCAGGGTTAGGGACCTCATGAGTGGTTTCTTCGGGTCTCTTTCTCTTCTTAGAGGATTCACCGTCATGGTTCCTCCTTCTCTTGTCTGAAGACTCCTTTCCCTTGCGGGGAGGCCAACCACTCCTAGCTGGGTTCCCAGTGCCCTCGGGAATAGCAACAGTCTTGGTACGAGCCATGTACATAAGCATAACAAACAGACCTTTAGTTTATCATTAAAGTAATTATACTTATGTCGATGTTGTCTCCTTACATATCTTTTATTAATTTGATGGAGGATTCCTTAATCCTTAACTTATTTTCTCATACCACATGAGGGTGAGGAAAAGAAAGAAAACCCTAACTCTTAAAATCCTTAAGAGAATATGTGATGAGAAGGGATGAACAAGATGAGAGAGTCCTAAAGGTATCTTATTTCGATTCATACCCTAAGACTTTGGCCAGACAGTCACACGGATCCGGGAGTCCTCATATTCCGACTAGCGGTGCGGAGGAAAATTTTGCCAGCCCCCGGTCGTGATCCTTTTCTAGACACCTCGGTCTTTCAGATAATCATCTAATAACTCCCTTGGGTTCTATAGAGTTTGTAAAATTTAATAATTATTATTGGTTAAGTGAGGAACCTAGGCTCTGATACCAAATGTTACGACCCCACCTTTCAGTAACCCCCAATTAAGGGAGACCGAGAGGTCGAAGCCGCACCCATAATTTTTGGATCAAAGGTTTGACATATAACCAAGAACAATTATTAAAAAGCTGTAATAAATAATTGTTTTTTTCTTTGCATACCTTTCAAAAGTTTGGAATATACTAAACTTCTAACCACAACTGAACCACTCGAACTAGTTCCTCCTTGTTCTTCAATTCTTGAATTCACAATGTGTCGCTTTACTGTTTGTACTTTTAAGATTTGTACCTAAATAGCCAAAAAACCAAAATGACGGTCAGCCGAAGCTGGTATGTGGGGGAAACAAATAATGTACAACTATGTTAACAATGTAATCATTTAACAACTAAGATTACGTTTTAAGCCATACTACTCAATCCTTACCTATCCCCCAACTCTGTGATGTCCCTACAGTGGACTTGCATGCTACCTCTCTTTAGGTAGATTCTTACCCCCATGGTCCTACCTTACAGGTAGCCAATACATAGGGTAATAGAGTCGCCTGACACTACCCAAAGGTAGCCCAATATCTAACTCAATGACCTGATGGACCTACCCCATAGGTAGCCATGTACTATTTCAACTAATAAGCCACATATAGGACCATGATCTGAGCTAGTAGGAACATATATTATGTGATAGTCATATCCAAATTATAGTTTTTATGAATTAAAATCATCCAACAATTAATTCATGACATCGATGAAAACTTCGGTAAACCTTGGAAAACTAACTCGAGATATTCATAAGCGTAACCACAAATCTGTATTTGTAGATTTGGATACAGAATCAACTATGTAGAGAGAGAAAATCCAAACAAGCAAGCAAAGTGCACAGAAACCTTGAAATAAAAATACAAGTTTCCTTTTATTAATATTTGCCCAATTTCATCATATTCCTTAGGGTTTCTATTCCAATTTTAGGGTTTCCTTGGAAATTAGGGTTTTGCCTCCATTCTTAGTTATTAAGAACCCCAATTCATCAAATCCACTTAAAACCTTTAAATTCTCTCCTTTTAATATTATTAATAGTCTTAGGGTCATTATTTAGTAATTCACTTCCTTAATCCAAAATAACATGGTTTTCTTCTTCTTTTACCCTAAATTAGGGTTTCCATATACATTTCCTTTTCATTTATATACATAAACCCTAAATTAACCATCTTTGTATTCAAAATGGATGAAAACTTCATGTTATTAATTAACATGTTGATAATCCTCAATTTAACCTATTAAGTTACAAAGAATCATCGTTTATATACAAGTAGGGTTTCTAATTACTTTTCAATACACCTTTCTACCCAATTAAAGTACTTTTACAGAACTAGATAGAATGAGATTCTCAAAGTATTTTTATCATGTTCCTCGTATTTTTCTATACAACTTTAATATATAAAGTTTCTTCATTGTATATCCCTAGCATTTTCTATTAGTTTTGCAAAGAAAACTATATTATGTAATTTCGGTCAGAGAGGGAATTTACCAAATTTCCAAGATCGTTGGATCGCTGCGCCGTGGTCCATTGATCGATCTGACGCTCCGCAAAGACCAGCTCCACTCACTTGCTAGCGCGCGCGGCCATTGGTGGTTGATCGTCGGATGCTCCTGGGTTCACGATGGACCCTTGATCCAACGGCTCGCGTCATAGCACTCCACTCAGCGAGCTAAAGATGTGCGCTTCTCCTGAGATCGTTAGATCTCGTGTCGGACCACTGTGTTCCACGATCTGACGAATCCTGCTCATCGTCCCCCTCTTCTTTCTAATTAGAACTTGCGGCGGCTCCGCGGTTGGGGCTCGTCGGAGCAAGGGTAACCGAGAGAGGGAGAGGTTGCTAGGATCTAGGGATCTGTCGCCAAGGGTAGTGAGGGTGAGAGAAACCTCATGAGGGTCTATTTATAGGCTATGGGAGTCTTTTTTAGGGTTTCCGATCTCGCCGCTAAAACATCCTTCACCCCAATTGGGCATTTCAGGTATACACGATGAAAGTCGGAAAAACCTGGGTCTAGATCCTTCGTAATGATCTACCGAACCTAATGGAACAAAAATCATAAATGCACATGCACTTGATCGCGAGAAAAGCTATGGGGAAATCTCCCCTGTAACCACTGAGTCCACATCCCTCTGGGACTCTTGACGATGAGCGACATGCGTTGGATCAAGATCCAACGACCCTCATCGCGTCCGATCTAACAAAAGGAAAACAATTTCCTAAATTCTAAGATAAATTCTATTTTGAGGATAACTTGAAAAAGCAATAACTCTCTAATTGTAATTCCTTTTTAATTCAAAATTTAAGGGAACCTCTTTTATGCTTTTATCTTTCATCCTGCAAAAATTGGGATCATTACCTCAAGGAAACAATTTCTTTTCTTCAGTTGCAAGAAAACACCTATTTATTCATGTTTTCCACATATTCTTTATTTCCTTTTCTAGTATATTATTATCCTTGGTTCCATGAACCCCAAGGAACCTTTATAACTCGAAATCCTATTTTGGGAAAATATCTTTTAGCCTTTTAATCATCTTTTATTCATTTTCTTATGTATTCCATTATCCCATTGAATTCCTTTTTCATTTCTTTTTCTTTTTCTTTCAATTGGGCTTAATGGCCAATAAGGCCCATCAAGAAAGCATACAAGGCTATCATACACGAAATTCATTCAAATAAAACCATCAAATAAACCATAGATTTCATTTATCTTTTAAAAAGAGATTTACAAATCTTATTACATGCTTTAGAAAATGGGGTTATAACAAATACGGTGCGGAATTGCGTAAGGATAAAAAAATATTAAATTTCATTGAGTAAAACTCGAGATAATTAGATTTGAATACTTGTCAAACAAGCAACCTGTTGCCAATTCGGACCGAGGAAGAAGACAACACGCAGATCCTCCGATCAAGATCCAACGGCCGGGATTTAGCGCCAAATCACAGTTATATTTTTGATTCCTATTCAAATTCGACTAAAGTAATTTAATTTTTTTCTCTCTCCTTCTTTGGAGGCCCAAACAACATCCAAAATTAACTAAAATTGACATCCTGACTGATTTGATGTGTAGAATCCAAATATGAAATTAGTTTTGCCTTTTGGGGACTTTTAGTAGGTTAAATAATTCAAATCAAATTTTCTCTTTCCTCATGCATTAATGGCATTAGAATTATTCAAAAATTACAAAACTTGACTCAAAGTCATATTTATTATGTTGAATATGAATTTTGTATTATTTTCATTTGTTGAAGTTGTTTCTTATTTTAATTTATGATATTAAGATTTTACATGTGTTCTCTCCCCTAAATTTACCTTCTCATCAAATATTTTCAAATTGATTCAAAATTCATCCAAAGGTCTATTTTAACATGTAGAACACAGATTTGACATTATTTTATTTTTTTGAGGACTTTTATTATTTTATTTAATTCATTAAAATTTATCACTTATTTATCCTTTTAATTTATTAGAGACATCTAGAAACTTTCTAAAATATAAAAACTAGTCTATAAGCAATAATAAATGCGTGGAACATGATTTTGGCATTAATTGATTTTTTTAACATTTATTTAATATTTTTGATCTTTAAGTCATTTTCTCTCTCCTGAATAAAATAAAATATTAAACATTAACCAAATTAAATAAAAAATCACACATAGACTCATTTTTATATGTAGATTACGAATTTGAGGTTAGTATTCCAATTTGAGGACATTAGATATTTTATTTCACCTTATTGGCTTATTTCCCATTATCTTGTAATAAAGGCTTTAATATATTTATTTATTATCCAAATTAGATGATACTTGGCCATTAAGTTTCTTTTAGATCAATAAAACGAATTTTTCATATCAAATTATCTCGTGGTTTCCTATTTATGATTTTTTTGAAACAACATATTCCTCATTATCTTCTTTTATCCAAAATATCTCATATTATCTCCATTTATTACATTTATCATCTCCTTTATGTATATTTCAGGATTTTCTTTCTTTTTCATATTCGATAAAGCACTAGAAAGTTATAGGAAGAAATATTTTATTATATTTATTACTTAAGTGGACATTTTACATATTAAGCCCATTATTAAACTTTCACTGAGGTATTTGTGCATAAAACCCAAATTTTGGAATAAAAGGTGAACAAATGCTCATTAGGCCATTATATTATCCACAAAATAAACAGAACGACCAAAGAGGATAGAAATGAGAGAAAAAGATGGGAAAGAGGACCAAAAATCTAAAATGCCCAAAATTTAATATGTTACACCACCTCTGTATGTGCTGAATAGATGAACTATAGAAGCAAAAACTACAAGTGCTCATCATTATGTTGAAGTGACTGTGGGTGATATTGATTGTAGTACCCCCGTGGGTAGGTATAACTCACTCTGTAGGTTGGCAATGAAATTAATTGGTATAGCTTCTAAACACAAGGACACTTTCACTAATGTGCAAGAGGTATTTATAAAACTTATGATGATATGGTGTTGTTGCAAAAGAGTATGGAAATGGGTTCATGTGAAGAAGACATTCCATCATATCAAACTCATATTCCAACACAAGGTAGTCAATGTGTTATCCGAATTCAAGATGTAGACCATGTCATGGAAGCAAGGGATCCACCGCCATCACAATGTAAAGGGAGCAGGAAACCACAAAGGTTTAACCCACAAGCCGAGTTAAAAGTAAAAAGACATGCAGTACATGCAACGGAAATAGACATAATAGTTGGACATGCAAATCTGGCGTAAGTTGATTTTAATTTTTGTTAATTTACTCGATTTCTTTTTCATATGTTTATGGAACTTTATAATATAGGTTGACAAAAGTACCTCTCATGCTCATGATCTTGACCAAATTGATGATTTGATGAAGAATAATACTTGTTTGTGCCTTGAATGTGGTTGAAGAAATTAAAGTCGACTGAAGATGTGAAGGTGGATGAAGACATCGAAGTAGACTGATGATGTGAATGTTGGTGAACACATCCAAGTAGACTGAAGCATGTGAATGTTGAAGAAGACATCCAAGTGGACTGAAGCATGTAAATGTGGAATAAGACATCCAAGTGGACTGAAGATCACTTTTTTCTATCTTGAACGTGGATGAAGACATCCAAGTGGACTGAAGATCACCTTTTTCTGTGTTGAATGTACAAATTTGTACCAAACCTTGGTTCTGAATGAAGTTCTATCTGTGTGTGTGTTTGAATGAAGTTCTATCTCTGTGTCTGTGTCTGAATGAAGTTCTATCTGTGTGTTTTGTGAACGTACAAATTCTATTGTGAACCTAACTGTTATGTGTTGGAAAGCATGTTCTATGCATATTTTGTGATGAATGAATTGAGAAGTTTTATGTGAATACGTCTAACAGATAGCAAATTCTGTTGTGAACCTAACTGTTATCTGTTGTGCATGGTTTATTTCATGGTATGTCTGGACAATAAATCTTGAGTGTTTAGCCTAATTGCAGTATACAAGCACAACAGAAGGTGTTTCCCAAAAGTCCTTTAAGAAGTAAGTGGAGGAATCTTGAATTTCTGCTCTATCAAATGAGTGACAGACATTTATCTAGAAATTGCCGCTGTAAGTCAAGTCCACAACTACAAATTTGTGTACGCGATTGTTGTCCATTGAGTTCAGAATTTACAATGCATGATGATACTCAGTTGTAATATATTCTTTCTAATTGTCTGCCCCTACGTTCATTCTTTCTGTCGTTTAGAATTGCTTTCATGTGCTACATCAAAGTCATCCTTTTATTGATTCCAACTTGTTTTGCATACGTTTGGCACATGTCTGAGTTCTTCAACTTTGCCCTCGGGATCGTCTTCAGTAGTGTCAAGGTCGAGAACACAACTTTTGACTTGTTTGTCAACTGAACTAGCTGCATTTGGATTAGTTAGAGCTACTCCTAAGGGATCTTCTTGTTCATAATCCTCTTGCGTGAGAAGTGACATCTTCTCAATGCACTCAATCAAGTAGACTTCTTCTTGCATGCTTGGTCTTTGCATACTTTCAAAAACTTTAAACTCGAGGGTTTCTTTTCCTAATCTGAGCAGCTTGGTTCCTGCTTCAACATCAATTAGAGCTCTTGCAGTGGTAAGGAACGGGTGTCCAAAGATGAGAGGGTATCTAGTGTCTTCTTTTATGTCCATGATGACAAAGTCACAAGGAACATAAGAATCTTTTCCTACCTTAACAGGGACATCCTCAATGATTCCTAAAGGGAGAGTCACAGTGTTATCTACAAGATGTATGGTCATGCCAGTTGGGAGTAGCTCAGCAAACCCTAGCCTTTTGCAAAGGCTAAGTGGCATGATAGAAATGCTAGCACCAAGATCAGCCAATCCCTTCTTACAGGAGGAATCACCAATATGACATGAAATCCTAAAAGATCCTGGATCTTTATGCTTCTTTGGCATCTTACTCTGGATGATGTCTGAAATGGTTGTATCCAACTTGATTGTCTCATATTCTTCAATTATATATTTCCTTGTCAGAAGTGACTTCAAGTATTTCATCCAAGTTGGTATTTCATCCAGTGCATCCAAAAAGGGTATAACAACATGAAGCTTTTTCATAGCTTCCTTGAACTTATTGAAATGAGTATCAAGCTTGGTTTGCCTTAAACGAGCAGGGAAAGGGGGATGAGGTTTGTACACTAGCACATCCAGATATGGTATTTCTTTTTCAGTATCAGTAGGTTTTTCAGAACTTTCCTCATCTGTCTTATCAGTAGTTGCTGAGACTCAGGTGTTTTAGAGTCTTGAACAATCACCGATTCATCCTCATCTATAATAATGACAAGTCTCATGATAGGAGGATCAGAATAGTCTTTTCCAGACCTGGTGGTGACAACCTTTATTTGCTCAGGGTGTTTAGGGTTATTCTCTGGTTGGCTAGCAAAGGCTCCAGCAGGTGGTTTCATACTAGCTGCAAGTTGAGCTAGTTGAGATTCAATAGACTTCTGGTGGGCTTGCTGGTTAGTTATCATGGTTTGCTGTGACTGCAACATCTTTTCAATGGTCGTTAGCTTGTCATCAGGGGAGATAGGACTGGCTTGTTACCCTTGTTGTGGGTTCTGGTATGGGACTTGGTTGAGATTCTGGAACTGAGAATTGTTCTGGTAATTGTTGTAGTTCCTATTCTGAAAGTTACCCCTGTAATTCCCTTGATTTCCAAAATTTTGTTGTTGGTTATACTGGAATCCTGGTGGGCCTTGTTGTTGATTGTTTGAACCAAGTTGTCGTGATTTTTTCACTCCTGAAGGATTTCCATATTGAAAACTAGGTTGGTTCCTATTTTGATTCGGATTATAATATCCTTGACCTGGGATGGTGTTGACAACATTAAGATTTTCCATTTGACCATTATCTCCTTGTCCATAAGTGTTGCTTAGAACCACACCATATAGAACATTGCAGGGTAACGTAGAATGATCAATGTCTTTACATGCTTCGCAGAATAGTGAGGATGACTTGATCTGTTCTTGTTGTTGAGGGAGTGAATGTCTTCTTTCATAGGCAGCAAGGGACAATTCGATATGGTCTTGCTTGGAAACTAAGAGTTTGAGGGTTTCAGCGATAGACTTGTACTTTGGAATAACTTCAGTCATAGCTACCTTCAACACTCCTTTTCCTACAAACCTACCCCAATTAGCTTGATTTTCAGCTCCAAGGGTGACAACCTTCCATGCATTGTCATAACTTTGACGCATGAAATTTCCTCCAGACGAGGAGTCTAAAAATCTCTTGATATCATCATCCACACCCCTATAGAAGATCTCAATAAGCTGATTCTTAGGAATGTCGTGGTGTGGACACTTGCGGAGAAGCTCTTTATATCTTTTCCATCCTTCATCAAGGGTTTCTCTAGGGGCTTGAGTGAACATTGTTATTCGACCCCTAATTACATATGTGAGAGAGGGAGGGTAAAATTTTTTCAGAAAAACATTTTGAAATTGTTCCCAAGGAGTGATGGGTTTGCATTGCAAGGAGTTATACCAACTTATATCTCTATCAGTGAGAGAATACTTAAAGAGACGGAGTCTAATGGCATCGTCTGAAACTCCATTTTGCTTTGTCATGGCACATATATCAATAAACCTCAGAAGATGTTTCTGGCTATCTTCTCCTTGTTTACCATAGAATGCATTGCTTTGAAGCAAGGTGATCCGATGTGTCATAATCTCAAAGTTGGGAGTGTTGATGGGAGGAGGTTGTACTGGGTGATGAACGTCAGTAGCTTTAGGGGTTGAGAACTCCCTAAGGTCCTTTTGTAGTTCTGCTGCTTGTGCTGCTGCTTGAGCTGCTTGAATTTCTTCTTGAATCGCAGTTCTGGATTCTCACATGAGCCTTTCTCTCTGTGCATTAAGGGCTTGATATACACTCTGGGCTATTTCCTCCTCTTGAGCCATTCTTGCTTGGTTCTCTCTGATCTGACGATGAAAAGTTCTTTCTATCTCAGGATCAAAGCTAGCAGAGAGTCTGAAACTGTTCGAATGGTGCATGCACTGGTCTTTGGAGGTACCTAAGATGAATAGTTATTTTAGAAGTAAGTTTGATGGAATAGAAATGAATTCAAGTGGATGATCAATTGTATCAAAAGAAAAAGCAGAAACCTAGATTAGCCTTAATGGAACTAGATTTGACTAACTAATTCCGTTGTCCCCGGCAACGGTGCCAGAATTTTACGTCATCTATTATCGCAGTAACAAATTCACCTAGGGTTGAAATCCCTAAGCTTTTACCAAAACCTTATGCAATAATACCACCCACAAGCGGACGAGTCTTATCACAGTATATTTGAGGATCGAATCCCAAGGACAACTTTTTTAAGAATTGTTGTTAATTGAGTCTAGTTCAAGTAAGACTAATATTTAGAACGATTGGTTGATTTGAGGTTGATTAAACTAATTGCAGGAAAGTGAAGAGTGGAATTAAAGTTGATTTTAGATTTATTATATGGAATCACTGGGGTGGTCTCGAGTTTCACCACCACTACATATGCAAGCACATCCAATCACAAAACATCTAGACAAGATATAACTATCCAAATAGAACTACTGTGAACCCTCCCTTAGGGATGTTTAGGTTCGCGTAAGCATCACCTTAGGCATCAGATGTCTCATCACCATCCAGATCATGCACTTACGGTTCCGAAGATATAGAAATCCAACTGAAGTTGTGGGGCCCCTATACAGGCGTTAGGCACATAGAAGCGTCACCGTGGGCGAGATGGCTGGTCCCCTCACGGATCATACACTTACGACCTCAAGGAATCCCATTCTATTTCTAGTTTGGGAGTCAACCGTGTTAATCAACATTCTATCCTACATATTGAAGTTCTCACAACATAGGAAAGAATAAGATAAAAACAAGTAGGTGATCAATCTACAAGCAAACATCGATGATTAACAACGGAAGGAACAATTATATACATTGCCTTGGAATGTTAAAATGATAAGACATGAAAGCATGGGCAGAGGGGCTAGTCCTCGCACCCCAATGAAAAGGAACTACTCGCTCATGATGCGAGAAACAAGAAGAACAAGAGAGAGGGAATATTCTACCATGAGCATGATGCAGAAGGTAGTCGCAGCTCAGTGAAGATGATCTGGTCTTCTACGTCATGTCAGAGAAGATCTAGACGAGGAGGAAGAACCACCGAGGCAGACTGGGCAGATCTTCTTCTCCACCTTCTCTCTCGTCTTGACCTCCTTGCTCATAGCAAAGAGGAGCAACATGTGAAGTGACAATGGTGTGGATGTATGTGGGATCGAACCTGTATTCGGGTAGCCTGGTGGCATCCTTGATCCGATGCCCCAAATAAGGACCATGATGGTCCTATTTATAGGCTTGGATGGGGTCTTCACGATTTGGACCCAGTTGCAATTTTAACAGTTTGGACCCTTTATACATCTTCACGGTTTTGCTTTAACGGTTTTGGAAACCGATTAGTCTTCTCATAGTTTGGAGTGTTAAACGTCCAAATGGTCTTGGAGTTCTAGGAACCTCACGGTTTTGTATACTGACCAAACAGTCTTAGTTGCATCTAGGTTTCTACTCCAACCGGTCCTGGGATCTTCACAATCTCACGTTCCATCCAAACAGTCTTGGCTTCCAACCAGTCTTGGCGTTCTGGTCATCCAAATGGTTTGGAGTCTTTACGTTCACACGGTCTAGGGCAATCGGTCTTGTGCTCCGATTGATCTCCATACGAACGGTCTTCTATTGATCTGCCTGTCTAAATGATCTCCCACCAACCGGTCTTGGTATCCATTCGATTTGGAGATCGTTTGCCGCCTTGTGGTCTTGAGACCGTGAGGAGCAGTACGTTGATGGTCTGGAGGTCAGATGTGGAAGACGATGGTTGCGGGTTGGAGGCTTGATGTATTGTGTTTTAGGGGAGGCAGAGATGGCAGCAGAAACAAAAAATTTCTCCCCAAACCCAGAACCCAAAGAGATCTCGTCGACATCTATACAGTAGGAAGGATGGTTTGTAGAGGCGTACCTTGTCTTGAGGCTTGCTCGACAACATTACCTCACAACTAGTGTGGTCTTCACCTCCGGTCTTGGACGGTGTCTGTGCAGCTCCTGGTCACACCCGAACTGACGGATTGACAACTGTCCTCCGAGCAGCAGAAATCTCCCGCCTCTGTAGTAGTCTACACGGACCACCGGGAACTCCATTTGTCCTTTCCTATAGGACACTGGAAGGAGTCGTCCCCTTTTGTCGGCGTACTAGTCACCGACATGCTCTCCCACCACCACTCACCTTTCAGTAGTTGTCTTTCCTTCGTTGTGCCTCCCTAGTCGAGTAGCAGCTGCTTGGGCTCTCTCGGTTGCCACAACCAGAGAGGACAACTTTGCAAAGCAAATGGTTTTTTGATTTGTGCTTGAGAATCCCCCAATACCCCTATATATATAGGAGGGGTCTGGGTCAGGGTTCTCTGCCCCAGGCAATGCGGGACTAAAGCAGGAGTAGAAAGGTCTGAAGATTCCACAAAACAACCATCTGCGCCAATTGAACCGATCGACTCATACATGAACCAATCGACTGGGGCCATGAGCCGATCAGTTCATCACATGAGCCGATCGGTTCATGTCCCTGGTCCAGCCAATTGACTTTCTTATTTTTGTTGCTAATCAATCCTAAGATCAATTCTTGTCCCAATCGAATTGTACAAGTGAAACGAAAGATATTTACTCGCATGTCCCTGACTTTCCCAGCTTGCTCCGTTGGTCAATCCAGCTAATCGATTCAACACCTTGAACCAATATGTTCAGTGACCTGATCCGGCCGACTCACCAACCTGAGCCGATTGGTTCATCACATGAGCTGATTGGTTGGGAGTGCAAACTGTGCAGAATCAGTCAATTGCAGTTTCAATCAATTTGACACTCTTATAATTGGTCCAACACCTTGAACACTATGATACTGAGCAATCAATCGATTGAGTGTTTAATTGAACTACTAAACTCCTTTAGTAATCAATCTAAACATCGTTTGTGGATAAACGTCTCTTCCAGGTTAAATCCTATGTGTGTGACCCTGCAGGTCCATTTCATGTTGGTAGTGAAAGTCCATAACACTTATGACTTCACAAGCAAAGAGCGGTGCCTAGTCGCACATCAGTGCTACCCAAGTGAAAAGGAAAGTTGGAGAACAAATTTCAATCCTACAATCTGTGAATGGTGTTACAGTGAATGTATAATTCCTTTGTCCCTGATATCCCGAATGAACTCAAGGCATGGAACAGTCATCCTTTCAATGTTCATTCACTTCCTTGATCTCAGAGCAGACTGGATGAGATATGTGTGACATCAATATCACATATTGATTCACACATGTATGTGCATGCCTTTCTCAGTCCTACTCATCAAGTGGCCATGGACATCAAACTCCCTCAGGACAGACAAATCCCATATCTAGATCTCACCCCTCAAAAGCCCCATGTGTCAAATTCACCCAATCATCACCTTTATAACAAACTATATTTTAGGACTGTGTTTGATGATGTCAACGTGTACCCAACGACATGTGTTGAGTGTAGTGATTTCAGGTTAAAGAATCACACTCACCACCATCACTGTGAGAGATGATTGTGACTACCAAGTCAAGGTTCCATGTGTCACTCTCATGGTGGGTCTGTCTGGTACACTTGTTCTCTAACAAGTACCTATGTGCTTGGTTTGATATTACTATATCATGACTAATGAGATTCTGTCATCAACCAATACACAATCTAGTCTTGTGTTTCATTATTGTCTATCAACCTTCCACAATGACATCCGACTACAGACATAACAAGAATATTTTACTCTTAACATCTGTATGATCTAATCGTTTATATCCTCAACCTAAAAGCATACGTCATTGAGTAAAACAATTCTTTAGACATTCAATATGTTCTGTCATTATCTCATAACTGACTAAACCAGACTAAATTGGAAGCTTGCCTTTGATGTTTATCAAATCAATCTCAACGTATCCCACCAATCATCCCATGATTGGCTCTCAGGGCATACATACCAACATGATGATTGTGGCACAGGTGGTGGTGTTTCTTGCGGTTCTATGGACTGCTAGGGCTATAGGTAAGAGGCTGTGAAGAGGAAGGCAACAAGGGGTACAACCGTTGTTGGCTTTGGCGGTGCTATAGGATGGTGGTAGCGCTGACGGAGAGAGGAATATGTGGGTGCAGTGTCGTGGTACTTTAGGGTTGCAGCGAGTGCTATGGTTTGTAGAGGAGAAGAGAGAGGACGGCGTCGCTGCTATTGAGGAGGTCAACACTGGTGCAGGTCCTAGTGGTCTGGTCTTCACGATCCCAGATAGATGGATGCCCATACGGTCTTGAGACTGTGAGGCTTCACACGGTCTTGAGACCGTGTGTCCTCATACGGTCTTGAGACCGTATTGAAGGGCAAGACCGGTTGGAGGCAATCCACAAGGAGGGTGGATCGTTAGATCGAGATCGTGTGGTGAAACCGTTAAGGCAAACCATTTAGGTGAAACTGTTAAGGCAATAGATGGTGGTGATGATGGTGGTTGAGTATGGAGAAGGTAGAAGGATGATGTTGGTGAAGATGGAGGTGAAAAGGGTTAAATGGAGGTGGGTTTAAGATGATGGTTCAGCCTAATCATGACCTGCATAAAATCAATATGAAATTGATATAAACCTAGTTAATAATCTTGATAATTGGATCAATTAAGCAATCTTGCATTTTGTAAGATTAAGTAAATGAAAGCCATAGAATTGAGTTGAATTGGGCCAAAGATGGCGACTTGAAAACATGATGAATATGCATTCATCAACCATCCAGGTAAGGCAAATGTAGTCACTGATGCCCTTAGAAGAAAAAGAGTTGCATGTGCATCTTTGTCTGTTCTCGAGTGGAGGAACATGGGGGATTTCATGGATTGGAAGTTGTAGTTTTTGCATGATTGTGTCCATGCCAATAATATTTCTATCATATTCAATCTACAGTATGAACTTCTTGAGGCAAAAAAGCTAGTCCTAATCTTGAGGAGCTCTCATCCCTCCTATCAAAGCCTCAAAAACACATGTTTGTGGGTCTCGATGGTGGTCTTTGATACAAGAACCGTATGTGGGTTCCTGAGCAGTCACATGTAAAAGACAAACATTCCCATTGAGGCACATGAGTTAAAGTACATAGTTTTCCCTGGCACCACTAAGATGTACAAAGATCTACGACGTCAGTTTTAGTGGAGGGGCAAGAAGCGTGATATTGCTATATTTGTGTCCAGATGTCTGACATGCTAGAGAATCAAGGTAGAGAAACAGAGGCCAGGTGGTCAACTACTACCCCTTGAAATCTTGAAATGGAAATGGGAACACATCACCTTGGATTTTGTGGTGGGGCTACCTAGGACCAGAAAGGTATATGATGTTGCATGGGTTATAGTGGATCGTCCCACAATATCTGAATTGTCTATTCTCTATATACGGGAGATAGTACGTATGCAAGGAGTTCCAGCATCCATTGTCTCAGACAGGGACCTAAATTTCACTTCAAAGTTGTGGAAGTAGGTACAAGAGGAACAGGGCACCAAGTTGAACTTCAATATAGCATATCATCTGTAGATCAACGGGTAGTCAGAATGTACAGTACAGATTCTGGAGTATCTTTTGTGAGCTTGTGTTCTCGATTGGGAAGGCTTGTGGGATGATTATCTTCCTTTAGATGAGTTTTCATATAATAATAGCTATCAAGTGAGTATTGGGATGCCTCCCTATGAAGCTCTCTATGGCTGACCCTACAGATCTTCGCTACACTGGGATGACGTTGGGGAGCATAACTTGATGAAATATGAGGAGATGTGTCTGTATATAGACAAAGTTGCACTTATAAGGTAGATTATGAAGCAAGCAAAGGATAGGCAACAATCTTATGCAGATGCTCACCAACAAGAACATTAGTTCAAATAAGGTGGCCATGTTGTCCTAAACATCAGACCTATCCGAACATTGGCCAAGAACAAGGGGAAGCTCAATCTTCTCTATGTGGGACCCTTTAATATCTTAGAAAGGGTTGGTGAATGTGCCTATTATCTTGCTTTGTCACCTCAGTATAGTGTCATGCACAATGTCTTCCAATCTAAAATGAAGCCTTATGTCAAAGACCCCAATCACATTCTAAATCATGAGCCTTTAGACATGAAAGGTGATCTATCCTATGTTGAATCCCCAGTCAGAATACGTGATTTCAAGACAAAGGAACTTCATAGTAGTCGACACATAGAGATGGTGAAAGTTATCTGGAGCCACCATGATCAGTCTAATGCCACATGGGATCTCAAGTCTGAGATCGAGTAGAAATATCTACATCTTTGTTAGGCTGTTTGAATTTTGAGGATTTTTTTTAAAAAGGAGGGGATAATGTGACAAAGTGAGTTTTTACATTACTTTCTCTCTCTTACAAATTTTATCAAGTTATTTCCTAAAATACCCTCATCCGTCTCCCTCTATTATTTTGATTGTTTGGATACACAAAATTTTGAAATAAAGTAAACTCTAAATGAATATTAAGGCAAATTATGTGTATTAATGTGTTTAGTCAACATTCATGATCAACATTTGAATTTCAATCCCAATTTGATACCATAGTTAGATAATGACATCATGAAGCTCTGCCTAAATTTTCACATTAAATAAATAAACTATTTAAGAGTTATGAGCATTGTATTTTAAGAACATGATTTGATTCTTTCTGACCCTAGGACCTAAGTTTGTCGATTATTTAATCAAATGAGACACATAAATGTCACACACCCCTTAAAAACTTGGGCTAGGGTTGGTAAAAGTGGACTTTGTGTCTGAGCTATCCAGGGAAGATCCAATAGAAAAAGACTTTTCTTCTACCTCCCATTAGACCCAACCTCCTATCCCAACAAACCTACCACCTAATCGCGACCTCGCATGCCCAAATCAACATATATCCATGTGAGATAATTGAAGGATAATCTCCTCTCACTAAGATGAGGTCAACAAACTAAACTACATCACATCTAACCCTCAGATCAACAAGAACAACTCCCTCCTTTCTCACTACTCTCACTGGAAGTGCTTGCTACTTCGGGTGTTTTCAACCCTAGCCTCCCCATTCTTATTTAAGACTTCAACAAGCTCTGCCAGTGCCCCCTTATTCATTCCCACACTTCAATTTCTCAAGAGTCAACCCAGATGTCACTTACCCTCACCTCTTCCTTCATCCACCCACATCACCTTGGCCACACCCCGACTCATCTCATCACAGCAAATCACCACCATCATCACATTCGTCAGACTCCTTAGTCTCTCCACAGATCAACTACCCCACAACTTATTCTTTTCTCTCAACCCCCCTATTCACCGATGACATTCCCCACCCTTGCAGTGGTGAGGAGCACCACAAGGTTCCATGGTGTGGGACCTTGATGCCATGGTATGGAACAACCTTGCGAAGGTGCCTACACCTCCACATCCTCGTCAAAGTAGAACCCTGTGTGCAAGACTCTCGTTGGAGTCTTATCTGGTCTGTTGGAGCAAAGCAACCAGAGGAGAAGGAGGTGGGGACATGGCTCCAGCTGGAAGCCGAGGTGAGTGACTCACCACACACCAACTCAGCTGAG